>CM062819.1:1709893846-1711093846 GCA_031772625.1 Pinus tabuliformis
AATTTTATGCAGAATGATCAATTTCCATTTATAAGTTTACATAATTGTTCACAGCATCAAAATTTCAAAACTATAAATCAAAATTTCAAAACAGTAAACACAATATCTTAAATTTTTTTGGAGGTTACTGGTACTTACTGAATTTTAAGGCTCCATCAACATTCAGTACGACTCCATCAGGTTATGCTTATGCATATTCTCGGTCGAGTTTGGCCCCTTAATCAATCTGAGACTATTCTCAACGAAACCAATCTCATCATTCTCCATAAGCATAAGCTCATCTTTTAGCTGATGTTGCACGCGGATTCCTGTTCCTCTTCACACATTTCGGCTTCTTGTTCCACTTCACACATTTCTTTTGCTGCTTCTTAACGGCACCACTCCCCGAGGTTAGTGCCTGAGACTATTCTCAATGAAACCAGCTTCATCATTCTCCATAAGCATAAACTCATCTTTTAGCTGAGGCTGCATGTGGCTTCATGTTCCGCTTCACACATTTCTTCTGCTGCTTCTTAACAGCACCAAAGCAGAACATTTCTTCTGTTGCTTCTTAACGGCATCACTCCTTTTTGCAGAGACCTTACCAACTTCACAAGTACCCAATGTGGAGTACCCAATGAAAGGCCAATGGAAGGCTTGTTAGAAAACTATATATTACGGCGCAATGGAACATATAAAATATTGCAGAAATATAAACACTAGAAAATGCATAAAATAAGAGAGACACAGATATACGTGGTTCACCCAGTTTGGGCTACGTCCACCCAGAACAGCCAGTCCTTCCTTTCTATTATCCAGCAAAATGAAGGGACACAACCTACAACAGATCCGCTATAATATCCTCTGTTTTCTCTCACAGTCTCGCCTATCTGTTTCTCGCTCAAAGAATACACATCTATTACACAGCCTCAAATACAATACCCTCATACAAAGAGAGGGGGTTGCCTTCTAGGGAAAAAAACCCTAAACTAAACATAAGTTCTACCATCAGATCATCCGCCTAATGAACGGCCCAGATTGACTAGAAATTACTATACTTTTACAAGGCAATTTTACATCTATTTTTGGCTTTAGGGACGCTGCCCCCGAGCCCCCGCGGGGGACTGCTGGCCCCCGGACCCCCCAGCCGGGGGATCGGCTCCCCCGAACCCCCGTGGGGGGGACAAGTCCCCCCTGCACCCCACCCCCCGCGTGGAGGGGTGTACAAACTTCCTGGGGTATACATCCGGCTGAAACAAAGACCTCTGAACAATCATGCTCCACACACAACAATCTCCCACTTGGAGAATGATTGTAGCAACTCCACCGCTGCTTCATTTGCTGGAAAATGACTCCTCTTTGGACCTGGTTGTTTCTCATCTTCATCGTCATCCTTGAAGGCCAATTGAAACTGAGCATATTCTCAGTTTCTCCCTGGTTACAAATTTTGTTAGCATATCTGCAGGATTCTAGCTAGTGTGTATCTTTTCCAGCTTCAACTCTCCATCTTCCAACACTGATCGTATGAAATGGTACTTGAGTTGTATGTGTTTAGTCCTGGAATGAAATGCTAAGTTCTTTGCAAGATGAATGGCACTTTGGCTATCACTGTATAACATGCCCATATCATGCTCCTTACCCAATTCACCCATAAACCTTTGTAACCAAATCATTTCTTTACTAGCCTCTGTAGCAGCAACATACTCTGCTTCTGTTGTTGAAAGTGCAACAACACTTTGGATTTTTGAAACCCAACTGACAGCTATTCCACCAACAGTAAATACATATCCTGTAGTGCTCCTTCTGTTATCTCTGTCACCTGCCATATCTGCATCAACATATCCCTGTAGAGAAATGTTTGAACCACCAAAGCATAATGCTTGATTTGTGGTACCTTTCAAATATCTAAGAATCCATTTCACTGCCATCCAATGTTCCTTTCCTGGATTGTTCATGTACTTGCTTACAACTCCCACTGCATGTGCAATATCAGGCCTTGTGCAGACCATTGCATACATTAAGCTTCCAACTGTTGATGCATATGGAACTTTAGACATATAATCCATGTCTTCTTGGGTCTTTGGGCACGTTTCCTTACTAAGTTTGAAATGGCTAGAAAAATGTGTACTAACTGGTTTTGCATTGTGCATATTAAATCTTTTCAACACCTTTTGTATGTACTCATTCTGAAACAATGTTAATTTTACGATTTTTCCTGTCTCTAGTTATTCTCATACCAAGGATTTGTTTTGCAGCTCCAAAATCCTTCATTGCAAATCAGAGTGACATCTAGTATAACCTTGTTCAAACATAAACTTGTCAAATTTTAGATACCACTGCCTTGGAGCTTGTTTTAAGCCATACAAACTCTTCTTCAACCTGCACACTAGTTTCTCCTTCCCTTTTACCTCATATCCTTGTGGCTTCTGCATATATATCTCTTCTTTCAAATCCCCATGGACAAAGGCTGTCTTTACATCTAACTACTCAAGATGCAAATCTTAAACTACTACTAGACTTAGAATAGTTCTGATTGAAGTCATTTTAACAACAGGAGAAAATATTTCATCAAAATCAATACCTTTCTTCTGTGAAAACCCCTTCACCACAAGTCTAGCTTTGTACCTCTGTTTTCCTCCATCTTCTTCCTTCAGCCTGTAAACCCATTTATTTTGCAATGTAGTTTTACCTGCAAGAAACCTGACTAAGTCCCAAGTCTGGTTATGCATTAAGGAGTCCATCTCTTCTTCCATGGCTGGCTCCAATTTCCTCCTGCTTTCAACCTGCATTACTTCTTCATAACATTCAGGTTCACCAGAATCAGTCAACAATAAATAATATAATGAAGGAGAGTATCGTTCAGGGGGTCTACTTATCCTGGTAGATCTTCTAACACCACTTTCAGGTGTTTGGGGTGCCTGTTGCTGTTGTGGTGGTTGTTGTTGTTGTGGTTGTTGATTATTATTATTTTCAGGCACCTTTACTTTTTCAGTGATTTCATCAAGAACTGCGTATTCCTTGTTTTCTTTTTCCTGTTTCTTTTCCTGCAACTGATTCTTATACAAGACCTTTTCATTGAATATTACATCTCTGCTCCTAATGATTTTTTGATTTTCGTAATCATATAAGTGATAACCAAAATCATTAACACCATATCCAATAAAGGTACATTTCTTTGACTTTGCCTCAAGCTTTGTTCTATTTTCTTTATCAATATGGACAAAGGCCTCACAACCAAAAGGCTTTAAAAAGGAGTAGTTTACCTTTTTACCTGTCCATGCTTCCTCTGGAACACCACCATCCAAGGAACTTGAAGGCCCTCTGTTTATTAGATAAACAGCAGTATCTACAGCGTCTGCCCAAAACTATAAAGGTAATTCTGCATGCAATCTCATGCACCTTGCATGCTCCATGATTGTTCTGTTCATCCTTTTTGACACACCATTTTCTTGTGGTGTTCTTGGAACTGTCTTCTCTCTGCGAATTCCATGCTCTAAACAGTACCTATCAAAATCTTTACTGCAATATTCACCTCTAACATAATAACGAGAGCCAGGTCCAAGGCTCAGTAAAGATTTTGATAGGTACTGTTTAGAGCATGGAATTCGCAGAGAGAAGACAGTTCCAAGAGAGATGATACCTGAGCAGGTCCCCATACATCTGTATGCACAAGCTCTAATTTTTCGCTCTTCTTTTCTTTCCCAACTCTGAGAAATTTGACTCTCTTTTGTTTTCCATAGATGCAATTCTCACAGAAGTCCAAATCAACATTCTTCAAACCTGGCAAAAAATTCCTTGAGTGAAGAGTCTTCATCCCCTTTTCACTCATGTGTCCGAGCCTATGATGCCATAATGCTGCATCTGCTCCTTTGGAAGTTAAAGCATTAACAGAGTTAGAAATACCATTGCATAAATACAATGTACCAACCTTTTCGCCTTTTTCTATTACCAGGGCTCCTTTGGTGACCTTCCAAGCTTTATCTGTGAAAGTTGTTGTTATCACTCAGGTTGTCCTTAAGCTCTGGAAAAGGATACGGCCGAGGTAACCACAGACCAACTTTGGACTGCAGGTTCTAGCCAACCTGCAATCAGAGAGGGCTCTCTCTTTTAGATTTAGCTTTATTGAAAAGGATTTTAGGCTAGGTTTTGAGTTCGGAGGGTTTTTGTTTTGTTTTTGGTGGGAAAATTGATGTTTTCAGACAGAGAAGCAGGGCATAGTCTGGAAGTTTCAAACCATTGGGCGTGGAGTCGAGGAGGAGAACTGTTGGTGCATTTCTTCGATCACAAGAGAGGGAAAATGGAGCAAGATAGCTGAGCATGAAACGATATTTCAGGATTAAATGATGGAAAGAATGCTAAGTAATGAGAGGCAGTTAAGAATCTCTCAATCAGCTTAACAGATGGGGGTAACAGAGCTCTACCTAGGGGCAGTAAATAATCCCTAGATAATTGGCAAACACAGGTGAATCGGGGTAAATATGAGCCTGGGGGAATTCACATTCATAACCAATTCATTTATTCAGAGGAAAACATAAAGAAACAGCAGAAATTGAGCATAGAGTGTACTTAAAAAAATTCTAAGCTATTCTTTCTTTCTGCTATTTAGATAGTGGTAAACAATAAACAGAGGTAAGATGCACTTATTGCTTCAGACTGCAGCACAAGAATTCCATCTTCATATCTCCAAGCATTCATTTACAACAGACAGTTTGCTCTCCCAGCTTTCAGCAATCTTTGATTATAGAAAAAACTCAGGTATACAATGCGAGTCTCTAGTGAAAATTCTCAATTTTCCAACCCTTGAAACAATGTAGAGGGCAGTATATATACAAAAATTGGATACAAAAATATCTAGATGAGAAGTTAATAGCTGATAACTTGTCTACCAACTCTTTTAAGGGGTGGTTGATGAAAAATAAACGCTGAAATAAATACAAGTGCAACAGTTGTCCTCTTCTAGCAGTAAATGTTGACTTTTGAGTCGATTTGAGTCGGCTGGGCTGCGTTCTTAGAAATCCGCGCTCTTAGATTTGCCATCTCAACGTTTTTGCTTTGTAACTGCTCCCACCTGTCCTGCGCGTTCCTTCATTGCTCTGTCCAGTGCACTCTGTGCCTTAACCTGGGCTTGCTGATGACCTGCAGCTGTCTGAGATTTTGAAATAAACAAAAAAAGAGGGAAAAACTGAAATCACCTGGGCAATACGGTCAGCATTGCCTGCCACCAATTCTCAGAAGGCCACTGATGTCTTTGTATTTTGACAAGTGTTTCATCGGCCTCTGTGTACTTGTAATAACCAGGCGGCATCTCAAACAGATGATTGACCTCATGCTCCAGGTAAAAAAGGTTTTACATTTTGTCATAGAGCGTCTGTCCTGTAGGTGGCCCTGTCTCTGTTGCGGAACTTGATGCAGTAGTAAGCTGATTATTGAAAAAATTATTGAGCCTGGTAGAATACTGGTCAAATGTCAATAGTTTTCCAGCACTGGTCAGCAGTCTGGGCAATCCCATGGTCTGTAATGCTGCAAGCCTTACGTCAAAATTGTCGACATCTCGTTGTATATCCCAACATCTTGCCTCCAGAGTTTGCACCAGGCTTCTCAATGTGAGCACACTTTTTGCGGTCAGTATGGCATCTGTTATGTTCATGATATGGAGTGCTGCCAGCTCTTCCCTAGTCTGATGATTCAGAAAATTGATCATTCTGTTGGCTTGGTCAGGCATATTTCCTAATGCTGCCTTGGCTCTCTGGCTTTCAGTCTTAGCACGACCAAGCAGTTCCACTTGTTCATATATTGCCTGAATTGACCTCCATTGGCCAGTGATTGACTGATTTATTTTGGCCCACAGAATTCTCTTTATTTCAGTCAAGGTCTTGTCTAATGCCAACTCTTTCTCCAATGTCTTAACTTTGTCCTTCAGGGTCTTGATTTCCCTTGATTGCTCACCCACTGTCATTTTAGACTTGTCATATTTTGTTTCTAGCTCAGCCAATTTTTCTCTGGCTTGTTTAATCTCTGTTGCCTGAAGCTCTACTTCTTTGATAGCCCTTTTTAATTCGTCCATGCTCATGCTAGACTCAGGGACTGTTGTTGTTGCTGCTGTAGCATCTGTAGTTGCTGTGGTTGTTGGAATAATTGGAGGGGTGGCCATTGCTTGTGCTGGAGGAACAACAATACCAGTTGGAGCTGTTTGGGGTGGCTGGGAGGTCGACTCTCCCTGTCCGCCCTGCAGTGCCTTCTCCAATTCTCCCTCCAAATCAATTACCCTCTGGTTTAATTTCATCAACAAGTCCAATTGATCTTCAGCTTCTCTTTCTTTCTGCAGTTCTCCTGTTTGAGGATGCTCAGTAGGAAGCAACCTCAATCTCTTCTTTAATGTAGCAATGTCATCGTCTTTCTTTTTAATAAGGGCCCTCACACCCTTAGGATATTTAGGATCATGACCTAAGTCCACAATGATCTCCTCCAGTGTTTTAATTCTATTATCTTTGGTCGTGGAGGATAGTCTTTCAAAATCCAACTGAGTGTTGGTATTCTTCAATGATTCTTTTAACTCATGGGCCAATGTGGCCTTCTCTGCAAGGGTGGCATAAAGCATTTCGGCTGTCTGCTTGTGTAGCTCTATTTGGTCCATGGGGTGAATATCTTTGGACCGGACCTCTAGCCTCGTCTTAACAAAATCTGCAGCTGACTGTGGCTGTTGCACCTTGGGCTTGAAGTGGGTCAAAAACATCTTTCCTTGCTTTATATCAAATGTTGCCATTAGTATTTCTTGTTTGGCAGGTGTTGCCTTCAAGAATTGTTCATACAATTGTACTCTCAGTTGCTCATTTTGAGATTTGATTTCTTTGAAGCTGGCCTTGGTGCTGGCTGGTTTCTTGCCTTTCTGTGTGGAGGAAGATACCTCCAATCTGCGTTGTATATCTTGCCCTTTCTATCTCTGCTGCTCTTGCTGAAATGAGCTTGTTGGTGTATGCAAGCTTGCTTCCCTTCTTGGGCTCTCTATAACTTCTTCACTGATCTCCTCCTCAATTGGAGAGTCCCCTCTTTGCCTTTTTGACTCAGGCTACTGTGTAGACCCACTGGCAGGTGTGGAGTCTTCCCGGTCTCTTTTCCTGCCTCTCTCTTCATGGGAAGGAGTCTGCAAAATTAGTATTTGGGCTACCACTGTTTGTTGTGGAAGGGCTTGCCCTTGAGTTTGTTCTGTTGAAGTGATCGGCTGCTCAGTAACTATCTCTTGCTCTGTCTCCATCGGCTCCTTTCCCTTGACTGCTCCTGTTGCTGATGTAGAAACTCCTTGGGCAGCTTGTGAATCTGCATCTGTAGATGGGCCCTCTTCCACTTGGTATGGCAGCCTGAAATATACCTGGTTCAAACTGTGCTGAAAGTGGACAAACTAGTGCACAGATAGACTATGAAGCTGAATTGCAGTCCGTAGTAGCTTTGCCTGGTCGCTTTGCAGCTTCAGGAGTGAGAGAATGAATGGAACAGGGAACCGACGCATTCAAATGAACCCATAAAAATGAATTACAATGGTCGCCCGCGCTCTTTTAAGCAAACTGGTGCGCAGATAGACTATGAAGCTGAATTACAGTCCGCAGTAGCTTTGCCTGGTCGATTTGCAGCTTCAGGAGTGAGAGAATGAATGGAACAGGGAACCGGCGCGTTCAAATGAACCCATAAAAATGAATTACAACGGTCGCCTGCACTCTTTTAAGCAAAAAATTGACATTTGGCGCTTTTGCCGCTTTTTCGGGATGACGTCAGCATGATGTCATCGGCGGGTCCTAGGGTACGGATGGGTGACGTGGCAGGATGACGTCAGCAGATGATGTCATTATGTACGAATGGGTTATGTGGTAGTACGACAGGGGACACGGTGGCAGGCGACGTGTCAGGGCGCGGGTACAAGGGAGGAAGTGGCGGCAACGTGGCACGACCGCAGAGGCAGTAAGCGGTTTTGGGCGCACCGCCTTAGCGCCTGGGCGGTTTCGGGGGAGGGGTTCCGCCACACCCCAGAGCTTGACGTGTGGCGGGAGTACGACGGCAAAACCGCCGAACTCCCGGACGCTAAAGCTCGAGCAGTTGGCGTGCGAAAAGGCCCGCCCACCGTAGATCTGGGACGGGCCAGATCTAACGGCTGGCGGGGCGGACAAAGAAACGGAGGGTTAGGGCGGGGGAATATACAGGGAATATCCCGTTTTCAATAATGCGCGGGGGTGGGTAAAAACTTATGGTTTATGTGTTGTGCGCCAGCGGGATTTTAAAATTTCAGAGAGATGGGTTTTGCGGGTAAGGTTTATATGCGGGGGGGGAGGTATTAATTTAACATTTTAAAACAACGTTTTTAAACGCTTAACTGTGGGAAATGAGTGCGGGGAAAACAAAAGGTTATCAGTTCAACGAGGGGTTTAACTGATCCCAGGGGAAAACAAGGAAAGGCTAAATATGAGTCCCAGATGGACTAAATATTTCCCTAGATTTTAGAACATAAGGCTATAGTGGCCGGGGGGGATATTCATTATTTTTGGGATTTTTATATAATTTTTGTAGTAAATAGGGATAGGGGAGTGACTAGGGAGCTATATAATAAAATTAACAGTTAATGTGGATTGTGAGGTAAAAGACGAGCAGAAGGATAAGTTTCAACAGTAAAACTTAGATGTAGGGACAAATGAAAGTCAAAAAGTGATTTTAGACAAGAAATGTGGCTTCTTTTCATTTAAGAAAGCCAACATTTTGACTTGATGTTTCACAGAGATGGAGCAGAATCAGGACTTTTTGGGCAGATCCCAAGGTCGTTAAGGGGATGTTAGTAATGAACTTTGAGGGGGAGGAGAAGTGAAGTTAGGCATGCTTCCAAAAATTCTGCCATTGATGAGATGAGCTATGCTTGTTAAAGCCAAAAATGAAGATAATCTCGTTTCTGCAACCCCAGGCTACCTACCCTTTTTACAACACCTAGCATTTTTTGTTACTTCAGGAAGGGTGCACTTGGACTTGCAAACCCTGATTTCTTTTTCTTTTCAACTGCCTTCCTATCTAAGAACTACCCTTATTTCTGCCAGGGGCTCAGCTTGAACTGTTGAGCTCCCAAGATTCTCTACTTATCTACACATCTGCCAAGCTTGAACTGTTTGGACAGATTTTCTTTCTCTATTCTACAGCAGCAATTTAAACCTAGGGAAACCAAGCTTAGGCTGTTTGGCTTTCCTTTAACTGAGAAATCTTTCAAAAATGGAACTTTTGCAACATGGAAAAATGAACATTTTTGGTACTTCCACTGTCAATCATGAAATATGAAACCTGTTGCAACAGGAGGCTAACAGTTGTCACACAACCTTCACTGCCTAACTGCCCTGTTGAAATCAAATTTTTCTTCAGATCTGGAACATGCCTTACCTCGTTTAGTAGCCATTAGTTTCCATTCTGTTGTTTTACAAGAACCTTACCCATTCCAACAATTTTACAGGGTTTATCATCACCCAAACGAACTTGTCCAAAATCTCCTTAAAAATAGTCATGAAAGTATTCCTTATCAGGTGTGGCATGGAATGAGGCCCCTGAATCTACCACCCAGGAATCAGTAATATTTTTGAAAGAAAGAATCAAAGCATCTTGTAACACCTCACCTGTCACATTTGCTTCATGATTGTTTTCTTGTTGTGCATCTCCTTCTTTTCCCTTCTGAGATCTACAGTCTTTCTTTAGGTGTCCTTTCTTTCCACATTTCCAGCACACTATCCCCGATCTGGACTTGGATCTGCCTTTCCTTGATTTACTACGATATCCTGAGCTCTTTCCTCTTTCCATTTTTCTTCCCCTAGACTCTGCACTCAAAGCATTATCCGATGTCTCACCGGGGCTTTTCTGTCACATTTCCTCGCTAAGGATAACACCGACAACATCATCAAAATTTAAAGTACTAGATCCAGAGAAACCATTCCAACTTTCTGGAAATGAGCATAAGAATAACAGAGCTCTAACTTCATCTTCAAAGTTTACCCCTACAGAACTTAACTGACTTGTAACTGTATTAAAATCATTTAAATGATCTGCAACAGATCCATCTTCCGACATCTTCATATTAAATAATTGTTTCATAAGAAATACCTTGTTTGAGGCCGAGGGTTTTTCATATAGTTTCAAGAACACCTGAATCAAACCCTCTGTCGTTGTTTCCTTCGAAATGTTGAAGGCGACTGACGTAGCGAGGCACAACCGTATTGTTTCGAGTGCCTTTCTATCGAGAAGATTCCATTCTTCATCTGTCATAGCCGTCAGCTTCTTTGTTTTTCCGCTCAATGGTAGGTACAGATCTTTCTGATACAGATAATCTTCCATCTGCATCTTCCATAACGAGAAGTTTTGGTCGTTAAATTTCTCGACCCTAAACTTACCATCTTCCGCCATTGCTCGCACTCGAACGAGGAACCCTTCTTTCCTGCGAGTTTATCAGCCAAATAGACCTTCGGCTCTGATACCAGTTGTTAGAAAATTATATATTACGGAGCAATGGAACACATAAAATGTTGCAGAAATATAAACACAGAAAACGCATAAAACAAGAGAGACACAGATATACGTGGTTCACCCAGTTTGGGCTACATACACCTAGAACAACCAGTCCTTCCTTTCTATTATCCAGCAAAATGAAGGGACACAACCTATAGCAGATCCACTGTAATATCCTCTGTTTTCTCTCACAGTCTTGTCTCTCTGTTTCTCGTTCAGAGAATACACATCTATTACACAGCCTCAAATATAATACCCTCATACAAAGAGAGGGGGTTGCCTTCTAGGGAAAAAAGCCCTAAACTAAACATAAGTTCTACTGTCAGATCATCCGCCTAATGAACGGCCCCCCCGGACCCCTGGATCGGCTCCCTCGGACCCCCGCAGGGGGAACAAGTCCCCCCCCCCCCACCCCCCCGCATGGAGGGGTGTACAAACTTCCTAGGGTATACATCCGGCTGAAACAAAGACCTCTGAACAATCATGCTCCTCACACAACAAGGCTCACAATGAACCTTATACAGCTCCTTGCCAGGAGCCTGACTTCATTCGATTTTTGCAAATTCGAAAGATGAATGGCTGGAGGGGATGAATGAGTTGCACAGTCATGTTTGTTTAGCCAGCAAACAAGAAGCACGTAAGTAATGAAATTTCAAGTCATTATCCCAACCCACCTCTTCTCCCAGCTTTTTTTTATTTCGCTTAATGCGCAACACTCGTGTACTGTAGCTATTGTATTTTCTACGCTATATGGAATTAGTAGTACTAACAACTTAAATGAAGAGCAAGCCAAGATCCTATGGACACATAGAAATGAATGTGTTACGCATTTGGCTAAGAAATTTCAGTTCAAGTGGTTGTTCTATCAATAAATCACCTAGAAAATCTTGTTTCACGTGTTATACCTTTATATTATCAAAATATATCATATGTTACTATTTGTAATAATA
This sequence comes from Pinus tabuliformis, assembly GCA_031772625.1. Taxonomy (NCBI): domain Eukaryota; kingdom Viridiplantae; phylum Streptophyta; class Pinopsida; order Pinales; family Pinaceae; genus Pinus; species Pinus tabuliformis. The sequence goes on from CM062819.1 coordinate 1,709,905,291, forward strand.
ATATTATTTTATATATGATTGATTTATTGCTTTTCAATAATATGATTTATTGCCTTTCAATACTATATGGCTTTTCATCACATTTTCATGGACATTGAAATATGGTGAGATAATACATAAGATAATCATTCTAGGTTAGAAAAATAATCTTTAAAAGAATTATAAAATATATTTGAAGCTATTTTTGGTAAATGTTGAACATACTACTTAAATTCATATTCAAATTAAAAATTAATTTAGTTGTGTCGGCAAGCATTCATATAGCATTTGATTTCACAGTCATAAATGGCTAATAACAGTGCATTGTGTTATGGTTCTTAGTCTAGGGTGACTCGGTCACTTGGTTTATCGACTACTTAATCAAGGTCAGAAGCGACTGTACAAGCAAAAGAATCTACTTGTGGCCAGAATGGGTCTTTAAACTCTAAGAAAGAGTTGGGTTTTCTTGCCTTTGCCTCTGTTTGATACCTATCCACACATAGAGTCATAAGTACCTTCTAGAAACCTAGTAGTCTAATGAAGCTCCCATCCTTTTCTTCCTCGCTCTCCTTTGTCGGGCAAGCCCGCTTAACACTTAATGGGTATAGGTTATATATAAGCATACACTGATGCGGATGTGGAGATGCGATCAGATAAGCTTAGTTACTGGCTTTCAACACTACTTACCTTTACTGACTTACTAAAGCTTTTTTTTTATGGAACATGAACCTAATGAACCTAGTGAGTTACTGTATTATGTTTTTCAAAATTTACATGTCAACTGTAAGAAAAACAACTTAATAGATACTTGATTAAAATTCAATACACTAATTTAATACTCAGATTGTAGTTTCTTATTTGCATATTCCATAATCATTAAGTTATACTTAAATAGTATTCTTACCCTCATTTTTCATTTTTTTCATTATTTTATTTGACAGAAACTCTGAATAAAGCGAAACTATGATTGAGGTCAGAATTTTCTGCAAATTAAATGTGTAATTTGACCCTAGTTGAAAAAATTAACACTCCCTCTCAACTAGGAAGAATTCCACCTGCGAATATCTGTTAGTTGATCTTCACATTATCTTGTCATGTTGTTGTAATGCTTTGACTGTCTCTGCTCAACTATATCTGCTGAAATTTTCTCGAAACCAGAAAAGAATAATCAGGGAGCAATAGCTTCCACCCATACCAAAAAATATGATAACTCATCATATAGTGGAGCACATCTTCGACCTTGGAATCTCATCGGGGAGCTCCTCCTCAACCCACAATCCCAAAAGGGGAGTACCATCTCAACCCAGTCCTATTTCTTACCAATCTTCCCATCCATGACTCTCAATAGTCATGTGGTAGAACACCTACATCATAATTGACTTGGCTTGTACACCCCAAGTACACTCTCAACTTGTTGGCCAAACAAGGAGCGATATTCCCAACAAGCCTTGCTTGTGAGTATGATGCCAATTGTGGTATACTCTACAAAGAAAAGATATGGGAGAAACATTCTCCAACCCTATGAAGATAAGGCAACAACATCTTCAACCCTATGGGTAACAGATAGGGGAGTACGTTATTGTTCAAAGATCCCTCAATCCCACGAGCCCTCTATCTCATTTCCTCACCCTGGGAGCTCAAACAGGGTAGGAATAGTTGGTTCAGTGTCCTTCGTCAGCATTTCCCCTTATCTGGAGGGGCCACATCCATCAGTCTAAGCTTCTCATTGAAGACCAAGAACTTTCCTTTCGGTAATTCTTCGGTGAGAATATTTTCAATCTATTCATCTGTCAATATGTGATGGAGCCTGACAACTCCTCTATGCATCATGTCTCGAATAAAGTGACATCGAATTTCAATGTTGTTGGACTTGTCATGGAACATGAGATTCTTTGTCAAACAGATCCCACTCTTGTTGTCACAGTATGCCATTGTAGTGTCAAGGACCTGCTCAAATAGATCTCCAAAGAGTTTTCTCAACCAAACCTGGTCATGCTAGCAACTATGTATTTTGCTTTGGCAGTGCTGAATGTTACAAAAATTTATTTCCTGCTCATCCAAGATATCATGGTAGGTCATAAGATAAAACAACATCCAGATGTACTTTTCCTATCGTTAACATTTCCGACCTAGTCAACATCGGTGTATCCATGAAGTTAAACATCTTTGGCAGAATATCTCAGGCCAAGTGTGATCGACCCATGCAAATATCTCAATATGTGTTTGGAAACTATCCAATGTGCTTGGAGGGGCTCGGTCATGATTTGAATCAATGTGTTTACTACATAGCATATATCTGGATGAGTGTTCACAAGGAACATCAAAGCTATACTCGGATGGATTTTCCAAATCGGGCCCCACAACTTCTCCACATAAATTCTTGAAGTTCATCTCCCCCAGTGTAACCACGGATTTGAATTCAGTCATTCCAAATCTTTGCAACAACTTCACAACGTATTTTCCTTGTGAAAGGAAAATATAACTAGACGTTTGCCACACCTCAAGGCCTAAAAAGTATTGCATGAGACCAAGGTATTTCATCTCAAACTCAGAGGCTAGCTTCCTCTTACACTCGATCATCAGAGGCTCACTACCTAAAAAAATTAGATCGTCAACATATAAAATTAAAATCAATGACATACCTTGGACTACCTTGAAGTAGAGGTTGGGATCGACATTGCTTCTTGTGAATCCTAGCTCCGCTAAGTAACTATCAATGCATGCATACCAAGATAGGGGAGGTTGCTTCAAACCATACAATGCCTTTTTCAACCTGCAAACATGTGTTCTTCAATCTTCCACTTCAAATCCCTATGATTGTTCAACATATACTTCTTCCTGTAACATTCCATGAATAAATGCAGTCTTTACATCCATCTGATGAAAAGTCCATTCTTGAATCACAACAAGGACAACTGTAGAATGGATGGTTGTATATTGAGCCACTGGAGCAAATGTCATTATAATCTTCTCTCTCTTTCTGAGAGAATCCTCAAGCTATGAACCTTGCTTTATATTTCTCAATGCTGCCATAAATTCCATGTTTGATCTTGAATATCCACTTTGAAGTCACAACAAACTTCCCATTTGGTCTAGCTACAACATCCCATACATCATTTTTCATAATTGATTCATATTTATCGGCCATAACATCCTTTCTAACTTGTTCTCTTACTGCTTCTTCAAATGAGGTTGGTTCAACTTGAATCGTAGTGCTCATGGTTGCAACATATCCCTGATATGTGCATGGTTGCTTCTTTTCTCTTAATGATCTACGAACGGGAACATTTCTTTCGGCATTCTGTAGAGAATCGCAAAGCCAAAGTGGTCTCTTCCTAATAGGAGGATCACTTGGAGAAGGATCTAACAGATCCATATGCTCCACGAGATCATCAACCATATCAGACTCGGGCATGGAAGGACCATCTAGAATATCCCAATCATCATTCTCTTCCTTGGGAGGAGGAGGTGGAGGAAGTTATATTTCTTTTTCCAAGAGTTACATCTTCTTCGAATGTTACGTCCCTACTAATTTGAACTTCCTTTGACTAGGAATATATGTTATATATGCTTTAGAATTTTCTAATAACCCACAAACATACATTTTCTTCTTGTAGCTTCCAATTTGTTCCTTTTTTCCGTCAGCACATGAAAATATACAAGGCATCCAAATACACAAAGACGGCTAATATCAGGGTCGATACGTATGAATATTTATTTAGGGGTATTGTTTTATAACACTTGATGAGGCACCCTGTTTTGAACATATACAACAGTATATGTAGCTTCGGCCCAAAGAAACTTTCTCACCTTCTAATCATGGAGAATATCACAAGCAACTTCTAATATAGACCTGTTCTTCCTTTCAGCTAGATCATTCTATTAAGGAGTATATGGCACAATTGTTTCCTTCTTGATCCATTCTTTCTTGCAAAATGCTATGAATTCGTTTGACATGTATTCCCCTCCATTGTTGGACCTAAAGACTTTGATTCTCTTTCTCGATTGATTTTCGATCAAGGCTTTGAATTCCTTGAATATTTCAAAGGCTTCATCCTTATGCTTAAGGTAGTATATCCATGTCTTTCTTGAGAAGTCGCCAATAAAGATGATGTAGTAGAGATGACCACCAACAAAATGTACATGCATCAGACCACATATATCAGAATCAATGAGATGGAGGATGTCATTTGTCTTCTTCTTACTAGAGGGAAATGGTCCCCTTGTTTTATTTCCACTCGCATGACCTAGACAAACTCCATCATGATGAGTTTGAACATCGTGGATACCTGAGACCAACTTCTTCAACTTAGAAAGTGCATCACAGTGTAGATGAGACATTCTATGGTGCCATAACTTGCTCAGATGATTGGTATTATGAATCAATGCTAGAAGTGGCCTTCCGGTGGCTTTATAGATTCCTTCAAATATTGATCCTAATGTGAATGCATCCCTCATCCCTTTATGTTCCAATGCATATATAGATACCATATTCTTCATTAATCCAGGTACATACATAATATCATGCAACAGACCTTATTCCCCAGAATTCAGCTGAAATTTGACGAACCCAAAGCCTTTCACAGGATGAGTGGAGTTTTCTCCAAGAATGATCTTCAACGTACTGTCCCTCTCTATCAGATTAGAGAGGACTTCCTTGTATCCAATTAATGATGAGTGGCCCCACTATCAACCAACCAACTATCCCACGAATCTAGTGGAGAAGAACTAGTAAGGGTAGAAATAAGAATGTATTCAAATTTATTCACAACATTACTTTCATATATGGGAGCCCTTGACTTATTTTGAGGAGGATGATCTTGTTCACTGTCGCTTGAGGATTCTCTTCTTCTTCTATCATATCTTCTATCACATTTATTCTTTTGATTGTATTTTCTTCTTTTGTTATTGTTGTTGCTTCTCGAGTTGTAACATGGCCCCTTTCTCTTCTTGGGACAGTCTCAAGCATAATGACATTTCTTGTGGAAACTGAATCATTTAATATGAGATAATGATCTGTCATTCCTTCCTTTTGCGTTTTGGGATGGAGGCTTCCTTGATAGAGCTCCTTTTTCCTTCTTCCTTTTTTCATGAGTAATATATGCAGTAGGATCTCCCTCTTCATGCTTTTAAATACTTCCTCTTTCTATCATCCTTGACTCTTCTTGAGTAATCTTCCCAACAAGTTCATCAAATGAAAAAAGGACATTGCTATTGCTGATTGTTGTAATGAAGGTTTCCCATATGGGGGGGAGACCTGTAACAGTCACAAATACTAGCTCCCTATCAGACACATTTTCTCCAACTCTCTGCAATTGATCTCTAAGTAGATAGATCCTCATAATGTAGGATTGAACAACTTCTCCTTTGTTCATCTTGGTTTCCTTGAGTTGATATTTCAAGGTGATTATCTCATTCAAGTTGTTGATTTCATACATGCCAACTATCTTGTCATACACATCTTTAGACTTTCTTAAATTCCTAACATATGCAAATAAATGATCTTGTAAACCATCAGTTATAATTTGCTTTGCTTTGGACTCACCTTTCTTGTACCTGTTCTTGAGGGAAGTGAAGGCATTTTCTAGAGGCTCGAACATCCTTCCTTGAATGTATTCTAGCACATCATTATTGTCATCTACAACCTCCAATCTGACTTTCCATGCAACAAAGTTTGATGCATCACACAAATTTTCATGCTCCTTGAAGGTAGAGGACGACATCTTGACCTTGAGTAGGCAATCTGCTTTCTAAAAAAGAGGGCTTCAATTCTTGTCTTCTTTTGGGCTGTCTTTAACCTAGCTTTGATACCATGTTAAATTTTCTAATTGTTCTATCTGGTATCAGTTACTTTAGCCCAATTTTCTTCTTCATTAACAATGCATCCAATTATTAGCAGTATAACCAATCATAAACGTAACTAAAGAAAGAAAAATATATGTAGTGACAAAGAAGACAAAAAAACAACCATAAGAGATAACAGATTGGTCCAAGACCAGGGAAAAACCCCATAAGGGGGAAACCCTTTCAAATCTTCTTCTTTAATAGATCGTCATAAAGCATTTTCAGCAGAGAGTACAATGAGCCCAATACATATGATATCAGTGGAGATTTACAAATAAAACCTATAGATCTACAAATCTATATAACAACAGAGATAAACCCATACCTACTAGATCACTAAATTCAACTGAAGCCAACTAATAAACCCAAGGTTAAAACCCTGTATGCTCTCAGCAAAACTGAGTACATGCATCTGAAACTCCCTGGATGCTCTCTCTGCCACTGTGTGAGAGCATCTGTAGCTGCTTTGACACTCTTAAGAAGACCCCGTGCGTGCGTTCAGGGTAAAATCCACCAAATATGTTAAAAACACCATGGACTCTCTCTTATAGTTTCTCAGCGTGTGTCCGAGATGGAATGTACACTCTTAGGACTACTCTGTGCGAGCATCCAGGACTGACACCTTCAGATTTGCCTCTGAAACCCTAGACGCTTCCTTAAGCCTTTGTGCCAAAGTCTAAGGCTCTCTGGATGTTGTCTTGACCACTTTGTGCCAGCATCCAGGGACTAAAATGCCCAGTTCTATGCCAGTGTCCGGGTATCAGAAAACCCTAGATCAAGGCGAGCCTCTCACCTGTGATTAAGGACCCTTGCGCAAACTCCTTCCGTCGAACCTGTGCAAACCAAGACAAAAGAGAAGAATAAAAGATGGCTTGATCAAAATGTGATGAAATGTGCTTAAGGTTGCTTCTATTTATAGGCTTTCCTGAGGATCCACTTGGGGTTAAGGATGACCTAAGTAGTTACACATGTGGTTGGGGCCAACCCACTCCATAATATATGTATGAATAAAATAATTCAAAACTCAACTTCCGCTTGACCAAATTGGATGATCTTTAGGTCTATTTTGGTCCTCTCGAAAAGAGGAATTTAATGAAAGTATTATCTTAGTCATTTGAGATATCCAATGTGGAATTTGATCCCAGTTGAAATAATTAATAGAGATGGTGGCATGCAAGTTGCACAAAGATTCATTTCATCACTCGTGTGAGGGAATTGGACATTAAGACCCCCCCCTGCCCCCCATTGAAATTAGACTACAAACATTCCTTGTGACTATTCCCGTGGCAAGATGCTTGCAGAGGGCGTCATGGATAGAAAATGAAGGGTATGGAGTAGAATCAACGTATTGGTGCAGTTGGAAAAATCACAAAGTGACCATATTATGAAACCACCTTACGAGTCTGGATTCCAACAATTTTTGGATGTTGTTTTCCTTCATGCTCTACAACACCATTTGGGATTTGGTAATTTCAACTCCACTCTCAGAATTATTCTTGGACAATATTATTTGTTAATTTGTAGGGTATTTGGTGCAATCTATGTTTGAGGGTTTGAGGTCATGCTTTTTCTTGTCTCAATCATTTGTCTCTGGGAACTTCAACAATTCTTCCCCCCTCCATGTTTTGTGGTATAAGTTTTCTTCCCCAATATATTTCTATTTCTTATGGATATGGGCCTAATTTTTACCTTGTGGTGTTAAGTCTTAGTTCCTTGATTGATTTATCTGTGGTGTTACCTCTACTCTCAATATGGACTCCTAGTAAGCCTCCTCTCTGGTGTCTAGTCGTGATTTAGTGGGTGTGGGGGCTCGCTATTTTTCTCCCCTTCACTCTTGTGATGCCATCTCCAATTTCCTTCCTGGGTGACACCACTCTTTTTGGCGATATTCTTCCTAGTACTTGTCTTATTTGGTGCCCCTCTTGTACTATTGAGCTCCTTATTTCACCTTAGCCTCTACTCTATTTTTCATGTTCTGCTTTTTTCTCCACCATGACTTGTCGGAGGGTGTAGGTTCAAAGGGGGTTGCATATTACCAAGAGTGGGCTCACAAGGGAAATACTTGCATTCACTATGAATTGGAGGATTTCACCGCACACTATAGTGACCTCATGCTCGGCCTTATCCAGGATGAACTCACTTGGGCTAAGTAGGAAGCTTCCTCACAAATATTTTCCCTCTCAAATACGAAAGTCCTTACAGAATGGGTAGATTGGATCCTAGACATAGGGAACACGAGTGGTTGCTTCAATCAATATGTACAAATTGTTGATCTCTACTGGAAGATGAAGTTTTTACTAGGTCGTACTTTATTGGATCAACATGAGCAACACATGGAAATTATCCATTCCCTAGAGCACTTACATCGACAAGTGAGGGATTTGGGTGGAAGAATGGAGAGAATAGAAACATCTCGGCATACCTCTTATGCCAGGGAGAATACTCGAGGAATCAAAAGAGCCCATCCGAGTCACAGTCTCAGATTCAGATACCTCATCTTAGTTGTGTTATGCTTATGACTTGTATCTCTTTAGCTACATAAATTATCATGAATAGTTGCTTAGGTCGGTCTTACAATAGTAGTTTGGCTAATTTTGGGTCTTTTAACATTCAGCTATCATTTTCCTCTCTATAGAGAGTTCCTTTTTAGATCTAGTTAGGCCTCCATAGTGAGAGATGACAAAACTATGGATTTTTTTTTTTGTAAATCCCAATTTTTTGAAAGCAATTCAATTCACCTTACAAAAAAATAAACAAACAAATAAATCAAATTATAGAATAAAATCCTATTACATTAAAGTGGTATAAAATAACTATAATAAGACTTCATAATATTAGGATTAAAAAAATAAAAGAAATTAATATTAATTTTTTTAAATAAATAAATTGTGTGTGTGCGCGCGCGCGCGCAAATCTGTCCAATGAGATCACATCCCATCAACTTATTAGAAGAGCCTAACCGCGAGGGCATCAAGGAGAATTGAACCTGTAAACTCCCATTAACGAGGTGCTTTAACAACGACAACTCGACCAAGCTCTAAAATTTAAATAATTATTAAACATAATGCTTAATTTATAAAATTATATAAATGAAATAATAATCAATTGGGCCAAGAGGCGCTCTCCAGCCCAATATATTAGAGATATAGTAATGTAATGTTTAACATTTTGACTAAGTCAAATTACATAAAAACAAAAATAAAGATAGATAAAAATAATAATGTGATGTAAATTTTTTAACTCCATTAAAATAAAATAACAAAACAAAAATAACCTTATAAAAATAAAATAAAAATAATCCATGGTATTCATGTGGACATAGCCTATTTAAAGGGGGAAATTAAACCATTCTAGATCCATCTTAACTCTATATTTACCAAGTGCCAAAAGGAATCAAATCTCTCGAGATGCAAACTTCTTTTAAAGTGAAAATATATTTGATTTCTATTCGCAGATGCAAACTTATTTTAGAATGAAAAAAATTTGATCTTTCTTAACGCTTAATAAACTCAAAATTAAAATAAATCTACACCGACAACATATTAAAAATAATATAAAATAAGAATAATAGCCCATAAATCACGCATGATGATCAAAACTCGATTTAACATAATTGTTTTGGTATTATATTCATATAAAAAACCACTAGTCAATAGAAACATTGAAGGATGAGAACATTGAAGAGGTAACGAAAGCAAGAAATATAAATTGCCATATTTTACAATGTTTTAATGTAAATTAATGATTGCATTATAAATGACAAATTTAAATGAATTGACTCTATATTTTATACGTATAATGTGAGGTTTCAATTTCATTGTTATTAAATATGGGAGATAATTTTTATATATTAATAATTTTTTAAAGTGAGACCTAAATAACTTTATTTGAAAAATGTGGTAATTTTATTTTTTTAAGTTAAGGTTTTTTTATATTACAATTGAGTAAATATGTATATTAAAATATGGTCAATTACTTTAGGTAGTTGGGAATTTAGATTAGTGTTTAAGTTTAAAATTTTCTTATTAAAAATATTGGGGATAATCATATTGGTTTTTAAATTTAAATTATATTATAAATTAATAAAAAATATAAATTGATAATTTTTGTAATAGTTTTGGTGAAAATTTTATGTAATAAAAGTAAATAATGGAAAAATAAGATCACGGGTAAAGGACACGTATTCCAATTTGAATGTTGGGCAAATATATCTTAGTGGGCGTCACTGGATGTGTGTTTTTGGCCAAGGAAAATTGGCAAAGGCTAAGATAAAGGCATTAAAAGGCAAAAGACATTTTTGGCACATTTATTTATGAAAATAAAGGAAATTAGGAGAAAAGTAAGGTGAAAGGTCACACATTCCACGTGAGGAAGAAATTGAAGGAAAATAATAGATAATGAAGAAAATAGAGGCCTACTTAATAAAAAGGCTACTGAGGATCAGTTGGGAACCTTTTGTTAGTTCAAGTTTGGAGCTCTCTCATTATTCTCTCTCTCTCTCTCACTCTCTTGGTCACTTAGAGTTTTCTTGGAGCACTAACTTTGGATCAAGGAAGGAAAATCAAGCACATGAAAAGGAAGGCAAACAAGGATCAAGCAACTTAAAAAGGAATACTCACAGGTAACCTTTTGCATGTGTGATTTCCTAGCTTGTTTGGACATGCATAGCTTTGCATGTTGGTGTATGGTTCTCTTGTTGTTGGTCACATGGTTTTTTCGGGTTATGAAAGTGGTTTTCAGCCTAGCCTTGCCCTTTTTTGGATTCCATGGTATGTTGGGATGCTTATCTCGGTTTCGAGCATTAGTTTGCCGGATGGATTTTAGAATCTGGGGCAAAGGTGGTCTCAAGTTTCATTCCCAAAGGCCTAAGAATCCCCTGACCGGTTTTGACGAGATATGTAGACTCTGAAGATTGTCCTACCATGACATCCCTTTTGCCTAAAGATCTTCTCTTTTTCATATATATTTACCATTTAAATAAAGCCATATCTACCAAGTTTTGATGAAGGTACGCATTAGTATGTTTTCTTGTTCATATTCAATTGTATACCCTATTGTTTTAATTAAAGTTACAATTGGCTACCGAATCAGTCTGTTTCCACAACTGGTCCAGGATATCGTCATTGTCTTCATTGTTCACGAGGTTCCAGAGTTACAGGTCAGCAGCGAAAGGTGCAGATGGATAGAGGATGACTCCCTCATGGATACCTTCCTATCCACTCGAAACTGTTAGCTAAAAGAAGCACAGGAGATCACTATCAAACTCCAAGTCAACTGTCGGATTAATGCAGAACAAAACCTAAGATCAGCTAAAACCTATAAAGATAATTTCCGCACTGTTATTTGAGTGTGTGCCGAATGATATGTTTATGAACAGTTTGTGAATTTGTGTGAATGAAAATTGGTTTTTGTCTGCAAGCGTTGTGTTGATTTGAAGCTTTGAACTACTATGTGGAGGGCCCCTACAAACAGTAACAGGTTTTAATCAAATACAATCTGATTTCCTTTAATTCTTCAATTTCTCTGTTTTGTGTGACAATGCTGCATAATGATCTCGCCAGTGAATTTTTATTTGCATAAGAAATTTAATTTGCTTTATACCTAGTTTAGCCTATTATCTAATTTTCTTTATACCTGGTACTGCATAGTTCCTTCCTTTTCTTATTATCCAACATCATTTAAGTGTGTTCAATTTACAATATAGATGTTGCTTGGGTTACTTTGTTTGAGCAGAAATTGAACAAGTGAGAGGACCTCTCCTAAAACAATTGAGTTCAATGGTATTCCTTCATAGCTGATAAAATAGGTTTCTTTTTGCACTTAGAGAATTAGGAGCTGCAACATAGAGATTTAAGGTAAAAATCCCAAACAATCTAACATAAGAAAAGTCACTCTCACATCATCTACAAACTAATTGGATAGAGATTAATTCCTAGGAAACTTAATCAACATCCCTAAGAATTACAACACTAATACAATTGACAAACACCACCCCCATCTTGAGTTTAGATCTTAACAAATACATAACAACCTAATGAATAAATTCTAAGCACATATTGTGCACCCGTACTTCATCAGTCTACGCACCCTGGTTGACAATTTATGATTTCCAATTCAAGGACATTGAATTGACCAAACATTTTGGCGTCGTTGTCGGGTAAGTACAATTAGAAGTTAAAAAAAAAAAAAACAAAACCATTATAAATTTAAAACATGACATGTGTAGGGATAAAGACTCTAGGGGTATATTTGTAGGATGAGGAGGAAGTTTAATTCCCACAAATCCACTCACTCCACCACGATTTCGAGATTCCACACCACCTACTCAAACCCGAATTCCATTTAGAGGTCGACAAAGACTTCCTGAAGTATCAAGATCAGAAATTCAATCCAAAACTTCACCTACTTCTTCTACTGAAGCTGTAATTGAAGAAAATCCTACATCCCCAACCACAGGAGTAGTCTTTCTATCCCCCACTGGTGAACAAATTGTGGGAGAAGAATTAGAAATTCCTAGTGAAGAAGAGGAATTGGAAACTTATTTTGAACAACCATTGATAGAGGAACTAGAAATATTAGAAGAACACTATCTTAGCTCCGAAGAATCTATCATGGTTGAAGAAGGGGAAGGAGAAGTACACAATGTCCATGGCAAAGAAGATAGGATTGGAGGTAGAGGAAGAGGAAGAGGTAGAGGTAGAGGAAATCAAGATCACTTGGGATTCCTTATTCTTGATGAAGATACAACCCTCATAATGAAAAATATATCACCCTCGATTCTTCCTAATTTCCATGGTAAAAGAAACAAAGATTCAGAGACATTTGTCTTTGAATTTGAAGTATTATGCAGACCAAATCAAGGACATTCACTGCATCTTTGCTTTATGAAATTTGAAGTGATCTGCTGATTTGTTCTCTATAGACATCATGCTTAGCCAATTCTGACAATGGAATTGCTATCTTTAATTTGCCTATTTCGGTCTCAAGGTTGAAAGGTTTTTCTGTTGTTTTTTCAATGCTTTTTCCTTTATCAGGAGTAATGTTATGGGCTGAAGTTCTTTGTATGTCAATTTCTGTAGGTTCTTCTGCAATTTATTTGGAAGGAATAGAACTTGAACACTGTTTATTAGGTTGTTGATTATCTGAAACATATTCAACTGTTGGACTGTTTGGGTTAGGAACTGCTTTAGGGGGAGTTTGTATAGGAGAGTTCTTGATTTTAGCTTTGGTAGGCTGCTTGGTTTCTTTCTGTATATTGTCATCAGGGACATCTATTCTCCTGCTTCTCAGATTATATTGCTTGTGAACTTCATAGATGGCTGTGTCATATCCCTCCCTAAAATCAAATGATTCCCCTGATTGGATTTGAAACTGATTAAGAGTGTGAGCCTCTTGGTCTTCTTGGGTTAAGAAAATTTGTTTTTCACCACTAAGCCCCATTAATTTAATTTGAGTGTCTTCTATTGGTTCAGTGGAAGTTGAAGCTTCAGCATAGTTTTCTTGGAATGGAGGTCTAATGTTTTGGTCAGGGCCAGCCTTTCCAGTATTGGGATTCTGATTTTTTCTGAAATTTGGGTTTCTTCCAGTGTTGTTTGGTTGACCATCCCAAGGGGACTTCCTCTCAATTGTTTCTACTCTATCACCAAGTCTGTCCATTCCTTTAATGATAGCATCTAATTTATGCTCAAATGCAGAAGGTTCTTCTTTGATGGGTATCCTCCTTTCAGCTCTAGCCCGAGCTCGTTTAGAAATCAGGTTGGCCTCAACACTGATAGCTATACTCTGCATGTCTTCTAGGCTTCGAGGATCTCTTTCCCTAAGATGGTATGCCATGTCATAGTCAAATGCATCAGGAAATTTGATCAGGGCCAAGTCTGGTGGAGGTCTGAGATTCTGAGGAATGGCATTGTATACATTGTTAAATATGGTGCAAGAATCTTGAACAGTTTCTTGTGGACCTTTCTTTAAGTTTTCATATTCTGATAAGATGTGGAGAGGGTCTTTTTTCTTTTCCCATCTATTTAAGAAGCTCTGATAAAGAGCTTCAGGATCATTGATAGTGTTTGCAGGGAGTGCTCTAAACCAGGTTCTAACATCTCCAGTTAATCTTTGGACAAAGACTTTCATTCTTACATCATCATCATCAATCTCATAGTTTTAAAAATAATCCATCATTTTCTTGGTGTGTTGTTGAGATGTGTAAGTGCCAATAGCATCAAAATAGGCTATTTTGTTTTGATAATCTTGAGGCATAGCCCCTGGATTTGCAGGTAATTGCAGGGGAGCATATCGATTTGCCATATTTGCAAAGATAAGTGTAACAGCTGGAAGAACATGGATACCATTTGAAATATGTGTTGTGAATGGGGGAGTGGAAAGGATGGTTTGAAGTGCTGATGGTGAACTATGAGAAGCAACAGTAATGGCAGAAAGGACTGGTGCTTTTCCAGGAGTAAGCTCAGATTGGATAAGATTCTACTGGCTTCTAAGGTTCTTAGGAATCAGATTAGGATTTTGAAACACAGGTGGGGGATCTGGATCTGGATTTGATCTAGTGTAACAGATCTTCTTCTTTGGAGCCAGCTTCTGAATATATTTTTGGTTTTTCTTGAAATATTTGAGGATACAACTTTAGACAGTATCTTTCTAAGAAGTTTTAGAATATGGAAGTTTTGAATTTTCCTAAAGATCTATTGAAACAAGGAACTGATCAAGTATTTGAGACAACTGTTCAAAGCCTAAAACTAGACCGGAGATAGACTGAAGTAGCTTTTATTTACTCCTGCAATTGCATAACAAAAGCACTTTTGAAGGCTACCTGGCTAACTTCAGGCTCCATCTGTAGCTTTAAAAATTAAACAGCAGTAACAAACAATTATTTTGGTCCCCAGCGGAGTCGCTAATGATGTTATCACTCACGTTGTTCCCAAAAGTTGTAAGAAAGGAAATACGGTCGAGGTAACCACAGACCAATCTTTTAGATACATATTCTAGCCAATCTGCATCCAGAGAGGGCTCTCTCTTTATAATTTAACTATGTTTGAGGTATATTATGTTGGTTATGAAGTACAAGGGTTTTGTTTAGAGTTTTGGTTGGAAGGATGGGGACTCAAAAGAACAATGAGGTAAAGCTGAAACATTTCAGTCCATTGGGCATGACGGAGTCAAAGAAGGATGGCTTCCTCGGTTGGGTTTCTTATCAGAGAATTTATCACAAAGAAAGGTACTCAAATATGGAACAATCTATAGGCTGAAAGCGGATGGAATGGAGTCAATAGATGAAGGGAAATTAAGAAGCCTTCATCATGTTGACAGAGGGAAAATGGGTGATTACTACGAAGGAACAATTAAGAATTCCTTAGCTAATATTCAAGATGAAAGAACCAGGGAAAAAAGGAGCAATTAAGAATTCACTGTTTATGCTAATTCTGAAGAAATTATTAATAATAACATGGACTGAACACAGAGTGCAAACAAACAAATTTTGAGTTATTCTTTTTCTCTATTATTTAGATCATGAGACATATAGATGATATAATAAACACAGGAACTATAAAACACAAGTTAGAAGAGACTTATTGATCCATAAAACAATTCAAGAATTCTGTAACATGGTCCTTAGCATCAATTCTTCATCCAGTGAGCTTGACAAAAATGGTTCCAACAACCTTTTATTTCCAAAATTGTTCAGTATTACAATCAAAGCTATGAACATCCACCACCAACCAACCCCAAATACTTTGTCTTGGGGGGGGGGGGGGGGGTATTTATACAAAAATGTCAAGATATCATACAAAATATCTGATAAAAATAATATCTGTTGACAATTAATGCTTCTTTTACACAGATAGAGACAGACAGTCTCGAAAACAGGGAGACAATAAATTGATGTAATAAATTTTATGCTGCGCTGGTTGATCCATATTTATGAGAAGTACTGGAGGTAGGTGCTGCAAGTCAGTTCCCAGCTGTCTTCTACTGATCCCCTGTGTTGATTTTCCTGCTTTGGCCAAACTTTCTTAACTCTGATGTGATACGATTTGACCTACAGGACCGTAATTCATTTCTGTTATGCGCATTATAACAGATGGTGCACAATTTTGATTTGACCAGAGATAAGCTTACAGGATCTTTAACATGCCTTCCCACCACTCTGGTCCTAGTATTTTATGTCTCTGCAGCTTCCTTAAAGTCTCTTCAGTCCCTGTGTACCTAAATAAATTAGGTGGGATGGTGAACAGATGCTTCACCTCATGCTCCATGTAAAATAGATTTTCCAGGCTGTCATAAAGGGACTAGCCAGATGGAAGTGCTTTTTCTCCTAAAGTACTTGAAGATGCATTAGCTTGATTGGCAACATATGTATTTAATTTATGTACATAGTCCTTGTGCTTCATGAGACGATCATTATCTCCCAAAGGACTTGGCAAACCTTTTTGATGCAGGACTATAAATTTGTCTGTGAAAGAATCGATTTCTACCTACATGTCCTGGCATCTTCTGTCCAAGTTTTGCATTAGAGTTCTCATGGTTAGAAATCTCTTGATGTCCAAAATGGTATATGTTCTGCCTCTAATATCCAGTGTTTCCAATTCTTCACTGGTCTTGGTATTCAAAAAATGTATCAGCTTGTTAGCTTGCTCAAGCATCTGTCCCAATAAGGCTCTTGTTTTCTGAATTTCTACTTGGGCTACTCTTATCAGATCAATCTGTTCATAAATGGTCTGAATAGACCTCCATACATCACTAAGGGATTGAGTGATGTTGGTCCACAAAATTCCTCTGATTTCTGCCAGAGGCTTATGCAGAGAGAGATCCTTTTCTAAGGCTCTTACCTTGTTTTCCAATGCTTTGACCTCCCTTGTTTTCTCTGCCACATTCATCTTAGATTTATCATAGCTTTGCTCAATCTTTGCCAATTTTTCTTTGACTTGCTTCAATTCAGATACTTGGAGTTTCAACTCCTCCATGGCTTTTATTAATTTCTCTGTGGTCATAGTAGTGCTGCTGCCTGGGGCTGTTGCTGTTGAGGTACCTGTGGTGATTTCTGTTGTTGATGTCGGGACAGTGGGAGGCACTGCTGTTATAACTGTGGGAGGAGCAGTTGTGACTGTTGGAGCTACTTCAGGTGGCTGGGAGGTTGACTCTCCCTGCTTTTCTTATAGTGCTTTCTCCAATGCCTGCTCTGTCTCACTCAATCTCTCGTTCAGCCTCATGAGCAGGTCCATCATGTCTTCTTCGGACTTCTGTTGTACAAAATCTGCTATCTGTGGATGCATAGAAGGAGGAATTTTGAGCTGCTTTCTGAGGGTAGCAATGTCCTCTTCCTTTTTCCTTATTAGTGCCTTTATGCCTTTGGCATCTTTGGGATCATGTCCCGGTTCATTGATGATATCTTCCAAAGATTTAATCCTGTTGTCCTTTGCTAGAGAAGAATCTTTCTCTAAATCTAGTTGAGCAAAGGTGTTCTCTAATGAGTTTTGCAATTTATGAGCCAACATTGCTTTGTAAGCTAGTGTGGAATACACCATCTCTCCAGTTTGTTTGTGAAATTCAATCTAGTCTATTAGATGAATATCCTTGGCAAAGACTTCCAGATTTGTCCTGATATAATCAACTGCCGATTGTGGTTGTTGCACCTTGGGCTTGAAGTAGCTCATGATCATTTTCCCCTCCTTTATGTCATAGGCAGACATCAATCTTTGTTATTTTGTCGGGGCCATCTTAAGATATTGGTTATAAATTTTCAGCCTCAATGGATCATTTCTAGCCTTTATCTCTGTGAATGTTCTTTTGATATCAGAGGTCTGCTTGCTTGGTAGCCTTGTGGATGAAACTTCCACACTATGCTGCCTTTCTAGCTCTTGCCTGTGTGAGCTGGTTGATGTGTCTATTACTGGGGAGGTCTGTGGGATGGTTTCCCTCTCACCTCTTAGGCTTTTTATTGTTTCTTCAATGATTTCCTCTTTAGATAGAGGATTAAGTCTTTGCCTTTTTGCAGCTGGCTGTTCTGCAGGTCTACTGATGGGTGTGGCTTCTTCTCTGTCCCTTTTCTTGCCTTTTTCCTCATTTAGAGGAGTCTGTAGTGCAGGAATCTCTACTACTTTGGTCTGTACTAGAGGAATTTGCTCCTGCTGATCAGTCATTGCTTGCTGCTTTGTGCCTGCTACTTCCTTGCCCTTAGATGAGCCTGAAACTGGTGTGCTGGTTTCTTGTATAGGTTGCTGTGAAGTTCTAGTAGAAGATGTACCCACTCCGGTTTGTTGAGGCAGCTTGAAAGATACTTGTCCAAAATAGTCCAGGTCAAGGGTCTTTTTTAAATCTTTCATAGCTTGTTCCATCTTTTCTTGCCGAGTAAGTTCTTCTATTAATGTACACTCTACCCACTCATCCTGATTAGCATATTAATCTACGTTAGGGATCCTATGATGTGTGTAAGTTGACAGCCGTTTTCTTACTTTTCTGTCACTTATAAAGCTATTTGGGTCATATGGCACCCACTAGAAGCTTTTCTTGAATTTAAGGTCTTCCCTTAATACCTTGTCAGCATCTTCCCATGCTTCCCTCTTGTTAATGATAAAAGGGCCTAATTGATTTCTTATCCTCAGCTGAGCCTTTTTCTTGACATTGCAAAAGTGAGTTAAATCTGCATAGATAAGTTGCCTGAAATACTCTAGTGCAAATAGTCTCATGGGCACATATTTGGGCAGCTTATAAGGGCACAATTCACAGCCATATATCCTGATTTCAGTGTGATCCTGGTAGAAGTACCAGTCACCTATCCTGTAGTTCTTGGAGAGCTGTAAAATCTTCTTTATGTCACCAGAGAACCTAGGAGGAGGAGCTCTTATCAATAGAGTGGAGGCTGGATGTATAAACAGGTCAATGAATTCATAGTAGGTATAGGGGGATTCACCAGTTTTGTGGAAGACAGAGGTCCAAAAGATCACAGACCTCCTCTCTCCTTTGGAATCCAATTTCCTGATGGGAAAAATAAAACTGTCTGAGTGATAATACAACAATAGATGGTATATGAAAGTTATGTATTTAAACACTCCTTCTCTTTCCAAATTCATAAATTGAGCATGGATTTTGTCAGCAATGAAAGAAGCATAGTCATACTTAATAGCAGGGGGCTGTCCTGAAGTAAAGGTGGATAACAGAACCAGGACAATCTCATCCACATATTCATTGGACCTAAATCCCAAGATCACTGATATCATGTCAATAATAATTCTTCCAATCTCATTGAATGAGTAATATAAATAAGGAGGTGGGTCGTTGGGCTGGCAATCTGGTCTCATGAATATCTTAGCAATTCGGGTTATTTCTGCACTGCACAGTTGAGAGCCTTGCTCAAGCAAAAATCCCGTGGAAAGAGGAGCAAGATGCTAAACTGGATGGAAGTGTAGCATCTCATTGATATATTCAGCAATTATGTAAAAGAGAACAGTTTGTGATGGAGTCATAACTGCTTTACTGACAGGGTCATAATTGACACAGCAATGGCGAACAATATCTGGGAACATATTGACTGAGGGAAGGTAATACCTGGGGAGATTAAATTCCCATATTCTATAGATATCAGAGTTGTTCAAATGACTGTTTCTGATTAGGCATAAAAGTATGAAGATTTTGGCAACCAATCAGGTCTTTTATTTAGAAATCTCTGTCGACCAAGGGTAAATGATGCTGGTTTGTATGAGGTGCATTGAGGAGCACTATATTGAGGGCCATAGGGGCTTCCATTGTTCAGTTCTCTGTGTTTTTAACTGGAGGTCAAGTTTCTGTGGGAAAAACGGGCAAAAGAGCAATTTTGGATGGGTTGGTATGGCAATTATGGACTGCTTCTACTTGAATTTGGTTCCTATAGGTATATTTTGTAGAGGAAAACCAAAAATACAGGTTCGGGAGGGGGGACAGGGTAAATACCTATATTGCGGAGGCGAACGAGTGTAATTTGCAGGTTGACTGACAAGTTGAGGAGCAGAATGCTGGTCTTTGCTTTGCCGGGTGGCAGACTGGAGCTTCGGCAGTTGCTTGGACGTAATTTGAATGCAACAGTCTTGCAAAAACAACGAATAGAAATGGGTGAAAATGAAAATTTTACGATTTTTTAAAAAAAAATTGGCTTCGTGGGGATTTTTGGCGCTTTTTGGTTGGATGACGTCATCGGAACGTGACATTTTGTCATGAAGTGGGGTACGGATGTTGATGTGGAGGTGACGTGGCGATGACGTCAGCAGGAGGGAGGTAAGCGGTATTGGCCCGCACCGCTTATTACCTAAGGTGGTTTCGGGCGGAGGGGCCGCGATCATGGCGGGAGGGCGTTGCGTGTCCCAGGTACGACAGTAATACCGTCGGCTCCCCAGGCAATAAACATCGACAGGGAAAGGCTTCGCGATATGATCATGAGCCGTCTGATCAATGGGCCCGGATCCAACAGTTGGTGCTATGTCGGAGATGGGTCAGGGCTATGGCGCGGGACCCATATATTTAAATAATGATTTTTAACCATATCAGGGCGGGTTTGATTGGTTGTTGGGGGGATTAAACTATTAATTAACCAGATGTTAATTAACTTTTACAATTGCGCGCGGGGAGGGTTATTTGCAAGGTTTCAGATAAACCTTGAATCCCCGATTATATAATGATATGGTTTATAACTAAACTGGGGCGGGATATAATAAAATCTTGGGATTTGCATATATTAATAAAATACGGGAAAGGGGGAATAAGCATAGGGAGTTATATAAATAAGTAAATAGTTAATATGAACTTTATGAATGAGAGCGAGCGCTAAGTTATAGAGTTTAAAACTTAGGCTTAAGGAGTGAAAAGGGTTTTACACAATAAATGTGGTTTCTTTGCCTAAAGCAAGAATGTTGTTTTACTCAGGCTTTTTTATGAAATGGGGTGATCTAAGATATTTGAGCAGATCTCAATCTCCTTGGGAGAAGTTAGTAAGTGATTTTGGGAGAAGTGTGAAGGGCAGTTAGACATGCATCACTTGATTTGTAACCAAACAGTTGCCTTTGTACCTATGATACCAATAAGATGAACATCTTTGAGAGACAAAATTAATCATAACCCTGCTTCTGCAACACCAAGACTACCTACCTAGGCTATTATACCTAACATTTTTTCTTCCTCTTACATCGGTGCACTTGGACTAGCAAACCCTTACTCTCTTCTTTTCTTTTGACTACAATCCTATCTAAGTCTACACTTATCACATCCAAGGGCTCAGATTTAAAAGTTGAGCTCCTTAGTTTCTCTACCTATCTACTTATCTGCCAAGATTGAACTGTTTGGACAGATTTTATTCTCTATCTCTAAAGCAGGAAATTCAAACCTGAACTAGCCAAGATTAAGTTGTTTGGCCATCCATCAACTGTGGGAAAAGTCAACCAACTGCACAAAATGAGATTCTTTGCAAAAATAGAATAGTAGTGGCATTTTGGACTAGCACACTTTCATGGTATTTTTATTTGGGGTTCATTTCTTTTCTTTTTTGACCATTTCATTCTTTTTGCCCTTTGATCTTTCTTTTAGGGCATACCCTCTTTACATTTTTTAAGTTTTTTTTTATTTTTTCAAAATATGGAACCTTTGCAGTAGGGAAAGGGTGAACATATTAGGGACTTTAACCAATCAATCATGAAATATGACACCTATTGGTATAGGAGCAAAACACTAGCTCCACTTGGGGATGGCTTTTCCTGGTGAAAAGTCAAGAACAACAGGTCAGATGGCCTTATGTACAATTCTTGTTGCATTCTGAAATCTTCCTTTGCTGTAAGTAAACAAACTGTACAGAGGACCATGTAAAATATACACATCTCCCATGAGTTGATCCAAACAATTACACCTCTATTTTGGATAGTTTTTCTGAATGTATGTTCTCATATTTTCATCTCCCAGGTCTTCTACAATTTCTGGTAAACTAAGAAAAGGTAATCAAATAAAAAAAAAGTTGGTAAAGTTCCTTGACTGTTCCTCAAAATTTCCTACATATTCCTTCCCATTTTTATTGCTGTAATAAACTGCATAAACTAAGCATCATTATGTACAAGTTAGAGTCCTGACATATCAACAACCTGGATCAAAATAATGTTTCAGTACCCGACCATTAACTAGTCCATCTTCTGCTTCTGTACTATCCAGGCTTTTCAAAAAGTAGGTATTGTTTCCTTGTGAGGAAAGAATAATAAAAGGTCCCTTCCATAGGAAGTCAAACTTCCCATGTTTTCCTTTATCTTCTCTTTTTGAGTCCCATTTCAGAACCTTGTCTCCTATGAAAAAATCCTCTGCCTTAGTCCTCTTATCAAATATCTTCTTGCGTTTTTCTTGTAGCACTTGAGATCTTTGATATATCTCTTCTCTGGTTTGTTGCAAATATATAGTCTGATTTATCCTTCTCTGGATGTCATTTAGTTGTATTTGAACTTCTTGCAACAATTTCATTATAGGTATTCCCAAGGAAGAGGGAAATACAACCTCCATACCATATACAAGCTCATAGGGACTAGTTTCAATGGATCTCTTGGTAGTCAGTCTGTCTGCCCATAATGCATTTATAAGCTTCTTATACCAAATTTTCTTGTTTTCTTCCAATACTTTCTTAATGATATTCATCGGGATTTTATTGGATGACTCAGCTAGACCATTACCTTGAGGGTAATAGGTTGTGGAGTGGCCTAAGGTAATGTGGTATTTGTGACAAAAATTTATCATTCTCTTGGATTTGAAAGCAGCAACATTATCAGTGATAATTTTTTCAGGATAGCCAAATATAGACAAGATGTTGGTTTCTAAGAATTTCATGATCACTGAATCATTGGCTTGTCTACAAGGGATGGCCTCTATCCACTTGGTGAAATAATCTGTGGCAGTCAAAATCCATTTATGCTGGCCAGAAGAGGGAGGGTGAATCTCCCCAATGAAATCTAAACCCCATTGTTGAAATGGTCTTTCAGTGGAAATTGGTTTAAGGGGTAAAGGCAGAAGTTTCCTCTTGCCTTCAAAGATTTGACATTTATGGCAAGCAGTAACAAACTTTTTGACATCAGCAAACAAGGTGGGCCAGTAAAATCCAGCCCTTAGGATTTTATCAGCAGTTGATTTCCAGTATAAATGTCCACCATAGTCCCCTGCATGAAATTCTTTGAGTACCTTGTCAGTTTCATCCTTTATTAGACAATTTAATAGAACACCTTCATGATTTTTCCAAAAGAGAGCACCATCTAAAATACAAAACTTTAAAGCTTTCATTTTTATAAACCTTTTCTTTGTTCTGGATAACCCTGGAGGAGCCTCCAGGTTTAATAATACATAACATATATCAACATACCAAGGTGATTCAAGGAAGGCCTGACTGATTTGTGGAGTTTCCATCTCCTGTTCATTATCCAGTTCATTGATACCTCGGGCTTGGCAATTGGTTTCAGTCATGAGTTTAGCCAATCCCTGTCCTTTTATAAGCTTTGTAGGTTTTATTTCAATATCATACTCTAATATAGTAGCAATCCATTTACCTCTTTTGCCTTCAATCCCCTCTTGGGTCAGGATATCTTTGACAACAGTGCTTGGCACATAAGCTATTATATGAGAGTATAGTATGTAGACTCTGAAATCTTTGATGGATTTCACAAGTGCATAAGCTTGTTTTTCCATGATTGGGTATTTTAGAGGTGCATCCCTCAGTGCTTTGCTAAAGAAGGCTATGGGTTTTTCACATCCTTGATCATCTTTCTGTAGCAAAATAGCAGCAATAGTGTGTTCTGATGCAAATGAAAATATTATGAAGTCTCTATCAAATTTTGGGCTTGTAAGGACTGGTGTTTTGGTCAAGGCTATCTTGATTTCTTTAAATGCTTGTTTGGCTTCCAATGTCCATTTGAAATTGGAATCCTTTTTCAGCATATTGTTCAGCAATCTTATTAGTTCAGCCAAGTTGGGTATGAATATTCTTAAAAAATTAATTTTCCCTAGGAAAGCTTGGAGTTCTTTGACATTTCTGGGATGTGGTATTTGTAAAATGGCTTGTATTTGGTTAGGATCAATTTTGATGCCATCTCTTGATATTATGTGACCTAACAGTTTGCCTTCTTCTAGGCCAAATCATGACTTCTTTGGATTTAGTGATATACCATATTTTCTGCAGGTTAAAAATACTTGTCTCAGATGATCTAGGTGCTGCTGATCTGATTTGGAAAACACAATGAGATCATCTAAGTATATGACCAGGAAATCATGAATTTCTTTAGCAAAAGCTATGTCTATTGCATGTTGGAAGGTTGCCCCTGCATTCTTGAGTCCAAATGGCATTTTCACATATTTGAAAGTTCCCCATGGAGTTGTGAAAGCAGTTTTTTCTTGATCATCAGGGTGAACTAAAATTTGGTTGAAGCCTGAAAACCCATCTAAAAGTGAAATTCTAGAGGCACCTACTACGCTTTGTAAAATGTGGTCCATCTTAGGTAAGGGGTAGTGGTCCTTTAAAGAGACTTTATTTAGATTCCTCAAATCAACACACAATCTGATTTCTCCTGTTTTCTTTCTAGTGGGTACTAAATTGGAGACCCATTCTGAAAATCTAATGGGTACAATTATCCCAACTTCATACATTCTTTTGACTTCTTTTTCAATTTTAGGGAGGACTACAGGGTTGACCCTTCTAAATTTTTGCTTGAAAGGTTTCCGATTTTCTTTGAGAGGTATTGTATGCTGAATCACAGAAGTGTCATAGGATTTGATATCTTCATAGCTCCATCAAAAATGTCCTGGAATTCTTTGAACAGTTCAACATATTTAAGCTTTTGGTCAGGAGGGAAAGTTTTGGACAATTTTGTCATTTTAGGATTCTGTTCAGTCTCTATGTTACAACCTTCAATGTCTGTGTTTAATGGCTGCATTTTGGGTTTCCTTGGGATATCATTGGAATAAAAAATGTCTTCCAAAGGAGTTAATCCTGTGGGTAGAAAATTGTCCTTTAAATCAATAACTTCAGATTCTCCTCCAATAGTCTCATCAAAGTCCATTTATTTAAGCTCTTGCAACTCTTGGTTGGTAAATTTCATTGGATGCAGTATTTGAATTGTTGTTTCAGCCGAAATGTGTGTTTGAACTTTGTCTATTTGATCAACTTCTCCCACAGTGCCTGTGTCTATATTAGTGCTGGAGAATTCTTCATTTAAGGTCAGGAAATTATTAATCTGAGTGTCATTGTCAAACACTTGCCAGTTTTTTATATTGTCAGGTACAGTTGGCCGGTGTTTAATCTCAGCTGTAAAATGATGGTTAGGCTCAAATGGCAGTTTACAAGTGCTGGCAAATGTTGCCAAACTGTGAGCATGCAAATTGTGTTTCCTTGGAATTTTGACAAGCTGTGTTTCTAGAAAGGTATTGAGTATTTCAATTGCTGCCCCTCTATAAGACCTTAATCTAAGATCATTTGTGAGGAAGTTTCCTTTCATTTGTTAAATAACTAAATCAAAGTCTCCCAAAATTGATATCCTAACTGCCCCTAGACTTTTGATCAATTTAATTCCTAGCAAGAGGGCTTCATATTCAGCCATGTTATTAGTACATCTAAAATTCAACCTGTATGCATGTCCTTCAGCATGATCATTTTCCATATTATGTATCTAAATTCCTGCTTCGGCTCCTAGCTTATTGACTGATCCATCAAACTCTAGATACCATAGGATTTCATAATTACACCCAGTATCAGGGGTCTTAGAAATTTGCTTACCAAGGAGATTTGGATTTTCAGTTTGATGTGGTTTTGCTTATATGTCTGATATCCCATTGGTCACAGAAATTTCTTGAATTTGAACACTAGATTTCTCATTTATGAGTTTTTTCTGCTCTAAAGCTAAAACCTTGTCATCAGTTGGAGGGTAAATTTCAGCATTGTATAAGATGAAGGAGTCCATATCAGAATGCATGGAATAGATGGAAAAATTCTGGGGTTTCTCCTGGCTGCTGACCACGTATTTCATCAAAGTTTCTCGATACAATCTCTTTGGCTGACCAAATACTGAAATGGTAGCATAGGACATGTCTAACTGTAAAGATCCCTGGAGCTTTGCACCCCAAGATCTAGACAACAACATGCCATATTTTGGTGGAATATCAGCTACCACTACATCCATTAGAATTGTCTTGGCAGGGTATTGAACTAATGATACACATAAATCTTTGATCAATCCTAGACATCTGACCTGGCTTGAATCAAAAGGAACAAGTCTTCGTATGGCCTAGTGATATCTAGGTCCAACTTTTCCATTACAGATTTGGGCATTAAATTATGGGAAGTTCCAGAATCAAACATTGCATTGTGCAGTATCTTGTCATGAATATTCAGACTTACATAGAAATGAGGGACCCCTTCGTCTACTGATTTGCCATTTACTTCAGGGCCAAAAATTAATTCTGGTTGGTTATCAAGGACATTCACTGCATCTTTGTTTCTAAAATTTGAAGTGATCTGCTGATTTGTTCTCTATAGACATCATGCTTAGCCAATTCTGACAATGGAATTGCTATCTTTAATTTGCCTATTTCGGTCTCAAGGTTGAAAGATTTTTCTGTTGTTTTTTCAATGCTTTTTCCTCTATCAGGAGTAATGCTATGGGATGAAGTTGTTTGTATGTCAATTTTTGTAGGTTCTTCTGCAATTTCTTTGGAAGGAATAGAATTTGAACACTATTTATTATGTTGTTGATTATCTGAAACATCTTCAATTGTTGGACTGTTTGGGTTAGGAATTGATTTAGGAGGAGTTTGTATAGGAGAGTTCTTGATTTTAGCTTTGGTAGGCTGCTTGGTTTCTTTCTGTATATTGTCATCAGGGACATCTATTCTCCTGCATCTCAGATTATATTGTTTGTGAACTTCATAGATGGTTGTGTCATATCCCTCCCTAAAATCAAATGATTCACCTGATTGGATTTGAAACTGATTAAGTGTGTGAGCCTCTTGGTCTTCTTAGGTTAAGAAAATTTGTTGTTCACTACTGAGCCCCATTAAGTTAATTTGAGTGTCTTCTATTGGTTCAGTGGAAGTTGAAGCTTCAGCATAGTTTTCTTGGAATGGAGGTCTAATGCTTTGGTCAGGGCCAGCCTTTCCAGTATTGGGATTCTGATTTTTTCTGAAATTTGGGTTTCTTCCAGTGTTGTTTGGTTGACCATCCCAAGGGGACTTCCTCTCAGTTGTTTCTACTCTATCACCAAGTCTGTCCATTCCTTTAATGATAGCACTAATTTCTGCTCAAATGCAGAAGGTTCTTCTTTGATGGGTATCCTCCTTTCAGCTCTAGCTCGAGTTCGTTTAAAAATCAGGTTGGCCTCAACACTGACAGCTATACTCTGCATGTATTCTAGGCTTCGAGGAGCTATTTCCCTAAGATGGTATGCCATGTCAGAGTCAAATGCATCAAGAAATTTGATCAGGGCCAAGTCTAGTGGAGGTCTGAGATTCTGAGGAATAGCATTGTATACATTGTTAAATATGGTGCAGTAATCTTGAACAGTTTCTTGTGGACCTTTCTTTAAGTTTTCATATTCTGATAAGATGTGGAGAGGGTCTTTTTTCTTTTCCCATATGTTTAAGAAGGTCCGATAAAGAGCTTCAGGATCATTGATAGTGTTTGCAGGGAGTGCTCTAAACCAGGTTCTAACATCTCCAGTTAATCTTTGGATAAAGACTTTCATTCTTACATCATCATCATCAATCTCATAGTTTTCAAAATAATCCATCATTTTCTTGGTGTGTTGTTGAGCTGTGTAAGTGCCAATAGCATCAAAATAGGCGATTTTTCTTTGATAATCTTGAGGCATAGCCCCTAGATTTGCAAGGAAGCATATCAGTTTGCCATATTTGCAGAGATAAGTGTAACAGCTGGAAGAACAGGGATACCAGTTGAAATATGTGTTGTGAATGGGGGAGTGGAAAGGATGGTTTGAAGTGTTGATGGTGAACTATGAGAAGGAATAGTAATGGTAGAAAGGGCTGGTGCTTTTCCAGGAGTAAGCTCATATTGGATAAGATTCTGTTGGCTTCTAAGGTTCTTAGGAATCAGATTAGGATTTTGAAACACAGGTGGGGGATTTGGATCTGGATTTGATCTAGTGTAACAGATCTTCTTCTTTGGAGCCAGCTTCTGAATATATTTTTGGTTTTTCTTGAAATATTTGAGGATGCAACTTTAGACAGTATCTTTCTAAGAAGTTTTAAAATATGGAAGTTTTGAATTTTCCTAAATATCTATTGAAACAAGGAACTGATCAAGTATTTGAGATAGTTGTTCAAAGCCTAAAACTAGAATCGAGATATACTGAAGAAGCTTTTATTTACTCCTGCAATTGCATAGCAAAAACAGTTTCGAAGGCTACCTAGCTAACTTCATGCTCCATCTGTAGCTTTAAAAATTAAACAGCAGTAACAAACAATTATTCTGGTCCCCAGCGGAGTTGCCAATGATGTTATCACTCAGGTTGTTCCCAAAAGTTGTAAGAAAGGGAATACGGCCGAGGTAACCACAGACCAATCTTTTAGATACAGATTCTAGCCAATCTGCATCGAGAGAGGGCTCTCTCTTTATAATTTAGCTATGTTTGAGGTATATTAGGCTAGTTATGAAGTACAAGGGTTTTGTTTAGAGTTTTAGTTGGAAGGATGGGGACTCAAAAGAACAGTGAGGTAAATCTGAAACATTTCAGTCCATTGGGCATGATGGAGTCAAAGAAGGATGGCTTCCTGGGTTGGATTTCTTATCAGAGAATTTATCACAGAGCAAGGTACTCAAATATGGAACAATCTATAGGCTGAAATCGGATGGAATGGATTCAATGGATGAAGGGAAATTAAGAATCCTTCATCATGTTGACAGAGGGAAAATGGGTGATTACTGCCAAGGAACAATTAAGAATTCCTTAGCTAATATTCAAGATGAAAGAACCAGGGGAAACAGGAGCAATTAAGAATTCACTGTTTATGCTAATTCTGAAGAAAACATTAATAATAACAGAGACTGAACACAGAGTGCAAACAAGCAAATTCTGAGTTATTCTTTTTCTCTATTATTTAGATCATGAGACATATAGATGATATAATAAACATAGGAACTATAAAAAATAAGTTAGAAGAGACTTATTGATCCATAAAACGATTCAAGAATTTTGTAACATGGTCCTTAGCATCAATACTTCATCCATTCAACTTGACAAAACTGGTTCCAACAGCCTTTTATTTCCAAAATTGTTCAGTATTACAATCAAAGCTATGAACATCCACCACCAACCAACCCCAAATACTTTGTCGGGGGGAGGTATTTATACAAAAATATCAAGATATCATACAAAATATCTGATAGAAATAATATCTGCTGACAATTAATGCTTCTTTTACACAGATAGAGACAAACAGTCTCGAAAACAGGGAGACAATAAATTAATGTAATAAATTTTATGCTGCGCTGGTTGATCCATATTTATGAGAAGTACTGGAGGTAGGTGCTGCAAGTCAGTTCCCAGCTGTCTTCTACTGATCCTCTGTGCTGGTTTTCCTGCTTTGACCGAACTTTCTTAACTCTGATGTGATACGCTTTGACTTGCAGGACCGTAATTCATTTCTGTTCTGCGCATTATAACAGATGGTGCACAATTTTGATTTGACCAGAGATAAGCTTATAGGATCTCTAACATGCTTTGCCACCACTCTGGTCCTAGTATTTTATGTCTCTGCAGCTTCCTCAAAGTCTTGTCAGTCTCTGTGTACGTGAAGAAATTAGGTGGGATGGTGAACAGATGCTTCACCTCATGCTCCATGTAAAATAGATTTTCCAGACTGTCATAAAGGGACTAGCTAGATGGAAGTGCTTTTTCTCCTGAAGTACATGAAGATGCATTAGCTTGATTGACAACATATGTATTTAATTTATGTACATAGTCCTTGTGCTTCATCAAAAGATCATTATCTCCCAAAGGACTTGGCAAACCTTTTTGATGCAGGATTGTAAATTTGTTTGTGAAAGAATCGATTTCTACCTGCATGTCCTAGCATCTTCTGTCCAAGTTTTGCATTAGATTTCTCATGGTTAGAACTCTCTTGATGTCCAAAATGGTATCTGTTCTGTCTCTAATATCCAGTGTTTCCAATTCTTCACTAGTCTTGGTATTCAAAAAATGTATCAACCTATTAGCTTGCTCAGGCATCTGTCCCAATAACGCTCTTGTTTTCTGAATTTCTACTTGGGCTACTCTTATCAGATCAATCTGTTCATAAATGGTCTGAATAAACCTCCGTACATCACTAAGGGATTGAGTGATGTTGGTCCACAAAATTCCTCTGATTTCTACCAGAGGCTTATGCAAAGAGAGATCCTTTTCTAAGGCTCTTACCTTGTTTTCCAATGCTTTGACCTCCCTTGTTTTCTCTGCCACATTCATCTTAGATTTATCATAGCTTTGCTCAATCTTTGCCACTTTTTCTTTGACTTCCTTCAATTCAAATACTTGGAGTTTCAAATCCTCCACGGGTTTTATTAATTGCTCTGTGGTCATAGTAGTGTTGCTGCCTGGGGCTGTTGCTGTTGAGGTACCTGTGGTGATTTCTGCTATTGATGCCGAGAGAGTGGGAGGCACTGCTGTTATAGCTGCGGGAGGAGCAGTTGTGACTGTTGGAGCTACTTCAGGTGGCTGGGAGGTTGACTCTCCTTGCTTTTCTTGTAGTGCTTTCTCCAATGCCTACTCTGTCTCATTCAATCTCTCGTTCAACCTCATGAGTAGGTCCATCATGTCCTCTTCGGACTTCTGTTGTACAACATCTGCTATCTGTGGATGCATAGAAGGAGGCATTTTGAGCTGCTTTCTAAGGGCAGCAATGTTCCTCTTCCTTTTTCCTTATTAGTGCCTTTATGCCTTTGGCATCTTTGGGATCATGTCCCAGTTCAATGATGATATCTTCCAAAGATTTAATCCTGTTTTCCTTTGCTAGAGAAGAAGATTTCTCTAAATCTAGCTGAGTAGAGGTGTTCTCTAATGAGTTTTGCAATTTATGAGCCAACATTGCTTTGTAAGCTAGTGTGGAATACACCATCTCTCCAGTCTATTTGTGCAGCTCAATCTGGTCTATTGGATGAATATCCTTGGCGAAGACTTCCAGATTTGTCCTGATATAATCAACTGCCGATTGTGGTTGTTGCACCTTGGGCTTGAAGTAGCTCATGAACATTTTTCCCTCCTTTATGTCATAGGCAGACATCAATCTTTGCTATTTTGTGGGGTCCATCTTAAAATATTGGTTATAAATTTGTAATGGATCATTTCTAGCCTTTATCTCTGTGAATGTTCTTTTGATATCAGAGGTATGCTTGCTTGGTAGCTTTGTGGATGAAACTTCCACACTATGCTGCCTTTCTAGCTCCTGCCTATGTGAGATGGTTGATGTGTCTATTGCTGGGGAGGTCTATGGGCTGGTTGCCCTCTCACCTCTTAGGCTTTCTATTGTTTCTTCAATGATTTCCTCTTTAGATAGAGGATTAAGTCTTTTCCTTTTTGCACCTGGCTGTTCTACAGGTCTACTAATGGAAAATCTCATCCACATATTCACTGGACCTAAATCCCAAGATCACTGATATCATGTCAAGAATAATTCTTCCAGTCTCATTGAATGATACATATAAATAAGGAGGTGGGCCTTGGGGCTGGAAATCTGGTCTCATGAATATCTTAGCAATCCAGGTTATTTCTGCACTGGACAGTTGAAATCCTTGCTCAAGCAAAAATCCCATGGAAAGAGGAGCAAGAGGCTGAACTGGATGGAAGTGTAGCATCTCATTGATAGATTCAGCAGTTATGTAAAAGAGAACAGTTTGTGATGGAGTCATAACTGCTTTACTCACAGGGTCATAATTGGCATAGCAGTGGCGAACAATATCTAGGAACATATTGACTGAGGGAAGGTACTACCTGGGGAGATTGGATTCCCATATTCCATAGATATCAGAGTTGTTCAAATGACTGTTTCTGATTAGGCAGAAAGTATGAAGATGATTTTGGCAACCAATCGGGTCTTTTATTTGGAAATCTCTGTTGGTCAAGGGTAAATGATGCTGGTTTGTATGAGGTGCATTGAGGGGCGCTATATTGAGGGCCATAGGGGCTTCCATTGTTCAGTTCTCTGTGTTTTTAACTGGAGGTCAAGTTTCTATGGGAAAAATGGGCAAAAGAGCAATTCTGGATGGGTTGGTATGGAAATTATGGACTGCTTCTGCTTGAATTTGGTTCCTATAGGTATAATTTGCAGAGGATAACCAAAAATACAGGTTCAGGAGGTGGGACGGGGTAAATACCTGTATTCCGGAGGTGAACGAGTGTAATTTGCAGGTTGACTGACGAGTTGAGGAGTAGAATATTGGTCTTTGCTTGGCCGGGTGGCGGACTAGAGCTTCTACAATTGCTTGGACGTAATTTTCATGCAACAGTCTTGCGAAAACAACGAATATAAATGGGCGAAAATGACAACTTTACGAGTTTTTTAACAAAAATTGTCTTCGCAGGGCTTTTTGGCGCTTTTCAGTCGGATGACGTCATCGGAACGTGACATTTTGTCTTGACACGGGGTACGAATGCTGATGTGGAGGTGACGTGGCGATGACATCAGCGGGCGGGGTCAGCAGGAGGGCGGTAAGCAGTATTGGCCCGCACCGCTTATGCGCTAAGGTGGTTTCGGGTGGAGGGGCCACGAGCATGGTGGGAGGGCACCGCGTGTCCCAGGTACGACAGTAATACCGCCAGCTCCCCGGGCGGTAAACATCGACGGGGAAAGGCTTCGCGATATGATCGTGAGCCGTCCGATCAACGGGCTCGGATCCAACGGTTGGCGGTATGTCGGAGATGGGTCAGGGCTATGGCGCGGGACCCATATATTTAAATAATGATTTTTAACCATATCGGGGTGGGTTTGATTGGTTGTCGGGGGGATTAAACTGTTAATTAACCAGATGTTAATTAACTTTTACAATTGCGCGTGGGGAGGGTTATTTGCAAGGTTTTAGATAAACCTTGAATCCCCGATTATATAATGATATGGTTTATAACTAAACCGGGGCGGGATATAATAAAATCTTGGGATTTTCATATATTAATAAAATACGGGAAAGGGGGAATAAGCATAGGGAGTTATATAAATAAGTAAATAGTTAATATGAACTTTATGAATGAGAGCAAGCACTAAGTTATAGAGTTTAAAACTTAGGCTTAAGGAGTGAAAAGGGTTTTACACAAGAAATGTGGTTTCTTTGCCTAAAGCAAGAATGTTGTTTTACTCAGGCTTTTTTATGAAATGGGTTGATTTAGGAGTATTTGAGCAGATCTCAATCTCCTTGGGAGAAGTTAGTAAGTGATTTTGGGAGAAGTGTGAAGGGCAGTTAGACATGCATCACTTGATTTGTAACCAAACAGTTGCCTTTGTACCTATGATACCAATAAGATGAACATCTTTGAGAGACAAAATTAATCATAACCCTGCTTCTGCAACACCAAGACTACCTACCCAGGCTATTATACCTAACATTTTTTCTTCCTCTTACATGGGTGCACTTGGACTAGCAAACCCTTACTCTCTTCTTTTCTTTTGACTACAATCCTATCTAAGTCTGCACTTATCACATCCAAGGGCTCAGATTTAACAGTTGAGCTCCTTAACTTCTCTACCTAACTACTTATCTATCAAGATTGAACTGTTTGGACAGATTTTATTCTATATCTCTAAAGCAGGAAATTCAAACCTGAACTGACCAAGATTAAGCTGTTTGGCCATCCATCAACTGTGGGCAGAGTCAACCAACTACACAAAATGAGATTCTTTGCAAAAATAGAATAGTAGTGGCATTTTGGACTAGCACACTTTCATGGTCTTTTTCTTTGGGGTTCATTTCTTTTCTTTTTGACCATTTCATTCTTTTTTCCCTTTGATCTTTCTTTTAGGGCATACCCTCTTTACATTTTTTAAGCTTTTTTATTTTTTCAAAATATGGAACCTTTGCAGCAGGGAAAGGGTGAACATATTAGGGACTTTAACCAGTCAATCATGAAATATGACACCTATTGGTATAGGAGCAAAACACACCGTATTGTGAAGTCAACATAGGAACAAGATTGGAATGAGGAGAGAAATAGGCTGAGACGCGGTGCAACCAACAAGAAAACAACCGCTAATAAAGCCATAACCTTCCACTGAAAAGACTGCTCCAGATGTTGATGACAAAATCCCTGGAAAGAAAAGGCCCCCGAAGAAGAGAGCGGAGCAGCCACTCAACCCTCCGCCACCTCAAATCTTCCACAGTGGATCAAGCAACAGAAACTGGGGAACAAACTCCATAGCAGACATCGACAAGTAACTCATCCGACACATCATGAAAATGGCACCACAAATCATAAGCAGTACTTGCAAGGAAAGAGAGGCGACGGAAATTTGAAGGGGGCACAAACTCCGGTGGAAGTAGGTAGTTTCTCTCAACTTTCTCTTATTTTTTATTTTCAAAATGTTTTAATTAATAATTATAATGATCAATTTTATCATTTTATTTTATTTTTATTTTTATGTTATTTGACTAAATCAAAATGTTTACAAAATAAAATAAGACAGGATAACCCTACCAAACTAGAGAACATCTCTCAATAAAAAAATATTAAATATTTTTATGATTCATCTTTTATTTTTTATTTTGATTAACTAACCTTCTCTTTCTTAATTAAGGTTTCTGTGATCCATATTGAATTAAGAAAACAAAATATTCGGTAGAAATCACATCAAATAATTTTTGCCCATGTGTGTTTTGAACCATCAAGTATAATTCATCTTTAGGACAAGATGAAGAAGCCAATCTTGGCACGGGCGAACTATCCAGTATAGTTCATCCTCAAGACAAGATGAATAAGCTAATGTATAGTTCATCGTCAGGACAAGATGAAGAAGCCGATCTTGGCACAGGCGACCCATCTAGTATCATTCATCGTCATCAAAAGAAGAAGAAGCCGATATAGTTCATCGTCAGGACAAGATGAAGAAGCCTCAATATAGTTCATCCTCAAGACAAGATGAAGAAGCTGATGTATAGTTCATCGTCAGGACAAGATGAAGAAGCCGATCTTGGCACAGGCAACCCATCCAATATCGTTCATCGTCAGCACAAGATGAAGAAGCCGATATAGTTCATCGTCAGGACAAGATGCAGAAGCCTATGTATAGTTCTTCATCAGGACAAGATGAAGAAGTCGATCTTGGCACAGACGAACCATCCAGTATAGTTCATCGTCAGCATAAGATGAAGAAGCCGATCTTTGCACACGCTAACCATCTAGTATAGTTCATCGTCAGGACAAGATTAAGAAGCCCATCTTGGCAAATGCTTAAATAGAGATCAATATAAATATATTTCATTGAAATAATGACTATAATAAACAACTAATTTATAAAAATATTAATTAATTTAAAGCATCAAATATATTAAATAAAATTATGAAATAGGTAAAAGTTTGAAATAACGAATATTTGAAATAACATTTTTTCATAAAAAAACACCTCAACCACTTACACATTGGGAATAGAAAAAACCTCTAAATCTAAAAACCATATCTATATATATATATATATGATCATGAAGTGCCCTTAAAAAGTAGTAGAGTAGAGATGAGAGTAGCGTAAGGATGAGCCACAAGCAACAAGCCATTGTGGATTTTTTTCATGCTTTTGATTATTTCAATAACTTAATAGGTCTTTGGTTAATTAAAAGAATATTGAGTTGTCTTTAGTGCGACGTGGGCTTTTCCCGTCTAATTTCTCTAAAATCTGGCAAGAATTTATTGAAATCACAATTTTGATGGGTATCTGCTACACAATCCAAGTGCTCTAGGGGTTTTTCATGGTGTTGAATCCATATTTACAATTAAAAAAAAACCAATTTAAATAATATAAATCAAGATTTCACCTCAAAAATTTTCGTCGAATTCCAGCACGGGAAAGTCCAAAAAGTCACAAACTAAAGACAATTCCAAAAAATATGGAAAACAATTTTGATAAATTTTGGGATATTCGAGGGTGTAATTCAATTTTTTATGTTTTTTAAATTATGGTTTTTTATGCTATTTTTAATAGAGAAAGGATTTAATATTTTGAAAAAAAAAATATTATATTTAAATTAGATAAATTTTATAATTTAAACTTACACTTTTTTTAATTAAATTTTAAATAAAATTGGAAAAGAAATACCAAGAAAAAATATCAAAACATATTTTTTTTAATGAGTAATCTTACTCATCAATTACTCATCACTCATTGCTATTTTCTTTGTAAACAAATAATAGTGAAAATTAAATTCACATAACCATTATAGTTATGATGCATTTTTTGCTTTGTTTGTGGGTGGTTTAAATGGTCTTCATAGAATTTGGTTTCTATTAGGTTCCATGACCGAACATGAAGGAGTGTCTGTATAGTTAACAAAATCTCTTCCAGGCAAAAAAAAACCATAGTCCCTTATAAAATTTCAAATCAAGGCTCTTCAAGGGAAAAAATCACTAGTCCTTTCTAAAATTTGAAATCAAGGCTACACAATATACCAATATTAAAACTTGAAATCAAGATGAACAGTCACATTCACACAATACAGTAAGGACCAACATTGAAGCTGATTTTTTTCTCTTTGTAAGATGAATGTTCAATGAAACTTTCTTGCACTTCAGCCCAAAACAAAGGTGAAATAAAACCCACATTGGTCCAAATTTTCATTTGAGTTTCAGTCTTCACAGTAGTGAAGGGAAGGCACTTTTGTTACATGAAGTAATTGAAAAGATCGAGTATATATAAATGTTGAAGGTTCAAATTTGAGTTATATTTCAACTATTATTAGTTCTAAATGTTGCATGACAAAATGCCAATTCAATTTCCCTCGTCTTGACTGTCAACAATCCATCACAACGAATTTAATTTATTTCGTCCGTCTGTCTAGTCTGTTTTGGAATATAATGCATGGTTTGAAGCAATTCATAATATTTGTCAAAGGCCTTTGCCCGCTTACAAGAATTTTTAATATAGTGAGAAATTTTATTATAATTTAATTGTTAAATCAGTAATAAATTATTAATGGTTGTAATTTATAAATGTATGTTGATTCATCATCTAAATCACTGAGGGGGGGAGCAGGAGGGTGATTTTTGAGCTAGGGTTACAGTTTTGCAGAGTTCGTTCTCCATGGAAGGCCATAAAGGAGGGAGTTCCACTCCCTCCTACAAGCAGGTAGTGGCCAGCAAAGGAAAAAAACCAATAGAAGAGGATAGAGATCCTTCAGCTGAAAGGCAAAGAAATAGAGAAAAGGAGCAGGAGGGCTCTAAATCTAAGGAGAATAACAACACTAAAGAAAGCAAGGAAGCAGACAAGGAACAGGGCACAAAAGACAAAACTCAAAAGGGACCATGCAAACCCAAGACTACTATCACTCCTAGAGTTGTTTTGAATGATCCTGCTCTGCAGGCGCATAGGGACCACATGCAGACTTATGAAATCATTTGTAAGTTCATGGGTTTATGGCCCACTGAAAAAGCATTACAAACATGGATTAAATACCACTGGAAACCAAAAGGAAGCATAGAACTACATCTTGGGTCAAAGGGATTCTTTACTGTAGTCTTTGCAAACATTGAAGATAAGGACAGAGTGTTTGAAGGAGGGCCCTACTTTTATGCAGCAGCAAGGCTGTATATGAGACCTTGGATCATGAATTTTGTCCCAGAACGTGAAACTTTTACCTTAGTTCTGGTTTGGGTAAGACTCTACTCTCTACCTTTGGATTACTGGCAACTGGAATCCCTATCTTCCATAGGAAATAAGTTAGGACGTTTTGTCAAAGCTTCTGAGGCCACCAGAAGGGGAAAATACACATCCTTTGCAAGAATATGTGTGGAGATGGATCTTTCTGGAGCTCTATCAGATGAGGTAATATTGGAAGTGTTTGATGAAGAATGGGTACAAACAATGGATTATGAGCACATCCCATTCAGATGTCGTAAATGTCATGAGCATGGGCATCTATTCAGAGATTTCCCTCTCAGTAAAACTAAAAATAATAGTAAAACCAATACCATGAAAGACACTGAAAGCTTTCACAAAGTGGTCCAGAAAGGAAAAGGGAGCAAGAGGGGATCGAAGACACATCAAAATGAAAGGCAACAAGCCAGTCAAAACAGGTTTCAAGCACTAGAAGAGGAAGAGGGGATAACAAAAGTAGATCAGGCCAAGGGAGACAGTCCAGTGAACGAGGAGAACAAAGAAGAGGATGAGAAAACACAAAACATTAACAAACAGAAAGAAGAAATGATGAGTGACACAGAATTGGAGATGGATCTGGAAATGACCCAAAGTGAGATGGAAATGGAAGACCACGAACTACAGGAGATTCTTGAGAAAGAGAATCTAGATCTAGAAGGATTCTTGAAACAAGGAACTAGGGAGGGAGTGGATTTGTTACCTCCAGAGGAGTTCAATAGAATTCAACAGCTGTTCTTATGGAAAACTCAGACCATAGGGTTAGAAAAGCAAGGGAATCATGAAAGGCAGGGTAGCGAATGTGTGAAAGCTTTGAAAACCACACCGAGCTTGGCACCTAGATACCCAGGAAAGAAAAGAGGTAGGAAAAAGCAGAACGAGCTTTTGATGGAATGTGGAAAGCTAATGATAGACTCAGGTAAGATGAAAGACCTATCTAGTTACTCCTTTACAAATCTTTAAAGAAAACAAAGATTACTTAGTAATAGAATGAAACAAGCAACACTGGATGTAATCTTCATCCAGGAGACTAAATGTTCCATTCAGAAAATAAAAGAGATTCACAGTAAATGGCTCAATAAATTTGAGTTTCTGGAAGTCAAAGCAGAGAATACAGCAGGTGGCATTCTCACGCTTTGGAACCCCCAAAAAATTGACATTATAGATGCAGAGGCAGCCAGGGATTATCTATCAGTGGTCATACAACCAGTGGGAGATAAGGAAGTCTACCTAGTTACGAATGTGTATGGTCCCCAAAGAATGGATGGCAAACTCAAGCTTTTAGATTCCCTGCAGGATCTCAGGGAAAGACATGCAAGTATCCCTTGGATCTTGGGGGGTGATTTCAATATGATCAAATCTTTGTCGGAGAAAAAAGGGGGCACCAGAACTCTAAATAAAGATTCTTGTGCTTTCCAATCCTTCATAGACAATATGAAGTTAGTGGATATTGTTATGAGTAATGGTACCTTTACTTGGAACAATAAAAGAGGAGGAGAGTCTCAGGTGGCTTCCAAATTAGATAGATTCATTATCTCAGAGGATCTTATGCTCAAGGACAAGGACATAGTTGCAAGAGTTCTCCCCTTTGGAGGCTCTGATCACTGGCTAGTGCAACTAGAAATTCAGGGCATTGGTACCCCCAAGAATAGACCTTTCAGATTTGAAAACATCTGGCTTTCCCACCCAGATTTCGTCAACAACATAGCCATCTGGTGGGCTGAAGAATTAAACATTCAGGGCACAAGCATGTTCCTACTTCAAAAAAGACTAAAACATATCAAACTCAGGCTCAAGGAGTGGAACAAGAAGGAGTTTGGTAATATTTTTGTTGAGGGGAAAATGCAAGAACTCAACCAAACCCTTATCAGGGAGGGTTTTGATAAGGATAGAAATGAGCAGGCAACCAAGTATCAACAAGAATGGGAGAACTTCTGTAAACAAGAGGAGATTTTTTGGAGGCAAAAATCCAGAGTGCAATGGCTAAAAGAAGGAGAACGCAATACCAGATTTTTCCACAGATCCACTGTGGCGAACAGAGCTCACAACAAGATTTCTTCTATCAAGGATGAAGGAGGTAATCTTCTTCATTCTCATGAAGAAATAGCAGCAGTGTTGGTTCAGCACTTTTGTGGTATTGCTCAGGAATCTTGTTCAGATAGGGAACAATCCATTAGGGTTATATCAAGACATATACCTAAGTTGGTTTCCAATGAGGACAATTTCAACCTTAATAGACCTGTGTCTGAAGAGGAGATCAGTGAGGTCCTCAAAGAAATGCAAAATGGTAAGGCACCAGGTCTGGATGGTTTTAATGTTGATTTCTTCAAAGCTTGCTGGAATATCGTTAAACAGGACGTTCTGAATGTAGTGGAAGACTCAAGAAGGGACAAAACCATTCTAAAGGCACTTAATACCACCTTTATTGCCCTGATCCCTAAACAAGATTTAGCTCTAACTCCTGATAGGTTCAGACCCATTGCCTTGTGCAATGTTGTTTACAAGATTATATCCAAGGTTGTGGCTAATAGACTCAAAACTCTTCTTCCCACCCTGGTGTCGTGGGAACAATCTGGATATGTGGAAGGCAAGCAAATCCTCTATGACATAATTCAAGCTCATGAGGTGGTGCACTCACTAACAACCAAGAAGAAAGCTGGAATGATCATGCAGTTGGATATAGCCAAAGCTTATGATAAGCTGAACTGGAACTATATCAGAAAAGTTCTCTTGGCTTTTGGGTTTGATCACAATTGGATCAGATGGGTTATGGCCCTTGTAACTTCTCCTAGTTTTTCAATTCTTGTTAATGTTTCTCCTTCGAAGACTTTTATTCCTTCAAGAGGACTCAGGAAAGGAGATCCACTCTCTCCCTTTCTCTTCATTCTCATGATGGAAGGGTTGGGTAGATCTATCAAGCATGCTAAAGAAGTTGGTACAGTCAAAGGTCTCCAACTTTCTGAAGATGGTCAAGCCTTAACACATCAACAATTTGTGGATGATACCATGCTGCAAGGCATCCCCACTGTCAAAGAAGCTCTAGCTTATAAGCAAATCCTGAGAGACTTTGCTATGGCTTCAGGTATGGAAGTTAATCTCTCCAAATCTAAGATTTTTTTCTTTAATACTCACATTGCTATTCAGAGAAATATTTCCAGAATTTTGGGCTTTCAAAGGGAGACCCTCCCTTCAAAATATTTGGGAGTCCCTCTTATGGCCAAACCTTTTCACAAGAGCATCTGGGAGCCAGTTCTTAGCAAAATGCAAGATAAGATCAAGAAATTGACTTTAAGATCTTTAAATTTGGCTAGTATGTTGGTGCTAACCAAGGTTGTCCTTCAATCAACCCCTTTTTTCATGCTATCAGCTCTCCCAGCTCCTAAAGGTGTTCTGCAACAATTTAGAAGGGGGAAGAAAGAAATAAATGGGCCTTGGTAGCATGGGAAAAAATCTACAAACCCAAAAACTATGGAGGACTCAGTCTGGATGATCCTAAGATTCTAAGTAAGGCTTTAGGAGCTAAATTATGGTGGCGATGGGTTAAAGACCCTAAGGCTTAATGAGAAAAGATATGGAAAGAAAAATATGCACACTCGTGGCAAAACAATAATCTAATAAGAATATCACGATATGATAAGGGATCCCACATCTGGAATAATGCCTGGGACAACAGGGGCTTAGTCCAAGGAAACAGCTTATGGGAAATCAGAGAAGGAAACCTTGCCCTTTTCTGGGAGGACAGATGGCAACAAGAACCTATTTTTTTAAAGGAAGACTTGAGGGATCTCAAGGAAGATACAGATACTAAAGGGTTATCTAAAGTAAATGACTTTTGGGTCCAAACCAATAGTATTGTAAAGTGGAGAACCTGGAGGAACTTTGAGTTCAGGGATGAAAGCCCCCTAAAGGCTAAAGTAGAGACTTTAAAAAATATGTTAGAGCAAAGGGAGATTTTGAATTCAGGGGAGCAAGATCAGCTAAGATGGGGCAACAAAAGTGAGGGTACCTTTATGTTAGGATATTCCGACACATAGGAAATAGTTAAGTACAACTTGGTCTAGTTTAGAGTTAGGTATAGAGTTAGGTAAAGTGTGTTTCTTTACCGTTGTACATTTTGTAACTTACAATCCGACGGTCACGATATGTAGTGATCCGACGGTTCATTCTCTCCTCGGTATTACCGACACTTGGTCCATGGCTTGACACCCGATTGGTCCATGAGTTCTATTTAAAGCGCATGGAGGGTCATTGTTCGGGTAATCCATGCATGAGAGAAGCTTATGTAAATTTTCATTCTTTGATTAATAAATTGCCTGTAGTAGCCACGTTGGCGCAGGCCGTGGACTGTTTCCCTCTTTGAGGGTTTTAACCACGTCAAAAATACTGGTGTATTGATCTGTGATCTGGTTGTGAGCGGTGTCCTTTTGGTGTTCTTTCTGAGGAACTTACCCTGTAAATTCCTACATGGTATCAGAGCTATTTGAGGGCTGCGTCCGTTGGTGATCCAAATCTGAAGCCGGTAGAACTGCATGCGGCTGTCGTTTCCTAGATCTGTTGTTTCTGACTGCTTTCGGGCCTAGAGGACTGCTCTGTTGCGTTCGGAGCATCTGTTCCAGTGAGGAACCCCTTTCGTTTCACGCGAAAAGGTTTCTGGTAGCCCTAGCTGCGTCATTTTTCAGATCGGGAGGTATACAGTGTTTTTGCAGTTTACTGTTATTTTCTCTCTGCTTATTTCGGTTTCGGTTTATTTAGCCTTTTTTTTTACCGGATCTATACCTTTCATTTCTGCGTATGCTCTTTGCCCTGCGACTCTGTGCGATCTGGGCAAATCAGAAACAGAAAGGAAGGATTTTTCTCATGCGTATTCTCTTTTCCCTGCACCTTAGTGTGATCTCGGAAAATCAGAAACATTGAGAAAAATATTTAGTTTTTCGGCTAAAGCTAACTTTGAGCCGCAAGGTTCATTTTTTTTAAAAATATCTAGTTTTTTGGCTAAAGCTAACTTCGAGCCGCAAGGTTCGTTTTTCTTTGCATATTCGTGTTGGGTTTTGTGTTTTGTGTTTTGTAGGGAAAAAGAGCTTTCTCAAGGCAAGCACGCAAACCAAGGCCCCCCCCTCTCTCTCTCTCTCTCTCAAATTTTTTGTATAGATCAATTGGTTCAAAGCTATTTTAAGAAAGTAGAGGTCTTGGGTTCAAGTCTCCATTTTGTGGGGGCAATTTTTTTCATTCCCGCACATTCGCGCACTTTGCCGGCAACTTCAACAATTTTTTTTTCAAAAAGCCATAACTTCTTCATCCAGAAGCCTTTTTCAGAGCCGTTTTTTTATAAAACAGCCTAATTTTTCGAGATCTATCCATTGGAACACTTACTTTCAGCATCTTCAGCTTCAGTTTTTTTTTTAAAAATGGAAAGTCCATGCCAAGTCATTCTTGACAGCACTAACTACTTCCAATGGATAGCCTACATGGAAGATTTACTTAGAAGTAAAGGTCTCTACAGAATAGCCACAGACCAAGAGAAGAAACCCAAAGATGAAGACAAGGCTGCAAAATGGGAAAATAGACAAGATCAAGCACGTGGTTTGATAGGGATGTCTATTTCTCCTGATCTTAGATTCCATATTGCAGAACTTGAGACTCCTCATGAAGCATTGGAAAAACTCACTAAAGTTTTTGGGATTAAAAATGAAATTAGAGTCCATCAACTTGAAAATGAGTTGCTTACATTGGATCCTAATAATTTTTCTTGCATTGAAGATTTCTTGTCCAAATTCAAGACCCTTAGATATCTCTTGGAAGGTGTTAAGGTTAAGAAAGAAGATAGTAACCTTATTTATTCCATCCTTACTAAGTTGGGACCAGCCTACTCTGTATTTGTTTCCACCTTCCATTCTACAAGGGAAGCTTTCATTTGTCAAGGAAAAGACTACAAGGCCCCTTCCTTTGACTCTTTTTGTGATTCTTTAATAAGAGAACAAGAAAAACTCTTACACCTTGGTCTTCTTAATCTTGGAAACTCTTCCACGAAAGCGTTAGCCGCCCAGCAGCAACCAAATTCAAAGAATCCTAAGAAGTCATATCCTCAAAAGAATGGTCCTAAACCA
The DNA here is from genome assembly GCA_031772625.1 of Pinus tabuliformis. Lineage (NCBI taxonomy): Eukaryota > Viridiplantae > Streptophyta > Pinopsida > Pinales > Pinaceae > Pinus > Pinus tabuliformis. The sequence continues at coordinate 1,709,949,048 of CM062819.1, forward strand.
ACTCAGCCTCAAAATGAAAGATCATTTCAGCAAAATGATAAGACCAATAAAAACAAATGGAAAAAGACTGATAAACATTGTAACTTTTGTAATCGAGATGGCCACTTAGAATCTAAATGCTTTAAGAAGATGGAAGCCTTGGAAGCCGCAATGAAGAAACATAACATCCATGTGGAGCATACTTCAACTTCAACTTCCGGAATGGCACTTTCTGCATGTCGTTGTCAATCATCTCAGTCTGGTTATGCATTAAATGTATCTTCTTCTTCCTCTTCTCATGAGTGGCTCATTGATTCTGGAGCCTCTTATCACATGGCCAAAAACCAAGCCATGTTTTCTTCTTTAAATGATTGTAACACCAAAAATATATATGTTGGTGATGATAGATCTCTTAATGTTGTAGGGACTGGAACTGTTCATCTAGACAATGGTCAGTTTAATGATGTATTATGTGTTCCAACCTTATCCTGCAACCTTCTATCTGTATATCAGATAACTCATTCAGGTGAAGGTAAAATTGTTGAATTTTCACCTCATGATGTTGTAATCAAGGATCTAAGAGATCCTAAACAGATTCTAGCTACTGGTATTGTTGATGATTCCACAAGGTTGTATTGCTGATGATTCCACAAGGTTGTATAAGTTTCACAACTTTGGGTCATCAAATCTTCCCTCAGTATTTGTTGCTCATAATGATGAAGTGAGCAAACTTTGGCATGAGCGATTTTGTCACTTAAACTATCGCTCCCTTCAGCATCTATGTAAAGAAAATATGGTGACAGGTCTTCCTATGGTATCTTGCAGAGATGGTGTTTGTTCCGGATGTGTACTCGGAAAACATCATCGGGACAGTTTTGACAAACGTGCCTCTTGGCACGCCTCAGCCCCTTTACAGCTTGTGCACAGTGATTTATGTGGTCCACTTCCTGTTGCTTCATTCTCTGGCTGCAAGTATTTCTTAACTTTCATTGATGATTTCTCCAGACGCACTTGGGTATACTTCTTAAAACTCAAGAGCGAAGTATTTAACACATTTTTGGCCTTCAAAGCCTTTGTTGAAAAAAAATCTGGACATCAAATTCTTAAGCTAAGAACTGATAATGGTGGAGAATATGTTAAAAACACATTCATCAACTTTTGCACCGAAAATGGAATTCAAATGCAACATACTGTTCCATACACTCCACAACAAAATGGTGTAGCTGAAAGGAAAAATCGCACCTTAAAGGAAATGGCTAATTGTATGCTGCAATCTAAAGGACTCAGTCTTAGTTTTTGGGCCGAAGCAATTAATTGTGCAAATTATATAATCAATCGCACTCCTACTAAGGTTCTAGAGAATATCACTCCAGAAGAAGCTTGGAGTTCCATTAAACCAGATGTAAGTCACTTTCGTGTTTTTGGAAGTGAAGCATGGGCCCATATTCCAGATGAAAAGCATAAAGCTTTAGAACCTAAGAGTGAGAAATGTACTTTTGTTGGATATTCTGAAGATGTAAAAGGTTATAGACTTATTCCATTTAAGTCCAAAAATGTTATCATTAGAAGAGATGTAAAATTTGATGAAAATAAATCGGCCTGCGAGCCTAGTCCGGCGGATGTGCCACCTCTTCCTATCTCTTCTACTTTTGAAAACATTTCTTCTTCAGATGATGAAAGTGAGGATGATAATCCTCCCCCACCTTCTCAGGATCCTCAACTTCCAAGATGGGTCCGTGCTACTCGGGATGCAGCAGGTGATCTTGCCGGTGATCCTACAGATCAGCGACGTACACGTTCTCAGTTTGAAAGAGCCTCTTCTTTACTGGCTCAAGCTCCAGTAAATCATGATCCTGACACTTTTGCAGAAGCTTCAGGCCATCCACATTGGGAAGCAGCTATGAATGAAGAATATCATTCATTGTTGGAAAATGATACATGGGATCTTGTTCCTCTACCAAAGGGACGCAAACTTGTTAGATGTAAATGGGTTTACAGAACCAAGTATGGACCAGATGGGAAAGTTGATAAACATAAAGCTCGTCTTGTTGCTAAGGGCTTTTCACAGGTTGAAGGCATTGACTACACTGAAACCTTCTCCCCTGTTGCCAAAATGAACTCTATCCGCCTTGTTCTTTCCCTTGCTGCCTCTTTAAAATGGGAAGTCCATCAGATGGATGTTAAATCTGCCTTCTTGCATGGGGACTTGCAGGAAGAAATCTATATGGAACAACCCATTGGCTTCATACAAACAGACTCCAGCCTTGTTTGTCGACTTAAGAAATCCCTTTATGGTCTCAAGCAAGCTCCTCGGGCTTGGTATGCCAAAATGGATAGCTTTCTTTTAGAATCTGGCTTTTCTAGGTGTTATTCTGACAATACTGTCTACACCAAGAAAGTGGGCAACTCTCTTATCATCCTTGTTCTTTATGTTGATGATCTTATTCTTACTGGTAGTGATCCCAACCTTATAAACCATGTGAAGTCTAGCCTTAAAAAGAAATTTGAAATGACAGACTTAGGACACTTACACTATTTTCTCGGTCTTCAAGTCTTGCAATCCAAGGAGGGTATTTTCCTTTCCCAGTCCAAGTATGCTTGTGATATTCTTCGTCATTTTCACATGGAAGACTGTAAGCCAGCCCCTTCTCCCTTTCAGTCTGGAGTCAAACTTTCAGTCTCTTGTACTTCTCCTGAAGTTGATGCTACCTTATACCGTCAACTTGTAGGAAAACTCTTGTATTTAACCCATACTCGTCCTGACCTTTCCTTTGCTGTTGGCCTTGTTGCTCGTTTTATGCAAAACCCCCGTGAAAGTCATTGGAAAGCAGCTAAAAGAATACTTCGTTATGTTCGAGGTACAGTACAGTTTGGGATTCATTACAGTGCCAAAGCAGCTCCTCTATTAGTTGGTTTCACTGATTCTGATTGGGCTGGTGACCCTGATGATCGGAAGTCTACTGTCGGTTATGTCTTCACTCTTGGTTCAGGACCTATTACATGGGCTTGTAAGAAACAGGCTGCCATTTCTCTTTCGTCAGCAGAAGCAGAGTATCGTGGTGCCGTGGAAGCTAGTAAGGAAGCCTTGTGGCTTCGTCAGATCCTATCAGAGTTTGGATTTGAGCAGCAGCATCCAACCACACTTTGGTGTGATAATCAAAGTGCCATTCAGCTATGCAAAGATCCAGTCCAGCATCAGCGCAGCAAACACATTGAACTACACATGCACTTCATCAGAAAGCTCATTCATGACCATGTTCTTGAAGTGCAATATTGTTCAACAGATGATCAGGTTGCAGACATCTTCACAAAGGCTCTCACAGAGGCGAAGTTCACTAAACTTCGATATATGCTTGGAGTTCAGGAAGTTGTCACTAAGGGGGGATAGGCTCTAGTGCCTCCTTCCTTCTCCTATTGTGTCATATTTGTAAATCCTTCAATCCTATCCCAAGTTGTTCTTAAGGGGGGATGTTAGGATATTCCGACACATAGGAAATAGTTAAGTACAACTTGGTCTAGTTTAGAGTTAGGTATAGAGTTAGGTAAAGTGTGTTTCTTTACCGTTGTACATTTTGTAACTTACAATCCGACGGTCACGATATGTAGTGATCCGACGGTTCATTCTCTCCTCGGTATTACCGACACTTGATCCGTGGCTTGACACCCGATTGGTCCATGAGTTCTATTTAAAGCGCATGGAGGGTCATTGTTCGGGTAATCCGTGCATGAGAGAAGCTTATGTAAATTTTCATTCTTTGATTAATAAATTGCCTGTAGTAGCCACGTTGGCACAGGCCATGGACTGTTTCCCTCTTTGAGGGTTTTAACCACGTCAAAAATACTGGTGTATTGATCTGTGATCTGGTTGTGAGCGGTGTCCTTTTGGTGTTCTTTCTGAGGAACTTACCCTGTAAATTCCTACACTTTAATCTCAAAGAAGCAAAACTCATTCTCCTTGACCTTAACTTATAAGCTCCACATAAGACTTGGCAAGACCTATGGAGACATCAAGGCTGGATGAAGATTAAACTCTTCATGTGGCTGGTTCAGCATAAGAAAATTCTGACCTGGGATAATATCAGGAAGAGGGGTGTCCTAGGGCCTTCCAGATGTCAGCTCTATGAAGCCCAAGAGGAAACTATGGAGCACCTTCTCAACAATTGCACCTTCACCTCCAGTTTGTGGGATTCTTTTGCCACCATCTTCCAGCAGACTAATAGAGACAAAGGGAGCATCATCAATACCCTAAACAGATGGAGAAGAACCTTTTTAGACAATGAGATTCTTAGCTCAACATGGGCCATCATGCCAAATTTCATTATTTGGAATGTCTGGAAAGAAAGGAACCACAGAATCTTCAAGAATTAAAAGAGACTATCCCAAAGCCTTTTTGAGCAGATCTTAAAACAAATCAAGGAAAAAATTGGTACTATTGTGCGAAATCTCCCCAAGAACCCTCCTTCAGCTGCGGATTTGAAAACTCTCGGTGTTCTGGGTTTGTAGGGACTTATACCTTAGGGATGGGACAGGAAAGTTATCTCCCTGGATTCTAAGCAAGATTTCTGGCATCCTCCCCCCAAGGGATTTTTGAAATTCAACATTGATGGGGCTTCAAAGGGAAACCCGGGCTCTGCGGGTTACGGAGGTGTGTTAAGAGATGAGAATGGTGGAGTAATTTTCATCTTCTACTGTCATTTAGGAAGAGCCACCAATAACATGGTGGAATTGATGGCTATGGAGTAGTGCTTAGATTTCCTGAAACAGGATAACTAGAAAAATGTGATTGTTGAAGCTGATTCGGAGTTAATCATCGAATCAGTCAAGAGGATCAGCTGGGGTACAAGGCCGGAAAAAGTCTCAAGGAACTGGCATCTGATCCAGGGCTTTCAATGGATTCAGCAGCACCTCCAGAGCCTTCAGACTGTTAGCTTTAAACATGTAAGAAGATCTAAATTGGTTGATCTTCTTGCCAATCAAGGGGTGATCAGCACAGAGAACAGGGTTGCATTTGGCTGGCAAGAAATGCCTCAAAGTAGGTTAAAAGCGAAATGTTATGACCAGGCAGATGAAGACAGGATTGTGTTTCGGAGTAGGGCCATGGAGACGGACTCCAGTTGATTCAGATGTTCTATGTTTCTTACTTTTTCTACTTTCATATCTTCAGGGTGTTGCAGTTCATTTTCAACCATAGTAAAACGAGTCAACATTTTTTTTGAGATTCCAGTAGATACCTAGTCAGGCGGCCCTAGTTCTTCAAAGAAAGACCGGTTGGCGGGTGTTTCGTCCTTCCTGGTTTCTAGTAGAGAAAACGAAATGATAGGTAGGATCCCGGGGACTCTCGGCAACCGCAAAACCAAGGGTTTTCCGTCCGGGATCGGATTACCAGGCCGGGAGAGGTTTTCAGGCGATCGTGGCCCTCACAAGCAGGAAATGGTATTGCCGAATTTGAAGTGATTCCATACAGAGGGCTACACGTGGCGGTGGGGTTGGCTAAAATACCACCCTCATTGCACACTAATGTTCAGTGAAATTAGTCAGTGCGAAATGATCCTCAGCCGTCGGATCATGCAAAGTGATTCAATGGCCAGGATTGATCGTGCAGGTTATCGGTCTAGTTTGCAGGAAGCGCTAATGTTTAGTGGTGCGAAATGATCCTCAGCCATCGAATCATGCGAAGCGATTCAACGGTTGGGATTGATCGTGATGGTTATTGGTCTAGATTGGAGGGATTTCCGGTGGTAAAAATCTCCCTTCATTCCACTTTCGGAAACGGAAAACCGTGCTCAAAGCAGTTTCCAAGTGATCGCATGGCTCCTAAGTGGTAAATGGTATTGGAAAATTGGAAGCGATCCCATTAGGCTTCCTACACGTGGCAGGGGGGTGGTAATGAATACCGCCCCCCATCGCACACTAATGTTAGGTCATCTTGGCAGCGCGATATGGCTCCTGGCCGTTGGATCTAGCCATCCGGATCTACGGTCAGAAACGACTGTGTTGTTTTTGTGGGGCCAAGTTTTTTTCTCCACGAGTCTTATTGGGGTGCTTTTTCCTCAGCCGGTGGTTGGCGCAAGAAGTATGGTCGATGGTGACTATTGTTGATTTTCTGGGCAGTGGGGTGTGGAATTTACCAGAGTTTTCCACGTGGGTGGAGAATCATTTGTCCAAATTTTTGTATAGTTTGAGAGTTGTGGTAATGACTGTTGTAGGGGGGGGCTTGCCTATGGCAGGATGCCCTTTTTTTTTCCATGTCCATGAATTTGGACATTTTTTGTATATTTTGTAACATTATTTTTGAATTAATGAAATAGTAGGATCGTCTCTTGCTTCAGCAAAAAAAAGAATGTATGTTGATTCATCATTCTTATTCAAAGAAAACTAAGTCACATGGAATTATTTGCTGGTGGTTAGAGTAAGCTTTCACTTTTTTCTTTCTTTCTTTCTTTTTTTATCAAAAATTTACGAGAAAAATCCGAGTATCTGCCATTAACAAAAACAAAAGGGAGTTACATTTTTGACTTTTTGTTGTCCCCAATACTTAAATTCATCAAAAGAAATGCTAAGAAGAGAGAAATGTACTTCAAATGGTAGAGATTCAAGGTCATCACTAATTGTTGTTGTGAAAAAACTCAAACACTTAATTACTTCCTTAATCCAATACCAATTGGGTGTATGTTAATTGCATAGTACAAAAATAGAATGTATGTTGCTTATGCAAGCTTGTCCTAACACCGAAAAAAATGAAACACAATCATAATAGATCTGTTTCAAAGACAAACCAGATGTTTGTATTATTGCCATTGATGCATATGGAAAAAACTAACTCAACCTCTAGACTGTGAAACACCCAAAACTGCAGAAAGATCCCTCGACAAAGGATTTGAATCATGTTTCACACGACAAAGCATATCTACCACATTTAGATAGGAGTTCGACTACCCTGTTCTGTTCTCGGTATATCTGGATGTATCAGATGTGTTTAAAGGACTCCAACAGGGCTCTGATTTGTTGCATCTAGTGGAAAAGAGAAGGCGTCCCAAAAGTGGAATGTCCCTATGTCCACTCAATAACAGATTTGAAGTCCCTTGTAGTCATAATCTCCTCAATTTCCAGCCAACTAGCACACCTCAAAACAACCCAAAGTGCTAACATCTAATCTACTATTCGTTCTAGCGCCCTAAGGCCAACAAAATTGATAGGTCTAGCCAGGCTTTAGAACTATATGCCCCACACCCACATTCCCCTTCAGATGATGCTATATCAAAATAGCCCACTCACTTTGACAACCCAATTTCCATAAAAGAAAGCCAAAATCCTCAAACTTATGTGTGTCACTTCAGGGACGATTTGGTCGAAAATTTTAGCATTCCTGCTCTACCAAATCCCCCAATAGACCTAGAAAGGAAGCGTCTTGTATTACTTTTGTCCCTTAATCCACTGTGAGAGACACATGCCAATAGAGGATCTGTCCACAACAACTTATATTATGAAAAACATGGACACCTCTTTCCGGATTGAAACAACGAATGGGCATTGTAGGAAAATATGTGCCACCTCTTCATTCAACCCTAGACATAGAGTACAAATGTTAGGCCCTTGAAAACCCCTTCTAGTGAGATTCTCCCATGTAAGGATCCGTTTGTGGAGCACCAACCACATGAAACACTTCAGTTTCAATGGAATCTCCCATCGCCACATTTGTGCTAGCCATGTATCACTATAAGGAAGCTTAAGCCCTTGTGTGATGTATGTGTATGTTTCTTTGATTGATATATGTTCTTCTGACACATGCCCACCCCAGTCTAAAATATCTTTCATCTTTGTGAACAAAATACCTACATGGCAAAGCATGTATCTATATCTCTCCCACTTAACCTCGAGAGCCACAGGAAGCCTAAGATCTTTATAGTGTGGCCAACTAGGAGAGGAGAAAATATAAACTCATTGGCTACCGAGATGATTTTGAAAATGTAAACGCGAAATATTTAGAAATTGTATAATGGGCACAGAGAGTAAGCAATTTCCTTCCATACCTTTTATAGTGTTAAGACCTATAGCAATCTTATCTCCCCTGCCAACCTCCCATCTCATATTTTTGTAGAGCCAATGCTTGGCCTTCATCAAGCTTCTCCAAATGTGTGAAGCATTTTTCTTTTTTGGAGCTCCAATGATGACCCATTCCTCGAGATTTAGATTGTTGAGATATTTCTCCCAAACAACTTTTTTCCATAAGCATGTTCCTTTGAAAGCTCTCCAACGATTTTTAACCAACAGAACTAGATTAAAACTTCATGTATTTCTAATGCCCCAACCCCCATTTGTCTTAGACCTGTAAATAAATTCAAGGTGAACCAAGTGAAATTTCTTAGCCTTACTTGCTCCTTCCCAGAGAAAACTAGCAATAATAACATCTATTATTTTAATGACTTCTTTGGGTTATTTAAAGAGGTGTATCCAATAGATATAAATGCCCTGTAGGACAACTTTGATCATGATCAGTCTATCTCCCAATGTCAGCCGACTTCTTCTCAAACTTTATGATTAGTCATTCCCAATTCAAACACTCATAGTTGTTTGGCTTCAAAAGAAAACCCAAATACCTGAAGCCTCCATCCACCAAGCTCACCTTCACCTCAAATAAGTTGGCAATGTCTAGTGCTGCCTCCACTTCCAAACTATCAACGATCAATTATGATTTCTCTTTATTCATAATGAGTCCCGATGCTTCCCCAAATATAGAAATAATTTGGTGAAAAACACTCCATTCAAATATGTTAGCTTCCCCCATAAAGAGCAAGTCATCAACAAACATAAGATGTGAGATCCTATAATGTCTTGTCTCCCTACAACCTGCAATTGTACCCAACATCTTGGCTTCTCTGATCCCTCTACTAAATCTGTCTATAACTAACATAAACAACAATGAAAGCGCTCGTGCCAAATGCCTCTGAGTCATGAGCCATACTCAAGGCTCAATTTACATTAATCATTTGACATTGAAGTTTCCTAATTTCTTTGTCCATTTTTTAAATTCAGTGATTTAACAATAGGAGGTTAGAATACCACAATATAAATCTTTTATGTTTTGATAAATATCAAGAGAAGATTTCTTAAAATGACAGATTTACATAATCCAAATTCAATTATTCTATTTTTTTTTACAACATTAATTTTTTATACATTTAAAAATACAATTTAAATAACAAAAACTACAATATTTAAATAAATTTAAAATTTCCAAATATGTAAATAAATTTAATTAAAATAAATTTAAAAAATAACAATCTCTCCCTACATCGAATTTAAATTAAACTGAAACTTGGATCCTCATCGAAAACTATTAAATTTGTTTAAAACTTTGTTTTTTTATTTAATAAAAATTCTAATTATACAAAATTTGAATCATTGTAAACTCGTGCATATTTATCTATATATTAAAAATATTTATCTTAATGTAATTAAGATTTAATCAGGACAAATTTATTTCTAGTAAAAGCCATGGATAACATTCAATGTCATTTAAAATATACTATAAAAAAGATTGGACGTACTAATGGGATACAAAAATAAATTGGGAAAGACATTGCAATTAAAATTACAATTATTTTAAGAATTATGGCATGTATGAGTCTTAAAAGGTGTCACACTTTCTCTATAGAGGGAGGAAGTGGGATGTGTAAACTATTATGAGGCTTTGTACATGTACAGATTTTTAAGCTTGAGTTATAGTTCATCATAAAAATCCAAAGACTCTAAATTTAACAATTTCTCTTTTAAGGTTTATGGATCTTGTATTAGGGTTTTATATCACAACACATGATCTACATAGGGAATGTTTGCCCAGCCGTCGATACATACGAGTGGAGATTCTTCGAGGCATCCAATTGAGAGAAATATCAATAATATTTCAAAGGCATATGAAATTCAAGGCAGGTATAGCCAAAATCAATGTAGATACTTATTCGGCTTGAAATTCAAGGGGTTAAAAAGTGACCATGATGTCAAAATTGCTCTCCATTCAAAGAAGAAATATGAGGCATATGAAACTCAAGTTCTGTATAGCAAAAATCAATATAGATGCTTATCAAACTCTTATTTGCAGAAAACCCTACTAAGATAGATTTCCAGAAGGCATTAGAGAGAAGATGGCAGAAATTGGGAAACCCATTAATGTTTTTTTTGGAAAAAATTTATCTAGAGGCATATGTGACAAGCATTTAAAATAAGTTATGGAGATGATGCATGTTTGATTATTCAAAGGGATTTAAAGAAAGTACCCTTAGTGCCAAAATCACTATTAGCATGTTTGGTAAACTCAAACTTTGGTACATTATGACTAACATAGTTCATTACACTTGTTGTTAACGATACAATGTTGAATTCCAATTTAATTGTGACAAATTCATCGAATTCTACAAGAGGCACTATAAGGTGACTTTGCTCCTCTCATAGTGCACAATTTATTTTAGTGATATTTTCTATAAGGAATTCTAAAGTTTTGTTTTTAAATAAAAGATGTGTAATTGGAACAAAATGCTCTAAATGTTGTAATTTGACATTGTTTAATAGGAATTTTCCCATGGATCCCACACAACATAGCTTATCGAATCTTATTATCACATGGAGGAGAAATGATTATGTTATTATGAATTTATTCTTTGAATCTTTGGTTGTGGTGTCTAAAATGATTGACTTGCTTGAGGACAAGATCCTTGTTTCAAAATTCACAAGGAAGTTTTATATTAAATTTATAAATATATCACACTGCCACAATTCTAAGTGGAAAGTTTCTTAATTCAAACAATATTGTGAGATATTCGATTCAAACACAATATTATTAATGATAGATTTTGCTAACTTTTATGCATGTTCTTTGTAGATAGACCTGGAGAGTGACTACTATCATTTTAACCATTTTTTCAAGTATTTTATTGGTTTTATGTTTTCCTTTTTTAATGGGTGAATTTTGTAGATGGTTGACTTGTATGTTAAGTTTCTATAAGTGAGGAGGCAGGTAGGGGATGGGTTTAAATATTGTAGAAATTTAGAGAAATGTTAATAAGATTTCTCTAATATTCTCCACCCCTCCCTCACTTATGTATGGTGGTGGGGGGGATGGGTTGGAGTGGTGATATATTGGATAAATTTGCGGATGTGGGTGGGGAGGGCTATTAGAGAGACATGATCTCCCATCACCCCCACCCACATAAGATATATCTAATATCTCCCTCCACCCTCACATTTACAAGTGAAGGTGGAGGTTGTGGGAGGTATTGGAGATTCAATACATTTTTCTCTAATATCTCCAATATTTCTCTAGTATCTCTCCTTTACCTTGACTATCAAATGTTTCTCTAATATCTTCCATTAACTTCAAAATTTTATCTAATATTTGACCCCACCCCGATCCCCACGTGAGGTATCAAGTGAGGGTGTGTTATAGACATTTTTGTGCCTCGCATCATGGAGCATGAAATGTCAATAATCACAGGGATCCTCAGTCCCTAAACATGTTGTTCTTACCCCTAAAAGAACAAGGTCATCAAACAACAGCACTTCCAATCAGTTCTCCACCTGAAAACACTTCAAAACAGGCTTATTTTGGATCATGTCAGCTGCTCCACTGAGCTTCTGCGCTGGAATGCAACTGTCCCTCCTTGTACCTACGCTGGAAGTCAAGATTAATGAAGGCTACCTGCGCTGGGCGAGATTGGCCAAGTGGCACAGTCATCCTGCAAGGTGTCAACTGCCCAGGAAGCTTCCAAACTGACACTTGGTTCATGAGATTCGCCCTGTGATGAGTAAGAGGTACTTGATCACCATGTGTAAGCAAGGATCTCCAAGTGGACTCAAGAACTGAAGATTAACTGAAGAGGGAGAGGACACAAGGCAGCTTCATGTCAGTCTCAAGCTGACTCATCCTTTCTTCTTCTCTCCTATATATAGAGCTCTTCTATGAGGTCTAAGGAGGCTGGAATTTTGTGTAAAGCAAGGAGGTGCTGTTGGTTTACAGTTAGAGCTATTGGGTGATTGTTTTACTAGAGGTGAAGAGGAGAGTTCTTGCTGCTGGGGAGGTGCTGCTGGATTGGAGCCATCATTGGTTGTAACCTTCTCAGAACCCTGTTACTTCTATCAATAAAGTTTTGCATGTTCTCCTATATACTTGTATTGCATTGATGTATTGTATTTACATGTATATTTGATTCACTCTAATCCATGTATCAGTTATGAGTACTTGTATCTTGTAGTTTGCTCTCTTGTTTTGTGCAGGATCTGTGTGTAGCTGGACCGGCAAAGAGAGCAAGGAGCTGGGAACAAGAGACAAAGAGAGAGGACAAGGATCGACTAAGCGAAAGACACCAGGTTGGTTAATCTTTCTTCATTCTCTCTGTACTTTCATAAAGGAAATCATCAAAACTTTACTTTCAGTTGTTGCTAAAGACTGTCACCTTTAGAGTAGGGATAGGGTCATCCGCATCGGATACTTTTCCCCACAACAAACTGGCGACTCCGCTGGGGAGCCTAGTATCTTGTTGGTGTTTGTAGTATTTTGCTATTCATTTCTTAAAGAAAAAGAGTACCAAATCGAAAAGCTTTTGACTATATCAAAAGCGAAGTAGAGGGACTGCTACTCTTGCTCATTTGCTGAGCAAATTCAAGATTTAAAGAGCTAATCTACAAAAGAATCTTTACTCTTTGTGATAGATCTTCATCCTCTTGATCATCCCTTAGCCTGTACTTGACCTATAGCTTTTTATTTCAGCAAAAACAGTGCATTTTTGAGCTTTTTATGACCCGGAATTCTTTGCAGACGCAACTCTCGTGTGTCAGTGCAGGCTGTCCACAGGCATTCTACATTACAGCGCAGGTGCTCCCTTCGGGAACTGCGCTGAGAGTCAAACTGGCAGACTAGAACCTGCGCTGGTCCAGTTAGCCATTGTCTAACTCAGCTTTCCCTTTGTGTCTTGGCCCTGTTTTCACTGATTTTTTGTTGATTGCTTGCTGGTCATTGTACTTGCTGTAGACCACTTCTCCTTGACATTATTCCGCCTCAGTTGTGTGATGAAACTGTGAATGTTCTTTCAGTATTTCTTGCTTCAGTTACAGTTTCCCATTGTGAAAAGCGAACCAGTATAGTTGTGACCTCTTAGATCCTGAACTGTAAAAGTGTCTTTGTGATCTTAAGAGCTAGTTTTATTACTGTTCATGGTTGTTTGAGTTTGTTTGCTTTTCATTTCATGGTTTGAATCTATACATTTCCTGTGTTTTAAACAAGTCTATCATAAGGTGTCTTTTTGATTGTGGACAAGCTTGTTTATTTCTACTTGAAATTAGATTCAAAATTATACAACAGTTTCCTTTCTGTCTAGCATCAACATTAAGGATAACGAAAAGAAATACATGCATTGTGCATTTTACATTTGACTGTATGCTTGACGATTTAGGAAAATGTGCATTTTAGTGTGTGTTCTTTGATCTATGGAAAAAGTTGTGTCTTTCTTTTCCCTCAGTAGATTAAGGTTTTCAAAGTTGAAAGATTGAAAAGATTTGCTTCTCATTCTTAGATTGCATATAGGAAGTTGTATACATACATCTCGTGGCGAACCTGAAAGGCAAACTGTTAAGAAAGATCAACATTAAAATAAACTCAATTTACATAACAACGCTTTGGAATTTAACGCAAACATCTAGAGGTCTAGGTAGAGACGTGTTCCGGCGTCGTTAAACATAGTGACTGTCGATCTCTACGAAGGTGGGTGATTCCTCCTGAGAGTCGGTGGCACTAATACGGACTTGAGCTCCCGCGTACTGTCGCGTATATTGGGAGACCCCTATAGGCTTTTATCCTTTATCCTTAGGAAACCGTGTCGGCCGCCCTACTGATCGCGATGCAGTGAACACAGCATTCACGAAGATCGACCACCCGTACCGTAAAACGTATTCTGTGGTTTTGCGAAAGGTTTGGCACACCCTCTGCCTAGATCTCCAGAGCAGTTTCTTTTGGCCTTTTTCAAACTCTATAACTGAAAAAGTCCAACCGAGCATTTGTCACTTCGGGCTCGTTAAAACATCGAAGGCGACTAGAGTCATCTTTAGCTTTTTCTCGACTCTTAAAATATGAAAAAGCAAGTTTGTGTCTAAAAGCGTCGTTAATAAAATTTATTTTAAGCGGAACATAATCACCTGTTATTCCCACGTTGATCTTTCAGTTGAAAAGTATGGAGCCCACCAACCAAGGAAATAACCTTGGCGGAAGTCCAAACCCCTTCTCCTCTTGGGGAGATGTTGGTGCGCCTCATATGGCTACATTGTCACTTCCAGGATTGACAATCGGCCTCCCTGTATGGCTCTTTTCAACTAATGTAGTCCAGATCGCCACTAATCCTGAGCAGTCGAATCAACAGTCAGAACAATCTAGAACTACCCACCAGCCTTCCACTTCTTATGATACTTCCTCTGATCCTTCATCTTCCCAAGGTAGAGCTGGCAAAAGTCAGCCTCCCAAGGAGAAGAAGGAAAAGAAGAAGAGAGAAAAGAAGCAGAAGGAGCCTCTGGCGAAGGCGACTGGGGGCAAGCAGAAGAAAGCTGACAAAAACCCACACACTGCACCGACCGGGCCTAAATCGCCATGTGTCATTTGCAAAGGGATCCACTTCCATCGTGATTGTCCTTGTATTCCCCGGATACTAAGGGACTGGTCCCCAAGGTTGCACAATCCGGTAGCATCAACCTCTGGTTGTCATGTTGATTGCAATCCGTCGACTAATGAGAGTGAAGGACGAAGAAGGGGACCAAGATCACCCTGTCTATTGTGTGAAGGTAATCATGCCATCCACAAATGTCCATTCTTAGATGAGGCAAAGAGAGTTTTGGAAGATCGCCCGGTTTCACCGTTGCGACTTCCTCCTGGATACCAAAAACTCGTGCCTAATCCCTCGATAGTTGAAAATCCAGCTGGCCCGCTCAAGTGGTCAGCTGAAGTGTCGGTCATTGAGAATGAACCTACTGAATCCAGACCAGACGAAAGTCTAAAGGTTGAAACGGCAGTTGACCCGGTTCTTCCTTCAGAGGTTCTATCGTCCAATGACTCCGTCATTGAAGACCCGTCTTCAAATGACACCGTCGCCGAAGAGTCATCTTCATGCGACACCCTCACTGAAGAGAATAAGGATGACACCATCCAGGTTCTTTTCATCAGCACCGACTCCGATGAGCGTCAGGGCAATGCGCCCATTCCTTTATCGCAGGAAGGAACATCATCAGAGTCATATCCGGCCGTATATTCGGTCCCACCACCAAGCAACCTGGTTGTATCCTTTGATTGGAATCAACTAGGCAGACCCCGGTTACCAGCCAGTGTACCATTCAGTATCATTGTCCAGATCTATAGAATGATCATGGCTGGTACTATCATTGATGAAGGGGCATCTGTGAGTATCCTTTCCTCTGTTGCTTGGAAAGCACTGGGTTCCCCAGCGCTTTTACCTGAGTTGAGAAATCTCTCAGGTTTTGATAAAGGAACCAGTCGACCATTAGGGATCCTCCCCAATGTGCCTGTTACATTGAAAGGGAAGACCATCGAGATGAACGTGATGGTCGTCCAAGGACCTTTGGATTATAACCTACTCCTTGGGCGGGACTATATTTATTGCATGGGAGCGATAGTCTCCTCACTCTTTAGAGTAATGTGTTTTCCACACGAAGGAAGGGTGGTCAAGCTCGTAGACCAACTTTCGTTTCCGGGATCTCGCATCGCAAATAGTCAAATACCATTCCTAAATGGTCTGTTCACTCAAGATTCGCCTCCACCCCCAGTCCTTCTTCCCGATGAGTGCGAGTGATTCGGAAAGAAAGACTGGAACCCAGGGGGCATGCACCCTGGTCTGCTTCGGGCAGAAGAAACCCCGGGTATAAGGAAGAATTTCCGCAAAAGAATATGACTAGTCCGTACCCTGTCCGTGGAAGGAAGTGGGGTTGTTCTGGAATAATATTCTTTTGTCAAAGTTATGTGAGTGAGATAATTGGCTTTTCGCTCCCCTTGTCTAGGTAATAGGGACATCGAAGATGAAGACCGTTTGCGGTAACAAGTAGTAACCGTCTTTGAATTCAAGCCTCGCCCATTAAAACAAATGTTTTGAAGGATAAGCAGGGGCAGCCTTCAAAGAGATTCTATTGCTACAACGGGTGGTCACCATCTTTAGTAACCCAACGTTAGACATCGCCAAAGAAAGAGATTGATTTGCGGCAGCAAATCGAACCGTCTTTGGAATAATAAGAAAGAGGCAAGCCTCCCTCAATAATACCAATGTTTTATCTTTGAGTAGTGTTCTTCCATTGTCACAAATAGCTGTTTGTTAAAAGTGGGCCGACGGGAAGCCTGAGTACTGCGTAAGACCCCTTAGAATAACGAGAAGACAAGTATCGTTAACATTAGATTGGCAAGATGACAAGTAACTGTGAACACCCAAAGAAAAGCAGAGGTAGGGGAGAGGAGGGGCAGCCTCGAAATTCTATCCTATACCTGGGGGCATGCAAACCTTCTGGAGTGCAAGCTAGGGGCGGTTATTTATCTGGTTTTAAGATTAGCCGTTTCCAAACTTGCATGAAAGAAGCCTGTGGGGCAAAAGTAAAATTTGCCAAAAGTGAGCATAGCTGTGGTAAGGCATAAGCTCTATAAAAATTGGTCCTTACGGGAGGCGTTCTTCTTATGACTGGTATATCGAGCAGTTTTAGCATATAGTTCATGCTCGTTAAAAAATAAACGCAAATTCGAGCAGTTTTACGACTGAATTTATGCTCGTTAAAAAATAGAAAAGTGTGAGCAAAAGTTTCCCCCAGAGTTCAAGCTCATGGAAAAAATGAACCGGTAAATAACCTTTTGAGATCGTAAATTCATTAGCCATAAGAACCTTGATCGTGTTTTCATCCATCACCTCCACTGTTCATTTGGCCGATCATTCACTTCCATTTGTGTGTTTACCTCTTTTTGAGAAACAGCTGCGAAGAGTGATTTCACCTAGCCATCCTTGTGACACTGCCGTGATTGGAAAATTCCAATTTGTACCTGGAATCAATTGCTATCCCTGTTTATCACTCGTTCCTCAAAAGACGAGTCTTCTTTCAGCTCTTTTCACTGACTCGTAAAATATGAAAAGTTTGCCGAGTTTTGGCCTTCCAGCTCGTTAAATGACCGGAACGCTATCCCTCCTCTAAATTTTAATCTTTTTGGACCTGAGGGATTATTGCACAAAAGGATCGAGCGCTTGTCTTGTTCGGCTCGTTAAAAGTACCGAACAGCCATCCCTTCTGTATTGTTTTATACTTTTTCGGACTTAAGGGATTTGCTGACGAAAAAGGAATTATGGAGTTGACTTTCCGTACCTTTTCAGACTCTCTAAAAATGAAAAGGACCGAGTTTTCTTTGTCGTTAGACTCGTTAAAATGATTAAATAGCGACAAACTTGTCTTTAGACGAGAACGAGTTTCCCTATCGCTAGGCTCGTTAAATCATAGCGATGGGCTTGCCCGAAGGGCAGGTTATAGAACAAGCATATGTTATCCTCCTCAAGCTTGACAAAAATAAAGAGGTACTGGTCAGAAATGACTGGGGAAAAATTGGGAGAACATCAAAGTTTAATGGTAGCAAGTCACTCTTGAACATGACACTTTTCCTCCGTACCACATCGGGTTGGGTTGTTTCGTTCACCGGTCTCATCACCATGGTCCTCGCCAAACCATCCACATTTGGGGTAATGCTACCGATCCATCGCATCAGTGTCGTTATATGTTCA
This sequence comes from Pinus tabuliformis, assembly GCA_031772625.1. Taxonomy (NCBI): domain Eukaryota; kingdom Viridiplantae; phylum Streptophyta; class Pinopsida; order Pinales; family Pinaceae; genus Pinus; species Pinus tabuliformis. The sequence continues at coordinate 1,709,966,816 of CM062819.1, forward strand.
AGAGGGGTCATTCTGAAAGTGTCAACCGTGTCCCATCCACTGCCATACATTATCATTCATCCATTCATGATCGCCACCCTGAATCATATGTCACAGTTTGTTTTCACCTCCACTAAAGTCATTAGCTCCGTTCCGTGTCATTGCTGTGGGATTCATTAAGGCCCTCCTTTGACGGATCGCTTCTTGTCGACTTCAGCTCATTATCCAAGAAGTTGATCTAGGAACACCCCCATCAGTACTTTGAAGCTTGCATGCCTCAATGGCAAGTTTCCCACTTCCGGCGACAGGTATACATCAATGACCTTCGACCAGAAGATTTTGCGTGGCGTTCGACGCCAAGTCCTTTATTCACGCCACGTGAATTGTACTGCAGTACCTTGAGGGTCATCGTCATTATTGGTGATTCCTCTCGCGCTTGTTAACGGTTTTCATTATTGACCGGTAATCAAGCGATGTCTTTCCATGTTCGACTTCAACAAAATTCTCACATGGATCGACTTGTACTTAGAGTGAAGATCGAACGAGTTTGAAGACCCCGGATCTAGTTTCATCCATCCGGGCTGCGATATATATTCAGGGAATATAAAAGCATTTGCCATGTACATCATTGCAGCAGATGATCATCCTACTCAAAGGATGATAATTTCAGCAGAAAATTATCAGTCTACCATCAGACGATCATCTGTTCTATGTACCAAAATGTATTTATAAAGCTGAGCATGGGAATGCCCGCCTCAGCTAGATCATGAAAACAGAATGAAAAATAATGTATTGTATTGTATTGTATTACAGGGCGCCTCCTCAGCACTGGAATGAACTTCGGACCCTCTAGATAAAGCATTTCACCCGATAAACGGCCTCATACTTTAGGGGGCAACTGTTATAGACATTTTTGTGCCTCACATCATGGAGCATGAAATGTCAATAATCACAGGGATCCTCAGTCCCTAAACATGTTGTTCTTACCCCTAAAAGAACAAGGTCATCAAACAACAGCACTTCCAATCAGTTCTCCACCTGAAAACACTTCAAAACAGGCTTATTTTGGATCATGTCAGCTGCTCCACTGAGCTTCTGCGCTGGAATGCAACTGTCCCTCCTTGTACCTGCGCTGGAAGTCAAGATTAATGAAGGCTACCTGCGCTGGGCGAGATTGGCCAAGTGGCACAGTCATCCTGCAAGGTGTCAACTGCCCAGGAAGCTTCCAAACTGACACTTGGTTCATGAGATTCGCCCTATGATGAGTAAGAGGTACTTGATCACCATGTGTAAGCAAGGATCTCCAAGTGGACTCAAGAACTGAAGATTAACTGAAGAGGGAGAGGACACAAGGCAGCTTCATGTCAGTCTCAAGCTGACTCATCCTTTCTTCTTCTCTCCTATATATAGAGCTCTTCTATGAGGTCTAAGGAGGCTGGAATTTTGTGTAAAGCAAGGAGGTGCTGTTGGTTTACAGTTAGAGCTATTGGGTGATTGTTTTACTAGAGGTGAAGAGGAGAGTTCTTGCTGCTGGGGAGGTGCTGCTGGATTGGAGCCATCATTGGTTGTAACCTTCTCAGAACCCTGTTACTTCTATCAATAAAGTTTTGCATGTTCTCCTATATACTTGTATTGCATTGATGTATTGTATTTACATGTATATTTGATTCACTCTAATCCATGTATCAGTTATGAGTACTTGTATCTTGTAGTTTGCTCTCTTGTTTTGTGCAGGATCTGTGTGTAGCTGGACCGGCAAAGAGAGCAAGGAGCTGGGAACAAGAGACAAAGAGAGAGGACAAGGATCGACTAAGCGAAAGACACCAGGTTGGTTAATCTTTCTTCATTCTCTCTGTACTTTCATAAAGGAAATCATCAAAACTTTACTTTCAGTTGTTGCTAAAGACTGTCACCTTTAGAGTAGGGATAGGGTCATCCGCATCGGATACTTTTCCCCACAACAGGGTGGAGTTGGTGGGAGATATTAGAGACATCTCTCCCGACTTCCACACTCATAAGATATATCCAATATCCCCCCATGAAGGTGAGGGTAGGCTTGGGAGAAGATATTGGATAAATATTATTTCTCCAATATCTCCTCCCACCTCAACCCTCGCAAATGAGGTATGAAGAGAGGGTGGAGGTGGGGGAGATATTGGAGATATCTCTCTCCACCCTCATAAGATTTCTACGATATCTCTTCCCCACCCCTCCTTCCACCCTTATGGGTGGGTGGAAATATTGGAGAATTCTTATTTCTTTAATATCCTCCCCAACCCCCACCATTGGAGAAATCTTATGAGGGTGGTGGGTGAGGGGATATTATATTTCTTAATATCTTACTCCACCCCCACCAATAGACTTCTCCAATATCTCCCACCAACACAAACCCTCACGAGCGAGATAATGGGTGTAGATATTATACTCAAACATTATGAGAGTAGGGGTGGGGGAATATAAATTTTCTCCAATATATTACCCCCCACTCCAAACCTCACAAGTGAATTAATAAGTTAGAGTGGAAATGTGGGGACATATTAGAGAAATCTTATAATGATGCATGTTTTGTTTAGACATGCACAAGTGAATGTTTTTGGTAGGGATAACACTCCAAAATCATCTGATATGGTTAAGTAGTGCCATTTTTATATTAATTATGATAGTGATAATGATATAATGTTTATTCAACATTGCTTAGGTTTGAGATTCGGAGCGATGGCGATTTCTCAGGAGACAAGGGTTTTCGAAGATCAGATTGCCGCCGTAGGCCAAAAAGACCAGCAATACGCCGATCCGAAGGGAAGCCTGGCCAAGGGACGTGCCGAGCAGGATCTCGCCCTTTGGATTGGACCCGGAACTGCCAACAGAAAATAGCAACAGGATCTGGAACAATGCGAACAAAAACAGGAGTTTAACTGCCCTTTCTCGGCACTGGCTGCCTATTACGTAACGGATCTGGGGACGTATCATCATTGCTCTGGGTTTCTTGCACCAAACGGATGCGCAGGGCACGGCCTCTCCATTCGGGCTTGGGCCGGATCTCCCACCAGTAAACAGACCCAAGATCTGGAACATTACAAACAGAGAATGGAATTTTATATCCGATTATTGGTACAGGATGCATTACCCAGGACGGATCTGGGTTCCCTCTATCAATACTCATGGCGATCTGTATCAATGGAGATGGCCGTATGTGATGGAGCCAAACAGTGTAAGGGTAACCAGATCTGGGGCGTTCCCAGGACAACTTGTCCCCGATCAGATCGGCAAATCCACCATGTTTCGAACATGCTCCAAGATAAAGAACACAGGAGCGATCCACTGCGCAGGGGTATAGATCTGGCTCAACAAAGGCTCCACAACACCGAGCTAGCCCATACAAATGCAGATCTGATTCAGATCTTTGTCAAATCGCTTGAAGGAAAGCACTACTGCATGCGGCTCAGGAAGGCAACAAGCATACAAGATTTAAAAAAGGAAATACAGGGCCGCCATGGAATACCAGAACGCTTACAAAATCTCATTTATTCAAGGTTCGATCTGCAAGACAACAAAACCTTGCAACATTATGGCATAGCCAATGATTCAACCATTAATCTAACCCTCTGACTGCGTGGCGGAAGCTCTGGAACCAGCTTTAAAAACACAGGTTCCTTTCGGGACGCAGTAAAAGGAAAGGAAGAAAAAAGGGGAAACAAAGCAGCACCAGCTTCAGAACTGCCAGGACCCTACATCGTCGAGCAAAAACCAGAAACACCAACTCTTCAGGTATCTATACCAGAAGTAATTAACCTATATACTGATTTATCAAATACTGCAGTCATATGCAGATTCAATGGATTTTGGCCAAAATCAGATGCCCTGCATCAATGGATCTACACAACATGGTCACCTAACTGCGAAATTTACCTCTGCCCTAAGGGGTTTTTTATAGTCAGTTTTGATACAGAACATGAACGAGACAGTATTATCAAACAGGGGCCATGGTTCTGGGGCAATGCTGGCCTCTTTACTACCCCCTAGTTCCCGGGATTTGATGCAAATACAATGAAAGTTTCAACCATGCCTGTTTGGGTGAGGCTTCACGGGCTCCCACTGCATTTCTGGCATCATAAAGTGCTAATCGCCATTGGGAATTCTCTAGGGAAATTCCTAAAAATGGATGAAGACAGAGCAGTCAGGGGTATCTTCACATTCGCCAGAATATGCGTAGAAGTGGATCTGAGTCAGGGGCTACCAGACCACATCACGCTAAACTTCAACAATACCCAATGGAAACAACAGCTCGACTACGAAAACACAGCATTCCGATGCAGGAACTGTTTGCAGACAGGGCATCTCCAAAATGGGTGTCCATTAGCTCGAAAGGACTCTAAGAATACTAAGAAACAACAAAAAAAACCCAAAGGCTGGCAACACATAGAGCCATTGGAAGAAGAGGACAACAAGGAGGATCCACCAACAAACCACATGGAACCAGAACCTCAAATGGGACAGAATCAATCACAGGAAGCAAAAAACCTCTCTACTCATACGGGGTTGATCATTACAGATCTACATCAAGAGCTGCAAATGGAAGTTAGTGGCATAAAGAGAACCCATAGCTCGGAGGGCTCAGAATCAGACAAAGAACAACAAATGAACACCATGGGAAACCAGCTGGCTACAACTACACCCACAGTCGATTCAGGAGGATGGCGCCGGGTAGAGAAGAAGAAAGGAAGAAAAGAATAGGCTTGCTGGCAACATTTTTTTATTTTTTTACTTTTTTGTTACTCTGTTGAACCTGTCCTTACAGGATTATTCATCTGCTATTCAGTGTTATTTTCTTTTGTTATGCTGCCTGTTATTATAGGAACAGCCATATGCATATGCCATCGGCATCTACAAAATGTAATTTTATCAATTTATGAATAAAATTACGATTTTTTCCTAGGGGAAAAAACATTGCTTAGGTTTAAACTATGAATATATAATACCCATGATTTTTTAATGTATTGTACATGTCAGTTATATAGGTTGGTGAGTCATATGATATGGTCAAGGGCCAAATGATGTCATGTAAACAACGTACTTCATATTATGAAAAAAATAAATGGTTGCTTGTGTGACAAAGGAATGGAAAATAATATGGGGGTTATGACTCCATGAGAGTGGAATGAGAGGGGGCTAAAGCCATAAATAATAAAATTTTATCCTTATCCAAATTAACCTTGAAATATGTGAAAAATAGTTGGAAAAGACTAGGCTAGTTGCCATGTGTCAAGTTGAAGTCTTGCACATAAAAATGTGGGGTTTTAGTGATTTTAGGAGCACTCTTACACATTCTCCCATTCATTTTCTCTACAAGCTACCAAATTTGTATGGCCATCTAGATTAAGTAAGAGAACCAGGACAGAGAGGTAAATTACATATCAATCCAGTGCAAGGCTACCATAAAAGCATCCCTAGTGTCCTCACATATTTTTTTTCTTAGCCAATCTCCACTAGCGCTCTGTTGAGGGCCCCGAGGTCGGGTCAACAACAAGGGGGATACCCACCCGGTCCGGAACCTGGTTGGCGGCTCCTTGCCCGTTTGGAGTAGCGGGTCCGACTGGGGGTAATGGGACCAGTTTCCCAATGTGATGGGTGTGTGTGTGTGCGTAGAGTCTGATGGTATTAATCTAGGGGGGTTCTTCTAAACTAGTCTTAATTCTAACTGCTAAATTAACTCTATGCTAATGTAATCTAATGAAGAAAAATACATCTAATCTACGCTAACCCGGGGTGTTTTTCTTTTGTTATGCGATCTAGAAAGATTTCTAACAGCAGCCGGTAATAAAGATCATTCAACTGATATCAGAATATAAATCAATAAAGATAAACCATTCTGCATAAGAAGTTAGGCAGAGTAGTTGTGAACAGCATATCGCATAATCAGTTTTCTATATGTTAAACATAAATAAATGACCCCACCATACAGAAGTGCCAAATGGTAATGCAGACATTCATGCAATAACATACAAAGAACTCAGCCACATATCACTTTAGGAATACTAGCAGAATCTAGCCAAGAGATAAAAGTACCATTTATGACTAACTTCACTAATAAACTTCAAGTAACAATGATTTATTTCTACTTGTTCTAACATCTGCTAAGAGTACAGAAGTGCAACATCAGTAACAGATATTAAAATTCAAACATAAATAAATCTCGATCCATCCATTCATCAAAAACCTCCTCTGAGGGTGCAGAAGTGCATGTTCTGAGGATAAGTTTTTTGACAGATTTCCGGACCCTTCTCCAAAAACCATGAGAAGGGTTAAATACTACTAACTAATCAGTCTTAATTACATGAAATTAGGGAATCGGCCTCAAATGACCGCCCTTTTACTAAAAGCAACTTTATTTCTAAACTTAAAATCTAATTTCTGACCGTTTCTGTATATTCTCTTTAGTGTTGTCAACAGTGTAATGCTTTCCTGGGAAGAGTCGGCTGGCCGCCTTCTTGTTTCGCTTGGGAGATAAAAGTGGAAATAACAGGAGCTGGCACTTCCTTCCGGCAGACCAGAAGATATTTTCGAAAACCTTTCTCTAGCTGGGTGTATTCGCCGCGTGTATACTTAGCGTGTCCCAGTTTCTTCTCGAACTGATTTTGCTGTTGCCATTTTCGGTTTCCGGTCATGCGAATGACTGAGTGGGTTAGGAGTCGTGCTGTATGGGCAACTCCCTGTGTCGAGAGTTTCTTCCGTTCTTTGTTCCAGGTTTTCTTGAAGCGTCCTTCTTCACTTGCGTTTCTCTTTTTGCTTTACCCGGTCTGAGCTTTAGGATCTTTTCTGAACATGCTGCTTTTGTGCGCCTTTGACTCTGAGTCCTGGATAGTCTAATTTCATCAGTGCCGGTTGGCTGATAGCCTGGAATCCGCGATTCTGCTGCATGCGACATCCATTTGTGGAAGCATTCTCTCTTTGCTGATTGGCGCTTTCCTCTTTCCCTCAGATGTTTCCTGCATATAAACTTATATCAGTTGTGTGTCTTGCAGTCTACGCAAAGGAGAAGTGAAATGAGAAGACTTGACGTGAAAGCATTAATCTCTAATGAACGCATAATTCTGGCATTCATCATCACTTGACTCTTCGATAAATGTAACGCAATCATTCCTAGATACTTAAGCATGCGGTCATTAAATTCTTTCAAGGCGCGCGCTTAATGCATGGGTCTATCGTGTGATAAGTCTTTTCAGATCGCAGGTCGCAGATCGCAGATCGCTGCCATCGCAGATCGCAAATCGCAAATCACAAATATCGCAAGTTCTCGTTTAATGGTTACGTCGTATAGCGTGATGCTTGCGATTTGCGATATCGCATATCGGCGATCGCATTGCTCGAAGGTTTTTCTTTTAAGGGGCACGTGTGAGGCATGCGATGCGATGAACTTCGCATCGTAATTTCGCAGTATTTGTTTTTCGCGCTCGAGTTATGCTTCGGCCTTTCTTCGCGATGCGATTTGAGCCTTAGGGAGAGAAATACAAAAACTTTAGAAAAAATATTTTTTGGGATTTTCGTTCAGGGTCCCCTCTTTGCTTGACGTTATTGCTAATGTCAAGTGAAGAAGGGGGGTTGTTGGTGACCACAACAATGGCGATTCACTGTGAAGAACCAGTTATCTCTGCTTGTTCTATTGCATTTTTACTTCCAAAACAGAAAAGTTTTCTTATGCCTAAATTTTGTTATGGACAGATAGAGTATTACCTTTTATCCTGTCAATGATGCTTCGTCACAACTTCTTATTTCATTCTGATTGTTTGTTTCCCCTGGGTTATTTTTTGTATTCATACCTAGTCATTACTCAGTCTCCTCAAAGACAAAATAAGGTCTTCTCTGCGTACTGGCTTTGTAAAGTATGCTCATTTGTCGTAGGTAGAGCCTCTGCTGCCCGCAAGCGTCCATAGCCTCGACAGGGTTACCATGTTATCCAGCAATGATCCTTTTTCCTGCTTGAGGTTATTTACAACATTCCAGAGAAAAATCCTTTTGACACTTTTTCTTTCTTTTTTGATTTTTTATTCTCTAAAGAACAATGTCTTGGTTTGGTGGCCAAATTATGACACAGTCATTCACTTGATTTACACTTTTGCTGAACAAGCTGGCTCGTGATGAGACCCCTTGTCTTTCGATTGCACAATCTTGAGTCGTTGCCCTGTTTTGGTAGACAGTAGTGGCAAAGTCAGCAAGTTATAATATCTGTGATCATGATAAGCCGGCTCGTGATGAGACCTCTTATTCTTTGAGATATAGTGTTTTCTTGGATTGTCTCTCTGGATGCTGCGATTCTCCTTAGCAGGGAGGAAGTCATTGTTTTTCCTTAAGAAAGCTCTGGACGACAATAATAGAGTTTTAAGAACAGCAGTTTTGCAGAGAATACCTATTTTGCTATCGATGATACCTTTCATAGCATTGGCATAAAACAATTTTTTGCCAAAAGTTACTCTCATCCCAGGCTTCTTTGTGAAGTTTGAAACTAACATCATATTCAGGTTAAAGTTAACTCTATTTGTCAATAATAAAAGTCATATTTTTCGAAAAGTTTTGCTATTTATACAAGTGAAATCAAAATCTGATACAGAAATGGTATGTTTCTTCATGAATACTATTTATGATCGTTCACAACCAGCCCTATCTATGAAAAATGAAAACTAACATGAAAATTTAAAACTATCTTACAAAAACAGAAGGATGACCTTCTATGGGAAATACATTTTGAGGATTTGTCCGTTTACAGGCAGAGAATCTCTCCTGCCTGTCAAGTCCTGCAACATAAAAGTCGACGGGCCTATGACTTCTACGATTTGAAAAGGACCAAGCCATAGCTTCTGGAATTTCGTATGTTTGCCCTTTTCTTCGTGAGCCTTACCCCACTTCAAAACTAAATCACCCAACTGGAAGTTTTTTCTGGTCTTTATGTTCGATTCAAAAGAGGATTTTATCAGCGCTTGGTGGTGAGCATGGGTTTTCTTGGCCTGTTCTCGTCGTTCTTCTAACTTGATTACCTCCATTTGCCTTAGTTGTGAGGGAGAAGTAGGTACTTCATCAATGTATTGTACTAAGGACAAAGAGGGAATGAGTAAGTGAGTAGGAAGAACTGCTTCTCTCCCGTAAACCAAATTAAAGGGAGAAGTCCCGATAGAGGCTTTCTTGGTAATTCTGTCTGCCCATAAGGCATTTACCAGCGCTTTGTGCCAATTCTTTTGGTTTTGGTCAACTGTCTTTTTGATAATCCTGATCAGGTTCTTGTTCGTTGATTCAGCCAACCCATTACCTTGCGGATAGTAGTTGGCAGAATACTTCAGTTTGAACCCTCTTTTGAGTGCGAACTCAGTCATGGTATTTCCAGAAAAATATGAAGCGTTATCAAATATTAAGGCTGTTGGCAATCCAAACCTAGTAATGATAAACTGATCTATGAATTCAACAATGTTTTCAGAATTAGTTGTCTTGAGAGGAACCGCCTCTACCCATTTAGTAAAATAGTTGGTTGCAGTGAGGATATACCTATGCTGTTTAGAGGAGTGAGGAACGATCTCACCTATTATGTCCAGGCCCCATTGGCTGAACGGCTGTTCGATGTTAACCGGCTGCAGTGGCATGGATGACTTCTTTTGTTTTCCTACAGCAGTTTGGCAGACTTGGCATTTTCTCACGTGATTGTACGAGTCTTTGAACAGCGTGGGCCAGTAGTATCCTGCACGTAAGATTTTGTATGCGGTGGCTTCTCCAGCATAGTGTCCACCTGCTGGTCCATTGTGGAGTTCCTGCAAAACCTTTTCGGCTTCAGATTTCTCAAGACATCTAAGAAGCACAAAATCATAGTTTCTTTTAAATAAGACATCATTTACGAGCTGGTATTGTTTAGCTTTTAACCTCAGGGCTCTCTTTTTGATGTGATCCAGGTGAAATGGAGCATATCCGTTCTTTAGGAAATAAATGATGTCGGCATAAAATGATTCTGCGTCGTTTAGGCTTACCTCATACGCGTGTACCTCTTCAGGCGATTCTTCGGGGATTTGCGATGCTCCAGCTAACATCTTGCAGAAGCCTTGGCCTCTTACGATGTGTGCCGGTTTGATTTCCAGGTCGTATTCTTGCAAGGCGGTGATCCAATTCGCTCTCTTTTCGCCCACGTCTTTCTGAATCAGGAGGTTTCTTACCGCCGGGAATGGTACTATGACCTTGGTATGGGCTTTTAGCAAGAAGGGTCTGAAATATTTGACTGCTTTAAAGACGGCATATGCCTGTTTCTCTACGTCCGAATATTTCAGCTCAGCACCTTGTAAGTTTGAGCTAAAGAATGCGATTGGGGCTTCTGCCTTTTCTTTGTTTGCCTGGGTCAAGATCGCAGCATAAGAATGTTTTGAGGCGAACGTGTATAAGACAAATGGTTCTGAAAAATTTGGGGTTGCTAGGGATGGAGCGTCGATGATGGCTTGTTTGATTAAGTTAAATGCTTCGTGCTCGTCTAGACCCCATTTAAAGTTTGAATTCTTTTTTATCATTTTTTGTAAAGGAGAAATAATACGTGAAAAATATGGGGCAAATATTTTCACAAAATTGATCTGTCCTAGGAAAGATTGCATGGTCTTTTTGTTATGGGGCATGGATATCTCGGAAATTTCTTTGATTCTGGCAGGTTCGATGTGAATGCCCGATTTGGACACTATGAACCCTAGCAATTTTCCTTCACTCAACGCGAAAAAAGATTTCTTCGGGTTAAGCGAGATTCCATACCTTAAACATCTTTGAAAGATTTGCTTCAAATCTTTGAGATGGTCACTTCGTTTTTTGGAGTACACAGTTATATCATCCAGGTAAATCACTACTGATTTATTGACTAACCCTTTGAACGCAATATCCATAGCTCTTTGAAAAGTAGCGCCGGCGTTGATCAGACCGAACGGCATCTTTCGATACGCGTAGGTACCCCATTTAGTTCGGAAGGTGGTTTTTAGCTGATCGTCTGGGTGTACCAGCACTTGATTATATCCTGAAAATCCATCCAGGAAAGACATCAATTATGAGCCTGCTACAGCCTGTAATATTTGCTCCATAGGTGGGAGGGGAAAATTGTCCTTCTGACAGGCTTTGTTGAGATTCCGGAAGTCGATGCAGATTCTAATATCTCCGTTTTTCTTCCTAACAGGTACCATATTGGATATCCATTTGGAATGTCTGACCGGGAAAATTATTCTGGCTCTCAACAACTTATTCAGCTCAGTTTTTATCTGATTTTCTAGGTTGGGGTGGATTTTTCTGAGCTTTTGTTGGACGGGTTTCTCATTGTCGATCATAGGGATAGTGTGCTGAATGATAGAAGTGTTATAAGTTTTCAGCTCATCGTAGTTCCAGGCAAAGACGTTCTTGTACTGTCGTAGAAGATGGATGTATGCTGATTTTTCTTCAGGAGCTAGGCCTTGGCCTAGATTGACGTTTTGGGGTTTCTCATCGGTTCCTAAGTTCACTGATTCGTAGTTCAGAGTTGAACTGTAAAGTTTGGCGTTAGCTGACCTTTTGAACCGACTTTTTAAGTCATACAAATCTTCTAATTTGACCACTGATTTGGGTATAGCGTTATCAGTGCCATTTTGTTGTATTTGGTGGTCATGACAGTCCTCGTCGATTATCTGGTTTGAGTAGGATCCTTCAGAGGTAAGGAAACTTACGATGTCTGGGTCGTCGTTGAATACTCTCCAGTTGGTGATGTTGTCAGGGATAGACGGTTTGAAGATTAATTCTATCGAAAACCTATCTGGACTAAAGTCTTCGGAGGGAATGAGTCTGGAGGCTACGTTTGCTAGCAGGTCTGCGCTTGCATTGTGAAGTCTTGGGATTGATGAAATATTGAATGCTGTAAAATGCGCAGTGAGATCTTGCACTAAAGATTGGTAGTGCTTTAAATGACTAGACAGGCAGTGTATGGTGTTACGTACCTGTTTGACGACGATCTCGGAATCTCCAAAGACTTGAAGATATTTGACGTTGGAGCCGATCGCTTTGTATAGGCCTTGCACCAAGGCTTCGTATTCTGTTGTGTTGTTCGTGCAATCGAACTCCAGTCTGCATGTGAGCATGGTCTTATTTCCGTCTGGGCTAATCAAGACGCATCCTGCTCCCGCTCCCTCGTTGGACTTAGAGCCATCAAAATATAATTTCCAAAATAAAGAAGTATTTACAGGGTTATCTAAGAAACTAACACATTTTGAATCATCAGTCTGGGAAAAGTTTTCTACTTGGGACACGACTGAATTTTCTAAATATGGTGATACGTGAGCATTGAAATTTCCAAGGAAAGAGTCTACCGAATAGTTGCCTATGATGTTGCTGTTGTATGCTATGGCTTCGTTCTCTCCCTCCAGATCCGTCACTATGTACTTTTGGTGCAGTTCTCGTTCAACCTTTATTTTATTTGGCTTCCCGTTGAAGGGTAACCACATGTGCAACCAATCAGTCGAAAAATATCCGTGGAGCTTCTCGGACCAATCCCTGCTAAGAATTAGACCATAAAATTCAGGGATGTCAGCAACTAGAATATCGATGACCTGGCATACCTTGGGGTTGGACGATAGTCTTATGTTCACTTGATTAAGTTCGCCTATCACTTCGACTTGTGATCGATCAAGTTGAACTATGCTCACTGCGGATTTTTGCGGTTGAACATTAAGTTTGGCACATATTGACTTGGGTAGAATATTGGTTGAAGCACCAGAATCAACCAAGCAGTTATACACGTTTCTGTTAAAGATCTCGTAAGTGAGGAGGAAAGGGGGAGTGTGAGATCTAGACCTCCCTCCAATCAAAGCGATGTCATTTGGATCGATTTTATTGATCGCGTTGATTGGGGGTCTTCCTATATTATGGGAAGCTATAGCTGTAGGTAGAGGCGCAGTAGGTATGGCGTGTAACTCTTTCATCATGATCTTCTGTTGGTGTTTCAATTTGCTCAGCTCGTACAGGGTGATATTAGCCCTAGTCTTCTTCGTGTCGTCGATGATGTTATACTCCATTTCATCCGACACTATTAGTGTCTTTGATGGAGGCGATTGCTCTGATTGGACTGGGCTAAATGAGGTCGCTTTAGGGGTTGTCTTCTTTGTTGCGACCTTTTCTTTTGCTGGAGGGCTTGCGCCCTTCTGTTTTGGGGTAGTCTGGGGAGGATCAAGTTGATTTCTGCTTCTTGTGCTAACCGGAAGTGCTTCTTGATCTTCCTCTTGTGGGAGGATGAAATCCCACAGTCCTTGCAGTTCCACCACTTCTTCATCGTCGGTATGCGTTTCAATGGTGTTCTCTTCTTCTTCTTCTTCAGATTCCACGTTAGAGACCACGCTGGGTGGCTTCGTCTCCATAGGAGGATTTCTCTTAAAACTCCTAAAAGGCTTTCTTGGGGACGATTCTGCTACTTGTTTCCTGATATCAATCATCTCATTTGACATGGCCTTTAATACCTTTTGTAATCCTTCCATGTCAAAAGGATCCTTCGTTTGCTTCTTCTTGGTTTCTTCTTTGAAAGAGATTTTCTTAGATTTACGCTCTTCGATTGTAGATCTCTTTTCTAGGGCTACTACGCGTCTTTCGACTGCCAATGCCTCAGCCAAGTTTTCGACTAAGGTTGTCTTGCTTTCCCTATCTACGAAGATGGCCAAGTTTGAAGGTAAGGCCGTGATGTACCGTTCGCATCTTACTTCCTCGCTGGGTTGGGAAGCAGCGGGGATTTTATTGAGGATCTTGTTGAACCGTAAGTTAAAATCTTTAATGGGTTCCCGAGCCTCAACTTTAAGATTGGACAGATCGTTGATCAGTGTCGCTGTCGATCTATCATCGCCGAATTTGGTGAGAAATTGATTTTGAAAAATATCCCAGCTGGTGATAGATCCGGAGGGTAGCGAAAAGTACCATGACCCGGCCGTCCCTTGCATCGTATAGGGGAAGAGTCGAACCACGGCGTCTTCGTTGGTAACTCCGTTGACATTAACAGTAAGCATGAAATTATTGATATGTTCTTCAGCTAGCATTCCAGTTTCTGGATTGAACTTTGGTAACCACTTCTCAGGATGGGCAGGTGTTTAGTCAATTTAACGTCTTAAATTGCTCCACATAAATTATCAATCCGGGTATCGTAAACTGATGAAGTGTGGTGCACTATATGTGCTTAGTTAACCTTTCTCTTACTTCGTTGTTTTATAGTTTATGTTCAACTCTTCCTAAAACTCTGCTTCAACACATGTGCTGTGTAAAGCACGATTAAGAAGTAGTCAGAAATAAGTCCAAAAAGTAGTCAAGCTCTAAGGTGACAAGTAAGAAAAACCACTTTAAAGACCAGTTATAATGTTCAATTCTTCCTAAAACTCTGCTTCAAACACATGTGTTGTGTAAAGCACGATTAGGAAGTAGTTAGAAATAAGTCTAGAAAGTAATCAAACTTTAAACTTGCAAAGAAAGAGCTTGAAAGAAATAACTTGAAATGAAACTGAAAGCAAAGAACTTGAAATGACTTGAAAGTAAATGACCACTTCCAATGGCACTAGACACCATTCATGCTGCTGCAAATAAAAGAAAAGAAAGTCACTTTTAAAACCAAAGATAAAGATTATCTCTCTCTAACTCGATGCTTCTAAGCACATGTACTGTGTAAAGCACGGATAGAAAGTAGCTTAAGTTGAATTAGAAAAGTGAGAAAAATCTGCTTTAAAGACTAATGATAATATTTTGCTCTTTCTAATTCTCTACTTCAGCCATATGTACTATGCAAAGTATGATTAGAAAGTAGTGAAAGATTAGTCTAAGAAGCACTTAAAACCAAAAATCTACTTTAAAGACTAGTAATAATATTTTGCTCTTTCTAACTCTCTACTTCAGCCATATGTACTATGCAAAGTATGGTTAGAAAGTAGTGAAAGAACAGTCTGAAAAGCACTCAAAGCCAGCTGCAAGTTAGTGATATTTTGATCTTAAAATATAACAATTTATGATGAAGATCATTTATGTGTTAGCAGCTCTTTGAGAAATAAAATTAAAAATCAGCTATAAAAACAAAGGCAGCACCTTGAACCTGTCAACTTCAAATACCATTAGTTTGTAAAGCAAATACATAAACATAAAAACAAATCCCGGGAGAAAATAAAATGCAATAATTCAAACTGTACAAGGCAGGGGCCCCCTTCTACCTATGAAATCAAAGCATACTTAAAATTGCATGAATGAAAATCTAATCTACCTTACATTCTACAAAGCAATATTTACAAAATGAAATCTAATCTACTTACATCCTAATATGCTCCATGACATCTACTTCACATCTCCTTCCATGTTGAGAACATCAAAGCTTTATTCAATTTCTTCAAAAGTGCAAAGTACAACAAAGCTCTCCAAAGAGAGACTAAAAAGAGACTAAAGAGACTAAAAAAAGACTAACTAATGAAGGAGAGAGACCTCCTATTTATACAAAAAGATAAGAGCCTTCTCATTAATGATAAACCATGAATCTCTCCCTCTACCTCTAGAGTCCTAATCAAAATAGGAACTGATAAGACACATGTCTTTTAGAGTTACAATACAATTAGGAGATGTGACACATATCCTCATGATCCCATGATTCTTTCCAACCAAATTCGAATTTGGCCTTAGAGTGCCACATAAGGGTCTTCTAGAAGTCTCCTTTCAACCTACACATGTCAACAAACTCAACCCATTGGTTAGGTATAAGCATATGCACATTATTTTCTAATGTTTAACCACAAATTCACTTAAAAGACTTAGAAATAATAAATATTGGAAAAACATAAAGGTAGCCCAATGATAATGAAAGTGGGATGAATGTGGTGACATAGTAGTGAAATGGAGGTGAAATGGAGGTGATATAATGAACATAATAGTGAAAGTGTAATGGAAATGAATGACATTTTCAAGACTCAACATACCCCCCAACTGAAGCTATTGCATGTCCTCATGCAACATATATTACATTGACTCTTTTGATTCTTGAGCTTTGGCTTAACTTTGCATGATATCATTTGATAACTTCATATTTCTGCAAAGTGTTTCACTTGAATTGCAACCTGGTTGGTTCTTGTGTTACAACCATTTTTTTTTTTGTTGCCTTCTATTTTGATCTTTGAACTTTGCGTAATGATATTTTGATTATTGTTGCTAAGTATATCTTTATTGGATTGCATGATGGTTGGTTCTTGTGTGACAACCATGATTTTGTTTGTATCCAATTTATCCTTTAAGCACTTTTTCAAAAGCCATTGTATGCTTATAATAACAATGTAATAATTAATATATATTGGAAGTATGTGAGCTCTTGAATATGTTATGGACATGGAAAGATATGAATATGAATGTATTCCCCCCCCCCCAACTGATGGTATTGGCAATTTTATGAAATGAGGAAGAGAAATGTTTTTCCAACAAGTATCATTCTAGCTTTTTATGGAATTCTATGGTTAAAAGTTAGAAAATGCCGTACCTTCACTTACCCTTTGGAATGGATGAGTTGTATGTGTGTGGTGGCTGAAAACTTCTGATCATATTCTTCTTCAAGTGGCTGAACAAGAGGAGTCATGGATAGAGAGATAAGATGGCTTTTTATTGCTTCTACTAAAACTTGTTGAATCTGCTCCAAAATGCTGAAAATAATAGTCTTCATGTCTTCAAAACTCATTGGCACAATTCCTACTATGTGAAAAGATGTTCTGATGTCGAACATAGTAGGAAATTGTTGGCTTAGTGGCCATTAATGGATGCCACTAGTCAACACGAGTACTCTCACCATTGATGTCAATGAGAGTCAAGATGCCCAAACACATCTTGCTAGGTACGAATGAATTTGCTGATGTCGAGTCACCTAGAAGATCTAACGAACAAGGGACATTAATGTATTCCCATTGTTTGTCAGCATGAGGACTTGCCATTAAGGCATGCAAGTCTCAAGGTGTTTTTACAAAGAACTTAGACTCAAAGGACTATGGACTCAATAATTTGCATTGAAGCAGGGCTTATTTGCGGAATGAAAATGACAAGGAATGGAAAGTGAAAATGGAAAATGGCAATGGAGAACATAAATGACAATGGGCAATAAGCATGTGAATGAGCCTTTTGCTTTTATTGGTGGGTTATGAATGGACAAAAAGAGATGGAAAGTGTATGTGAATGAAAATGGAAAATATGGAGTGGAATGAGGTGAATGGTTTATTATGGAGTATGGATGTGATGGATGGATGTGATGGAGACAATAATATCTGAAAGTTTTTCAAGTATTTGGATCTGATTTTGCATCAGCATATTTCCTCTTTGTTGCGGATCAACCTCTTATGAAACAAATTGGTCTCTTAGAGAGACATCATTCCCTTGTAGTCATGTGTCCTTCCTCCTAGAACCTGCAAAAAAACTAATATTTCTTCCGCAATGGAATGTAAGATTATCAAAGGAGAGAGGTGATCAATCTCTCTAGTTATGATATTTACACACAAAACTAAGAATTTGTATTAATGAAACAAGTTCTCAAAGGAAAAATCAAAAGAATTTATACCTGCTTTGGAATTAGTGCCTCAAGTTGATGTTGCTTCTTTTCAGCAATTTATTTCATTATTTGCCATTTCAAACTCTAATGATATATTTCTCATTGTATAGATCTTGTTGAGATCTTTCCAATGGTACTTAAATCATCAAAATCTGATTCTGTATGAGAAAGATAGGCTGATTTGAACAATGAGGTTTTTCTCGCTGCGGAATTGAGGAACAGCTCTGTAGCTAAAAATCTTGAATAAAAAGTTAGCCATTCAATTTTCATTATCAGTCCAAAATTAATCAATACCTTCAGAAAAGTGAGAAAATAACTTGTTCATTTCATTGATTCAAAATTATTATTTTTTTTCCTTGACATGCAGCGACTTAGTGTGACGACTCAGTGTGGCGACTTTATGATAACACCCAATTTGACTTCCCTTTGACCGGGGTCTTTTTCAGCAAATTTGACCGAATGGATAGGACACCATCCATGTATTGACATTTCCCTAGCTACCCATGTGGCCTGTTTTGCCTGATGACACCTACAACCTAGAGTTTAACAAAACAGCTGCGGGATCACTAAATGGCTGCGGGATTGCAGAGTGTAGAAAATACTGTGAAATGGAGTGGCTGTGTGCGAACAAACTAAGCAATTTCTCCATCTCAAACTTCAGCTGAAAAATGGAATTATGGAGTTTGAAACACAGCTGCGGGGTTTAATAACCTCCACCTCCACTTGACTGTCTTTATCTCTGAATGACCTTGCAAAGGCTTTTGTAACCTCCTTGTGGGAGCCTTTAAATTTCTTGATGCACTGTAGCCAGTTGGCTTTCTGCAATGCCTCCTCAACTTGAGGATATGCTTCTAGGAATTTTGAACCTTCAGCCCTTAAAAGTTTCCCCATTGACTCTACGGCTCTGTTCTAAAACACTACTTCAATGGTGGCTTAGCAGTCATAATACAACCGTAACATACGTTCACTGGTTATATGTATTCACTGTTTCTCAGAATTAGCAGTGATATAGAACCCATACAGTAGTAGAAGGGCCATTGATAACATACTCAGTCCTTGTGCTCTACAAACCAGAATTGGCAGCACTACTAGCCCAACTTATTAATTCTGATAGTCGCCACTGCCATTATGATACTAGTCGTATTGACAAATAAATGTGGGCATCGTGCTGGTATACCAAATATTAGTAACTTACCTGCTCACCACTGCATATCCGTCCATGTGCACAAGATGAGGTCTTTAATAAGAATTAGCAGAGAGAGGCCGTTAATGTTTTGGATACCCAACATTTAACCGGCAACGATTAATGACCGAGAGTCGTGTTTGATTGAAACACGTCTCTAGACAGGCGCGCCAAAATGTTTAGTCAGAATGTAATTGATCCCCATCACAACTCTTTCCCTCAGGTACGCGGAGTTATTCAAACAACCACTTAATTTTCACGCGCGGCAGTCAAAAACGGGCTCTAAAGAACCGAACATTTCTCCCAGACCACCACGAATTTTCCAAATCGGTTTCTGGGTTATCTAATTAACCCACCTGGCAACAAAACCCATGTTTTAGTTTATTGAAATTCGCCTCTGTTTGGGAGAATCGAAGGTGTGACGTTTGACGTTTTTCAGGTCTTGCGTTTTTTCTCTGAGTTAATTTTTTCTCTGTTCTGCACTTTTTGCATTCGGCCTTTCTTATCTGATCTATTGTTTTGCAGGTGTTGGATGACTTAAAATGGGAAGGCATTGAAACGACTTACTGTCCATCAGGCTCTTATTATTCTTACAATTGCACTGAAACGATTTCAAACTGGGAGGTTTGGCAAGCTGAACAAGAGGGTAACATTCCCTGAAACACTAGATTTGTCACCTTAGATGAGTGGAAAGGGAAATGGTTTGCTCAGATACAAGCTTTATGCTGTTGTTGTGCACGTCGATATGCTTAATGCGTCCTTTTTTTTTTTTTTGGCATTATGTTTGTTATGCAAAGGATCTGCATGGATCATGGTATAGAATACTGCTCAGTCATCAGCGGCAGAACCAAGAACACTCAGTAATGATAAAGACTTTGTTGACTCCCAATTTAATTTGGCATTATTCAGAAGCTTTGACATCAACCAGTTCTCCAAATGGATTACAGGGATTATTGCAGTACTTCAATTTGGTTGAGGGTCTCAGTTGAGAAAATAAAGGATGATTTAGTAAAGCAATGGGAAGTTTCACAACCAGATGCTCAACTATCTCTTCCATATGCTCTTGCCCATCATTAGTAAGTTTAATTCTCTGCTTCTAATTGATAAGGTAGCTATCCAAATGTGAAATCAACTCAGAAATCTGCCACTAAATGATGAATGCCTCCTACAGGAATCAACAGGTCAAAGCTTGAACAGGGAGGCATATTTTATTTTTATTTTTATTGAAGCCACAGTGAAAACTAAGAATGGAGATAGCCCTAGATTGTTTTTCTCTTTTTTTTTCTTCTCTGAAATTGCAAATTTTTTATAAAAAGGATTAATGATTTTCAATTTCAGGCAGCAAATACTTCAAGAAAAACATGTTAAAAACAAGACTTTGACTGAGGTCCTAGGCTGGTTTTTCATCGATCTGAGCTGGGTGACTAGGATAGGATCCATGTCGGGACAATTCTGGAGATGCCCATGTGGTCGGTTTTTTTATTGGATGCCTGTAACTTGTTAAACCTTGAAACAGCTGCGGGATTGTCAGATAGCTGCGGGATCAGGGAAGTTTTTGCAACTAAGTTGCAAAACCTTATTTGAACAAGATACAGTGTTTTGAAGACCACTACAAAGCATAACCAGACAATTTTGGACAATTTGAACTTATCAAAGCACTTGAGTTTTATTTTTTCCATTTTTTTTTCATTTTTTTTTTTTTATTGAATCAATTGAAGTGATGAAGTTTATTTTGTCTCCTATTTTTTTTTGTAACAATTCTTTTTCTGATCCTCCAGATCACACAAAGTGCAGGAGGAGAGCATACTCAAGAATTATTGTTTTGTCTTTTTTACTTAACAATCCTTTTTCTGATCCTCCAGATCACACAAAGTGCAAGAGGAGAGCATACTCAAGGATTATTAATTTTTTTTTCCAGATGTAAGAAATAAGGTCTCCTAATTACACTTCCCCGGCAACGGCGCCAAAATGTTTAGTCAATTTAACGTCTTAAATTGCTCCACATAAATTATCAATCCGGGTATCGTAAACTGATGAAGTGTGGTGCACTATATGTGCTTAGTTAACCTTTCTCTTACTTCGTTGTTTTATAGTTTATGTTCAACTCTTCCTAAAACTCTGCTTCAACACATGTGCTGTGTAAAGCACGATTAAGAAGTAGTCAGAAATAAGTCCAAAAAGTAGTCAAGCTCTAAGGTGACAAGTAAGAAAAACCACTTTAAAGACCAGTTATAATGTTCAACTCTTCCTAAAACTCTGCTTCAAACACATGTGCTGTGTAAAGCACGATTAGGAAGTAGTTAGAAATAAGTCTAGAAAGTAATCAAACTTTAAACTTGTAAAGAAAGAGCTTGAAAGAAATAACTTGAAATGAAACTGAAAGCAAAGAACTTGAAATGACTTGAAAGTAAATGACCACTTCCAATGGCACTAGACACCATTCATGCTGCTGCAAATAAAAGAAAAGAAAGTCACTTTTAAAACCAAAGATAAAGATTATCTCTCTCTAACTCGATGCTTCTAAGCACATGTACTGTGTAAAGCACGGATAGAAAGTAGCTTAAGTTGAATTAGAAAAGTGAGAAAAATCTGCTTTAAAGACTAATGATAATATTTTGCTCTTTCTAATTCTCTACTTCAGCCATATGTACTATGCAAAGTATGATTAGAAAGTAGTGAAAGATTAGTCTAAGAAGCACTTAAAACCAAAAATCTACTTTAAAGACTAGTAATAATATTTTGCTCTTTCTAACTCTCTACTTCAGCCATATGTACTATGCAAAGTATGGTTAGAAAGTAGTGAAAGAACAGTCTGAAAAGCACTCAAAGCCAGCTGCAAGTTAGTGATATTTTGATCTTAAAATATAACAATTTATGATGAAGATCATTTATGTGTTAGCAGCTCTTTGAGAAATAAAATTAAAAATCAGCTATAAAAACAAAGGCAGCACCTTGAACCTGTCAACTTCAAATACCATTAGTTTGTAAAGCAAATACATAAACATAAAAACAAATCCCGGGAGAAAATAAAATGCAATAATTCAAACTGTACAAGGCAGGGGCCCCCTTCTACCTATGAAATCAAAGCATACTTAAAATTGCATGAATGAAAATCTAATCTACCTTACATTCTACAAAGCAATATTTACAAAATGAAATCTAATCTACTTACATCCTAATATGCTCCATGACATCTACTTCACATCTCCTTCCATGTTGAGAACATCAAAGCTTTATTCAATTTCTTCAAAAGTGCAAAGTACAACAAAGCTCTCCAAAGAGAGACTAAAAAGAGACTAAAGAGACTAAAAAAAGACTAACTAATGAAGGAGAGAGACCTCCTATTTATACAAAAAGATGAGAGCCTTCTCATTAATGATAAACCATGAATCTCTCCCTCTACCTCTAGAGTCCTAATCAAAATAGGAACTGATAAGACACATGTCTTTTAGAGTTACAATACAATTAGGAGATGTGACACATATCCTCATGATCCCATGATTCTTTCCAACCAAATTCAAATTTGGCCTTAGAGTGCCACATAAGGGTCTTCTAGAAGTCTCCTTTCAACCTACACATGTCAACAAACTCAACCCATTGGTTAGGTATAAGCATATGCACATTATTTTCTAATGTTTAACCACAAATTCACTTAAAAGACTTAGAAATAATAAATATTGGAAAAACATAAAGGTAGCCCAATGATAATGAAAGTGGGATGAATGTGGTGACATAGTAGTGAAATGGAGGTGAAATGGAGGTGATATAATGAACATAATAGTGAAAGTGTAATGGAAATGAATGACATTTTCAAGACTCAACAGCAGGTATTGGACTCAGGGGTGGAGGCATTAAAACCGCCCCAGGGTTGTTCCATGGAGATTGTGCCATCGCTGAGTTGCTGGTTAATAAAAGTGTAGAAGATGATCTTTGAGGTTGAGAAGATAGAGATGTTATGATCTTTGACGATTGTGGAGGAAGGGTTGCGGAAGATGGATGAGTGATTTGAGGTGGAGATGTGGGTGGTTGACTTCGCGGAGAGGGAGTTGAAATGGATGAGGTGGATGAAAGAGTCTCTCTGTCAGACTCTTGAAATGCTTTCCTTGCTCTTTTCCTAGTGGGGAGAGGGATTTCAGTTGGCTGAATGCCAAACTTTTCACTCTTTAATCGGGTCAGGGGATGAGCAGGGTTGTATTGCGAAGTCAAGCTGCCTTTAGATTTATCAGATTTCTGGTTAAAAATAGAGAATCCCTGGAGTTTACGGATCAAGGTTTGAACTTCAGGGGGATCGACAATAAGTTGTTCTGATGTATCGGGATGTATAGCAGCAGTGGATGTCCGAGCGACTTCCAGTTCCGAGTTTAGTCGTATTGGGGAAGTCGGGGAAGTTGGTGAGGGTGATTTGCTCTTAGAATGGTATTTGGATTTTGAATTATGTGCCATTCATAGCCATGGCCCTCCTTCTAGCGCCAGAAATGTTGAGGGCCCCGAGGTCGGGTCAACAACAAGGGGGATACCCACCCGGTCCGGAACCTGGTTGGCGGCTCCTTGCCCGTTTGGAGTAGCGGGTCCGACTGGGGGTAATGGGACCAATTTCCCAATGTGATGGGTGTGTGTGTGTGCGTAGAGTCTGATGGTATTAATCTAGGGGGGTTCTTCTAAACTAGTCTTAATTCTAACTGCTAAATTAACTCTATGCTAATGTAATCTAATGAAGAAAAATACATCTAATCTACGCTAACCCGGGGTGTTTTTCTTTTGTTATGCGATCTAGAAAGATTTCTAACAGCAGCCGGTAATAAGGATCATTCAACTGATATCAGAATATAAATCAATAAAGATAAACCATTCTGCATAAGAAGTTAGACAGAGTAGTTGTGAACAACATATCGCATAATCAGTTTTCTATATATTAAACATAAATAAATGACCCCACTGTACAGAAGTGCCAAATGGTAATGCAGACATTCATGCAATAACATACAAAGAACTCAGCCACATATCACTTTAGGAATACTAGCAGAATCTAGCCAAGAGATAAAAGTACCATTTATGACTAACTTCACTAATAAACTTCAAGTAACAATGATTTATTTCTACTTGTTCTAACATCTGCTAAGAGTACAGAAGTGCAACATCAGTAACAGATATTAAAATTCAAACATAAATAAATCTCGATCCATCCATTCATCAAAAACCTCCTCTGAGGGTGCAGAAGTGCATGTTCTGAGGATAAGTTTTTTGACAGATTTCCGGACCCTTCTCCAAAAACCATGAGAAGGGTTAAATACTACTAACTAATCAATCTTAATTACATGAAATTAGGGAATCGGCCTCAAATGACCGCCCTTTTACTAAAAGCAACTTTATTTCTAAACTTAAAATCTAATTTCTGACCGTTTCTGTATATTCTCTTTAGTGCTGTCAACAGTGTAATGCTTTCCTGGGAAGAGTCGGTTGGCCGCCTTCTTGTTTCACTCGGGAGATAAAAGTGGAAATAACAGGAGCTGGCACTTCCTTCCGGCAGACCAGAAGATATTTTCGAAAACCTTTCTCTAGCTGGGTGTATTCGCCGCGTGTATACTTAGCGTGTCCCAGTTTCTTCTCGAACTGATTTTGTTGTTGCCGTTTTCGGTTTCCGGTCGTGCGAATGACTGAGTGGGTTAGGAGTCGTGCTGTATGGGCAACTCCCTGTGTCGAGAATTTCTTCCGTTCTTTGTTCCAGGTTTTCCTGAAGCGTCCTTCTTCACTTGCGTTTCTCTTTTTGCTTTACCCGGTCTGAGCTTTAGGATCTTTTCTGAACATGCTGCTTTTGTGCGCCTTTGACTCTGAGTCCTGGATAGTCTAATTTCATCAGTGCCGGTTGGCTGATAGCCTGGAATCCGCGGTTCTGCTGCATGCGGCATCCATTTGCGGAAGCATTCTCTCTTTGCTGATTGGCGCTTTCCTCTTTCCCTCAGATGTTTCCTGCATATAAACTTATATCAGTTGCGTGTCTTGCAGTCTACGCAAAGGAGAAGTGAAATGAGAAGACTTGACGTGAAAGCATTAATCTCTAATGAACGCATAATTCTGACATTCATCATCACTTGACTCTTCGATAAATGTAACGCAATCATTCCTAGATACTTAAGCATGCGGTCATTAAATTCTTTCAAGGCGCGCGCTTAATGCATGGGTCTATCGTGTGATAAGTCTTTTCAGATCGCAGGTCGCAGATCGCAGATCGCTGCCATCGCAGATCGCAAATCGCAAATCGCAAATCACAAATATCGCAAGTTCTCGTTTAATGGTTACGTCGTATAGCGTGATGCTTGCGATTTGCGATATCGCATATCGGCGATCGCATTGCTCGAAGGTTTTTCTTTTAAGGGGCGCGTGTGAGGCATGCGATGCGATGAACTTCGCATCGCAATTTCGCAGTATTTGTTTTTCGCGCTCGAGTTATGCTTCGGCCTTTCTTCGCGATGCGATTTGAGCCTTAGGGAGAGAAATACAAAAACTTTAGAAAAAATATTTTTTGGGATTTTCGTTCAGGGTCCCCTCTTTGCTTGACGTTATTGCTAATGTCAAGTGAAGAAGGGGGGTTGTTGGTGACCACAACACGCTCTAGAAGAGGGAGTTAAATAGAGGGATTGCAGGGGTAGAAAAGGGGGATCCCCTCTTGTTTTGTGTGGGATGTGGTGAAAAGAGAGGTGGTGATTGGGATGGTTGGTTGAGTAAGCAACCTCAGTGTTGGTGGGTTTTGGGCTAAGAGTAGAGCTAGTGTTTTTCCTTATGGTGTCATAGCTCCAAATCAAGGGTAGATTTCCATTAAGAGACATAAATTAATAGAGCCTAATGCTGGGAGGAACATCCTTAGTTTGCAACCAATTGTGATTTTTATAAAATATGTGTGTTATACTCGCGTGTATAGTAAACATGTTTAATCATGTATAGTTTCTATTTAAATGTGATGTTGTTACCATAATATACATGTTGTATTATTCATCTTTGGTAATTTTGTTTAAATATGCCCTGTAATATATTTAGTTAAGTTGGGCGATGGAGGGCTAGGGTTTCAACGGGTTCTCTCAAGAACTTCATGGTGGTTAGTTTCCTTTGTTTCCCAATTCCATTTATGTCTCAGACAATCAATCTTAAGGTTGTCTTTCCACGTTTTTATCATTATGCTTTGGAGCTTTACTTCAAATATATTTTTGTCAATTTCTCAACACCGTTCCCGTGGATGAAGCAATTATCTTGCCATTTATGTTTCCTACACAATAGCTTGTTTTATATTTTGTCTTAGTACAAGTGCTTTTCTACAAGTTTTGGTGCCTTTGATTAGGTAATGACATGTCCCCCAATCATAAGTATGGACTATGTCATGGATTTGATGAATATTTAGGGCATCTAGGCCCATTCGGCCATGGATGATCATATGCCTTTTGGTGTTTCTGCTAGTTTAGGAATAGGGGTGTTTATTTATGCTCCATATGTACCCATTATTTTTCTTTCTTTGGATTTTTCTCCTTCAAATGATGAGGCTTTGGTTTTAGAATTTTCTATTGCTAGGGGGATTCTAGTTTGCTACAAGCCTTCAAGGGTGCATATTTTTCTTCGGGGCCCTTGTCACCTCTTGGGGCTTCATATTTTCCTCTCCAGGGTTTGAGTTTTCAGTAGTCACATGATTTCTTGGATATTGGGTTGGGCTCTTTTCAAAGCTAGTCTTTTCTTGCAGTTTCAACTCTTAGTAACGAGGTCATTGTTTTGGCGGTCACCTCTTTTGTCTCCATTCCTCCCTTCCCTAACCGAGTGCATTACTGTAAGATTTGGTATCCACTACAAGGGATGGGGCTCGGTTCATCTTGAATCTCTTGAGTCGTTGATGTACTACTTAGATAAAGAAGCCAGGGGCTCAAAATTTCCAAACAAAGGGAAGGGTTTTGCTCTGGGAAAGAGGAAGAAAGACCAATGCATCAAGTTATCAAAGGAAGTGATTATGCATCTCACCCTTGGCTCATATGTGGCTATAATTCATTAGGAAAAGGTACTATGCACGAGGTTGTTGGTCGGGTGGGTTTGTGGCTGTAAATTTGGGATGCAATTTCTCACTCAATGGGTTGAGGGGGTGGTTCAGCTATTAATAAAATACCTTTTTTCGATTAGGGTTATCACAAATGGCTAAATTCATTTAATTTTTCAAGATGATGAGGACTCTAAGTTGGTTGCAAACAATTTTCTATCTATTGATAATTCTCCTATGGTTTTCAAGTCGTGGTCTCCACATTTTAACGCTAAACAAGGACGATCCGACGTTGTCCCTCTTTGGTTTAGAATCACAAATATTTCTGCTTACTACTGGCATGAATTTTTTTTTTGAGACATTGAAAATCCCTTGGGAGTCTATTTAGAGCATGATTCATCCTACCTCACTACAGGTGATATGCCTATGGCAAGGATACTCATCAGTATGGAATTTCGATGTGGGCGTCCTAGTTTGATAAATATGGGTTCAACTATGGATCCTCTGGATTTAGACTATGAATGGGTCCCTTTTCATTGTAGGCAGTTCCAAAAACACAAGCACCTAGCCAAATAATGTGTGATTTCATTGCATAAAAGATCCTTCTAAGCTAAAGCATTGGCATCCATTGGAGATGTGGAACTTGAGATTTAGCCATGAGAGATGCAGGGCTTATCTGATAGTATGCATCCTCAAGGTCTCAAGAAAGGTTGACCTGAGTTATTTCTCTCCTTAAAGGGCTCTAAATATATGGAATTTCCTCCAACTCAGTTGCCCCAATCTATTCAAGTACCACATCCTCTTTCTCCCTATCTCTCTCCTTGTCTTTATTAAGGGGATATTTTAGTTCCTGTGTACATACAATGACTATTTTTTTGTCACCTTATGTAGTCCAAAGTTATGTTATCTGTGTTTATAAGTGTAACCATCCTCATTCCTCTCCTTTAATACCTATTATGGCATTGTGCTATTTCCTTAATGCTTTGGGGGACCTATCTTCCCCCTCCTCCTCCTCACATCTTTCTGCTTCTGAGCATCACATCTCTAATGAGGTTATTTACAACTTTTGTTGCCCTTCAATTGTACCCAGGAAAGGAGGTATTGTTTGGGGCCTTGGTCAACTCTCCTTTTCCTACAACGGAAGGTTGTTGACATGGTAGGAAATACTACCTTTCCAGAGCAAAATAAAAATCCCATGAGGATTTGGCTATGGGTAAGAAAATTTCTATTATTGGGGCCCTTAGAGAAAGCCCAACGCCTATGCAGTTTACTAAATGAATATTATGTCTTTCAACTATATGGATCTTGCTTTCCCCTCGAAAAAACAAGCTCTAGAGCGCTTGGTTAAAGTTAATGAACCTAATATCGTCTTTCTCCAAGAGACCCTTGGCTCTTGTAGTCAACTCTCTTTATGTTTGGACTCTCTTCTTAGGGGGTGACCCTTCATGTTTTTGAGTGCATCTAGTTGTTCGAGGGGGCTTATTGTGGGTTATAATCCTTGTCAAATTTTGGTACAAAACTCGTGAAGTATGGAATCAGTTTTGGGGATTAAGATATCGCCCATAGTTTTGGGTCATCCTGTCATGTTAATTAATATTTATGGACCTTCCCAAAATTTTATTGATATTTGGGAATCCCTTCTCAACAAATATTTCTTTCGATCTAAGTAGGTCATCAATGGAGGTAATCTAAATTTTCCATGGGTCCCTATAAATTTTGGGGTCCTTGGGTAAGGTCAGATCCTTTATCTAACTTCTTCAGAAGAATGTTTATCCATATAAGGCGTGTGGATGTGGAGCCTGTCAAAATATCTCCCACCTAGCAGAATCATTGATCTGGAGAGGATTGGGTGACTCAACATATATACAAGTTTATTATTTCTAAAGACCTTCTAGATTCTTCCCCTTATTAAACACTAGACTAGGCAAGTTGGCATCTCAATCCATTCCCCAATCTTCCTTGAATTTTGGGGATCTCATAGAAAACCTAGAAGTTCTTTTAAGATGAAATCATCTTGGCTAAATGATTTAGATTTTCTATCCTTAGTTAAATTTTCATGGAAAACTATCTCCTCTCGATCAAAGCTTTCTGTTGCAGCCCAATTTGCAGCAAATTTAAAAGATGTGAAACAAAATACCAATGATTGGGAAAAAAGGAAGATAATGATGGAAACTTATGAACTAGAAGAAATCAAAAGGCACCTTGTGGTTATTTCATATTCAGATGGGGAAGACCTTTCATCTTTGGAATCTTGTATTTCCCGTAAAAACCTTGAAAAAAGGAAGATGATGCTCCTTACTGATAGAGAGGAGGAATGATGTCTAAAAAGCAGAGTTATTTCGTTAAAGAGTGGTGATGAAAACACAAATTTTAGTATTATTTTATTTTATTTATTTATTATTTATTTATTTGTTTGTTTGTTTTATTTTTTATTTTTTTTTATTTTTTTTTTTTAGGCTTATGCTAAAGGTATGAAAATGATTAACCCTTTATCGAGCTTATAGGATGAAAATTGTGTAGATGTCTCTTGCTTTGAAGGCTTGGCTATGTTGGGTAAAAGACATTTTGAAAATCTTTATAGAGCTCCTCAAGAAACTTTAATTGTTGTATTCAGATGGGGAAGACCTTTCATCTTTGGAATCTTGTATTTCCCGTAAAAACCTTGAGAAAAGGAAGATGATGCTCCTTACTGATAGAGAGGAGGAATGATGTCTAAAAGGCAGAGTTATTTCGTTAAAGAGTGGTGATGAAAACACAATTTTATTTTATTTTTTATTATATATATATATATATATATATATTTCAGGCTTATGCTAAAGGTAGGAAAATGATTAACCCTTTATTGAGCTTATATGATGAAAATTGTGTAGATGTCTCTTGCTTTGAAGGCTTGGCTAGGTTGGGTAAAAGACATTTTGAAAATATTTATAGAGCTCCTCAAAAAACTTTAATTGTTGAAGTAATTCAAATTTCATATTTTTTCCCAAGAATGGTGGATGAGGAAGAAAGCAAGAAAGTCATGGAGGTTGTTTCTATAGAGGATCTATAGGTTCACAATTTTCAGCACGACAAAATTCTTAGTTTGTCTGGATGGGTGGGGTGTTGAATTTTTTCTGGATCTTTTTTAAATCCTTGGCCCTGATCTTCTAATGGTCATTGAAGAGTCTAGATTGGAGGGAAAGATATTTCCTATATTCAACTCAAATTTCATCACCCTTATCCCAAACTATCCAGCCCTTATCTTTCGCGTATTTCAAACCCATTTCTTTGTGTAATGCCATTTCTAAGATTATAACAAATATTATTGCTTTGAGGCTCAAACCTATCCTATCCAAATACATTTCCCTAAAGCAATTTTCTTTCTTGGAAGGGAGAAAAATTCTTGAGCCTATTGGGGTGGCTCAAGAAGGCATCCATAATATTAAATTGAAAAATATGAATGGCGTTGTTATTATTATTTTTCTTTTCCGAGAAAAATCCCGGTAGATCAATCCGAAGGGATCACATCCCGCTAGCCAAACTAATAGAGCCTAACCCCGTGGATGTTTGGGAGAATTGACCCTATGGACCTCCCATTAGCAAGGTACTTTAGCAACGAGAAATCAACCAACTGAGATAACCCTTAGGGCTGAGGGGGATGGCGTTGTTATTATTATTTTTATTTTCCGAGAAAAATCCCTGTAGATCAATCCGAAGGGATCACATCCCGCTAGCCAAACTAATAGAGCCTAACCCCGAGGATGTTTGGGAGAATTGACCCTATGGACCTCCCATTGGCAAGGTACTTTAGCGACAAGAAATCAACCAAATGAGATAACCCTTAAGGCTGAGGGGGATGTTATTAAAATTGATTTATCACAGGAATATGATAGAGTCAATTAGATGTTTATCATATTTCTCTTTACATATTTGGGTTTTAATCTGGTCTTCATAAACTGGATCATGAGTTGTATTCAAACAATTTATTTCGCGATTCTTATAAATGGTTTTGCATCCCCATTTTTTCATGCTCAAAGGGGTTTGTGACAGGGTTGTCCCATGTCTTCCATTCTTTTCGTCCTGGTTGCCGAGGGATTAAGTGGCATTCTTTCTGATGCAAAGAGGAGGTGGCCTTTTCAAGGTTCTCTCATTGCTTGGAACAAGGCTATTTCTCATATTCTTTTAATTGATGATAACCTCATATTCTTCTCTAGGGACATCAAAGAGATTTTGGTTCTTATGGAGATCCTCTCCCTTTTCGGTTGTGCCAATGGAATGTCGATAAACCCCCATAAATCTTCCCTCTCACATCACAATCTCTCTGAAGCTAAACTCCATTAGATTTCTCAACTTCTTGACTATGATTCAAAGCCTTTGGAGCCAAGTTTAAAATATTTGGGTTTTCAACTGAAACCAAACTATTACAGCAAATCGGATTGGGAATGGCTTATTGTGAAGGTTGAAAAACAAATCAAAAGTTGGTATCATAGGTGGTTGTCCAGGGTTGTAAGTTTGGTCCTTATAAAATCTGTGTTGGAAGCTATTTTGGTATACTAGGCATCATTAGCTTGAATCCCAAAGTGTGTATTGGATAAAATTAAGTGTTTATGCTTTGGTTTTATTTGGGATTGAAATAAGGATTCAAGAGTGTTTCCATGGGTAAAATGGGACTCTATCACCCATCTGAAAGCTTTGGGTGGATAGGGGTTAAAAAACTTATTTTTTTCCTCCAAAGCTTTAGTTGCAAAATGTGGCTAGTGCTTGATCTCCACACATAGTCTGTGGACCTCTATTGTATACCAAAAGTACATTGCCCTCTATTTTATTGAATAACAGTTAAGGAATCTGAAAAAGTAAAGAGAAAATATATCAATTGTTTGGAGAGCGACCCTAAATTCCTTTGATATTATTGAAAGTGGTATGGACTAGAAGGTTCAGAGGGGTGATAGAGTTCACTTGAAAATTGATCCATGGCTTGGTAGTGTTGTAAATCATATCATTCCTCCTACTCTTGCAAAAATCCTTAGGGATAATGGATACAATAAGCTAGATCATATTTTAAACTTAGCTCTTTCCTCTATCTAGAGACTATGCTAGATTTCAATTGCGAATATCAGACTTTTGGGGGATCATGGAAATTCCTGGTAGGATTATATCAAAGATCCTTTGGATGGTCACATATGACTGAATGAAAAAGATGATGAGCTCATTTAGTGCATTTCTCCTTTTGGTTCATATATTCCAAAGTTGGGTTTCATCTTCCTTTTGCATGATAGACTGGAGGAGGAGGAAAAATGATGGTGACAGGTGCTACAGAAATTGAATTTCCCCCTTAAAGAAAATATATTCATGTGGTGTTTTGATCCAAGTGGATATTGGTGGCCACCTGCATATTCCACCTAGACCTCTAGTTGGTTTCGTCTATTTCCTTGTTTATTTCAGCATTTACTATATTTACCAGTTTTTTGGGTCCTGAACTTTCGGAATAGTTTTGACCCCCTAAACAACATTTTTTAGGCCCGCAGTAGGCTCATTGCCAAAAGTAAGGGTATGCCACAAATATTGTATTACTTGGAGAGACCTTTCCAACAATGTATCGTACACGCCAAACGAAGATAATATGACAAAGTTACAACCCCGGGAAGTTGGCTACTAACTAACCCCAACGGGGCCCACAAACTCTTGGTGTTACATCTCTTGGGGTTAGGGTTTTGGTTGTTTAGGGTTTTATCTTATTGTTCAATAATAAATATTCCCCTGAGCCTCATTGTAACACAAGTCAAAGGCAGGTAGTGGCCACATCTCTTCTCAGAGATAAGCTACCATTGCCTGAGCTAGTTTATTTCCATTATGTTTGTAAGCATATTTCAATATTTTGATATTAATGAAATGAAGTGTTATTTCTATTGCATCTCTGTATTTATGGTTATATCTATAATTTGTTGCATTCCTGTTTAAGTTCAGATCAATGGTATCAGAGTGGTAAGCTCTTTCTCTGTTTTTCTTTGTATGTCCCCAATGAGGTCAGGGTATAAGGAGTTAGGGATCAAACTGGTTGAACCTTTGCAAGACCAGCCTTGCAATCCCCGACAACCTCCCATGGCGAAAGAAAAGAAAGATGAGGGAGCAGGAGATCCTTTTAAAATATTGCTTAAGGAAGCTCTTGAGTGA
Organism: Pinus tabuliformis; assembly: GCA_031772625.1. Taxonomy (NCBI): domain Eukaryota; kingdom Viridiplantae; phylum Streptophyta; class Pinopsida; order Pinales; family Pinaceae; genus Pinus; species Pinus tabuliformis. The sequence goes on from CM062819.1 coordinate 1,709,999,687, forward strand.
TAGAGGAACATGATGTTGGATAACTTTGCCCAGATCCTCCGACGGCTACCCACAGGCAACACATCTTCATCCAACAGTGACTCTGGAGGTGCCACTTCTTTTAAGGTACAAGTTAACTTTGATATTCCTATATTTGAGGGCTAGATAGATGCAAACATCATAGATAAATGGTTGAATCTGTTGGAAGGATATTTTTCAGTTCATGACTTTTCCAATCGGGAAATGGTTACTTTTTCACTTCCCAAATCCACCCCACATGCCAAGGACTAGTGGGAAACCTATTGTGAACAAAAGGAAGAGAGGGAATCCTCATTGTTTTCAACCACACCCACTTGGGATTCTTTCTGAGATGCCATCAAGGAAAAATATTACCTTGCCAGGAGTTATGAATATAAATACATAAAGTGGACCACACTATGGCAAGAAAGGGACAAGGATGTGTCGTAGTTCATAAATGTTTTCAATACCCTTCATACAAAGTTGGGTATCAAGGATTATGAGAGACATTTGGTACACAAGTACTGCGACTATCTATACAAGTACATCCAGGATGATATGGAGTTCCTGGACATCTCCTCGCTGGGCACGACATACCAATACGCTGTCAAGATTGAGTAGATGTTTAAACAATAGAAGATAGACTTTCAATCTACAAATCCGAAGCAAGGAAAAGGAAGATGTGGGTGAAGGGTTCTCCGTTGTAGTTCATTCTCGACAACGGGAGCCAAAAGAACCTCATTTTAGCAGAGGTCATGAAGTGTTTGGGTTTACCGACGACAGCGCATCCACAACCATACACAACCAGGTCACTTCGCCAAGGACGAGATCTCTGCGTCAGCCAACAGTGTCGCCTTCCTTACAACATCAAGCTCTTCACGGATGAGGTACTCCGTGATGTTTCTCCTATTGAAGTTTGTGATGTATTATTAGGAAACCATACTTGTGGAAGCGACATGATGTATATGAGTCTAGACCTCGCTCTGTGATTATTACTTTGGGAAATAAGTTGTACAGGATACCTGAGGTAGCCCTACCTACCACCATATCTTTGATCATTGCAAAGAAATGTAGTAAGATCATTTCCCAGAATAGGAATTTTTTTGCCTTGTGGTTTGCCCTCAGGGAAAGAAGAAGGTTGTGGCCACGACTTCCAGACAGGGCTCCTCCACACAACAACAAAATATGGACATGGTCGTGCAGGAGTACAAGGACATTTTCACCTCATTTATAGGGGTACCTCTCCACTTTCAGGTCAAGCACTCCATCGATCTGACCCCAGGCGCACCACTACCTAATGGATCGATCTATCGACACTCTGTTATGAAGAACGATAAGATTAAGAGGCATATTTAGGAGCTGTTGTAGAAAGGGCACAGCAAACCAAGATCATCACCTCGTGGGGGGCCAATTGTATTGGTACAGAAGAAGGATGAGACCTGGAGACTCTATATTGACTATCAGGCAATGAACAAGATCACTGTTTGAAATAGGTACCCAATCCCATGGATAGATGACCTTCTAGACTAGCTCAACGGGGCCAAATATTTCAGCAAGATTGACTTGAAGTCTACTTATCACCAGGTTCCTATTGAACCCTCCGATGTGTGGAAGATTGCCTTCAAATACAAGGAGGGCCTTTTCGAATGGTTGGTCATGCCTTTCAGGTTAATGAATGGCCCCACATTCTTCATGAGATTGATGGACGACATCTTGCAACCCTTCACTAATGTATTCGTGGTGGTCTATTTAGATGACATCTTGATCTTTAGCCAAATTTGGGAAGAGAACCTCCACCATATTCGATATGTCCTTCAAACCCTGCGACAACACAAGTTGTGTGCCAATGTGGAGAAATGCACTTTTGGCAAGACCCAGGTTCAATATCTGGGGTACATCATTGATGAGTAGAGTGTGCATGTGGACCCAACCAAGATACAATTCATCTGAGATTGGCCAGCCCCAACCACTCTTACAGAGCTCTGCAGCTTTCTGGGTCTTGCCAATTTCTACTGTAAGTTCGTGTTGGGGTTCTCTCATATCACTTGGCCTTTAAGTCATGTCACCAAGGGCGGAGTGAAAGAAAAAAAAAATTGGTTTGAAACCCAACAGAAGGTGTTTTCCAATATGAAGCACCAGCACTTCTGCTCTGCACCAGTGCTCACATTACCAGACTTGCAACAACCATTTAAGATTGAGACAAACACCTCCGACTATGCTATTAGTGAAGTTCTTACTCAACATGGGCATCCAGTGGCTTACCATAATGAGACACTTTCAGACACATTCTGAAAGTATCCAATTTATGATAAAGAAATGTATTCCATTGTGAAGGCCTGCAGTCAATGGAAGCATTACATTCTGGGGAAGGAAACGATCATCCACACTGATCACCAACCCTTGCAGTTCATATAGATGCAAGGGAAGTTGCAAAACGATCATCAGAAATGGTCCACCTACCTGTAACAATTCCATTTGAACATTAAGTACAAGAAGGGCATCACCAATAATATTGCAGATTGCCCCGACCAACCACCAGTCATGGCACTAATCACTGTGCTCGACTCCTATGGGCACGAGACTTCAGGGTGGCCGCATCTTTACTAAAGCGATCCAGAATTTGACAGCACATACCAGAAACTCTTGGAAGGGAATCAAGTCCCAAATTTTCACCTTCAGGATGCATTTTTATGCCACCTGGGACACATATGTGTTCCTTCAAGTGAGTGTGTCAAGATGATTTGGGAGGCACACTATAGTTGGGTCGCTGGACATTTCGGAGTAGAGAAAACAATGGCGGTACTCTAGAAGTATTTTTATTGGCTGAAACTTCGACAAGATGTTGGGAAGTACTTTAGATCCTGCACCGCCTGCGCCATTTCCAAACCAACCATCAAGAAGCAAGGCTTATATACTCCTCTTCCTACTCCTAGTCGACCTTGGGAATCAATCTCCATGGATTGTATGTCGGTCCTTCCTTCTACTAAGCACGACAATGTCTGTGTTTTCATGGTCATCGATAGATTATATAAGATGGCCATCAGGGTAGCCTGCAAGAAGAGTACAACAGAGGCTACTGCTAATTTCTTCTTTGAGCGAGTGTGGGTACACTTTGGGATCCCACAGTCCATTATCTCAGATCGGGATAACAGATTCCTGAGTGCATTTTGGTCAAGTCTATGGTCGATGTTGGATATAAAATTTACTAAGTCCACGAATTTCCGTCCCCAAACTGATGGCTAAACAGAGGTTTTCAACAGGATGATCGTACACATTCTACGCATGTACAACTCGAAGCATCCACGCACATGGGATGAAATCCTCCCTTATGTCCAACACATATACAACAAATCCCTTCACAACTCAATGGGCCACAACCATTTTTAGGTAGGGCTGGGATTTAAGCCATTATGTCCCATTGATATGGCCATACCATTTGCAGTTACTCAGGCAGATTCAACTCACGTTTAGTCTGAAGCCGACAAGGCTAACAACTTCATAGAGCACATTCAACACGTCCTCTAGTAGGTCCATGATATATTAGACAAAGCCCATGCTAAGTACAAGTAGCGCCATGATCAGAATCGAGTGTCGCACAGTTCCAGGTGGGCGACAAAGTTTGGTTATGTTTATAGATGGAGCGCCTCATTGGACCCCACTGCAAGATTCGTCAGCTCTGATATGGGCCATATACCATCCCCAAGGCTGTAGGTGACAATGCCTTCGAGCTCAGTATCCCACCGTTCCTTGGTCTACACCCAATGTTCAATTTAGACCGTTTTTGGCCATACTTTCCACCATTGTTAGACACTTCTGACATTGCAGAACAACTCACACCAACAGAGCTCAACCCAGACTGCATGGAACAAGTTACAACTGTTCAGCTCATGGACATGTAGATCAAGAACACTCACCAACAAAGGATATAGCTATATCGAGTTGTCAAAGAAGGCCAACTCCTTCACCAAGGCAAGTGGTTCACTAAGGACCAGGTTCAACAAAAATTTCCTCACCTCATGGAGGCTCTGCATGCAATGGGGACCATTTCTTACTGAGGGGGGAGGACTGATCCAGGTGGATATTGGTGGCCAAATGCCTATTCCTCCTAGACCTCCATTGTGTTCCTCTGATTCATTTTTTATTTAAGCATTTATTATTTTTAGTAGTTTTTCGAGTCATAAACTTCCAAAGCAGTTTTGACCCCCTAGATGGCGTCCAAACAAAGATATTATGACCAAGTTATGATCCCGAGAAGTTGGCTACCCAACTAATCCCAACGGGGCCCACAAACTCTTGGCGTTACATCTGCTAGGGTTAGGGTTTTGGTTGTTTAGGGTTTTATCTTATTGTTCAATATTAAATAGGCCCTTGAACCTCATTGCAACATAGTTTAGAGGCATGTAGGTGACACATCTCTTCTCAGAGATAAGCTACCATCGCTCGCGCTAGTTTATTTCCATTCTATTTGTAAGCATATTCAATATTTTGATATTAATGAAATGAAGTGTTATTTTGTTGCATCTCTGTATTTATGATCATATATGTAATTTTTTGCATTCCTGTTTAAGTTCGGATCATGTTTAGTGATGAGGAAGATCCCTACTTGGGATTTTCTTCAAAGAAGGTTTATGTGTGGGTTTGATTGGTGTTCTCTCTGTCAAAATGAGTAAGAAAATGTTGTTCATTTTTTTATGGCATACACTTTTTTCAAACAGGTTTGTAAACTATGCTTGTCTACTCTTCAACATTATATTCTTTGAGTTGGAGTTGACCTGGAGGATGCTTGGTCTTTCTGCTCTCTAACCAAAATTGTCGACCTTTCATGTCCCTTCCCCTCATTGTTTTTTTGGGGGTATGGTTGGCCAAGAATTAGGTAGTTTTTAAGAATCTATTATCAAATACGATGCAAATCGCAGGTGATATTTTTGCTATCTTAAGTCATTATCCTCAGGAAAAATGTTTGGTTTCTCTTAGGATCATTTCTCCTAAAATCATTAATTACTCCAAGCCATGGGCCTATTTTGAATGTGTGCCCATAAATAATGATTAGATTTGTAGTGGCAGTTTTTTTTCTATATTTATCTCATAATCATCACTTCAAGGCTAACATGGGTTTGGGTCTGGGAAAAAACAACCATGCGGAGCTCCTTGAGTGCAAAAATTTGCTTCTTTTTGCAAAAGAGAAGAGTTCCACTCAAATTCACATATTTGGAGATTTTTTTTAATCTATAAACTAGATTACCAATATCACCATGTAGGAACATTCTTATATTTCCTATTCTTGAGGAGATTAAATGTATTATTAATACTTTCACTATATTTACATGCTCTCATATTTTCAGGGAAAGAAATCATTTTGTTGATTTCTTTTCAAAGGATGGTCTCCTTTTGGACAAGTATTTTTGGTCAGTAACAAAATATGTACATGATAAAAAAAATTAGCACAAATTTCATCCTTTTAGGCCTCCTCCACGACCTATCTATGAAGATTGAGACAAATTTGGTCACATGATCCAAAATTAGTGGATAGTTTTATCCTTGGGTTTTTGTGGATCAACTTCTTCTTTTTTCCTCTGCTTATAGTTTTATCTTATATGGGGTCATTTGTATAGGATGATTTTGATTGTTTTCAAATGCATGTGAATGATGGAAAATACTTACAACTATTTATCCTTACAAATTTTAGACTCTCCTAGATGTTTTTGAAGGTTTCCCTTCTGAAAGTTTTTGACAAGTTGATGGAAAATTTCACCTGAAGTATATGTATTATATGAGGGGAATATATTTTTGTTGTTGTTGTTGTTGTTGTTTTTGTTTACAAAAGTCATAATTTTTTTAATATGTTCCAATACCCATTAGTGTTTCAAAGTTGTATGAAAATGTGTCATATTGCATCTAAAAGTGGATGAATGCTACTTTTCTTGATTTTTTGAATGGCTGGCATGCTTTTTTCCTCTTCTCATGAAAAAAATACTTAAATACACAATATTTGTGTATATGAAGAACGTGATCTATCTACATGTTTATAATGAATAGAATTGTGAACATTTTTCTTCCAGGAAAAAAGTATATTTGGTTAGGTCTGAATGCGTGTGCATATGTAGGGAATTATAATATGGGGGTATTTGAATTAAAAATTAAGAATTTAAGGGTAAGACCAATAAGGTTTTCATAATTAGGGAGTACAAAGTAGTAATGTGAGTTAGGTGGGTACTTGGGGACATTATACGATGGTTTTGACAGTGTTGTACCCACCAACATTCAGGGGATCTCCCCAATATTAAGTCCCAACTAGACCTCAAACTATTTGGAGTAGAATCCCAGCAGTGGGTGGTAGTGTAATGCCTTGACCGTAGTAGCGTGCAGAGGAAAGTATGATAATTTTGGTGAGAGCAAGTGTGTGGCCCTGCGGAGAGTCAAGTGGATGCATGGAGGTTCTAACACATAGAGGGGAAAAGGAACTGTGCCCCTAAGAAGCATATAATAGTACGCAACTTGAAAGGAACACATGAGCAGAATGACATCACAAGCTAAAATGCAGAACAGTCCACAAATTAAAGTGATGAGTTAAACCAACAACACACATTCTACAAGATTTGTACAATTGAATACAAAGCATTTCATAAGCAAATGTGTAAGTTAAACAACATACATTGCCAATGCAATCAGAATAGTCCAACTACATTAACAACATATGCATGAAAGTGTGCTGACTCTAATATTATTATTACAAGTGAAATTTCCATACATACATACACCATTGACGACCACTAGCCCTAGTAGTGGAACATTACAATCAATAACACCTGATCCTCCAAAAAAGTATACCCACTCTATGCTATGGAGAAGCCAAGGTTGTTCACAATACTCCCAATCCTTTTCTAATCCTAAGCTTAGCCAAAAGCTTGGCTCCCCAAAAGCCCCTTCTATGAGTTATGAGGTTCTATTTATAACAAAGGGTGGATTGATCCTTGATATTCCCCTTCGTGACTCCCTCATGACTTTTCAACTTCTTTACAAGTAATTCATTATATAATATGATGACCTTTCAAATTCCACTAATGACACTTAGAATTTAACTTACAACATATTTACAAATAATATTACATTTTCCACATGTACTCATGTAGGATAAAATAGGCTAGATACAACCTAACAAGTCAAAATACTATGGTTTTGAAGTTTGGGGAAAGACCAACTCGACAACCTCCACTTGGTGTTTCTTGGTCACATATTGATGCCAAGCTTGGTACCGTATTATGGTGTCCCCAAACTATTTGATCATGTCTTTTTTGAAAGTGGACTCTTGCCTCCATGACATTTAAGTATATGGTCTTGGAACCTGTATCCAACTCATTTTGGAGCATGTGCAACATGGTATTGACCATGGCAGGACCATCGATGTACTTCTGCATGTTGTGTGTGTGCACTCAACTCCAAGACTTCGTTGGTGGCCTCTCGTCTCAAGTGCTCCACGTACTCATCGATCTCTAGCCAGACTTGGTTCCTTGGTTTAGCCTTGGTGAAGGAACTGATTGATAGGATCATGTGCGTTCTCACCATGACATCCAAACTGTTGTACAACCATGCATATGAGGCATGTATGCTATCGATGAATGGAGCAAGCTGCTCATAGTTCTGGAGAAACATTCAGACCTTCGATTTCTCCAGCTTGGCATATGGGTTCATCTTCTTTACTAAGTCAAGTGGGGCCATGTACGTTCTTGAAATTTCGATCAAACTCTTTGCTCCACTGCTGTAAGCCACATACACGGAAAACTGCATTATGCACGGTGAAAAAATCATAGATCTTCCACATGGTATCACCAAGTGTTGATACTTCAACAAGTATCGTTGTCTTCATCTCCCCCAATGCAGAAACTACATTTTGTGTTGATGCTCAGAGTTGTTCTGCCTCTTACCTTGAAGCCTGCAAGTTATTTTCCAGTTGTTCATTCACGGCCATCAGGTACTTAACATTTGAGCTTGTTGCTCTTGCATAGGCCAAGATAACGTCAAAAAGGGCATTTGGATGCTTCCTTTTGTCTGACACTATCACCCTTCCTTGATGAATGCAAGTGAAGTGTGATCATCCGGAAAGTGATTCCTCTATGCCTATACAATATTCTTTTGTAACTTGTCAAATGATAGAATGTATACATTCATGACCAGATCATCACCAAGTAGAGCAACATCTCCTTGCTCTCTCAAGGGTGGTTCTGACACAGGAGGTGGTGGAGAATAAGATATGACTCGTGGTACTCTCGGCATCAAGTCAGTGTCTTCATTATGTGGCTCCTATTCCAAATCCATGTCTATCACTTCTATCAATTGCTCAATTTGCTGAGCAAGCTCTCGATCCTACATCTGTTCACCCTCTTCCTCAGTTGTTGGTTGTTCCGACTGATCAACTTGTATTGATGCATTTTGCTTTGTCATCATGCCTTTCCTTTGTTCTTCTTTATGCTTATGCTTCTCTTATCTTTCTCTCCTCCTCAACTCCTGTTCTTCCTTCAATTTCTTCTCTATCTCCTGCAACTTAAGTTCTACTTCCTACAACCTCTTCTTTTCTCTCTTCCTTCGCTTTGCTCTCTTCATTCGCTGCTCCCTATTTTCTTCCACTGCCAAACCTGCCTTATCCATGATAGGATCTTCCCTGATCTTGCAACTTTTATATGCCTCTAGTTTATCAACAATCTTCCTCTTTCCCTTGTCCTGCACTGGATTGCTGCCTATTATTGTTGTTGTTGTTGTTTCTTCTGGGGTTGTTGCTATCTGTAGAGCAGATTTCCAAGTTCCCACTAAGCTGATCGAATCATTGAGTCTGGAGGCATTATAGAAGTACCTCCAAGGGTCTTTATAACACCTCCTTCCACATCTACCCAAGCAACCGGCCAGCCAGGGTAATCATGCGATGAGAGACCATTATGATATGATATGACCTCCTAAGTCATGTTAAGGAAGTGGAACTGACGGAAACACACCATACAAACATTCAACATCAGCATTAGGACCCTTAGGAACCAATCCAACCTTTCTGCCAACCAGCCCTTGGGTCCCACTAAGATTTTGGACCACTTCACCTCTGGATGCTGTCATGCAATGGGGATGCCAGAATCCAGGGATCTTTGAACATTGTCACAGGCTTGTAAGCCAGCATCCAGGGGCTATTTTACACAATGTTGTGCCAGTGTCCCCGAGATTTGAGCCACTTTTTTCAGGCCCATAGCCCAGGTCACTACCCATAATTGAATGACATCTTCAGAACAATAAAATAACAAGGAAATTACAATACAAATGCAATTCCTTGAGTAAGACCTCGACTAGACCCCTACTAGCCATGATAGCCATTTTGTCAACACATATCACATATATGTAATCTATAGGTGTAAATAACATATCTGAGCATAGGGGTATCATACTTAGCTGAGAATCATTAAGAATCATTGATGCCTCAAAACATCAGCTGCCATTTCATCCATTAGGTCATAGATACATTGTTCATTCATTTACCAATAAAAACATGATGAAATCCATACATAGCTTCTGTCATAAAACATATATATAACTAGCATAATAGAAACATAAATACCAATGAAATCACAACCATATGATCAACATATAAACTAGTATAATACTCATAGAAATACAAGGAGAAATAACCTCATATTGATGATGCAAAATCCAAACCCAGGATGGGACTTCCATGTTCCAACTGACCATAGAATGGCTAAGCCAAATCTCTCTTCAGTCATTCACCCTCATGCCATATTCCAAGCATGAATGTAGGATCTCATAGAACACATCAATCCAAAACCATCAAGGGCTTCTAGAGGCCGTCCACCTCAACCCATCAAACATTGATTCCACCTCATGGTCGAACATCACAAAAACCATCATTAAATTGGTCTCCATCCAAGCCTTCGATGGCTTCCTGAGAGTTTGTTCCAACCAAGTCTTCCAGGACTAGTAACTCAACCCATAGTTTTTGCAGGGATTCTAGAGCGTTTGTCCAACCAAGGCTTCCAGGACTAGTAACTCAATCCACCAAGGGCTTCCATAGAATTTTTCCAACCAAGGGTTCCAGGACTAGTAACTCAACCCAAGCCGTTACAAGGCTTCCAGAGCATTTGTCCAACCAGGGCTTCCAGGAACTAATAACTCAACCCAAGATAAGAAAAAATGAGAACCAGCCAAAACAAAACAATGAAACAAACCCACAATCTCCATGGATATCCATGAAATGGTAAGGCTAGGCAATCCACTGTCAATCCAGGCAATCCCTCATGCCAGCGATAGATCATAACCAAAGAACCACATGCATATGCCATGCATGCCAAAACTAATGAGGAAAGCATACATGCAACTTGGTACCTACAAGAAAAACTATTATAGCTACTGATTCTGATGTCCTCTTACAATTTCTTGCTCTTCCTTTGCCTTCCTGCTCCAAAAATCCAAGTATGCCACACCCTCCAAGAGTTCTCCAAGAAACTCTAAGCATCCAAGAGTATGAGAGAGAGAGAATAATGAGAGAGCTCCAACATTGAATTGAAAAAGGTTACCAACTAATCCTCAGAAGCCTTTTTATGAATGAGGCCTCTATTTTCTTCATTTTCCATTATTTTCCTTCATTTTCCTCCTCACATGCAACTTGTGACCTTTCACCTCACTTTTCTCCTAATTTCCATTATTTTCATAAATAAATGTGCCAAAAATGCCATTTTTCCTTTCCAAAGCCTTAGTCGTTGCCTTTACCAATTTCCTTAGCCATTAATAAATCAAATGAACACCCACGCTAGAATGTCTTGCCCAAGATTCAACTTGGAATAAGTGTCCCATCATTCGTGGTTATTATTTTGCCTTTATTAATTTTTATTACATGGAATTTTCACCAGGGTTGTTACAGTCCTCCTCTGGCTAGTGGAATGTCCCATGGATCCATGGAAAATACACTCTCGCACAGTGGTCCTTGCAAATACCATGGGGATCATACGAATTAAAGTGTTTGGTTCCAAACTCGAATTTCACTGTCTTTAGCTTTGACATCTGCATCTTTCAATCTCTTAATCTCGTATAATCCGATCGCAAAGGAATAACTAGCCATGGCACTTTCTTCTTCCTATGTAGTACTATTGATAACCCCGTAGCAAGGTGATATGAAACCTCTTACATGATCAACTTGTTAGTGGCATACCTTGGTAGAATGTGCAGAGGCCTCTCTTCGCCAAACACTCTAATGAAGGTGCCACCTGTTGAGGCATACCAATCTGCAACATTTACTATCACCTCCATTGCTTCTAGGGACATGCAAGGTGGATCCTGCTCAAATATAATCTTGTACAACATGATGATAAAATGGTCAGTTAGAATTAGCATCACTCCTCGATAGTTGCAGTCAGAAATCAACTTGCATTAGATGTTTACGACAGACTCTTTTGGTGTCCATGTCCAGCTCATCCCAGGGAATTACTACTGGGCAAAATTTGCATCTAGTAAGTATGCAGACATGTAAAATCTTGCTTGCTCATTCTTGGGTGAATTCTGAGCCTTAGCCACATGGATGTTCAACTGATGAGCCAACAACTCCGATTAGTTGAATGGCCTCCCATCATTCACCAACTGATCTAGTAAGACCACCCACCCTTTAGCAAAGGTTTCTGCGTTCTCTTGACCATATATTTTGTAGGAAAAGATGATCAAGAATTGGTAAGCCTTCCTGAGGGACTTCGTCTTGTAAACATGAGTGGGTATCTGTCTAAAATTTTATGGTTCTCTCCCAACGCTTGATGATGTCTCTAATGTTCACATAGCTATGGGTGGCATATAAAAGCGATTCCTTGCACTTCATCGACTCAGGAAAGTGATACATCTACTAAAAGTTCTCTACCCTGAAGGTGGTGAGCTCTAACCTGCTCGCACTACTCAGTGTCATAGGCTGCTCATCCGTGTGTGAGATAATCCAGCTAATGATGTCGGCACATGGGAAGGACAAGTTCTTGCATGCAACCTGGTATAGCCATGAACGCTAGATGCTAAGATAAACCTGCCATTCCTATAATTCTTCCTTGAAGTTCTCTGCAAAAGTATCCTTTATTTGCGGCCATGTCAGTGTTATACCCTTCTCAATGAACAACTAAGCATCTGCATAAACTAGTAGATCAATTGATATCTACTGAATTGCTTCCCCAGTACTTCTCTCGATGGTTTACTTTGATGCAAATCTCTTGGATGCCATGTTAACTATAATTGCTAAAGATATGCTCAATAAATGTTGTACCTGTGGGACAAAGAGGACAGTGATGGCAAAAAAAAATTCAACTAAAAATAAAATAACTTCAAGACAAGATCAAGAAGAAAAATCGGCTCATGATGTGGAGGATTGTGTAGTTTTGGCTGACAGAGGTCACTAGAGCACTGTGGGAACTGCACATTATGCAGTCCCAATAATCAGTTGGGAAGCTTGATGACTGAAACTACGAAATGCATAATTTAGTCTAGGAAAACACCGGGAGAGACTGCGCATTGCGCAGTCTTAGTGGCTAAGATGGGAGGCTGGTTCTTGGGACTACGTAATGCGGAATTGGGGACCATCCTAGGACAGGCTCTGTGCAATTCCAGAAGACAAGACAGAGGCCTTAAGCTCCTAGATTGCGCAGTGCATGTAGTGAAGTGTGAGATTTGAGCAAGGGGACCCAAATCTGCCCAAGGGGAGTGTGAAAATCAAGCAGATATGAAGAATGGGTTGATGTTGAGTGCATCTCTGACTACATGTCGATGCAAGCAAGTGAAACAAGTGTAGGAATCAACTAAACTGAAGGAAAACAAATCATGTGAAGAGAGTCACCGCAACAATGACCATTGGTGCAAAAACATGGTAATTCATGTGGCACTTGGGAAAGGAAATATAAAACTCGAAACAACACTTCTACAAGCTAAAACAAGTTAAAATGCTAGCATTCATTAAAAGAAACAAGTGAAACAATACTCTCACTAGCTAAATAAAAAAAGCAACATAAAAAGCGACTAGAAAAGAAAAACTCACCCAGAAATGCTTTCCTCAGGAATGTTAGAGCTCCAAGATCGAGTGTGCAAATGAGCTCTAAAATCATCAATTAAACATATTTGGTCAAGTTAGGGTTTATGACACGCATGCCTAAAATCAAGGAAAAAGCGACACTTGGTGGTAGTTTCTAAAAATAACGCAAGTGCCTCCTTTGATTTACTAAAAATAGATCCCTATTTTTTAGGGATGCTTTTTTTACTTTTTTTTCCTTGCAAAACTGCCATGCATTGCCTAAAATAATTGCACAGTTCTAGGAGGGACTAGGCAACTCTCTAGCTCATGCACAGAGCAGTCTCTGAGCATAATGGGTTCTATGTAATTTCTAGGCTTAGTGGCTCTAGGCTGCCTCTCCTATCTGCGCAATTTCCCAGCTCAAGGCTAGCTACCATTCTATACTGCACATTTTCTAGGCTCAAGTCTCACTAGCAGTCAGGACTACACAATTCCCAAGATCAAGGCCAGTTTCCATAAAGAATTGCGCAGTTCTCTAAGGCAAGCCCAAAACTATCAAGGGACCAAGTCATGAGATCAACTTGTGGGTTAGAAAATGAACTAAGTGAGAAAATTCAAGTCAAGATGAAAAGAATAAGGCTCAGTCGAAGCACAAGTACCTGGATTAGTGCAAGATGAGTTGTTGTCGTTTAGAAGGGAGGGTCCAAAATCAAAGAATATACAAAATTTTGGAGGGTGGTTGTAGCTACTACAACATGTGGTATCAAAGTAGGATAATCACTAGCCTTAAATGAGCTAAGACAACATGGTCAAATAGAAGAAAAATGCAGAGGTAGAAATTTCAAGGCATGCCATTACAAAATGTTTGATGGAATTTCCTATGGATGCTTAAAGAAAATTTTGGGGAAATCAAAGACAGTTGATGCCTAGGGTGGAAATGCTCCAATATTAATTTTTATTTAATGAGTATAGGCTTATAATTGGCTAAATTATGGTTGTAGAATGTTTCTGGAGTGAAATTGGGCAAAAGTTCCAATTCCTAGGTGAAATTCGTAAAGGAATTCATAATGAGGAATTGAATGGATAGTTTTGAAGGTTATTTTAGTTGAATTGGGAGAATTTCTAGGGAAACCAAGGTGGAATTGATGAATTGGGGAAAAACTACAAATATCCCTATTTTTTAGGTGCGATTGTGAGTTGAAATGGTAAAATATTGGAGTGTAATGACAAAATTGATCAATTTGAAAGTCAAATTAGCTTAAAGTAACTCAAATATAGATTTTCCATAATGATCAAGGTGAAATTTTAAAATTAGGTGTCATTGAAAAATTTGGGAAATTTCAAAAATCTCGTACTAGATGATGTGGAGACCACATGGGTGCTACATGTCAAATGACATGGTGGTGCCAAGTTGGTAGGTGGTAGAGGTCATGTGGAAAACTAAAATGATGGAATTTTTGGCCTAGAGTACACCGTGGTGAGCCTAAATGGTGACGTTCGTAACGACACCAAACGAGTGATATCATGATGCTAAAAGGAGATATCAAAACCTTTTGGAGTGGTTTTGAAGTATTCAAAAAATCGTTTTCATATGAATATGGGGTACCATGTACCTCCTAGGTGGTTTAAGGATAAACCGCCATATTGGGACCTTGAGATTCGTTAACAAGTGAGAAACTCAAGGAATTGATATCAACCTTAATAATTGATATGGGCAAGGTTGATATTGACCATCCAATTAATAGACAAGCAAGTTGAGCACTAAAGGATAAAGGTGTATAATGAGATGCTCCCCCAATCATTGCTTATAATGCATGAATACTAAGTGGCAACCGAGCCCAAGTGTGACTAAGATAAATAATGAAGAGGAAAGAAAAGAAAGGAAAAGGAATAAGAGATAAAGGGGACAAAGAGAAGATGTTTGAGGGTGATGAGGTAGGCCAATAAGGTTTAGAATATGTTTTGGCACCACCCTGGGGTGCCAAGTGTACCATAGGTTACGTCAGTGCCACATCACGAAACCAACAACAAAATAATTATAATTTTTCTTACTATTTTAGAGGTCATAATATTTAAGAGCATTTTTTAGGCCCTAAACAATTTTTGTACTAGTGGTACATGTAGAATTTGTAGTTTAAATGGAAGATCTTAGAGAGGGATTTCCAATGAGATAAAAAAAAACATAAAAACAAAGTTAGTGTGAGGAAGATACACCTAAAATAAGTAGAGGGAAAAATAAGGCGTCAGTTCATTTTTAGGAGGCATATGTCCCTACTTGGAACTTAGAATGGAGCATAAGAGTAGCCAAAGGAAAGTTCATGGACAAAGGAATCTGACCATGGAATCAAATTTGGGATCATAGAATATAAATCATTAGGAAAGTAGCAGAAAGATGTTTGTATTTTTATAAGGATAAATTGGTAAAAATGACCAAACTTCAAAAGGCCATAACTTCATCCTAGGTCTTATAATTGGGAACATAAATAGTCAATGTAATGAAGAGAAAAATACATCAATCCACCTCTAGTTTTGATTTTGGTAGTATAAAGTCTTAAAAAATTAAAAGAAGGCTAACAATGATCATCAAGGATGGAAAAAATATTTCATTACATATTGTTAAATAACTTTTATCAAACAAAAATAGTTTCCTACACATTTTGCAGAAACATGAGTAATAGAAGCATGGAAGATTCCCAAGGAACTCTCAACCATGAAGAAGAATTGAAGGGAATGAATATCAATGTAGAAAACGAGGAGATAGAGTCCAATGAGCTCAAGAGTAGGAAAGAGCAAATTGAGATGATTGAAACCATGAAGAGTTTGAAAATGGAGGTACAGATCTATAGGGATGATAATGAGAGGATCATTAGAGCCTAGAAAGATGAAATTCACATCAACACTCAGCTACTCCAAAGCCTAAATCAATTACAAAGGAAATTTAAGATGGAATCAAGTTCATGGCATGTAGAAGAAGGAAATTCTCATACAAGAAGAGAGAATTATAGAGCATCTAGACATGCAATCCAAATCATTCACCTAATTACTAAGTTAGAAAGAAACATTCATCCATAGATTAAAAAATCAGTCTATAGATATATCTTGTCAAGTATGAATGGAGGAGGCACGAGTTTGAAAACATGCAAGGAGAACTCAAGAAGCTTAAGCGACCCATGTTTAATGGAGGAAATAAGAAAAGAGAAGAGGCTAAATCTTAGTTACTTAGGATGAGGACATACTCTCAACTACATAACTATTCCTCCAAATTTGAAGCCATAATTTATATCTATCACTTATAAGGAAATGCATATATCTGGTGGGATCAATTAAAACAAGTCAAGGATCTGAATGAGAGGAAGATTACTTGGAAGTGGTTGAAAAAATACTTTCAAAAGGGGTTCTTTTCAAAGTACTATTATGATAAAAAGATGCAAGAATTCTTTGAACTCAAGATGGGCAATATGAATATGGATGAGTATGAAAGGAAGTTTTTAAAATTATTGACCTATGTTGGTTTCATATAGGATGAAGAGCTCAAAACACAAATATTCCTAAGTAGATTACCTTATTTCTACAAACACATAATCATATTGATGAACCAAATACTCTAGAAGATACCATAGGGAAGGCTACATACTAATATGGGTGTATAAATTGTAGAGATATATTCAAAGATCTTGGAAGGAAAATAAGAAGGAAAAAATGGAGTAAAGACAAAAGGGTTAAAACTAGCTTCATGTTTTAGTAGTCTCAATGTATATTAATTAACCTAAGCAACCACAATGAATCCAAGATGGCAGAGTGTTTAAGACAAAGGTTAATATCGCCAATCATATGTTGGGGTTGTAGAGGAGAACATTTTTTCAAAAGTTTCCCTCATAAAGAAGACAAAATGAGGAATATCCACAACCTTTAAGAAGCCACTATAGTGGAAGATATGTGGAGAAACATCCCAAGGATATATGCAGGCTTAGAAGATAGAAAATTTAAGCATCAATCACACATGATTGAAGTGGAAATTAAGATTTTAAATCAATTTGTTACAATTTTAATTGGTTCAAGGGAAAGTCATATTTATGTTGATCTTAAGTTAGTAAATATATTTCATTTAAAAAGAACTAAGCTTGAAAGATCATGGTTGGTTCAAGTGAGAACTGGAACCAAAAGGAAGATAAATTAAATTGTCAGGACTTATCCCTTAAATATGAATGGAGTGGACACCATTATTGATTTGAACATCATTCCATTTGGTTCATATGACATTCTTATTGGGATGGATTCGTTGGAACAACATCATGTTATCCTATATTGTTACAACCAGGAATTCACATGTCTTGATGAGGAAGGGCAGCAAAGGAAAGTCCACGGGATTTTGAGGCTTGTTTCCACCAAATAAATATTAGTCATGCAATTGAAAAAGACCTTCAAAATAGGGTGTCAAACGTATGAAACCCACATGGAGGAGGAAATAAAGGATAAGCTACCAACCATTGATGAACATTCAATGTTAAGGGAGTCTTAGCATGTGTTTATATAAACTCCAATTTTTCCACCAAAAAGGGATTTATATCTTTCCATTAATTTGGTGCATGGAGTTACCCCAATATCAAAATATCCATATAGGATGAGTACACCAGAGCCTAAAGAATAAAAATTGAAACATGAAGATATTTTGAAGGAGTAAATATGTTTGTGTGTCACCTTTAGGAGCATTGGTGTGTTTTGTCAAAAATAAAGATAATACATTAAGGTTGTGCATTGATTTTAGATAGTTGAATAAGTTAATGATAAAAAATGAGTATCATTTTCCTAGGATAAATTACTTATTTGATCTATTGAATGGAACCAATGTATTTTACAAAATATACCTATGATCTGGTTACCATTAGGTAAGAATTAAGGAGGACATGAGTAAGAAATCCTTAGAATAATGTACTAAGAATTTGTAGTGGTACCATTTCATTTGGAAATGCACTAGTTATATGCTTGATGAAAGGCATTTTCTAAAATTATATGGACACTTTTTTCATTATTTATTTATTCAATGTTTGAAGGAGAGCATGAGCAACACTTGAGGATAGTGCTACAAGCGTTGAGTGAGCATCAACTTTGTTGTAAGCTAAGTAAATGCTCATTTTACAAAAAATAATTTCATTACTTGGGTCACATCATCTCAGAGGAAGGCGTATTAGTGAACTTGGAGAAGTCAAAGCAATTAGAGAGTGGCCAACACCAAGAAATTTCATAGAATTCAAATCATTGATGGGATTAGTAAATTATTATAAAAGGTTCATTTGGGGGCTCTCAAATGTGGTGTAACAACCCTGGTGAAAATTCCATGTAATAAAAATTAAAAATAATAACCATGACTGATGGGACACTTATTCGAAGTTGAATGTTGGGAAAAACATCCTAGGAGGGTGTTCATTTGGTTTATTATGCCAAAGGAAATTGGAAAAGGGAATGGCTAAGGCTTTGGAAAGACAAAATGACATTTTTGGCACAATTATTTATGAAAATAATGGAAATTAGGAGAAAAGGAAGGGGAAAGGTCATAGGTTGCATGCGAGGAGGAAATTGAAGGAAAATAATGGAAAATGAAGAAAATAGAGGCCTAATTGATAAAAAGGCTTCTAAGGATCAGTTGGTACCTTTTTGTCAGTTTAGTTTTGGAGCTCTCTCATTATTCTCTCTCTCTCAGCAAGCAAGGAAGAGCAGGATCAAGCGACTACAACAAGATTATTTGCAGGTATTGATTTGCATGTGTGATTTCCTTGCTAAATTTAACATGCATGGTATTGCATGTGGTTCTTTTCTGTCATGGCATGGATTTTTCGAGGCGTGATAGTGTTTTTAGCCTAGCCTTTCCATTTCCGAATAGCCTTGATGATATGGGTTCTCATACTTCGGTTACGTTGGATTTCTGGATGGATTCGAAGTTCAATGGGGTAGATCTCTGAAATGACAAACACATGGCCTAGTCATCCCTGAATCGAACTGTGGATCACTATAAAGCCAATGGCCTAGTAACCCCTGAGGCGGACTGTGGGTTGCGGTAAAACCAAGATTGTGTGCCTTGGTGGGCCTAGGAATTCTTGTCAATCAATGTCGGGATATACCGTTGAGCCAAGAGGTGGATTTCTCTCTGTTGGGCTTAGTAGTCTTGGGATGGGATGTACAGTAAAGCCTGGAGAGTGGGTCTTGGTGTACAACCTAGTGATACCTAGATGAGACTGTGGATTGAGATAAAACCAGAGAGACTAGGAGGCACTAAACTTCCTCATGGTGTAGGTGGAGAACTCTGGCAGCATCCATGCTTGTTTGGTTCTTTTTAGTTGGTTATGAGTCCCGCATTCATGCTTGGAATATGGAATAGGGGTGATTGACTGAAGAGATATTTGGCTCAGCAAAACTATTGTCAGGTGGAACATGGTAGTCCCATCCCCAGTTGATTTCTGCATTCATTAATGAGAAATTTATTCCCTTGGTTTTTCATGTGTAAATGTATTGGCTTATATGTATTCATGGTATTTCTCTTGTTATTATGCTAGTTATGAATATGTTTTATGACAACAACTATGTATGGAACTCATCATGTTTTTACTTGTAAATTAATGAACAATGTATCTATGACCTAATAGATGACTATGCACCAAATGATATAAGGGAACAATGCTTCATAACGATTCTCAGATAAGTATGAGACCCCTATGTTTAAATCTGTTGTTTACACCTGTACATTACATATTTGTGACATGTTTGATGAAATACCTGTCCTGGCTAGTCGAGGTCTAGTTAAGGACTTGTTCAAGTGTTTGCATTTACATCATTGTTTCCTTGTTATCTTTCTGTTCTGAAGGTGTCATCCAATTTTGGGCAGTGACCTAGGCTCTAGGCCTGAAAACGTTGCTAAAATCCCAGGGACGTTGGCACGACACTACGCAAAATAGTCCCTGGATGATGGCATGCCTTGTCATGAGAGCATCCAGAGCCTCCTGGACGTTGTCAGGCCCATAGCATGGGAGCGTCCAAAGGTCAAGTGACCTAAAACCTCAGTGGGACCTAGGGGTTGGTTACCAGAAGTGTTGGGATGGTTCTTAGGGGTCCTGTATTTGATGTGGAAGGTCTGTATAATGTGTTTCTGTCAAATCCATTTCCTTAAGGTCACCTAGAAGGTTGAATCCAATTGTAGTAGCTTCTCATCACATGTTTATCTCGAGTGGCCAATTACTTGGGTAGATGTGGAAGGAGGGTGTTACAGGTGGAACACTCAATCACTTCTTTACAAAGAAGGGTTTAAAATTTTAATGGACTCAAGAATGTGAAAAATCATTTGAACATTTGAAGATGATTTTAACAAGTGCACCAAGTTTAAAGATGGTTGATCCAAATCAAGATTTATTGTGTGCACATATTCTTCTAAGGAAGGGCTTGGTGGTTTCATTTTGCAAAATGACCAGGTGGTGTAATATGAATATGGAAAATTGAAGCTGCATAAGGAGAATCATGTAGTTATGAATTAAAGTTAATATCTATACTACATGATCTTAAAATGTGGAGACATTACCTCATGGGAAAGAGGTTTGAATTGAGTATAGAGCATAGTGGTTTGAAGTATTTACTTGAATAACCAACACTACATTCTTGGCAAATTATATGGTTGGGGCTTTTGGCTAAGTATGATTTTGAAATCAAACATATCAAGGAGAAAGAGGACAATGTGGTTGTAAAGGAATACACAAGATGCACACTACAACCATAAGCATGTATAATAAAAAATTAAAAATCAAAATATTAGAGGCAAAAAAATCAAATCAACAATATGTGCAAATGAAGGAAATGGTACAACAAGGTAAGCTACAACCAAGGCATACTTTTTTTTAGTTGAATGAATATGGAATTCTCATGTACAATGACAATGTTTATGTGATAAATTCACAGGAGTTGATGGGTCTAATAACTCCTAGGGTAAACTAACACTGTTGCTATATAATGTTATCAACATTATGAGAGGTGGTAGGGTGACAAGGTCTTTAAGATCCCAGGATGGTCATTACTATGTCCCCTATTGAAACCAGAAAATGTGGATGGTGTGTAGGTGTAATATAGGTCCATGTGGAACACAAACTCAACTATCTATATGTGCACACAATAAAATGTGACCTAATCATTGTGGGGGAACATACATGATGCTTCAATAACTCTATCATATACATGATGCACTACAATCTCAAGATTAAACTCTCAATGTAGTTTAAGTAGTTTCGCATTTACAAAGTCAAGAGTGATATCAATCAAACTCCTCACATCATGTCCCCTCATTATTGCTTTCATAGTGCCCCACTTATCTCTCCCCAACAATTCATGTATCCTCCTTATAATAACACTATGTGAAAGGCTACTTTGTAGTCCCATCGTTTAATATAGTTTCAAAAATAAGCAATGTTAGTGAGCGTCACTATCATTGAACAACAAATGAAATTATTAACTCAAATTGATGTGATGTCTCTATTAACTACTTGCGTTGTCTAGAAATATCCTCTATGGTAATGTGTATAATCTCATTCTCTAGTGGAAAGGGAGAAGAAAGAAAACACTATCCACTAAGGATCTCTATAGATTAGACCAAAAAATATAAATTAAAATATCTATTTTCTTATGAAATCATATTCTCAAAATTAAATATATCCACAATTGGATAAAAATTTCCAAAAAAATACATATCCAAGACCTCCTCATTATGAAATAATGGATGGATAATGAATGGAGGCAGTGCATTGCTTCTCTAAATAGCATTGCATGCCCCCTCACAAATGAATGGACAGGTCCATTTTAAAGTAAAAACAAATGTTATTAATGATGATAATAACTCATGGATACAACTCCTTAAAAACAATATGGTGAAAATCATTGTGTTGGGCCCATTAAGTGTGCTTAAGGAGGAGATCTAACGCTTGCCTAAATGGTGGAACTTTCTCTTTTCTATTTGACCATACCACATGTACTTTATGTGCCATTGGCACTTTCCCTCTTAACCAAGATGGTTTTCCCTAAATGAATATTGTCATTATTTCCAAAGTCAAATGGAAACAAAATATTATATCACATCTAGATGTTAATTTGTTCCTTATCCCAATAATATGAGTAATTCCTTCTGTTCTTGTCTTCATATTTCTTAATTGATCCAAGTAACTAGAGGTATCTTCATGGTTTGGGACCCTTTGGTGATTAGTAAGCACTCAACTACAGAGTATATAATGCTACAATATATGTTAAGTTTTACATCATCAAATTTTATTTAAATATAATGATATAAAACCCAACATGCAAAGCTTTAGATTCATGTCTTAATAAAAGACATCGAACACCTATAAATTTAGAAAAATAAAATATTTATTGATTGAGAAGAAGAAGTGCTTAATATTTGTAGTGGTTGAAATTGTAGTTACATCAAGAGAGATTATATTAAATGGTCTCATGACCTATGCAAACATAAGTGGATCAAAGTCCACCTCATTTAAATGTCCATTGACTTAGTGGACACCCTACACTAGAAAACGTTTCTTAATGTTAGTTTTAGAACTTGATTAACTTAATGTGACTTGTGGATGGTTACATTAGACTTAAAAGTATAGGGACATTTCTTAATGCTAATTTTAGAACTCGATTAACTTAATATGACTTGATGGTTAAATTAAGCTTAAAAATATAGGGACATTTTGTCCAACGTGACTTCAAACTATCTCAATAACAAGTAATAGGTTTACCAATTCTTCTCATTAAAAATTATATTTGTGAAACAGAAGCCCATAAATATAAGCAACTAGCAACATACTCTAGCTTTAAGCAATCACATAAAGGTGTTATTTCATGGTGTTCTTTAGGGATGAATTTGATTCATGGGTGAATTTGATTCTTCCCTGGAGACTGGTTGACGAACTGTGAAAAGCGTCAAATTTGACAGGTGAATTTGTTTCGAATCTCAACCAATTAAGTAAATTTGACGGGTGATTGTTTTGAACTTCAACCAATTAAGTAAGGAGTAGTATTTAAGTATGATTTTTTCGAGTTTCTAGCAGATTTTTGGGTGATGTTTGGCGAAACAAATTGTGGCAAAATCTTGATTTGTGTTGTTTAAACTAGTTTTTTAACTGCATATACAATTTAGCACCCTCAAAACCCCTTGAGGCACTTAGAGTGTGAAGAATTTATTTGTCAAACTTGTAATTTCAATAAATTTCTACAAAATTCTAAACAAATTAAATAAAAAAATAAATTAAAAAACTTTCCAAAAAATTTACACTTAAAAATTAAATTAAATAATTTAATTTCTTAATAAGTCACCATCAACGCCATGAATATAAGAAAAACGATTGGGCGAATTTTCGGATTTGTAACATATACTAGTCCTCAAATCTGAGGTCTCCTCAAATCCTACTCTCCTCTACTCTCCTCTCCTCCGCTTTCTTTCTAATAGCGGAAATTGTGGAAAATTGGATTTAGAGCACAAGCTGACTTATCGCGCATTTAAATTTATCTTGTGGTGTTCGTTATGCACATAAAAATTATTCAATTCGTTTTAATTTTCCTGGTGTTTATGATCGAGTAATTCGTTCAAAAACGATTTTAATATTTTTTTTGGAAGTGGCAGATTTTTTTCATCGATTTGTGCGTGTCATTCTTGCGCAGGGGACATGCTAATCTTTTTTATATGGTTTTAATTTTATTGGATGTTTCCGAAAATGTTTCCTGTTAATGATGAGGAATCTCATTTATAAATGGATTCGATTTTTTTAAAAAGATGCTATAATTAAATCGGCAATGTGTACACAAAAAACAATGGAATTTCTCTCGATTTTTTCACTAAATAATTTTTTAATTAATAAAATAAGTCAGTGAGATTTTTGAGAATTTTTATAGTTTATATTCTGATCTAATTTGTTTGGAATTTTATATAGATTTATTGAAATTATAAATTTGACAGGAAAATTTTTTATAATCGAAATGTTTTTGAGGGTGCTAAATCCATATACAACTCAAATCAAGATTTAGCATATTCTGATAAGAAAGACAAAAAACTCCAAAAAAATATCACATATAAATAACTCCCAAGTAAATTATGTTGGAAATAGTAATTAGTCCAGTATGAATATCTAGCAAAATCCAAGTCAAGTGATGCATGATGTAGTCCAAATTTAGGGCATGAGTAAAGTTGAGTTCAGTGTATATTTGGAGAACTCAGATTTAGACTGTGAGTTCACTGAGAGTTAGGTTGCGTTCAGTTTATATTTGGAAAAGTCCAAATTTAATGTGTGTTTATATAAAATTATTTTAGGTAAGTAGCTAATAAAAAAAAATTAAATACCCTTCACCATATTCATTGTAATCAATAACCCTAGTGAAAAACAAATTGAAGTTTCAACTTATATTGATGTATGAGTGATCAATTTTATGAGTGTTATTGTATGTGCTCCTTACCCTGGGTGGTTGGGATGGTATAATAATGCCCTCCCTGCCCAGGTTCGAATCCTGATTATACATGTTGGGTTGCTATCGGTTTACGCAAATCTTTTGTAAAAAATTGATATGATGGATTGCTGGATTGCTGTCGGTTTACGCAAACTTTTTTGTAAAGTTGATACGATGACATTTTGTAAAGTTGATTATCCCCTTAGTAAAAACCCCAATAGGGATATACCCTTAGTAAAAACCCCAATCTGTTACATCAGCTGACCCCATCAAATTCCAGGTGCATGACATTCTTAAGACTAGATGCATTTTTTCTCTGAATCTATTTTTCAAAATGCGCTAGTAGTCACATGGTTCTTTGAATCTAATTTTTCACAATTTTCATCCCTAGAGAAAGTGGCGAGGAGGAACTGACCAGGTTGCATGTTCGCCGTCAAAATTGCATAACGAACAGAAGAATTTAAAATATTTTATTCTTCTGGACTTTAACTTTTAAAACTTGATGGTCTATTTCTCGATTTTTCCAATTTCAAAAGCGACCGTACAACTTCTTTTTTTTTTTTCAAAAGCGATCGTATCATTTTTTTTAATGTTATATTTTGAAATTTTTAATATTTTAAGATGTTATATTTTGAATTTGAATATTATTAATATTAACAAAATATAAAATTTATTTTCATGGTATGAATACTATCATACAATGAAATCATAGGTTCTTACATGAAAAGCATAAACGATGTATGTATGAAAAATTATAGCATAACGCATTGGAAAAATAAATATATGATTACAAATTTTCCTAGAGTGTGGTATACAGGGTAAGTACATTGATGTTATAGAAATATTAAGTATATTATTTGTCCAGATTTATTATGTATTTAGAGGATCAAATTTTCAAGGTGTAAATTTTTTTTTAGAGTGTAAAATTTGAGAAAAGATTTACACCTTAACCCCATAATAAATTCCGAGTTATATGGATGGTATTAAATGGTCTATCAACCCATGCACGCATAAATGGATCAAAGCTCAACCCCATGTCTTTCTTTCAAAAGCCCAGGCTAGGCCAAATTGTGGACGTCCTACATCGGAATACATTTATTTACCAATATTGGGAACTTGCATAGTTTCAAAACTTGCTTAACCTGCCTAACATAACTTGTGGATGGTTGCCTTAGATTCAATAGAAACAACTTCAACACTAAACAACTAGAGCCATATTGTATGCATTACTGATCCAAGTATCCATTTTCACCCATTAACAACAGTGTTCACCAATGTTGTCTTCCTAAAACCAGTCGATGTAGACATACAACATCCCAAAACCCAGTGTTATATTGATCCTACAGTCAATACATGGGAAAGCTTCCAACTTGGCATCACACTCCTAGTCTAAAAATCTCAAAATGCATGTACCTGGGCTGAGACCTGGAGCCTCGTTTGGATAGTGAGTCTGTAAAAGCGTTATATTCCCGAAATATGTGTTCAAAAGTGATACTTTGGAAAACATTTTTCAGCAGCGGAAAACTCAGGAAATCCAGGGATTTGAGAGCAACTGTGCATAGGCTGTATGAAGAGGTGAAAGTCAAAATTAGAACTTCAGCAGACATTTTTGAAAGTTTTAGAAGTGATATCGGGGTCAAGCAAGGTTGCCCATTGTCTCCTACCCTTTTTGGTTTATATATCGACAAGCTTGAAGAGTGGCTAAATTCGCAAGGGGGTGACGATATCCATTTGGGCAAGTTCGTTATAAGGCTTCTTTTGTACACAGATGACCTTATTCTGATTGCTAAATCTGCTCTTGGTTTGCAAGAGCACTTACTTTCCCTTGAGCATTTTTGTAGAAGGGTGGGGATGCAAGTCAATATTAGCAAAACGAAAGTAGTGGTTTTCTCTAACAAAAGAAAGCATAACCAACATAAGTTCTACTTTGAAGGAAACATTATGGAAGAAGTTGCGGATTACAAATACCTCAGAATTGAATTCAACATAAATCTAAGTTGGGATGATTGTAGAAAGAAAAGAACTTTGGGGGGTTGGAAATCATTTTATGCTTTTCGAAACAGGTGTAGAGAGGTAGAGTTATGGGACTGAAAAACCACTTTAACTCTTTTTGGGCTTCTAGTGATTCCGATGATTCCCTACGGTTGTGAAATGTGGGCTAGCAGTACATTCGAGATGCACTGGAAACAAATTGAGAAAATTAAGAAGCTTTTGATTACAAACAAATTCAAAATTAAAAGTGCAGTTCCTTATGCTATCTTGTTAAGTGAAACAGGGGTTGCTCCTATTGAAGCAATTGCTATGGTGTGAGTCATAAGGTATTTAAAAAAAATTGAGCAAATGGAAGAGGGCAGATGGCCTAAGGTTGTGTTTAATGACATATTGTGCAAAAGAAAGAAGACTTGGATGTGGCAAAATAACAAATGGTTTAGTAAATGGGGTATTTGCTTGAGCATGTGTCCCACAAACAGTAAAGAGATAAAAACTTTTGTTATGGATAAGTTCCACAAACGTACTTGGGAGAAGGAGCTAGGGAGAAAGAAGAAGTACTATATTGAAGAGTTTAATCCCACTCATAATCATCAACAAAAAACATACATAGGGGCCAATATTTCTTGGAGAGCCAAAATTCTTATTGCTCAATTAAGGACTAATTCTCATCAACTTCGTTGTGAAACAAGGTGCTTGGAAAGGCCAAAATAAGTGTGGGAGGAAAGAATATGTATCTCTTGCTCTTCTAGAAAAGTGGAGACAGAAAAACATTTCATTTTAGAATGTGAGGCCTTCAAAGACAACACAGAAAGTTATGCAGATATTCTAGCAGCTAGCTCTTGTGATAATCTATTCAACGAGGGGTTTGTCGAGAAGCTGAGAGCATTTATTGTGAGACTTCATAGGAAAAGGGTTGAATACAAGAACCAGATGGAGAAGAAATTTGTCCCATAGGCTATTTTTAGACTCATGGACGTTAAAATAGTTTCATTCATTCATTCATTCAGTTTTTAATTAATGGAGGAGAAAATGTTGTCATTCCACTTATCCATTCAATTACCACCCTTGAATGCTGATAGAACCTATTTAACCTTGCGCACAATGTAGCAGACCCCAAATCCCATCACTTTTGCTCTCGAGTTTTTGCCGTCACCACTACTCTAGTAAAACTTATACCTCAATTTGTGCACCACAGCCACAACATCTCACTTGAGCAGCCCCACCAAAATATCCAGCAATATACATGCAATATGAGGGACCACCAATATTCTTTGTGTCAATTCCGACCATGTTACTTGAAAAAGGCACATATACATTCACTAACCCAAACTATGTTATATGCCATTTCCTCAAAGATAACAACATTCCTTCCCTTTCATATACCCCAAATGATGAAAAAGGGGAGAGTCTTATATGCCCTGACTCAACTCACCCATTGTTCAAAACATTCATCTATGGACCTATAATTGGTCACCTCATTTGTATATTAAGACAAAGAAAAACCATAATCCATGTAGCTATTGCAAAGGGCCATTTTATGTGTAAATGATATGTATATTCAAGTGTACCTTTGCAATTGTAACATCGACCAGGGCCAACGTTTCCTCTCCTTCCTAGGTTTTCCCATGCGAGGTTTCTATTCTTCCAAACCAACCAGCTAAAGATAGTGATTTTGAATGACATTTCCAAGGTCCAGACAATCCAAAAATAACATATAGATTCATTTTCCATAAGAGAAATATAGATCTTCTGATATCTCACCATGAGTTAGATTACCATTCCATCTTAGTGTGTCGTCCTTTGATCTGATCGAGATCCCTGGCCATAATAAATGATTGATATATCTATCCCAAATCAAAGCATCCTTGTCGGTGATGTCGAGATCCACCGCCCCTTTCCACTTTGGAAGTGGATGCTCAACATCAGTTTGTTCCATAATTTGGCTTTATATAGATGATGCCTTTCCTCTGTAGATGATTTATTATCGATGTCTGAAGTAGAGATGAATCTTGTATACCCATGATAAGATCAATCCCCACCTGTACATCAGATCCAGTTCCAATCTCCCATTGTAAATTTTCCATGATCCATTTTTTTACCTTCAAGATGCTATGCCAGATGTGTTAGCTGTTCTATTGAGATATTATCCTAGTCCAGTACAAGTCCACAAAAGAGCGATGTTTCATATATTTAGCCTTAATAATGGATTGCCATATCCCTATACCGTATATTTATCTCAGAAACTCTTGGAAAGAAAAGCCCAACCGAAGGATTTTAAATCTTTTAAGCCCCATCTACCTTGGTCAGTCCGTCTAGAAATGTCCCTCAGACTAACCAAATGATTTTTTTTTGTTGCCTCTCACCCCAGACCATAGGAACTTGACAATGTAGCGTTGATTTTATGGATAACCATATTGGGCAATAGAAATAGTTGCATCGAGTACACCGCAAGGTTCTATAAAATATATTGAATGTGTATCATCCCACCCCTCGATGACATCGACATGTATGTCCAATTTGTTATCCCGCTCTCAAATTTTTCTATTATTCATTGCTAATCCGAAATCCAATAGCAATTTGGCTTTAATCTGTATCCCAAATATGTGAATCCGTCATCTAGAGGTGCAACACCAACATCAAATAAGTGTGCAATTTTTGAGATGATCTCCTATTGATCGGAGGCATGGATAAGCATTGATTTTGAGCCATTTGAGACCAGAAGCATCCCTGAATTTTGAGATTATGTGCGAGAGTTCTTTCCATTGGCAAACGAGTACTTGTCCAAAGTTGAATACATCATCAACAAACATTAGATGAGTAATAAATACCGTCTTAGTGACATGAAGACCAACAAATCTATTGTCAATCTTTGCCCTGGTAATTTTTCTACTTAGACCATCAATGACAAGCATAAATAGGAGAAGAGAAAGGGCAAAACCCTATCTTAGTCCCCTATGAGTCCCGAAGAAATGAGACAAAAATCCATTAATCAAAACAACATAACATACCATTGAAACACGTGACATAATCTAGTCCACGATGTCAATAGATAATCTGATTTTATGCACGATCAACCGAAGGAACACCCAATCAACACTATCGTACGCCTTATGCAAATCTAGCTTAAGAACAATGACCTCCTTTTTATGAAATTTAATCGAATGAATGCACTCTTGTGCAATTGCAACAATGTCTTGAATTTGCCTGTTGTTTGAAAAACCAAATTGTTCCACAAATATGAATTCATATAACTTCCCTTTTAAGCGATTTGCAATAATTTTAGAGATCATTTTATATGTGATATTACACAAGGAAATAGGTCTGTAATCCCTGGACAATAAAACTTTGGTATGAGAGCAATTAAAGTAGGATTTATATCACTTGTGACCTTTCTAAGACAACAAGATTCCTCCACCAAATAAAATAGATCCATTCCCATAAAAACCTCCTCCCTAGAAATAGGTTTTTTAATCTCCAAAAGCCTCCTCCGCCCAAAACATTTGTGGCAAAGGAGTTGATAAACTCAATTTGATTGTCGATTTCAACGTTTTCTCGGAAAGAAACCCCTAAAATATCACATGGCCTCCTGTTAAATGTCCTTGGATATCGTAAAATCTTCCCCTGAATCGGATACAATCTTAAAGTCTCCCCAATAGTGTTCTTGTCCTCGTGTTTTTTTTTTTTTTGTAAGTACGAAAAAACACTATTTATATTAAAATCAAAGAGAAATTTACAAAACTTACAAAAAGTATGGCAAAACATGCCAATCAAAAACAGTAATCAAATATAGTAAGCTTCATGTGCAACAACATGAGTCATCTTCCCCTAAAACATTAGAAGGAAGGACCAGCGAAAACCAGTTATGGAATTTAAGTGTAATAGTAACATATAGGTAGAAATACAGCTCGATACTTGGAGCAAAAAAAAAACCATGTTGAAAAGAAAGAGATAGTCACCATCTGCTAAGGAGAAACCTCACTTCGCAGAGGACACTGTGAGATGCCTAGTGGCCAAGCAGAGGAAGTTCATCAACAGGGAGAAAAAAAGAGAAACTATGTTCAGAGTTATGTTCCTGGAAGGAGAAATTCTTCCATGTTATAGGTGATGTTTTCCACAAGAATATCCATATACCATTTGCCCGGTTCTTGAGATAGACCTTTCTTTGATAATCTGTCAGCTTGTTCATTTTGGGATCTGTCAACATGCTGGATAGAGAAACCATTTTGTGCTTGCCAGAATATCTCAATTCTCTTCATCCATCCTATTAGAAGAGGGTTGTTTATGGAAATATTCCCTAAGACATGATCAATTATAATTTTGGAGTCTCCATAAATATGTAAAACAAGTATGTTTAGAAATTTACTGAAACATAAGAGGCCCGAAAGTGCCATTGCCTCTGCTTTGTTGTTGGTACCTTTCCTTCCATTCCAGTAAATGTTGAATTTTAGATGTTCATTCATGAAAATGTAAACACCACAAGCACATATTCCTTTTTGTGTTGCACCATCAAAAAAACCCATTGGGTATTCTAGCAAAAAGTTGTTATGTCCACGGGGCTTACTACTTAGTTGTTTGAGCTGTGGCATGAACACATTGTAATATGAGATAACCTTATGGGTTATTTGCTGAAACTCTTCCTTTTTGTTTTGGAACAAAAAATTGTTCCTCCATTTCCAAATTGTCCATATAACTATTTGGGGGATGGATCTCCAGGAAACCTTCTGAGAAGTGAGATTGCATTGTAGGAAGATATGCTCATTATTTTCAGCTTCAGCTTTGCAGATTGAACAGATGCCCGGCCCTTGCCACTGCCTCTTTTGCAGATTCTCCCATATGAGGTTTTTATTATGAAAAACTAACCAAGAGAAAATTATGATTTTGCTTGGAGCTCCTATTTTCCATAAGGTAGTAGGAAATTGGCGTCTTGTTTGGGGAGGTTGTATATTGGATATGGTTAAATAGGTTTCAGCAACACTTATACTATCTGTCCTCCTTCTCCCCTTCCATGTGAGATAGTCATGTGGCTCTGTACGACAAATTCCAATATTTTTTATGATTGTCAATATCTTGTTCCATTGTAAAGCCAACTGTCCTTGTAGACCCAAAACTTGTGCTTCTTTCCATATAGGAGAAGGTCCCTACCAGCCCGCAATGACCTATCCCCAAACAAAGATGCCCGCTCGTTGAAGGACATTTATAATTTCCTGAGGAATAGAGCAATCCTTCCCAGCACCAAAAATTGGGTCCAAGTCAATGAAAATTTTGTTCCCGTTCTGGAAGCTCCATGAGAGATTTTGTAAGAAAAAAGATTGTATTTTGCGAAAACTTTGCCAGATAGCAGAGCCATGAATGGATCCTATAGTGCCTTTTCTGTACCAGAAAGCAAAGTCTTTATTGCCCAAATACTTTTTTTTGATGGACATACTCCAGGTGCCCTCCCCGTATAGACCCCTCCATAAGGATTTGCATAATAAGGCTATTCCAAATTTACGAAGATTCATAATCCCCCAACCTCCCAGTTCCTTTGGAAGAGTAATATTAGAAAGTTTGGTTAAATGAAATTTCTTCTTTTCATTGCAGCCTCCCCAAATAAAATTTGTTGTAAGTCGATTTAGCATGTTAATAATGCTAGCTGGTATATAAAAAAGGTGAGCCCAATATACAGTTAGCTGTGCTAAAACTGCTTGGGCAAGTATAGCTCTCCCTCCCATCGACAGGCACTTGCATTCCCATCCAGAGATTCTTTTATAGTAACGATCAATGATCCATTGCCAGTCCGCTCTGGTGTAGCAGGAGGGTTTAAGGTGATATCCAAGATACTTCATTCCCTCTTGTATAGGAATTGCTTTAATGTTATACAACCCTGCAATGTAATCAATGGTTTCCCTGTCACATTTTCCATGAAAGATAATAGATTTACTTTCATTGATTTGTAAACATGTAGCCATTGTGAATTTCTTTAGGATGTTATAAAGACATATCCAGGTGAAACGACAGAGCATTCGAGAATCAGGATGTCATCAACAAAAAGGCTATGAGAAATGTTGTTGTTTTTGCTAATCATCAGAGGCCGGAAGTGTCCCTCCATAACAACCCTTTTGATATGCAAGCTTAGGCAATCCATTGCGAGGATGAACAGTAACGGGGATAGGGAGCATCCCTGCCTCAATCCTCTAGTAGCACGAAAGAAGATAGTAGGGTGTCCATTTATAAGAATGGCAAAATTAACCTTTTCAACACAAGCCATAATCCAGTTTGTACAGTTTGGTCTGAGACCAATTTTGGTAAGAACACATCTTAAAAACCCCAATCTAGGCAGTCATATGCCTTCTTTAAATCAATTTGAAAAATGGCTGCTTCAAGTTTTTTTGTGTGGATGGAGTGCAAACATTCCTGTGTGTTTGCAACAGCATCATGAATAAGTCTATCTTTTAGGAAACCATGTTGTTCTTGTGAGATATAGCGCGAGAGAGTATCTCTTATTCTGCCAGCAATGATCTTAGAGATAATTTTATAGATTGAGTTGCACAAGGATATTGGTCTAAAATCCAAGAAGGAATTGGCATTTTTTTCTTTGGAATAAGGGCAATGTAGGTTGATGATATATATTGGTGGATTTTACCCGACATTCTGGATTCCTCAACCATACTCAGAAGATCCTTCTTTACTAGATCAAAAAAGTGAAGGAAGAATTCTATCGTCCATCCATCCGGACCTGGACATTTATCTTTCTTAAAAGATTTCATTACTTTCAAAAGTTCTTCTTCGGAAACAGGTCTGTATAGTTCTTCATTCTGTTCATCACTGAACATTGTAGGGTATGGATCGATTCCCCAGATAATATCTTCAACCATTATGTTCTCATTTCTACTGTAGGATTCCTGGAAGTGCCGAACAGCCGCATTGCAAATATCTTCCTGAGTTTGAAAAGTTTTTCCTTCCTCGTCCCTAATCTCCCAGATTGTGTTAATGTTCCACCGATGGTTTGCATATCGGTGAAAGAATTTGGTATTACGATCTCCTTCCTTTAGCCATATAGCCCTGCTTTTTAGTCTCCATGTGGCTTCCTCAATAGACAGTAATTTGTGTTTCTTAAATTCCAGTTCTTTTATGCGGAGACGAAACTTTAAGGGAAGACATTGAGCTATCATCCTTGAGGCAATCTTATCCAATTCCACCTATATGTCTTCTAGGGCTTTTCTATTCGATTTTTGCTTCCGGATTTGCTAGGGCTTTACTACTTTCCGAAGGGAGACTAAATTGTCAAGGAGATGCTGAGAAGGGGAGGTGCTAGTGAGAGGAGTGCGACATTCCCAAGTTTCCTGAACAAGTTCATTGAACTCTGGGTCATCCAACCAAGTTCTATTGAATTTGAAAGGAAAGCCCTTTCGGATTCTTGTGTTTTACCATTGCAGTGAGATGGGCTTGTGATCTGAGGTGAAATTGTTAATGATTTCCGTAGATAAGAGACCCAGACGTTCCAACAACTTTTCATGGGCTTGTGATCTGAGGTGAAATTGTTAATGATTTCCGTAGATAAGAGACCCAGACGTTCCAACAACTTTTCATGGACTAAGAAACGATAGAGTCGTTTGGCCAAATAAGCAGAACCAGATCTCCCATTATCTTCGTGTTTATGATAAAGCAATTCGTTTATAAACGAGGTTAACGTTTTTCGTCACTCGCATATTTTATTTAAACGTGTTTGCTGAGAAACCTCATTTAAAAGCGGCTTCAATTTTTTCAATGGTGTTTTAATTAAATCAGCGATGTATTTTATTTAAACACGTGTTTTAATTAAATCAAGCGATGTATTTTATTTAAACGTGTTTGTTGAGAAACCTCATTTAAAAGCGGCTTCAATTTTTCCAATGGGTGTTTTAATAAAATCAGCGATGTTCTCTCTGGATTTCTCAAAAACAAAATATTTATTTTATTTAAACTAAATTGGTGCAATATGCAATTAAATTACACTTCAAACAATATTAATATTTATTTAATAATACAACTAAATGGGTGCAATATGCAATTAAACTACATTTCAATAATATTTTTTTGGAAAGACAAAAAAATAAGACACAAAATTTAACACACACAATAACAGGAGTTGCTGCTCTTCAATTGATAATACACAATTTAATAATTACAATGAATTTGATCAATATTTTTCTTTTGGAAAGACAAAAGAGATAAGACACAAAATTTAACACACAGAATAACATGAATAATTTAACACACCCAATAACACCAGGACTCTTTAATTGATCACACAAAATTTGACAATTTCAATGAACTTGATCAAGATTCCTCAATTAGAAAGACATAAGAGGTACGACACAAAATTTAACACACACAATAACACTTTGCAATTGATCACACAAAATTTGACAATTACATTGATTAAGACACACAATAACACTTTGAAATTGATCACACAAAATTTGACAATTACATTGAGTTTTGCAATTGATCACACAAAATTTGACAGTTACATTGAGTTTTGCAATTGATCACACAAAATTTGACAATTACACTGAACTTTGTCAAATTTTGTGTGATCAATTGCAAAGTGTTATTGTGTGAGGTATTTATACTTTTTGGACTAACAATTCGTCTAAAATCACTTAAAATACAACCACACAAAATTCGACTTTACCCAAAATATGACTTAACTCAATTTGACTCAGATAATTAATATCCTTAACCTTCTTGTACTTGTGATAAATATAAACAAAGTAATAAATATAACCGAGGTTAAAGTTCTCCGTAATTAGCATATTTGATTTAAACGTCTTGTGTTCATAAACTTCAGTTAAAAACGGCTTAAAATTTTCCAATGGGTGTCTTAATTAAATCGGCAATGTTCTCTCTCGATTTCTCCAATAATTTTTTTTTTAATAAAATAATACAACTAAACTGCTGCAACATGCAATTAAACTACACTTAACAATATTCCTCTGTGGTCTAACCGTCTACTGAAATACTGAAAGTCTACGACCAAGAATTCCACGCTTTTACCGTATCTCAACGAACACGGAGAACGTATTTTATTCAGTCCGTGTGGTCTTTTGAATGAGTCGTCAAAAGCCAAAGAGCTTTGGCCCTCATTCAACTATCCGCGTTGAACGAATGCTTGAGCAGCCAATAATTTAACATCAGGTTTTCTGGTTTTCTGGGCGGTGTCGATACTTCTTCCAAAAAACATTACATTATATATATTGCGCGCAGTGAGAATAGAACAGGTAAACAGGTAGCGCGTCTCGAATCGGTCTGGTGAAGCTGTTACACATCTGGGAATTCTCTCCACCGTTGGGAA
Source organism: Pinus tabuliformis (assembly GCA_031772625.1). Classification (NCBI taxonomy): domain Eukaryota; kingdom Viridiplantae; phylum Streptophyta; class Pinopsida; order Pinales; family Pinaceae; genus Pinus; species Pinus tabuliformis. The sequence continues at coordinate 1,710,035,476 of CM062819.1, forward strand.
ATTTGATTGTCTTGCCACTCTTCCTATTTTCATTTCATCAGGATCGCGATTCGTCGGGAGCCATCTAGGTGTTTGTTTTTTCTGGTTGTGAGGGTTTCATTTTTGTTTACAAATGAGTAACCAGACATGGAGATGGAGTGGAGATATACGGGGTAGAGTGAGATACTTGTTAGCAGAGCAACCCATGGTCACACATTTCAGATGGGATCATCATGCTTGGGGTTCCACATGGCACTTTCCCCTTCTGGCCATTGCCTCCTATTTGTTGCTCATTCTGCTTCTCAAGATTCTGCTCATGCCCAGGAAGAGGCCGTTGCCTCTGGGTCCCGTCCCCGCCATTCATAACCTCTTGGTGGTCTTGGCTTCGGTGGCCATCTTCATGGGCTGCTGGGAAGCCACGGCGGTGGAGCTCAGAGAGACGAGATGGATTTGGAGTAGGCAATTTAAAAATGCGGGGGAATGGGTGATGTGTTTTCCTGTGGGCACGCGCCCCTCTGGCAGAGTGTTCTTCTGGTCATACATCTTCTACCTCACAAAGTACCACCAGCTCTTCGACACGGTCATATGGATCCTCCGGAAGAAGCCCCTCACCTTCCTCCACGTTTTCCACCGCGTCGCGGTCGTTTTCGTGTGCTACGCGTGGCTGGAGTTCTCGCAGTCGCTGCAGATCGTGACCATCCTCGCCACCACGCTTCTCTATGTCGTGGTTTATTCGTATTTCCTCTGCCGCAGCATCGGTTGGGGTTGCTGGTCCTCTTTTCTGCCCGCCAATTGCCAGATGGTGCACTTGGCATTCACGTTGCTCACCTACGTTGCTCTTCTTGCGCGACACTTCACAGGCAAGGAAGGCTGCAACGGAATTGGCGCGTTACTTTTCGATGCCCTTTCCAACGTTACGCTTCTCTTGCTGTTCCTCAACTTGTACATCAAGCAAAGATGCAGCAACGCCAAAACAGTGAATGCCGAGCATGACATGCCGATGAACAACAACAAGAACAAGAAGCACCTGTGACAACGAATACATTCACCTGACCATGTCCTCTGTTATTGCCAGATGCTGGCTGAAAGTGCAGCCTCGTATCGTTGTTTGTTGCCTCCTCCCATTCTTCTGAAGAAATGTTGAAATCAGTATACACTGCAGCTATGGAAGGTAACAATATATCCAGAGATGCAACTTTTAGAAGCAGAACAGAGTTGGAGACCAAAATTATGCCTGATGCACTTCACAAATCTGAAATGTAGACAACCTGAAATTAAAATCTTTGTCCCAGAGATCAGATAGAGAGGAAAAGCTTTGTCCCAGAGATCAGATAGAGAGGAAAAGCTTATGTAACCGAATCGCATTCCATTGCTGGTTGCTGCGTTTTTGTGTTTGCATCCCTGCTCTTTCAGTCATGGTATTAGAGCATAATGCACTACATGGGTATTTATATAGGTTGGAGAAACTTTTGGATATCAATTCAGGCGGTGGCTTCCTGAAAAAGCTTGTCCCTTTGTCAACACTTTCTAGATACTGCATTAAAATCACAGTTGAAAATTGAAAATTGGTTCTAGATAGTTGGAATTACTTCTAGTTCCTTCTAACACTTGTGACAACTAATACATTCACCTGACCATCTCCTCTGTTATTGCCAGATGCTGGCTGAAAGTGCAGCCGCAGTAACAATGTGGGGAAAGCTATTTCCTGTAGCTTGCGAAAGAGGGTTCTGTGTATCCTTGTAACGGTAAATTTGATAATGAAAGTCTCTGCCTCAAATGGTAATAAACTGTAACATAGCCATCTCCGTATGGACCATAAATTCATTTGATTTAAAATTGTTTTATCTAAGGGTTTTTTTACCCAGGCCACAATTTTGATCAGCTACAGAACCAAATGTGTTCTTTCGCTGAGGTGAGGTCACAATTTTGTAAGGATAATTAAATCTGGTTAAATTTTTTCAAAAAATCTGATCCTTATAATGTTTGAATCATTTATTTTTTTTTATGGTGGAAATAAATTCAACACCATAAAAAAATTTTCTGACACCTAAATTCTTGAAGCCTGACAACTGTAATTGAGATTTCCAATTTTTTCTAAGAAATTTTGGCAAAATTTCACCTGAATTTCCACAAATTTCCCAGCAAAATTGTGGCCTCTTTAAACTACTGGCCAAAAAAAATATTCAAAAGCTATTTGTTTATATAATCCACCAAAAAAATATTCAGAAGTCATTTGTTTATATAATCCACCAAAAAAAATATCCAGAAATCATTTGTTTATAATATTTTTCTGAACTTGGCCCTGGAGTATGCCTGAAAACTGCTTGTGCTTAGCTAAGCGCTCTTTTCCTAGGACTTAAGGAAACACATTAACAACCCAAGACCTATCTGACATGAGTGAAAGCCTGCTCTCTTAAGGACCACCAACGGGTTATTCCAGGTGGTGTGGTTTTCCTTGACCACTGTGATGAGTGAGCCTACATAACCTGCCCCTTTACGGACCACCAACTGGTTATTCCATGTAGTGTGATTTTCCTTCATAACTGTAATGAGTCAGCGTACATCTCTGGATCCGAACATCCTCACTTCTGGTTTGACATCCAAATTTTGATAAATTTTCCCACCTATTTATAATATTTTTCTGAACTTTCGGTCAACCAAATAATGATGACTTAATGATAATTAAAATTATATTTTTTTAGGATAAAAATTTGTAATTTTAAATTCAAAACGAATAGAGTATATACATTTATCTAGGATAGAATTATCATCCATAATAATGTATTGTAATGAAAGGAACGATTAAAACTATAATTGTAAATTCTTATAAGCTCATCATATGATGATTGCAGAACAGAGAACCTTGTTTGATGTTTTTATTCTATAATCTCTGCTTGAGCATATATTTTTCGTTTTACAAATGTTTCTATGCGCAGCCCGGCTTTAACAGACATCTTTACTTTTTATAATGTTGAATCTGTTACATCAGCTGACGCCATCAAATTCCAGGTGCACGTCATTCATGAGAATAAGATGGATTTGTGCTGCTGGTAACTTCAGTAAAGCAAAGCAAATGATGGGAAATATTAGTACTAAGCTGCTTGGCTTTATTGGTTCAAAATTCGGACGGATGTGGTTTTTATTTCAGATTTGTTCACTGAATCTATATTTCCAAAACCCGCTAGCAGTCAAATGGTTCTCTGAATCTAATTTTTCACAATTTTCACACTTACAGAGAAACTACCGGGGAGTGACCGGAAGTCATGTTCAGGGTCAAAATTGCATGACTTAAAAAAGAATTTACAGTATTTTATACTTTTGGACTTTTCCATTTAATATTTGGTTGCGAGTTTTCCAATTTGAAAAACGGTCGTACATGGTTTTTTTAACATTTTGAATATTTTAAAATATGATATCTCGAATATGAATATTAGTATTAGTGTTTGCACTCAAGGGGTGTAAATATAAGAGGTAGCTTTATAAGAAATAAGGATGTGGATGTGGAAGGGGTGAAGAATTAGGAGGTGTGGGTAATGGGAAGGAATTGGTAAAGTAGAGGGATGAGTGTGGAACATGGTTGTGTTGTAAGGGTAAATAGATGCCCTCATAAAAGCACTAAGGAGATAGAGATTGCCAAAAACTAATAGGGAAGACAATGAATCAAGCAAGTAAAGACTTAGAAATTAATTTTGTTGAAATAGCAAGACAAAAGTGGAAGAAGACATATATGGAAATGTTGACATGTACCCTATCACATAGATTTTCTATAAGTATGCATTGCTCAATCCATAAGCTCATCAAGTCTCCATGGCATGGCATTGCAAGCCGCACAATAATTTGTCATTACATCCACAATGATGTGTTTTTTCCACATCCAAATTGCTAGCAACATATACATGGTAGATTCTCTTAGCATGATTAAGCATAGGATTTTTGGTTGATTCCTTGATTATTGAAACCAACTTATCGCTACCTATTGGAGTAACTATATCTATAACATAATTAAGTCAAGAAAGTCTAAAATTTCATTTCTTGAAGTTACACAACAGATGAGCTTGTTACCTACAGATTCAAGAAGTGCTTAAATGATGATCTAATGCAAAATGGATTTGTTCCAATTGCTTCTTTGGTAACCAAGAATGTTACAAAATAAACTGCAACAACCTTAGCAATCCATAGGACAAAACACTAATTCGGTATGCCAATCCATTTGACTTGCATTATCATGTATACATGTTAGTTTCAGATGAGAGGCCTACATCAGTTACTTGGTGGATTTGTATATAAGAATCAATTATGTTTCATTTGTTAGACCAAGTTTAAAGTCATTGCTTCCAGCATGAATGTTTCCTATATTCACTTTGTTGAACTAATCTCGTGACATATATTTCCAGCAAGGATGTTGAATATGTTTAGCCTTGTTTGGTTGTGTAACAAAGTGGTTTGGACTAAATATGTATTTGGTTGGGACTGAGTATGCAACTAGTATGGTATTGAGTATGTGGTTGATTATTGGTGAAATATCAAGTCAAGGGTACTGAAGGAAAAATGGTTTCTATTTCCTACGCATATACAAATGAAAAGAAAGTCAAAGCAATTCTTTTTCCAAAAGAGGAAATGACTCATACTGTTAGCATCAGGTTTACACCTTCATTTCAAAACAATGATGTCAGTTTATCCTTTTGCAAATCATAATAATGTAAAGGGAGGTATTGTATTGTAATATTCCTAACCCAGAATATTCCTCAAACCCCAGCAAAAACTCCAACCAAATATGTGCAAATGATATAATAACCCAGAAGTAACAGTGGAACAGCATATAATAATGTAAACCGGAAATATAAGCAGATACACAAGAAATGCAGCGAGAAATGCAAAGCCATTTTATTATACTAAGCAATAAATGAGTACAAGAGATGATTAGACAGATGGCACCTCGACTTGCACAAGGCAAGTGAATAAATACTCTCAGAATGACAAGAATGGCCTCTCTGCATGGATGTTGTTGTTGTGCTACTGCTGCTGCTAGAAAACAAATGATGATTTGGGGCTGCTCCCCTCCTCGGAAAAAGCTGAAACTCTGGATTCGAGCTCTACTCAAGAAACCCAGAAAAACCCAGAAAGCTTTCCTAGAATGGCCTCACACTGATTTGCGTCCCAGCTGCTGGAAAACTGTCGTGCTACTGTTGCTGCTGGAAATCGAATGAGGATTTGGGGCTGCTTCCCTCCTCATAAAAGACTGAAACTCTGGAATCCGACTCTACTCAAGAAACCCAAAAAAACCCAGAAAGCTTTTCTGAAATGTCCAAGCCCGAAAATCACCCCCTTGGGGTTCTGCGCAGTTCCTCAAAGACGCTGATGAAACTGCTGTTGAAATGCTGATGAAACTACTACTGGAATGCCAATGGAAATACCTTTCCCGAGCAGGCACTCGAAGTCCCTCGGGGCTAAGGGTGATATCTCCGAACGGAGACACTCAATGCACTAAACAGTGTTGCAGACTAGCTAAATAGCCAGCGTGCTCTAAGTCGAAATGACTATCACAAATGCTCATAACCAGAATGATCCCAAATGAGGGGGTTCCTCTCTATTTTATAGCCTCTGCATCTCACAATCCCTAGGCTCACTTTCTCCTGCGTGATCCCTTTCTTGCCATGTGTTCCTTCCCTCTTGCGCAGTCCCTCCATGTGTCTGCGTGGGCCCCATTTCTGCGTCCCTCTTTGGCCCCCTTGGTCCCCCCTTAAGTCACAACATTGTGCTACCTAGGAAGTGACTTTTTATTCTAAAGTGAGTTATGTTCCCCCTTCCTCACTTTTATTTACAAATAACTATAGAAGGAAAAAATAGAACAAAATCGAATATTCCAATTAGCCATAGCTAATTAGGAATATTACATGTATGCATTATAAGGTTTTCTAAGCCTGGGGAAATATGTTATTACAACTTTTTTACCTAACCCTAAGTTTATGCAAAATTTGACTTATAGTAAAAATTCGGTTGCCGCTACGAAATGTTTTCGTAGCACTTTTCGAAAAAATTTAAAACTTCTTGATTTTTTACCCGTTAACCCATCTTTTTTTAGTGCTCAAGTGGTGATTTATAAAATATTGGTCTTCCACCTGTATGATATGGCATTTTGCAACATTTTTTAGCCCAATTGAACCTTTTAAGATCAAACCTTAGTTTGCCATGTTTTTCTTAAATCCGATTTTTCCAGGAAACCCAAATTTGTAGTTTTCTAGTGCAGAAAGGTTGTTAGTTGTCTTACAGTCCTTTGTTAGGGTATTTCAAGGTCAGTAAAGGTGTTTGCAGGTCTTGGAGCATTCCAAATGGGCTAGTCTGACAACGTGAAGAGGTTTGAACCCGATGGCATGTACTTCGAAGTGTAACCTGAAATGATTGATCTTTTCAGAGATGTAGGTTGGAAACCAGTGTTTCAACGTTTTAATTGGTATAACCTTAGCAAGTGCCATGATTTTATCTTCTCCTTCGATGGAAACACAACTAGAATCAGGACATTGCAATTCCCTGTCACAGAAGAGTCTATTTTCTGAAGCAACGAGTTTTCCAGCAGAAGGTGAAAGATGGTTCAAGAAGTAGAGGTTGCTGAATGTGGATTTAAATTTCTTCCTGAAAGAAGATTGTCAAAATCAATATTGGGATGCAAGGGTCCTCCAAAGAAAACTGAAACCTTAATGGTTTGTTGCACTTAGAACTATCCAACTATTCTTCACTTGTGAATATAGGTATTCCAAATATTACCTATATCACATGAGGTTTCTCTGTCACTTCGTAGGCTTTAGGAAAATGAATTTGCCATATTTCCTACATCAAAATTTGTTGAAAATGTGCACTAAGGCAAGGAAGAGACCTGAATTACAAGCTCATGATATTTGTCATCACAGTCTCATTAAGATTTTATATACTCATGAGTTGAATAAGAAATTAGAACAGTTAAGGAAAATGAGGCAAAAGAACCCAAACCCATATGTACCTAGAAGATAAAAAAGAGGCCAAAACAAAATTCCTTCTCAAGTTGTAGCTTATGAGACCAAAGAAGAATCTAGCCAACCCCAGGTTGAAAAACATGAAGAGGTCCCTGTGAAGATGTCAGAGGTTGAAGTTTTTGAAGGAAAGACTAGAAGCAAAAAAAGGCAACAGAGGATTATGGTGGAGGAGGAAGAAACAAAACAAAAAATCTCGAAAAGCAAAAAGGGCAAAGAGAAAGTTGAAACAAATGATGACGAAGTCGAGACAAAGGTTAGGGTTCAGGGCAAAAGACCTCACACTCGTCCTACTAACAAACTGAAGTTGAATTTCAAAGCTAGAATGAATCCTAAGTTCAATGAAACAATTATCATCCTTGATGACGAAGAAAAAACAGAGCAGACTTCAAAAAGTAGAAAAAGACAGAGGAAAACAGAGTATGCTGAGAAGAACAAAGGAAAAACCCTAAAAGATGATAAAAGTCCACAAAAACTTACCAGAAGGGTAACAAGGAGTCAAAATAAGCTGGATATCCTTGTTGAGGTTGTAGAAGACATAGGAAAGTGATCATTTGACTTCAGGGGCAGAGTATAGCATAAACCCTAATTTTGTTACAGTAAACCCTAATTTTGTTGCACCAAACCTTAATGGATATTTAACATTTTTGTTTACTCTTAGTTAATCATCAAGTAGTAATCATTTTTTACTATACTTGGTAAGATATCAGATATTTTTGTGGCTAAAGGAGTACAAGTCAACATAAGGAAAGCAAGCAACGAAGAAGGCAGACAGTTACACAATTTTGGCATCATTTCCAGGTTCATGCATCAGTTGGCTACAACGAGAGAACACACGTTTAGCTTCAGAGATAAAGCCTGTAATGCAGCAGACCGTTCTATATCCTATCTTGCAGCAGACACCTCGCTATTCTTCCAGGATACTAGCAACAAGAACATATAACAACCATGTGCTCTGATTTGACCATGGATTATGTATCAAATTAAGGATCTGAGTAGGTAAGATGATATGGTTTTCGTGATTTTTGTTAATTAAAATATCAAAGATTATGTAAATATTTTGTAATTATTGCTACCATACTTCAAGGAGCTTATCTCTATTGTATTTTCTATATATTTCATCAATAATATGAAGAAAGGGTTGGTTTTCCTAAAAAGATATAGTCATTGTCTGTGTGTTTTTGAATGCTTCAATTATTTCATTTTCCAAGATCAGTAGATTCTAACTAATGATATAAATATCCATGATATAGTTGGTTTTAGTATGTATGTTCTCTGTGTTTTCAAGTTCTCCTTTAATAATCTCTCAAATGCATTACTTTTGAATGTTTGGAAAAGATAAATTAATTCAAAATTCATCTTTGTTTTGATGCTTCGATTTTAAGTTTTCAAAGGTTCCCATCTTGATCCTCTAAAGTTACCATAGGATTCATTGTGTATTCCCTATTGTAGTGGATTGTTCTTCTTTTTCTTCACCCATCTACAACAAATGACAAAGGTCTAGGATCTGTTATCCACCTTTCCTTTATTAATCATGATCAAACAACAAATTATCTTGGTAAACCTATCTAAACCCTATCTATTTGACTTCATCATCCAATGAACTATTGATTTAAGGTCCAACCAAAACCTACATCAACATAACCTATCTAAGCATCTAGCCATAGTGTAAAGGTCAGAGAGAGCCCTCTCTGGATTGAAGGGGCTAGCCTTCAATCTGTAAGTTGGAGTGAAAAGGTTACCATGGAAACTTCTCTCCTACAACCAAGAGAAACTTTATGAGTGATAACACATACCAAAAAAAAAAAAATTGTTTATTTGGACTGTTGTTTTAATTCTAACACCTGACTAGTTCACTCTTCAAGATCCAAGTAGTTCAACAAAACATTTTGCAATTTTTTTTAATTGAACTGTTATTTTAATTTTAACACTTGACTAGTTCACTCTTTAAGATCTAATTAGTTCGACAAAACATTTTGCAAGACTCTTACAACATTGACCACTAAGAATGGGTGTGGTCTACCTTGATAACACCCGTGAACAATGCAAGATATGATTCCAATAAGCTACAAGCCAAAAGAAACATGTTAGTTGCTCTAAAATTTAGGACCTTAAGGGAAAAAAATAATTTTGTGCACAAATGACAAATAATAAGTTATTCCCTAGAAAGAGTAAATAGAGGGAAATCAAAGTAAGGTCCACAATGGAGAGGAAATTTACTTGATTTGTTGTTCGCGTTCTTCATCATTCACAACTTGTGCATATTTTGGGAGCCGCTATAGAGTAAAATTCAAGTTGGTGACAACAATATAAGTGTGCTGTCTAGAACTCCTCTTCAAACTCTTTCATCTTTGATTGTCTCTTTGTAATATCTGCAAATCAATTTGTTCTCTAGAACTTTACTCCAAATAATTCATCTGCTCACAATTTTCAATTAGCATAACACTCATAAGAACCTTAAAAAAACAAAAGAAGATTAATTCTGAATAAAACATACATGGTTAAACATATTGTATTTTACATTAAAATTACACGTTCAAATGACAACAAAATTTTACGCCTCACATAAAATAATAATAATAATATCCATTTTTAAGGTCACAACCATGCCAGACACCAAATTGGTGTATGATACCCCCTTGTTTGTGGGATAAGGGACCCACCTCCGCGCAAGGATTTGACTACTAAGTCTATGAAGGCATACATACTCTACCCCCCTCTCGTTTTGAAACTGTGACCTCTTAGGAGGAAACACATGCTGTTAACCATTAGGCCCACTCAAGCTGTATAAGGTGCAATTCCAAGACACTAACTGAACTACTATATGATGGGACCAATCCCTTTTAGCTTGCGGATTAACAATAATTAGACGGTGATTAACAATCAGATAAAGTCAATGCAATTATGATTAACACTAAACAGATGATTAACACAGATATTTTGTTTTGGCTTGATGGCACGGTTAATTGCTGGGTACAGTGGTAGGTGTGAGGGGACACTTGTCCTTGCCCTCAGTCTTCACCCTCCCACGCTTCAACTATACTCCTCCACCCCGCATTCACTTGTCACTTTGGCGCTTGGCCTTGCTCTGCTCGTGGTGAGGGTTTGTTGATGGTTTGTCTGCGACTGTGTTGAGGGTTAACGATGGTGTTCGGTCCGCAACTGGGTGTGGGTTCTTCTGCCAGTGACTTGGCAGCTCCGCTGGCCCTTCCTACTATGTTGTTCGGTTGGTCTCACCTGGGCACTGTGTTGATGGCTTTGTCGGTTTTGTTAGAGGGTTTTCTCTGTCCTGAAACTCAATGGTTCTCTGTGTGCCTTCACTGTATAATTGTTTGTTTGCTTGCTTATTCATTCCTCTGGTTAACTAGTTCTTTCTCTGTGTTGTTCTCTTGCAGGTTGCGGTCACAAGGGACCGGTTCCTCGGCTCTGCTTGGCAAGGTAAGCTCTTTGTCTTTGCTGCATTTCTTTTTCGCAATTTTTGTTCTTACTGAGGGTAGCCGCTCCTTGTAAGCAGGGACTCCCTCTTGTGGCTACGACTTGGTTGTGGGTTCTTCGCGCCGATGCCGTCCACTCCTCTGATGAGCTTTCTAAACCCTCTCCCTTGCTGTTGTTCGCCCTTTTGTTTCAGTTGTGAGTACTCAGATTCTAACACACTTCTGTTGGCTGTAACTGCAGGTGGGTGGTGGCTTGGGACGGCCGCTTCCACGACTGTCGCTGTCTGGTGAACCCGGTAGGGTCGCTCCTCATCACTGATATATGTTTCGTTTTTATTTTGGTTGTGGTTCCAGCACTTTGGTTTCTGGTAGTTGTTTGGCTCTGAGAGCCTCGGCTCTTTGGTTGTTGTTGGCCACCTTTGGCTACGCCCTTTTTGTATATTATTTATGTTGTCTCAGCAGTCTTGAATATTTTAAGGGTCTTCAAACCCTGGGTCTGTCGTGGGATGTCTCTAACGAGACTCGTCCCACCTTGGCAATGGCTATTCTGGTATTTTTGTTTGTAACTTATCTTCCTGCACAACTATTATTTGAAAGAAAGAAAAGACTTTTGTTTGTATGGCTATGGTTTACCTGAATATGCAATGCGGTCATTTTTTAAGCTGAGACTGTTGATTCTGTAGAGGCTTCTCCGTGTCGTTTGTCTGCTCTTTGTGGGCTTGGAATTTGTTGCTGGCTGGAACTATAATTTTCGCTCTTTGCTTTTCAAATGTCTTCAAATGCTGTTATTTCCGTCCTTGAGACTCTCTGTTGCTAGATAGCTGGTAGAACTAGTTGTTTTGGAAAAGAAAAAGAAAATACATCGCTCTGTTCTTTGTCAATGCACACAATATTTGTATGGAAGGGATGAATAGTTAGCTGTAAATGAAATTCATTGCTCTGTCTTGATCAATACACAGTAGTTAAATGGAAGAGATTAATAGAGGGCTATAAATGGATACAGATGTTCTGCACAGAAATGAAATTCTTATTTTATTTTCTTCTGTTCTGTCTCTCGTAATCGAACCTCTACAAAATATGATATGCTTTCTTTTGTACTATTTCGAGACAGTTTCTCACAACTGCTCGCAGTTACATCGGTAGTTACATAGTTGTGAAAACTGTTTTTTTTTTCTTGCTCTGTTGGAAAATATATATTTTGTACGAAAGATAACTGTTTAATTTAAAAAGAAAAACAAAGAAAAAGGTGGTTGTAACAACCTTCCTCTAATCATGATGTTCCTAAGTGCCATTTACCTAATAAATTAAAATAAAAAACAAACAAGTCCCTAAATGTTGTTTTAACCAACAAATGAAAATGAAACTAAACGATGAGTGTGAACCTGTTCTTCCTAGCTGAGACCAAACACCCCAGCCATGATACCCTCAGCTAGATGCTCCTACATCAGGCTCCTAGGGTAATAAAAATTCATGGCTCCGGTCCATGAGCTCCTCGACTGAATAGCCTGCCTGCTGTATTTGTCCCGCGTCAAGCCAGGAACTATCCTCAATGGGACGGTTCTTCCACTTGATAAGGTACTGTAAGTATTCTTTCTGCCGAGTCCACCTAGCCACTTGAGTGTTGAGGATCCTCTCGATCTCAAGGGGCTGAGCTGAAGGCATTTGCCTCATCCAAGTGTTACTTCCCTCCTGTGTGTCCCGTGTAGGCCGTGCTGAACTGTCGTCTTCAGGACTGGCAGTATATGGAAACAAGTCTGCCATGTTGAAAATGGGCGATATGCCTATGCCTGGAGGCAGCTGTAATTCATAAGCATTGGTTGAGAATTTACGTAGAATTTTACAAGGGCCAGTCTTTTTATATTTCAGTTTGTTCTATTCACCCCTAGGAAACCGTTCTCTGTGCAAATGTGCGAGGACTTCATCTCCCACATTAAACTGTACCTCTCGTCATTTCAGATCTGCCTACTGCTTATACTTTTGACAACTTTCCTGCAACTTCATCTTTACTTGCTTGTGTAGGTCATTCATTGCTTTGGCAAAATCTTCCCCATTAGCACTCTATCTTTCCTTCTGTGCTAGATCTCATAACTCATGCACTACGCGAGGATGCATGCCATATAAGATCTGGAAAGGATTGTATCCCATACTACGATTCGGTGAGTTGTTGTAAGCGAACTTCGCCTGGGCAAGTACACGATCCCACATCTGTGAATTTTCTTCAATCAAGCTTCATAGCAGGTTTCCCAAGCTCTTGTTTACCACCTCTGTTTGCCCGTCGGTCTGTGGGTGATAAGCAGAGCTGAAACTTAACTGTGTGTCCATCTTCTTCCACAAGGTGCGCCAAAAGTGTCCTGTAAATTTCACATCCCTGTCGGAAACTATGGACTTAGGCAGGCCGTGTAGCCTGACTATCTCCGTGAAAAACAAGTGGGCCACGTGAGTGGCATCACTGGTTTTTTTACAAGGGATGAAATGTGCCATTTTTGAGAACCTGTCTACTACCACCATCACAGAATCATAACCTCATTGCGTTCTTGGTAGACCCAAGACAAAGTCCAAGCTGACTGAGTCCCACGGTCTACTCGGAATAGGTAGTGGTGTGTAGAGTCCTGTATTCTGACTGTGTCCTTTCGCCAACTGACACACTTTACATCTGGTTACAAATCGCTGCACATCCCTCCGCATCTTTGGCCAGTAATAAAAATGGCTGAGCTGGTCTAAGGTCTTATCAATGCCGAAATGTCCGGCTAGACCTCCACTGTGCTTTTCCCGGATGATGTTCTCCCTCATCAAACAGTCGGGAATGCATAGTTGTCCCCCTTTAAACAACAACTTCTCCTGTAAGTTATAGTCCAGCCACAGACTATTGTTCCTCAACAAAGGATTTTGGTAGGCTTCGTAAGCCTCCTTAAAATCCTCATCTGTCTGATACAAGTCCGTCAGGTGCTCGAAACCCAACACTTGTATCGTACTCTCCTGTAAGAGCAAAGCTCTTCTGCTCAATGCATCTGCTACCTTGTTGGCTTGTCCACTGATATGCTTCAAGACAAACGTGAAACTCTGCAAGTACTCAACCCACTTTGCATGCTTGTGGTTTAGCTTATGTTGCTGCATAACGTACTGCAATGCAAAATTATCAGAAAACAGAACAAATTCATTACCCAACAAATAGTGTCTCCAATGCTTCAATGCTTGGATGATAGCATAGAACTCCTTGTCGTAAGATGAGTACTTTTGCCTGCTTTCGTTCAGTTTTTCACTGAAATAAGCAACAAGTTTGTCTTCCTGGCTGAGTATGGCCCCAATGGCTGTACCACTAGCATCACAACGAACCTGGAAAAGCTTGTTAAAATCTGGCAATCTCAGGATTGGTCTTTCAGTGATCTTCTTCTTCAGCATTTGAAAGCTTTTCTCTGCTGCCTCAGTCCAACGGAAAGGCTGACTTGCCTTTTTTATAGTATCCAACATAGGTGCGCAGATCTCACTAAAATTTCTTATAAACTTACGATAAAAACTTGCCAACCCATGGAAACTATGTACCTCAAACAAACTTTTTGGGGATGGCCAGCTAATGATAGCTGCAATTTTCTCTGGGTCCATCTTCAGCTCATTTTCTGCAATCACAAAACCCAAATAAACTAATTCCCTCTGAAGAAAAGAATTTTTTTTTCAGATTTATCAGCAACTTGTTTTGCTGTAACTTCTCCAGCACACTTCGAACGTGTCGAAAATGTTCTCCTCTGGTCTTACTAAAAATTAGTATATCATCAAGATATACAATCACGAACTTTCCAATGAATTCTTTTAACATCTCATTCATTAAGCGCATAAAGGTACTAGGGGCATTGCTTAACCCGAATGGCATCACCAACCACTCATATAAACCTTCATTGGTTTTAAAGGCTGTCTTCCATTCGTCTCCTTCCCTGATTCGAATCTGGTGGTATCCACTCTTTAGATCGATTTTCGAGAAATATGCTGCCCCGCTCAAATAGTCCATCATGTCATCCATCCGTGGTAATGGGAACCTGTACCTGATGGTAATCTTATTGATGGCTCTCGAATCAGTGCACATTCGCCACTCTCCTCCTTTTTTTGGAGCTAAAACTGTTGGAACTACACAGGGACTTAAACTCTCCCTTATCAACCCTTTATCCAGCAATTCCTGTACCTGTTTCCTAATCTCCTCGTTGTCCTTAGGACTCATTCGGTACGCTACCTTGTTTGGTAGACTAGCTCTGGGTATAAAGTCTATGTGATGACTGATACTTCTCTTAGGAGGCAATTTATCCGGAAAATCGTCCACTACAATGTCACTAAACTCCTGCAACATGTTCTGAATTTCTTCAGGCAAATCTGCAATTTCGGTGTGCAACAACACTATTTTTGGCCTCCTCACAACAGCATATTTTATCTCGCTGTCTTCAACCTGTTTCAAAAATTCCTTTCCTCCCACCAGCAACACTTTGGTTCCACTAGTTTCTGTTGCTTCCTCCTCCTTGATGGGTACAAGCGTGTGCTTAATCCCATCCTTGACAAACTTGTAACAGTTTGTCTTTCCATCATGAACTACCTTCCTGTCATACTGCCATGGCCTTCCTAGTAGTATATGACATACATCCATAGGCATAATATCACAAATAACCTTGTCCTTATACCTGCCAATATGGAACTCAACTTCACACTGTTCATCAACCAACAGTTGATGGCCTTTCTGCAACCACGACACCTTATAGGGAGTGGGGTGCTTCAGCCGCTTCAAACCCAACTTCTCCACCATCTCTGTGGCAACCAGATTATCCGTACTCCCACTGTCAATAATTAGCTTGCAGCATTTTCCGTGTGACTTACAAACTGTCCGAAATAATGCCTTCCTTTGAGTTTGTTCAGCTGTCTCCTTAGCTGGCTTCAATAGTACTTTATTCAAAATTAAGGCTTCTCCTATTTCTGGCACATTCTCCACTTCTTAGGGTGGTGCCTCTGCTTCCTCGGGCTGTGCAACATACGCTCCTCTTGGACCAGCTTGTTCTCCTTCAGGACACTCAAAAGACCTGTGCCCCCACTTGTGGCACTTGTAGCACTGGTAGGCAGCTCCTCTGCCTCTGCCATTTCCCCTTCCTCTCTGATATGGCCTTCCTCCTCTAGTGTTGTCTCCTTTTTCTGTTGTCCCTGAAGTCTTGGAACTGCTGCCCTCTTCACTATTGTTGGCAGTTCATCCTCTGCCATAGGATTGTCCTTTTCCCTGCCAGTTCCTCATCCTCTCCTGGCATTCTGTTTTCTTGTGATCTTCTCTTCTGCCTTTATGGCACTCTGGTATGCTTCTTCTATGCTCCTTGGAGAGAGAATACTTATCTCATCCAATATCTCCAGCCTTAGGCCGTTCACAAACCTAGCTGTTTTTTCCGGGTTGTCCTTCGTGTAACCAGCTCTCAAATTCACCCGGTAGAATTCTTCAGTATATTCTTTCACCGTCATTCCTCTCTGCTTCAAATTCTGCACTTGTTGATGCAGGGCAATCTGGTAATCTTTGGGCAAAAATCTACCCTTCATCTTGGCTACCATTCTTGGCCATTTCTTAATTGGCAACTTATTCATCCTCCTTCTTTCAGCTTGGACACTGTCCCACCACAAGGCCGTGTGTCCTTTCAGCTTGGTTGCAATGAATTTAACTCTCCGATCTTCGCTGACCTCCTCACATTCGAAATATTTGTCCAACTCACTAATCCAGTCCAACAAAACTTCTATGGACAAGCTGCCATCGTAATTTGGAATCTCTGGCTTTGGCTTACTACTAGCCAACAAAACTGACCTCAATAACCTGATTTTAGGTCCTTCCTCATCCGATCCATCTGTCGCAACTACAGCTTCTTCGTCACTGTCATCTCCTACCTCCAGATCCCTTCTCCTTCCTGCTTCTACTGCCGCCAAACGGGCATTAAGGATCCTAATCTCTTCCCGTAATCCTTCCTCTGCTACTCTCCGAACACCTCTCCCACGACCTCATCTTCCAACTTCCATTTCTTAAGAAAGCTCAAAACCTGCTCTGATACCACAATATGATGGGACCAGCCCTTTTAGCTTGTGGATTAACAATAATTAAGCGGTGATTAACAATCGGATAAAGTCAATGCAATTATGATTATCACTAAACAGATGATTAACACAGATATTTTGTTTTGGCTTGATGGCACGGTTAATTGCTGGGTACGGTGGTAGGTGTGAGGGGACACTTGTCCTTGCCCTCAGTCTTCACCCTCCCACGCTTCGACTATACTCCTCCACCCCGCATTCACTTGTCACTTTGGCACTTGGCCTTGCTCTGCTCGCGGTGAGGGTTTGTTGATGGTTTGTCTGCAACTGTGTTGAGGGTTAACGATGGTGTTTGGTCCGCAACTGGGTGTGGGTTCTTCTGCTAGTGACTTGGCAGCTCCGCCTGCCCTTCCTACTATGCTGTCCGGTTGGTCTCACCTGGGCACTGTGTTGATGGCTCTGTCGGTTTCGTTAGAGGGTTTTCTCTGTCCTGAAACTCAATGGTTCTCTATGTGCCTTCACTGTATAATTGTTTGTTTGCTTGCTTATTCATTCCTCTGGTTAACTGGTTCTTTCTCTGTGTTGTTCTCTTGCAGGTTGAGGTCACAAGGGACTGGTTCCTCGGCTCTGCTTGGCAAGGTAAGCTCTTTGTCCCTACTACATTCCTTTTTCACAATTTTTGTTTTTACTGAGGGTAGCCTCTCCTTGTGAGCAGGGGCTCCCTCTTGTGGCTACGACCTGGTTGTGGGTTCTTCGCGCCGGTGCCGTCCACTCCTCTAGCGAGCTTTCTAAATCCCCTCCCTTACTATTGTTCTCCCTTTTGTTTCAGTTGCGAGTACTCAGATTCTAACACCCTTCTGCTGGTTGTAACTGCAGGTGTGTGGTTGATTCGGATGCCCACTTCCACGACGGTCACTGTTCGGTGAACCCGGCAGGGTCGCTCCTCGTCACTGATATATGTTTCGTTTTTATTTTGGTTATGGTTCCAGCACTTTGGTTTCTGGTAGTTTGTCTGGCTCTGAGGGCCTCGGCTCTTTGGTTGCTGTTGGACACCTTTGGCTACGCCCTTTTTTTATATTAATTATGTTGTCTCAACAGTCTTGAATATTTTCTGGGCCTTCAAACCTTGGGTCTGTCGTGGGATGTCTCTAATGAGACTCGTCCCACCTTGCCAATGGATATTCTGGTATTTTTGTTTGTAACTTATCTTCCTGCATGACTATTATTTGAAAGAAAGAAAAGACTTTTGTTTATATGGCTATGGTTTACCTAAATATGCAATGCAGTCATTTTTTAAGCTGAGACTGTTGATTCTGTAGAGGCTTCTCTGTGTTGTTTGTTTGCTCTTCATGGGCTTGGAATTTGTTACTGGCTGGAACTGTAATTTTCGCTCTTTGTTATTCGATTGTCTTCAACTGCTGCTATTTCCGTCCTCGAGACACCTTGTTGCTAGATAGCTGGTAGGAACTAGTTGTTTCGAAAAAGAGAAAGAAAATACACCGCTCTGTTCTTTGTCAATGCACACAGTATTTGTATGGAAGGGATGAATAGTTAGTTGTAAATGAAATTCATTGCTCTGTCTTGATCAATACACAATAGTTAAATGGAAGAGATTAATAGAGGGTTGTAAATGGATACAGATGTTCTGCACAAAAATGAAATTCTTATTTTATTTTCTTCTGTTTTGTCTCTTGTAATCGAACCTCTACAAAATATGATATGCTTTCTTTTGTACTATTTTGAGACAGTTTCTCACAACTGCTCGCAGTTACATCGGTAGTTACATAGTTGTGAAAACTGTTTTTTGTTTTCTTGCTCTGTTGGAAAATATATATTTTGTACGAAAGATAATTGTTTGATTTAAAAAGAAAAACAAAGAAAAAGGTGGTTGTAAAAACCTTCCTCTAATCATGATGTTCCTAAGTGCCATTTACCTAATAAAGTAAAAATAAAAAACAAATAAGTCCCTAATTGTTGTTTTAACCAACAAATGAAAATGAAACTAAACGATGAGTGTGAACCTATTCTTCCTAGCTAAGACCAAACACCTCAGCCATGATACCCTCAGCTAGATGCTCTTGCATCACTATAGGTTGTTGTGTTTCAACTTCCATGTGCTCTAGTCTCAACTATCAATTAATCATACCTCTTTCTTGCATTCCTCATGTTGCTTTGTATCCCTTTGTCTAATAATTTTAATTTCTTCATCTTTCACACGCAATTTTGATGACACTATGCTAACTGTATCTTCTAAACATTTACTGTGCTTCTATTGTTTAGCAAATTTAGTTTTAAACCAAAACAACTTCTGATTGTCCTCATCCATTTTCTTTAGAGTTTCCACAACCATTTTATGATATGATTTCATCTCATACCTCAACCTTGATTTGCCTGCAAGATATTCTTGCATTGTTATAATAGCTCCTTCAATAAAAATTAAAAATTTTACTCACTTGCATCAAACAACATGAACTAAAATCAAAGCATCCTCGCTAGTGATGTCGAGATCCACCACCTCTTTCCACTTTGGAAGTGGATTCTCAACATCAGTTTGTTCCATAGTTTGGCTTATATAGATGATTCCTATCCTCTGTATATGATTGATAATCCATGCCGGAAGTAAAGATGAATCTTGCATACCTAGGATAGGACCTATACAACAAATTTGGTTCCAATGTCCCATTGTAAATTTTCCATGAACCATTTTTTTACCTTGAAGATGCAATGCTAGATGCGTGAGCCATTCTATTGAGATATTATCCTAGTTTAGTACTAGTCCACAAAAGAGTGATATTTCAAATATTTAGCCTTAATAACGGATTGCCATATCCCTGTACCATATACTGGTCTCCAGAAACTCTTGGAAAGCAAATCCTAGCCTAAGGATTTTAAATATTTTAAGCCCCATCCGCCTTGATCAGTCGGTCTAGAAATGTCCCTCAGACAAACCAAATGAATTTTTTTCTTCCTCTTGACCCAGGCCGTGGGAACTTGGCTATGATAACTTTGATTTTATGGATAACGATATTGGGACAATAGAAATAGTTGCATCCATTACACCACAAAGTTATATAAAATAGATTGAATGTGTATCATCGTGCCCCTCGACGACAACCACCTGTATGGCCAATTTGTTATCATGATCTCAAATTGCAAATCCGAAATCCGATAACAATTTGGCTTTAATCTGTTTCTCAAATATGTGAATCCATCATTGGGAGGCGCAACACCAACATCAAAGAAGTGTGCAATCTCTAAGATGATCTCGTGTTGATCAGAGGAATCTTGAGCCATTCATGTAGAGACCACAAGCATCCCCTAATTTTGAGATTATGTGCAAGGTTTCTTTCCATTAACAAATGGATACCTATCTAAAGATGGTTACATCATTAACAAACATTAGATGAGTAATAAATACCTTCTTAGTGATCTTAAGACCAACAAATTTATCATCAATATTTGCCCTGCTAATTTTTCTACTTAGGCCATCAATGACAAGAAGAAATAGGAGAGGAGAAAGGACACAACCCTGCCTTAGCCCCTTATGAGCCCAGAATAAATGAGACAAAACTCCATTAATCAAAACAACATAACATACCGTCAAAACACATTACCTAATCCAGTCCACGATGTCAATAGATAATTTGATTTGATAATATGATTTTATGCAAGATCAACCTAAGGAACATCCAATCAACACTATTGTGAGCCCTATGCAAATCTAGCTTGAGAAAAATAGCCTCCTTTTGTGGGATTTAATCGAATGAATGTGTTCTTGTGCAATTGTAACAAGGTCTTGAATCTTCCTATTGTTTAGAAAACCAATTTGTTCCACATATATGAATTCAGATAACTTCCCTTTTAAGCAATTTGCAATAATTATAGAGAGCATTTTATATGTGACATAGGGAAATAGGTATGTAATCCCTGAAAGTTGTGTGACAAGAATACTTTGGTATGAGAGAAATGAAAGTAGCATTTATATTACTAGTGACCTTTCTAAGGCGACGAGATTTCTCCGCCAAATGAAGCATATCCATTCCCATAATATCCATGAAATGTGTGAAGATCTCGACCGCCCGTCCATCTAGTCTAGGGCATCTTTCTTTTGCAAAAGATTGAAGAACAATTGTTAATTCCTCTAGAGAAATAGGTTTGTCAAGCTCCAAAACATCCTCCACCCAATATGAGAAATAGAAAGAGGGAGAAAAAATACTCACAACACAAATCACTCTCATATTTTTATTTATCACAAAGATTATATATATGTAGGATATAGATCAAAGACTTCGATGAATCTAGATCCTAAGAAAGTGGATCTATGACTTGGAAATGCCACAAATACAACTCAGACATAGGGAACAACAAATTCTAGATTGACTCCTCGTAACTCCTAATGACAACTACACATGACATGGAAGAATTACTACCAACACCCTCCCTTAATGCTTACATGAAAAACACATATTACAACAACAAAGATAATTTGTCTAACTGGTCTTCATCAATAATCACATCCACTATGGAATCTCACAAACACCACTCTTTCACCACCACATCTTCGAGTTGTCACTTGATCTCCATTTAAAATGTAACCACCTATGACCATCATTGGTGAACGTTGCAAGATTAACAATATTGACAGCTCGGCTCGTCAGGGCTTCCACGATACGAGCCATCGATTAATGAACCATCCTATATACCAACAACCATCTGTCGGATATTTTGCTTTCGACTATCCATGAGTTGCTAGGATGGAGGTCTAGATATTGAATGTGTTCAAAAGTTGATCAAACAACTTGACTTTACTAACACACAAGAATTGATGTTTCGGACACTGAGACTTCCAGTTTAAGAACCACCAACCCTTTTTATAACCAGAATTGAAAGAAATAGAAAACTACTTGACAAATACATTTCACAACTACAAACTCAATAATCATCAAACTATCAGTTGTCATTCAGGCATAGACAAGTCACCATGTCCCTCCTTAGCACAGGTCAAAAGTTGTTCATTTGGTTCAATCTTTATCTTGGAGTTTTCTCGTCTTCACAAAGCAACATTTGTTAGAGTGGTCAATTCCAACAAACTTACACTCACATATTGAGTTGACCAGACTCAATATGTTTAAAATGCAAACTCCAAAATTTGAGATCGGAACAAGATTGCAACAAAAACATCTAACGCAAAGATCTCTTCTTCGCAGAAGCGAAAAATTGAGATCTGCCTCCAACTTTAACACTTTTGACATATATCACTAGCCACTTGAAACTCATCCGCACTAGATCTCAGATCCAGATCTTGCTCTTCCTCCTCTTGTACATCAAGCTCATCTTGATCTTCCTCAACTTGTACATCAAGCAAAGATGCAGCAACGCCAAATCAGTGAATACCGAGCACGACATGACTATGAAGAACAACAAGAACAAGAAGCACTTGTGACAATGAATACATTCACCTGACCATCTCCTCTGTTATTGCCAGATGCTGGCTGAAAGTGCAGCCGCAGTAATGATGTGGGGAGAGCTTTTTCCTGTAGCTCGCGAAAGAGGGTTCTGTGTATCCTTTTAATGGTAAATTTGAAAATGAAAAGTCTCCGCCTCCAATGGTAATAAACTGTACCATAGCCATCTCCGTATGAACCATAAATTCATTTCATTTAAAATTGTTTTATCTCCTGTAATGATCAAGCACCGAAAAAAGGCGTTCCCTGCCAAGGCCACCCCAATTTTGATCAGCCACCAGACAAAGGCATTCTCTGCCAAGGCCGTCACAATTTTTAGTGGAATGGATTCAACACCATAAAAAAACTGGGAACACTCAAAATCCAAATCCTGAAGCTTGACGACTGTAACTGGGATTTCCAAATTTTTTACTAAATTTTCTCACACACTGAATTTCCACAAATTTTGGGGCAAAATTGTGGCCTCTTTAGACTACTAGCCCAACAAAAATCAGAAGCTATTTTTATATATAATCCACCAAAAAAATATTCAGAAGTCATTTGTTTATATAATATTTTTCTGAACTTTGGCCCTAAAACTGCTTGTGGTTGGCTATGAGCTCATCTCTCGGGGAAATAAGGGTTAAAGGGCCAAGGCCCAGAGGCATCTAGGATGAGTGAATGTCTAGCCCTTATAGACCACCAATAAATTATTCTAGATGACCTGGTTTTCCTTGATAACTATGATGAATGTCACTACCCGTTTAACATTAATATTTTTCTGAACCTTTCAATCAGCTGATTAAGATTATTTTTTTTCAGAGTAAGAATTTGCAAATTTAAAATCAAAACGAATAGATACATTTATGTAAAGATAGATTTATCATCAATAATAGTATGTTGTACTGAAGGAAAGATAAAAACTATAATTGTAAATTCTTATAAGCTCATTATATGATGATTGCAGAACAGAGAACCTTGTTTGATGTTTTATTTCAATGTTTTTATTCTATATGCTTTGCTTGAGCATGTATTTTTCATTTTACATATGTTTCTATGCACAACCAGGCTTTAACAGACATCTTTCCTTTTTCTAATGCTTAATCTGTTACATCAGCTACATCAGCTGACGCCATCAAATTCCAGGTGCACATCATTTATAAGACTAAGATGAATTTGTGCTGTTTGTAACTTCAGTAAAGCAAAGCAAATGATAGGAAATATTAGTACTAAGCTTGGCTCTATTGGTTCAAAATTCGGACGAATGTGGTTTTTATTTTAGATTTGTTCTCTGAATCTATATTTCCAAAATCCGCTGGTAGTCAAACGGTTCTCTGAATCTAATTTTTCACAATTTTCACGCTTACAGAGAAAGTACACAGGAAGTGACCAGAACTCATGTTCGGGGTCAAAATTTCAGGACTTAAAAAAGAATTTACAGTATTTTATACCTTTGGATTTTTCCATTTAATACTTGGTTGCCAGTTTTCCAATTTGAAAAACGATTGTACATGTATTTTTAACATTTTGAAAATTTTAAGATATGATACCTCGAGTATGAATATTAATAATGGTGTTAGCCCAAAAGTGTAAAAACTAGAGGTAGCCTTACATGAAATAAGGATGTGGATGCGGAATGGTTGAGGAATCAGGAGAGGAGGGGAGGTAGGGTAATGGGAAGGAATTGGTAAAGTAGAGGAATGCTTGTGGAACATGGTTGTGTTATGGAAATTTATCAAGTTGTTGGGGCTATCAAATGCTTTCATAAAGGCACCGAGGAGATAGATATAGCCACAAATTGATAGTGAAGACTGTGAATCAAGCAAGTAAAGACTTAGAAATTAAATTTCATGAAATGACAAGGCAAGCGGAAGAAGACATATATGGAAATGTTGACAGAGATAGCCACAAACTAATAGTGAAGACTGTGAATCAAGCAAGTAAAGACTTAGAAATTAAATTTCTTGAAATGACAAGGCAAGTGGAAGAAGACATATATGGAAATGTTGACATGCACCCTATCACATAGATTTTCTATAATTATGCTTTGCTCAATCCATGAGCTCATCAAGTCTTCATGGTGTTAGCACTTGAAATTTCACCTCAGGCTGAAAAGGCAAATCTCAAAGCTACATCAAACCATTCATCCTCGTAGCTAGCCCTACGGGGCAGGAGAAGGCTCTCTCCGGTCAATCTCGGTAGATTTTCAATAGGAAGAGATGACCAATTAAGGTAACACTGATATTAGGCTAGTAAACTGATTTGAAGGTTGATTTGGGGGTTTTTGGGGTTTTTGGTGGCAAATTGAGGAACTGCAATTTAGGGTGCGGGGATTGGACACAGTTTCTGCAGGGGGGTCTTTGGGGCAAGGTAGGAACCTGTATTGATGTCTTTAGCTGAAAGGGATGATTTAGAAGAAAGATGAGAGGGCTAAAGAGAGCAAACAATGGATTTGAATTCTCTTTAGACAGCAGAAAACATAGAAATTAAACAAATTTAAAAGTAGAGCATGGCAAGCATGAATTCTGACTTTATCACTTCATTTGTTTAATATGCAGCAGTATAGAAAGGAAATGAATCACATAAAAAACCTTACAATAACATGAAGAAACACACCATCAACACCTGAGTCCACATGAATCCCAAAGATGACTGCAAAACCCTGGTCTTCCTTAGCCAAAAATTGCAGAGATACAAGTGAAATATACAATGATAGCTCCTCCCTCAAGAGTCCAACCATGAAAATGAGCATGAAAGTAAATAACATAGATGATCTAACCTCTTTCCCTGCCTCCATGGGTCGAGCTCACTATCCTAGGAGCTGTTTGAACAACTTCTAAACTAAGCACTACAAAATAGGCAGTCAAAACAACTTGCCTCTAAAAACATGGAAACCAGTTCATACAGTTACATGAGAGAAACTTCTAGAAGAGTAAAACAAGAGTAAAAGTATCCAAAAAGTGCCACAAGTACAGTCAAAAGGACCACCATCGACCTCAGCAAGTCAATCTGGAGCTAAACTGCAAATTCTGGGCTGAACTGGTCAAATCTGGCACAAATTCCTCAACGGGTCGCGCACTTTGGAGCCCTGTTTGGAGGCCTTCCCGGTGTCAGAATGAGGTTCAGGATAGCTCGTTGGAAAGGTCTCTGAGTTTAATTTTCAACCCAACTAGAATATTTGGATTTGGAGGTCATTTGCCTAGTCAAAAGTCAATTCTCCCAAAACTACTTCTGCAGCTCAAAAAAGGGGCAGAAAGTCAAAATTTGGCTGTATTTTGACCTTTTGGAGGCCCAAAACTCCATGAAAACTCAAGGTAATGCATGGGCATATGTAACTTTACATGAAAAATCCAAAAATGCTGAGTTTTTGCAAAACGGAGCTACGATGACAAAGGGTCTCACCCCCGTTGAGAAGCCAAAACCTGTAAATTGCCCAAAAATGCCAAAAATGAGTCAAAACTCCCAAATTTTTTTGTGCTTGGTGCTGTGAAGAGGCTAGTGAGTGTCATGATGAGTGAGAGAAGCCTCGGCCAAGATGCGGAGGGGGTTGGTCTTCTTCTTCCTCTTAAGAGCCTCGGTCAACCTTCTTTGGAACATTTTCATCTTTGCTTTACAAACATGCATCCTAGCCCAATAATGGTTTTTCATGTTCCTTAGTAGCCTTTTGTCTTGGTTGGCCTTAGCCAACAGCCTCTCCAAGTGGGCATTCTCCTGAATAAGTAATGACTCCCGGTCAACAGGCAATGGGTCACCGGGCCTCCTACGGTTTAGGACTCGGTCACTACGAATCCTCCAAATCTCATCAAGTGCCTTCTCCTCCTCCAGCTGTGTGTTCCGCTGCTCTAGATATGTGATGGTCCATTGGGCACCCTCAAGTCTCCGCTGCAAAACATCATTCTCGGCCCGGAGCTGCTGAATGATCTCCTTTGCCTCTTGGCTCGGAGAACTGACCTCAAGATCAATCACCGGATCCTCATGAACCATGGGCTCTTTGCCCCTCTGCAATACCTGTGCTGGCGAAGAAAGCGAGTCCCCTTCCACCTGTTGTGGAGATAACACTCGCTGCTATGAAGATGAAGGCGAGACCCCTTCCACCTGCTGTGGAGATAGTACTCGCCTAGCTGCTGCAAATAAGGCCCTTGGGCCTTTCTGATAGGTGACCATAGGAATGGAGCTGACATGTCGGGTGATGGGAACATCAGGCTGCTGAGATGGTCCTCCCTCTTCATGAATAGCCTCCTGATGTGGCTGAGGTGGCACTGTGAAAAACTCACGGGAGATGAACTCCTCCCATGAGATGCCCTGCTGAGTCAACTGATGAGAGACTATAAGCTGGATCAAACCATAGTGAAAAAGGCTCCTGTACTGCTGTGCCGGGGTCTTCCTCTGCAACATGGGTACCATCCTCTGAATGTTCTGAAATAGGAAGATCGGGAGGTTCATCATCCTCACCCGGGTGAAATGCATCAACAGGCGAATGTGATATGAATACACCTGTGAAAATCTGCCCTCACATGTAAAATAATGCATGATAAGTCTCATGAGGGGAGCATACTCACTCCGAAGAAATCTGAATGGGAAAGCACCTGTCAACAGTTTCACAAATGATGGCCAGACATAAGGCTCAAAGTGAACAAAATCAAGTAATCTGCGCTTAGGCCACACCTCACCCACATTTGGTATCCCTGTAGCCTCTGAGATCACTTCGGGTGTCAATATGAAATTCACCCCTGCAAGAGTGACATGTCCATCATGGAGGTGTAAGAAAAACAAGCGGGCCAACTCTCTATGATGCTGAATCTGAGAGAGCCTCTCACAAAACTGATAGCATGACATATACTGGAAACAATTTAGTGCCAAAGGACAAGCCTGTAACTCTGCCAAAGAAATAGGCTCCTCCCTCTTATGATGACCTCCCTTACCCCCTCTACGAGGCCTCCTCTGTTCCTCAATCTCTGTTGATGATGAATGGTCATCACCTTGCTCATAAGTTTCAGTATCTGACATGGTTTTGGAGCAAGGTGGGCAAACTGAAGGAAAAATTGAACTGCTGCCTCTGCCTGCAAAAGTACTGAACTCTATGCTGTTTCAAGGGGAAAAACATGAGGGGAATGTTAGGGGAGGGAACTTCTTAACAAGGAATGGGAATATATGAAAATAACAGGGAATTTTCAAGGGAAACTTTACAAACTGTCATGCATGTAGGAACACATTTTAACATTGGGAAATCATTTGCAAAGAACATCTCATATGGGATAAAAACATGTATGATAATGAACATGGAAGGGGCATATATGTATCAATAGGGACATAGGGACACCATACACCAAATTTGCTTATAGGAGTTCATGTGTGTCATAAGGCAAATTTTTGCTCTTTTTGTTCTTAAGGAGTACATGCACATTGTTTTCACATAGAGGGAAGGGTTTCATGTATAAGGGGATATCAAGGGTATATAGGGGTTATGTACATGCCTCTAGATATACAGCAGCATTTATTTTCACATGACTCTTTCTTTATTTACAAATGTATCTTTTCTTTTGTTTTATTTTTTGCATGTGTATGGTAGAGGGAATTAGGGTTTTGTGTGCTTGTGAGAGGGGTAGGGTTTATAGCTTAGGGATGGGGAAAAAATAAACATTTTATGAACAAATAATATGGGACAGAGATGCAAGCATGACTATGACTGAAAGAGGAAAAGAGGGAAGGGACCAAATGGGACAAAAAACACTTGAAACAGTCACAAAACCCTAGCATTTTACAAACATTAGCAAGCAGCCATATTAATCCATTCATTTGCAAATTTAGAAGATGAAATCATAGCATACATCCATATTTTCACTACCAATATCAACATCCATGCATTAAGAGCCTACCTCGACCGATTGAGCAAATTTGAAGTGGAATGAAGGAATTTATTTGAAGTTTTGGTGGCAGACAGTCCAACGGGTCGCGCACGCTCCCCAACGGGTCGCGCCCGTTATGATTTCACACTGCCGGAGTGCGCTGGACGGGTCGCGCACCGCCCAACAGGTTGCGCACGAGCCTGGACGGGTCGCGCACCTGCAAACTGCCCGAAACCGTTGCAATTTTGCCTCTTTCGCCTATCACTCTCTCACAATCTCTCTTGCAAGCTTGAAATGCACAATGAGAGTGAAAGGAGGGAGCATTACCTTTTATAATCTTCATTTGAAAAAATTTCATCCATAAACCCACTTTATAAAGTTTATTTTGACACTTTTTTAAAACACTGATTTTCTTGGTTTCCTTTATCCTGAAGTTGACTTTTTGAGTGCTTTGACCTGATTCTTTTTGCAGGTAGATCATCTGAAGGACTGTGGCAAGGGGACCAGGGTTGTTGCTGCCTTTTTGAAAACATTTTGGAAATTTATTCTTTTTACAAAAATTATCATGACCTTGGCTTTAAAAATAGGATTTTTAAATCCAAGGTTAAAAATGAACTGTACATGATGAAAATGTCAAAGGAACATGTTTACCATCCTCCCTCTGGCTTGCTGGGGACTTTCAGAGACATGACTTTGCTAAGACAACTGACCAAAACCCTAGACCTAGAATTTTGACATTAAGACCAAACAAGAGCAGCTTGACAAACTCAATGACTGATATGACCTGATCCAGCAAAGCCAAGAGGGGTATGAATAGACCAGCTCCTCCATCAGGGTTATGGCATGCCTAACGGGATGCAAATTTTAACACTGATGAGACACCTACTAATGCAAATGCAAAGAGCTTTGATCACTGATGGAGGGCTTTCAAGACCGACACTAACATTGGCTCCAATGGGGATGGTAGCTCCTTGGAGGTACCAAGAACCTTAGACATCTGGGAGAGCAGACCAGTGCTTGCAACCATTGGGCGATGGAGTCAACTTATTCACATGTGACCAACTTGAAAACAACTTTATTTGACTTAGACAATTGACTGAAATTCAAAACTATCTTGGACACTAACTCACTAACTCTATACAGAAAATGAACTGACATGAAACAACTTGTAAAACTCACACCAACTAATCACCATTTTCAGAATTATAGCCTTCACCGCGGGCCCCAAACTGAAGATGGAAATCAGCTTCACACTTGCTGCAGAAAGAAAATGACATGGTTTTTACAATGAGAGTGATTAGAGAAGAAAATGCTCAAGCATGATACCTTTTGAGCAGCCGGCCATTCACCAACCCTCCAAGACATTCATCTCCGTTCATTTCTTTGAGAAGGAAAGCATTTGGACCACGGTATGCTGCAATTTTATAAGGACCCTTCCATAAGTTGTTGAATTTTGCATGCTTCCCTTTATCCTCATTACGGGCATCCCACCGTAACACAACCTCATCAATCTGAAACTCATCTGCCTTGGCCTTTTTGTCATAGATTCTCTTTATGCGCTCCTGCAACTTAAGGGAATTCTGGTGAACTTCTTCTCGTGTCTGCTGCAAATGAATCATTTGACTGATCCGTCGTTGCATAGGATCCTCTTCACCACTAGCTTCTTGAAACAACTTGGCTACTGGGACACTAAGTGAAGTAGGAAACACTGCATCTACTCCGTAAACAATTTCAAAAGGTGACATACCAATTGACTTCTTTTGACTTACCCGATCAGCCCATAGTGCATTTATTAACTTCTTATGCCAGCTCTTCTTGTTTATTTCCAGCAATTTCTTGATAATATTCACAAGGGATTTGTTCGAAGATTCGGCCAGCCCATTACCTTGCGGATGATAAGCGGTTGAATGCCCCAAACTGATGTTATATTTAAAGCAAAAATCAACCAACTTCTTTGATTTGAATGCAGCTGCATTGTCAGTAATCAACTTTTGTGGACAGCCAAAACGTGACAAGATATTATTTTCAAGAAAGGAAATAATTACCAAATCTGTGGCCTGCCGGGTGGGAATGGCTTCAATCCATTTTGTGAAGTAATCTGTAGCTGTCAAGATCCATCGATGCTGCCCGGAAGATGCAGGGTGGATTTCGCCAATAAAATCCAAGCCCCATTGCTGAAATGGTGCACTGATTTCCACCGGTTTGAGAGGCAAGGGCTGTAATTTCTGTTTTCCTTGAAAAATTTGACATTCATGACAACTCTTTACCGCTTTATACACATCAGAAAATAAAGAAGGCCAATAGAAACCGGCTCTCAAAATCTTATTAGCCGTGGTTTTCCAAAATAAGTGACCCCCACAGTCACCTTTATGGAAATCATCTACTGTTGTTTTTGCTTCCTCTTCGACCAAACAGTTCAGCAAGATGCCACCGGGATCCTTCCAATAAAGTGCAGATTTGATAATGCAAAATTTGGCAGCCTTTAGCTTCAATGTTCTAGCTTTGTTTCTAGGCATTCCAGGAGGTGCAGATAAGTTTTGAAGCACATAAACTATATCAGCATACCAAGGGGAAGACACAAAGATATCGGACACCTGTAGAACTGAATTTTCTTCATCTTCATCGGACAAGGCAGCAATCAAATTTATATCAAGGACATGAAGGTTTGCTTCAGCCATCAACTTAGCTAAACCTTGACCTTTAATCAACTTGGTAGGCTTAATTTCAACATCATATTCTAAGAGTGCAGCAATCCACTTACCCCTTCTTCCTTCCGGTTCCGTTTGTACTAAAACATCCTTCACAGCTGCATTAGGAACATATGCTAATACATGAGAATTCAATATGTAAACTCGGAAATCTTTCAATGCTTTGATCAGGGCCAATGCTTGCTTCTCAATGATATTATAATTCAGCGCTCCGTCTCTTATGATGCGGCTGAAAAAAGCTATGGGCCTCTCAACTCCATCTCTCTTTTGCATTAACACGGCCGCCAATGTATGCTCAGAGGCAAATGAAAACAAAATAAAATCCTGTGTATAATCTGGGCTAATCAAAGTTGGAGCTGAAGATAAGATTACCTTTATCAAATTAAATGATTTCACCGCCCCTTCGGTCCATTTGAGCTCGCTGTCCTTCTTCAGCATATTGGTTATCTCTCTGAGATGTTCAGCAAGATTGGGAATGAAACGACGCAGAAAATTCAACTTACCATTAAAGGACTGAATTTCTTTCTTGCTACGGGGCTGCTCCAATTGCTGAATTGCTTCCACTCGTGCAGGGTCTATACGAATGCCATCTTTAGAAATGATATGGCCTAGCAGCTTGCCTTCACTCATAGCAAAAAGACTTTTCTTCGGATTCAATGAGATGCCATATTTTCTGCATTTTTCAAACACCTTAGTCAAATGAAACAAATGCTCTTCATCTGATTTTGAAAACACGGTCAAATCATCAAGATAAACTACTAAAAAGACATCCTTCTCATTTGCAAAGGCCATGTCCATTGCCCGCTGAAATGTGGCACCCGCATTCTTCAATCCAAACGGCATCTTGGCATAATGAAATGTACCCCATGGAGTAGTAAATGCTGTCTTGTCACGGTCATCTTCGTGCACTAAAATCTGATTATATCCAGAGTAACCATCAAGCAATGACATTCTAGATGCCCCCACAACCCGCTGCAATATGTGATCCATCTTGGGCAGCGGATAATTGTCCTTTAATGACACTTTGTTCAGATTTCTAAAGTCTATACACAAGCGAATCTCACCGGTTTTCTTCCTCACGGGCACCAAGTTTGAGATCCAATCGGAAAACCGGATTGGCACTATGATCCCGGACTTATACAACCTGTTGACTTCCTTCTCAATCAATGGCAGCAATTTAGGATTAATTCTTCTCAACTTTTGCCGGAAAGGCTTTTGATTTGGCTTTATGGGGATGGTATGCTGAATAATGCTTGTGTCATAAGTTTTCAAATCTGAATAATCCCATGCAAAAACATTAGAATACAGAGACAATAATCTGATATACTCTTGCTTTACCTTAGGCGGCAATGCTTTTGAAAGTTTCACCATTTTTGGATTTGCAGCTGTCCCAAGGTTCACATCTTCAACTCCTTCCGCTGTTGGCCTCAAAGTTGGCTTGCGGGCCACATCATCCTGATCAAACAATTCCTCTAAAGGAATCAATCCTTTTGGAATGTGATTGTCTTTGAGCTGCAATACATCCATCTGATTCACTCCTTCAGCTTCCGTATCTATTGAGATGTCTTCAAACTTACCCTTAACTTGCAGAAAATCTTCAATTTCTTCGTCATCTTGGAACACTTGCCAACACCTTTGGTTATCTGGAACTGTAGGACGATGCTTCACATATATCTCAAACTTATTGCTGGAATTCATGGGTATTTTCAAATTACTTGCCGCCTTAGCCAATGCATCCGCAACACCATTTTGAATCCGGGGCACACATGTCAAAGTATGTTCAGAAAATCTTTTCAAGATATCTAAAACAACATTTCTATAAGCTCTCATGCGAGGATGTTTGGCCTGAAATTCACCTTTCACTTGCTTGATAACTAGTTCGGAGTCGCCATATACTGCTATTTTCTTTGCCTTTAACTTCAGAAGGATTTTCAAACCAGCAATAAGAGCTTCATATTCTGCCTCATTATTCGAACAATCAAAAGCCAATTTATAAGAACATACTCGTACCTTGCTTGGAACTTGATCTTGGGCTGAGAATGGGCTTCGGATCCACACACCTATACCAGCACCATCGCTGCCCACTGCACCATCAAAATCCATAGTCCAAAGACCCTCTTCATCATCTTCTAGGTGCTGAAAGTCTGATTTTGTTTCATGTTCTGTTTGCTGCCCATTTATTTCTGCAATTGGCCTTATGACAGCAGACCTTTCTTCACTTTCCTTTCTCAAAACATCCCTGAAATTTTCTGAAATGTCTGGTATATCTTCTACTTGAACTAACTGACTATCTACCTCATTGAAATTTTCCGCAAACAAAACAAAAGATTCTAAATCTGTTTGTACATAATTTACAGGATGATTCACGGGCTTTTCCTTACTAGTGATCATGTATTTCATCTTCTGTTCCCGATATAACTTCCTCATTTGACCGAAAACTGGAATTGAAGCATATGAAAAATCAAGCTGAATCGTACCTTTGAGTTTGGCTCCCCATGACCTCGACAACAACATGCCAAATCGTGGAGGAATGTCCGCCACCACCACATCCATTAAAACATTCTTCGCTGGAATTTGATCTAGACTCACCACTAAGTCTTTGATCAAACCAATGCATCTTACCCGGCTGGAATCAAACGAATACAAATCATGGTACTTCCTTGTGATGTCAAGCCCCAGCTTCTCCATGATTGTTTTCGGCATCAAATTATGTGAAGCTCCCGAGTCAAACATAGCATTGTGCAGCACAAACTCATGCAATCGCAAACTAATATAAAATGGAGGAATGTCACTCTCGGGAGACTCACCATTCAAAGCTGGCCCAAAGATTAACTCCGGCTGATCATCTTGTACATTCACCATGTCTAGCATTGGGTCAAAATTCAGCAATTTGGAAATTTGGCCTCGGTAAGTAGCGTTCTTCATAACCTCCGTTAAAGGAATAGATATCTTCACCTTTGCAATTTCATTCTCCAAACTGAAAACTGGAAACTTCTCACCTTCCTTTGCCGGATTATCTCTCTTCTCAGCTTTATCCTTTGGTGCATTCGATGGCTGATCTACTTTAGCTGCCGATGATGTTTGAGTTGATGATGGACCGGCTATATCTTTACCTTTTGAAAAAACCGAATCATTCTTTGCTGCAATGTCTTTCTTTTTCTGCACGGGATTTATAGGAATAGCCCGGCTTCTCAATTGCCTTTGCTGTCCTTGCTGAGCTGATAATGCATTCAAATACCCTCTTTGATATTCTTCAGATTCTTCTTCAAGTATCATATCATTTGACAAAATATAATGCTCATCTTGTGGAAAGACAGAATTACTCACCAACTCATCTTCTTCCGTGATATATGTAGGCATATCATCAGGGGTAAAGAAATGATTTTCCTCGCCAACATTATCACCCTCATCTTCAGATTCTTGACTAACAAAATTCTGCTGAAAAGGCGGTTTCATTTGCTGCTGAACTGCTGTGTCTTGTGCCTTTGTTTCACGCTGCTTGATCCTATATTGTTGCTGCTGACCTCTGAAATTTGGGTTACGAATCTGCGGTTCCGGCTTGTCAATTGTGACCCTTTCAAGTAACCTCTTCACCTGTTCAACTTGCTGAAGAACCTGATTTGATGTGGATGCCTCCTCCTTGATGGTGACTCGCTTTTCTGCCTTCATTCTTGCTCTTTTATCATTCAAATTTGCCTCAACGCTGACAGCAATTTTCTGCATATCCTCCAAGGTAGGGGGATCTCGGTCTCTCAGTGAATAAGCCATCTCCGGATCAAAACCATCCGGGAATTTGAGAAGTGCTGATTTTCTAGATGGCCTCAAATCATCGGGAATAGCATTATAAACTGTATTGAATCTGATTATATAATCTTGAACTGACTCACCCGGATTACGCTTGAGGTTGTTGTATTCGGCATTGATTTGAAGCGGATCCTTTCTGATTTCCCACCGATCTAAGAATTGATTCTGAAGTGCTTCCAAGGTAGCAATGTTGTTAGCTGTTAACCCTCTGAACCATTTTCTTACTTCTCCGGCAAATGTTTGCACGAACAACCGCATGGTAACATCTTCTTCATCTAACTCATATAGATCAAAGAAAGTGGACATTTTATCGATATGTTGCTGAGCTGTAATACTTTGTGGAGTGCCATCAAACATGGGGATTTTACTTTGGTAATCAGCAGGCATATCATGAAGATTAGCAGGCAATGCAAGTGGGGCAAACCGGGCTGCCATTTTTCTAGGTAAGGTAGGTCTTGGAGTAGCAGGCGGAGTAGGTGTAGCGGTATGAGGAGTAAGAGGAGGAGAAGCAGTATGTGATGCTGAAGGCGAAACAACTGTAGATGGAGGATGAGTAACTATGGGAGAGATAACAATAAAAGGAGGATTTGTCTGTTCATGCGCCGTGATAGAAGATCCAATATGACCAGAGATATTTTCAAGGAAATCAGCAAGAGTAGTAGCTTGTACACGTGTCTGGAGATTCCTCAAAATGAAGTTTTCAACTAATTTATTATGCCTCTCAAATTCAATAGCAGCTGCAAAATCAGGATTAGGAACTAGAGTTGCAAGTGCACTTTCAGATTTAGTTTTGAACAGAGACAACTCAAAGCTTTCGTCAAAATCTAAATCTTCAAGATACTCAAAAATAGCTGGGCATGAATGAGATCTGAAAATGGGTCTAGGAGCTGTAGCCAGCTTGTTTTCTCAGAATAACTAGGAAAGAAAAAGCGTTTCAGCCTGTGAAAACTCTCAACCTATCATCCACGGCTCAGAGTTAACAAATACAAGGGGATAAGATGTCAAAGAAGCGCTATGCTCACAAGCTCACGGAGATTGACTGAAGCAGCGTTTATCTACTTGCGCTGATGTAAAACAAGAGCGTTTTCGAAGGCTACCTGGCGTAACTTCAGGCTCCGTCTAAGACTTATGAAATAACACGTCAATGAGCAAAGGATTAGATGTTCTCCCCAGTATGGTCGCCAGTATGTTAGCACTTGAAATTTCACCTCAGGCTGAAAAGGCAAATCTCAAAGCTACATCAAACCATTCAGCCTCGTAGCTAGCCCTACGGGGCAGGAGAAGGCTCTCTCCGGTCAATCTCGGTAAATTTTCAATAGGAAGAGATGACCAATCAAGGTAACACTGATATTAGGCTAGTAAACTGATTTGAAGGTTGATTTGGGGGTTTTTGGTGGCAAATTGAGGAACTGCAATTTAGGGTGCGGGGATTGGACACAGTTTCTGCAGGGGGGTCTTTGGGGCAAGGTAGGAACCTGTATTGATGTCTTTAGCTGAAAGGGATGATTTAGAAGAAAGATGAGAGGGCTAAAGAGAGCAAACAATGGATTTGAATTCTCTTTAGACAGCAGAAAACATAGAAATTAAACAAATTTAAAAGTAGAGCATGGCAAGCATGAATTCTGACTTTATCACTTCATTTGTTTAATATGCAGCAGTATAGAAAGGAAATGAATCACATAAAAAAGCTTACAATAACATGAAGAAACACACCATCAACACCTGAGTCCACATGAATCCCAAAGATGACTGCAAAACCCTGGTCTTCCTTAGCCAAAAATTGCAGAGATACAAGTGAAATATACAATGATAGCTCCTCCCTCAAGAGTCCAACCATGAAAATGAGCATGAAAGTACATAATATAGATGATCTAACCTCTTTCCCTGCCTCCATGGGTCGAGCTCACTATCCTATGAGCTGTTTGAACAACTTCTAAACTAAGCACTACAAAATAGGCAGTCAAAACAACTTGCCTCTAAAAACTTGGAAACCAGTTCATACAGTTACATGAGAGAAACTTCTAGAAGAGTAAAAAAAGAGTAAAAGTATCCAAAAAGTGCCACAAGTACAGTCAAAAGGACCACCATCGACCTCAGCAAGTCAAACTGGAGCTAAACCACAAATTCTGGGCTGAACTGGTCAAATCTGGCACAAATTCCTCAACGGGTCGCGCACATCATCCTCAACGGGTCACGCACTTTGGAGCCCTGTTTGGAGGCCTTCCCAATGTCAGAATGAGGTGCAGGATAGCTCGTTGGAAAGGTCTTTGAGTATACTTTTCAACCCAACTTGAATTATTCGATTTGGAGGTCATTTACCTAGTAAAAATTCAATTCTCCCAAAACTACTTCTGCAGCTCAAAAAAGGGGCAGAAAGTCAAAATTTGGCTGTATTTTGACCTTTTGGAGGCCCAAAACTCCATGAAAACTCAAGGTAATGCATGGGAATATGTAAATTTGCATGAAAAATCCAAAAATGCTGATTTTTTGCAAAACGGAGCTACGATGACAAAGGGTCTCACCGGGGGTGAGACCCGTTGAGAAGCCAAAACCTGTAAATTGCCCAAAAATGCCAAAAATGAGCCAAAACTCCCAAATTTTTTTGTGCTTGGTGCTGTGAAGAGGCTAGTGAGTGTCATGATGAGTGAGAGAAGCCTCGGCCAAGATGCGGAGGGGGTTGGTCTTCTTCTTCCTCTTAAGAGCCTCGGTCAACCTTCTTTGGAACATTTTCATCTTTGCTTTACAAACGTGCATCCTAGCCCAATAATGGTTTTTCATGTTCCTTAGCAGCCTTTTGTCTTGGTTGGCCTTAGCCAACAGCCTCTCCAAGTGGGCATTCTCCTGAATAAGCAATGACTCCCGGTCAACAGGCAATGGGTCACCGGGCCTCCTACGGTTTAGGACTCGGTCACTACGAATCCTCCAAATCTCATCAAGTGCCTTCTCCTCCTCCAGCTGTGTGTTCCGCTGCTCTAGATATGTGATGGTCCATTGGGCACCCTCAAGTCTCCGCTGCAAAACATCATTCTC
Source organism: Pinus tabuliformis (assembly GCA_031772625.1). NCBI lineage: Eukaryota > Viridiplantae > Streptophyta > Pinopsida > Pinales > Pinaceae > Pinus > Pinus tabuliformis. The sequence goes on from CM062819.1 coordinate 1,710,072,755, forward strand.
GGCCCTGAGCTGCTGAATGATCTCCTTTGCCTCTTGGCTAGGAGAACTGACCTCAAGATCAATCACCGGATCCTCATGAACCATGGGCTCTTTGCCCCTCTGCAATACCTGTGCTGGCGAAGAAAGCGAGGCCCCTTCCACCTGCTGTGGAGATAACACTCGCTGCTCTGAAGATGAAGGCGAGACCCCTTCCACCTGCTGTGGAGATAGTACTCGCCTAGCTGCTGCAAATAAGGCCCTTGGGCCTTTCTGATAGGTGACCATAGGAGTGGAGCTGACATGTCGGGTGATGGGAGCATCAGGCTGCTGAGATGGTCCTCCCTCCTCATGAATAGCCTCCTGATGTGGCTGAGGTGGCACTGTGAAAAACTCACGGGAGATGAACTCCTCCCATGAGATGCCCTGCTGAGTCAACTGATGAGAGACTATAAGCTGGATCAAACCATAGTGACAAAGGCTCCTGTACTGCTGGGCCGGGGTCTTCCTCTGCAACATGGGTACCATCCTCTGAATGTTCTGAAATAGGAAGATCGAGAGGTTCATCATCCTCACCCGGGTGAAATGCATCAACATGCGAATGTGATATGAATACACCTGTGAAAATCTGCCCTCACATGTAAAATAATGCATGATAAGTCTCATGAGGGGAGCATACTCACTCCGAAGAAATCTGAATGGGAAAACACCTGTCAACAGTTTCACAAATGATGGCCGGACATAAGGCTCAAAGTGAACAAAATCAAGTAATCTGCGCTTAGGCCACACCTCACCCACATTTGGTATCCCTGTAGCCTCTGAGATCACCTCGGGTGTCAATATGAAATTCACCCCTGCAAGAGTGACATGTCCATCATGGAGGTGTAAGACAAACAAGCGGGCCAACTCTCTATGATGCTGAATCTGAGAGAGCCTCTCACAAAACTGATAGCATGACATATACTGGAAACAATTTAGTGCCAAAGGACAAGCCTGTAACTCTGCCAAAGAAGTAGGCTCCTCCCTCTTATGATGACCTCCCTTACCCCCTCTACGAGGCCTCCTCTGTTCCTCAATCTCTGTAGATGATGAATGGTCATCACCTTGCTCATAAGTCTCAGTATCTGACATGGTTTTGGAGCAAGGTGGGAAAACTGAAGGACAAATTGAACTGCTGCCTCTGCCTGCAAAAGTACTGAACTCTATGCTGTTTCAAGGGGAAAAACATGAGGGGAATGTTAGGGGAGGGAACTTCTTAACGAGGAATGGGAATATATGAAAATAACAGGGAATTTTCAAGGGAAACTTTACAAATTATCATGCATATAGGAACACATTTTAACATTGGGAAATCATTTGCAAAGAACATCTCATATGGGATAAAAACATGTATGATAATGAACATGGAAGGGGCATATATGTATCAATAGGGACATAGGGACACCATACACCAAATTTGCTTATAGGAGTTCATGTGTGTCATAAGGCAAATTTTTGCTCTTTTTGTTCTTAAGGAGTACATGCACATTGTTTTCACATAGAGGGAAGGGTTTCATGTATAAGGGGATATCAAGGGTATATAGGGGTTATGTACATGCCTCTAGATATACAACAGCATTTATTTTCACATGACTCTTTCTTTATTTACAAATGTATCTTTTCTTTTGTTTTATTTTTTGCATGTGTATGGTAGAGGGAATTAGGGTTTTGTGTGCTTGTGAGAGGGGTAGGGTTTATAGCTTAGGGATGGGGAAAAAATCAACATTTTATGAACAAATAATATGGGACAGAGATGCAAGCATGACTATGACTGAAAGAGGAAAAGAGGGAAGGGACCAAATGGGACAAAAAACACTTGAAACAGTCACAAAACCCTAGCATTTTACAAACATTAGCAAGAAGCCATATTAATCCATTCATTTGCAAATTTAGAAGATGAAATCATAGCATACATCCATATTTTCACTACCAATATCAACATCCATGCATTAAGAGCCTACCTCGACCGATTGAGCAAATTTGAAGTGGAATGAAGGAATTTATTTGAAGTTTTGGTGGCAGACAGTCCAACGGGTCGCGCACGCTCCCCAACGGGTCGCGCACAGCCCAACGGGTCGCGCACAGCCCAACGGGCCGCGCCCGTTATGATTTCACACTGCCGGAGTGTGCTGGACGGGTCGCGCACTGCCCAAGAGGTCGCGCACGAGCCTGGACGGGTCGCGCACCTGCAAACTGCCCGAAACTGTTGCAATTTCGCCTCTTTCGCCTATCACTCTCTCACAATCTCTCTTGCAAGCTTGAAATGCACAATGAGAGTGAAAGGAGGGAACATTACCTTTTATAATCTTCATTTGAAAAAATTTCATCCATAAACCCACTTTATAAAGTCTATTTTGACACTTTTTTAAAACACTGATTTTCTTGGTTTCCTTTATCTTGAAGTTGACTTTTTGAGTGCTTTGACCTGATTCTTTTTGCAGGTAGATCATCTGAAGGACTGTGGCAAGGGGACCAGGGTTGTTGCTGCCTTTTTGAAAACATTTTGGAAATTTATTCTTTTTACAAAAATTGTCATGACCTTGGCTTTAAAAACAGGATTTTTAAATCCAAGGTTAAAAATGAACTGTACATGATGAAAATGTCAAAGGAACATGTTTACCATCCTCCCTCTGGCTTGCTGGGGACTTTCAGAGACATGACTTTGCTAAGACAACTGACCAAAACCCTAGACCTAGAATTTTGACATGAAGACCAAACAAGAGAAGCTTGACAAACTCAATGACTGATATGACCTGATCCAGCAAAGCCAAGAGGGGTATGAATAGACCAACTCCTCCATCAGGGTTATGGCATGCCTAACAGGATGCAAATTTTGACACTGATGAGACACCTACTAATGCAAATGCAAAGAGCTTTGATCACTGATGGAGGGCTTTCAAGACCGACACTAACATTGGCTCCAATGGGGATGGTAGCTCCTTGGAGGTACCAAGAACCTTAGACATCTGGGAGAGAAGACCAGTGCTTGCAACCATTGGGCGATGGAGTCAACTTATTCACATGTGACCAACTTGAAAACAACTTTATTTGACTTAGACAATTGACTGAAATTCAAAACTATCTTGGACACTAACTCACTAACTCTATACAGAAAATGAACTGACATGAAACAACTTGTAAAACTCACACCAACTAATCACCATTTTCAGAATTATAGCCTTCACCGCGGGCCCCAAACTGAAGATGGAAATCAGCTTCACACTTGCTGCAGAAAGAAAATGACATGGTATTTACAATGGGAGTGATTAGAGCAGAAAATGCTCAAGCATGATACCTTTTGAGCAGCCGGCCATTCACCGACCCTCCAAGACATTCATCTCCGTTCATTTCTTTGAGAAGGAAAGCATTTGGACCACGGTATGCTGCAATTTTATAAGGACCCTTCCATAAGTTGTCGAATTTTCCATGCTTCCCTTTATCCTCATTGCGGGCATCCCACCGTAACACAACATCATCAATCTGAAACTCATCTGCCTTGGCCTTTTTGTCATAGATTCTCTTTATGCGCTCCTGCAACTTAAGGGAATTCTGGTGAACTTCTTCTCGTGTCTGCTGCAAATGAATCATTTGACTGATCCGTCGTTGCATAGGATCCTCTTCACCACTAGCTTCTTGAAACAACTTGGCTACTGGGACACTAAGTGAAGTAGGAAACACTGCATCTACTCCGTAAACAATTTCAAAAGGTGACATACCAATTGACTTCTTTTGACTTACCCGATCAGCCCATAGTGCATTTATTAACTTCTTATGCCAGCTCTTCTTGTTTATTTCCAGCAATTTCTTGATAATATTCACAAGGGATTTGTTCGAAGATTCGGCCAGCCCATTACCTTGCGGATGATAAGCGGTTGAATGCCCCAAACTGATGTTATATTTAAAGCAAAAATCAACCAACTTCTTTGATTTGAATGCAGCTGCATTGTCAGTAATCAACTTTTGTGGACAGCCAAAACGTGACAAGATATTATTTTCAAGAAAGGAAATAATTACCAAATCTGTGGCCTGCCGGGTGGGAATGGCTTCAATCCATTTTGTGAAGTAATCTGTAGCTGTCAAGATCCATCGATGCTGCCCGGAAGATGCAGGGTGGATTTCGCCAATAAAATCCAAGCCCCATTGCTGAAATGGTGCACTGATTTCCACCGGTTTGAGAGGCAAGGGCTGTAATTTCTGTTTTCCTTGAAAAATTTGACATTCATGACAGCTCTTTACCGCTTTATACACATCAGAAAATAAAGAAGGCCAATAGAAACCGGCTCTCAAAATCTTATTAGCCGTGGTTTTCCAAAATAAGTGACCCCCACAGTCACCTTTATGGAAATCATCTACTGTTGTTTTTGCTTCCTCTTCGACCAAACAGTTCAGCAAGATGCCACCGGGATCCTTCCAATAAAGTACAGATTTGATAATGCAAAATTTGGCAGCCTTTAGCTTCAATGTTCTAGCTTTGTTTCTAGGCATTCCAGGAGGTGCAGATAAGTTTTGAAGCACATAAACTATATCAGCATACCAAGGGGAAGACACAAAGATATCGGACACCTGTAGAACTGAATTTTCTTCATCTTCATCGGACAAGGCAGCAATCAAATTTATATCAAGGACATGAAGGTTCGCTTCAGCCATCAACTTAGCTAAACCTTGACCTTTAATCAACTTGGTAGGCTTAATTTAAACATCATATTCTAAGAGTGCAGCAATCCACTTACCCCTTCTTCCTTCCGGTTCCGTTTGTACTAAAACATCCTTCACAGCTGCATTAGGAACATATGCTAATACATGAGAATTCAATATGTAAACTCGGAAATCTTTCAATGCTTTGATCAGGGCCAATGCTTGCTTCTCAATGATATTATAATTCAGCGCTCCGTCTCTTATGATGCGGCTGAAAAAAGCTATGGGCCTCTCAACTCCATCTCTCTTTTGCATTAACACGACCGCCAATGTATGCTCAAAGGCAAATGAAAACAAAATAAAATCCTGTGTATAATCTGGGCTAATCAAAGTTGGAGCTGAAGATAAGATTACCTTTATCAAATTAAATGATTTCACCGCCCCTTCGGTCCATTTGAGCTCGCTGTCCTTCTTCAGCATATTGGTTATCTCTCTGAGATGTTCAGCAAGATTGGGAATGAAACGACGCAGAAAATTCAACTTACCATTAAAGGACTGAATTTCTTTCTTGCTACGGGGCTGCTCCAATTTCTGAATTGCTTCCACTCGTGCAGGGTCTATACGAATGCCATCTTTAGAAATGATATGGCCTAGCAGCTTGCCTTCACTCATAGCAAAAAGACTTTTCTTCGGATTCAATGAGATGCCATATTTTCTGCATTTTTCAAACACCTTAGTCAAATGAAACAAATGCTCTTCATCTGATTTCGAAAACACGGTCAAATCATCAAGATAAACTACTAAAAAGACATCCTTCTCATTTGCAAAGGCCATGTCCATTGCCCGCTGAAATGTGGCACCCGCATTCTTCAATCCAAACGGCATCTTGGCATAATGAAATGTACCCCATGGAGTAGTAAATGTTGTCTTGTCACGGTCATCTTCATGCACTAAAATCTGATTATATCCAGAGTAACCATCAAGCAATGACATTCTAGATGCCCCCACAACCCGCTGCAATATGTGATCCATCTTGGGCAGCGGATAATTGTCCTTTAATGACACTTTGTTCAGATTTCTAAAGTCTATACACAAGCGAATCTCACCGGTTTTCTTCCTCACGGGCACCAAGTTTGAGATCCAATCAGAAAACCGGATTGGCACTATGATCCCGGACTTATACAACCTGTTGACTTCCTTCTCAATTAGTGGCAGAAATTTAGGATTAATTCTTCTCAACTTTTGCCGGAAAGGCTTTTGATTTGGTTTTATGGGGATAGTATGCTGAATAATGCTTGTGTCATAAGTTTTCAAATCTGAATAATCCCATGCAAAAACATTAGAATACAGAGACAATAATCTGATATACTCTTGCTTTACCTTAGGCGGCAATGCTTTTGAAAGTTTCACCATTTTTGGATTTGCAGCTGTCCCAAGGTTCACATCTTCAACTCCTTCCGCTGTTGTCCTCAAAGTTGGCTTGCGGGCCACATCATCCTGATCAAGCAATTCCTCTAAAGGAATCAATCCTTTTGGAATGTGATTGTCTTTGAGCTGCAATACATCCATCTGATTCACTCCTTCAGCTTCCATATCTATTGAGATGTCTTCAAACTTACCCTTAACTTGCAGAAAATCTTGGATTTCTTCGTCATCTTGGAACACTTGCCAACACCTTTGATTATCTGGAACTGTAGGACGATGCTTCACATATATCTCAAACTTATTGCTGGAATTCATGGGTATTTTCAAATTACTTGCCGCCTTAGCCAATGCATCCGCAACACCATTTTGAATCCGGGGCACACATGTCAAAGTATGTTCAGAAAATATTTTCAAGATATCTAAAACAGCATTTCTATAAGCTCTCATGCGAGGATGTTTGGCCTGAAATTCACCTTTCACTTGCTTGATAACTAGTTCGGAGTCGCCATATACTGCTATTTTCTTTGCCTTTAACTTCAGAAGGATTTTCAAACTAGCAATAAGAGCTTCATATTCTGCCTCATTATTCGAACAATCAAAAGCCAATTTATAAGAACATACTCGTACCTTGCTTGGAACTTGATCTTGGGCTGAGAATGGGCTTCGGATCCACACACCTATACCAGCACCATCACTGCCCACTGCACCATCAAAATCCATAGTCCAAAGACCCTCTTCATCATCTTCTAGGTGCTGAAAGTCTGATTTTGTTTCATGTTCTGTTTGCTGCCCATTTATTTCTGCAATTGGCCTTATGATAGCAGACCTTTCTTCACTTTCCTTCCTCAAAACATCCCTGAAATTTTCTGAAATGTCTGGTATATCTTCTACTTGAACTAACTGACTATCTACCTCATTGAAATTTTGCGCAAACAAAACAAAAGATTCTAAATCTGTTTGTACATAATTTACAGGATGATTCATGGGCTTTTCCTTACTAGTGATCATGTATTTCATCTTCTGTTCCCGATATAACTTCCTCATTTGACCGAAAACTAGAATTGAAGCATATGAAAAATCAAGCTGAATCGTACCTTTGAGTTTGGCTCCCCATGACCTCGACAACAACATGCCAAATCGTGGAGGAATGTCCGCCACCACCACATCCATTAAAACATTCTTCACTGGAATTTGATCTAGACTCACCACTAAATATTTGATCAAGCCAATACATCTTACTCGGCTGGAATCAAACGAATACAAATCATGGTATTTCCTTGTGATGTCAAGCCCCAACTTCTCCATGATTGTTTTCGGCATCAAATTATGTGAAGCTCCCGAGTCAAACATAGCATTGTGCAGCACAAACTCATGCAATCGCAAACTAATATAAAATAGAGGAATGTCACTCTCGGGAGACTCACCATTCAAAGCTGGCCCAAAGATTAACTCCGGCTGATCATCTTGTACATTCACAATGTCTAGCATTGGGTCAAAATTCAGCAATTTGGAAATTTGGCCTCGGTAAGTAGCGTTCTTCATAACCTCCGTTAAAGGAATAGATATCTTCACCTTTGCAATTTCATTCTCCAAGCTGAAAACTGGAAACTTCTCACCTTCCTTTGCTGGATTATCTCTCTTCTCAGCTTTATCCTTTGGTGCATTCGATGGCTGATCTACTTTAGCTGCCGATGATGTTTGAGTTGATGATGGACCGGCTATATCTTTACCTTTTGAAAACACCGAATCATTCTTTGCTGCAATGTCTTTCTTTTTCTGCACGGGATTTATAGGAATAGCCCGGCTTCTCAATTGCCTTTGCTATCCTTGCTGAGCTGATAATGCATTCAAATACCCCCTTTGATATTCTTCAGATTCTTCTTCAAGTATCATATCATTTGACAAAATATAATGCTCATCTTGTGGAAAGACAGAATTACTCACCAACTCATCTTCTTCCGTGATATATGTAGGCATATCATCAGGGGTAAAGAAATGATTTTCCTCGCCAACATTATCACCCTCATCTTCAGATTCTTGACTAACAAAATTCTGCTGAAAAGGCGGTTTCATTTGCTGCTGAACTGCTGTGTCTTGTGCCTTTGTTTCACGCTGCTTGATCCTATATTGTTGCTGCTGACCTCTGAAATTTGGGTTACGAATCTGCGGTTCCGGCTTGTCAATTGTGACCCTTTCAAGTAACCTCTTCACCTGTTCAACCTGCTGAAGAACCTGATTTGACGTGGATGCCTCCTCCTTGATGGTGACTCGCTTTTTTGCCTTCATTCTTGCTCTTTTATCATTCAAATTTGCCTCAACGCTGACAGCAATTTTCTGCATATCCTCCAATGTAGGGGGATCCCGGTCTCTCAGTGAATAAGCCATCTCCGGATCAAAACCATCCGGGAATTTGAGAAGTGTTGATTTTCTAGATGGCCTCAAATCATCGGGAATAGCATTATAAACTGTATTGAATCTGATTATATAATCTTGAACTGACTCACCCGGATTACGCTTGAGGTTGTTGTATTCGGCATTGATTTGAAGCAGATCCTTTCTGATTTCCCACCGATCTAAGAATTGATTCTGAAGTGCTTCCAAGGTAGCAATGTTGTTAGTTGTTAACCCTCTGAACCATTTTCTTACTTCTCCAGCAAATGTTTGCACGAACAACCGCATGGTAACATCTTCTTCATCTAACTCATATAGATCAAAGAAAGTGGACATTTTATCGATATGTTGCTGAGCTGTAATACTTTGTGGAGTACCATCAAACATGGGGATTTTGCTTTGGTAATCAGCAGGCATATCATGAAGATTAGTAGGCAATGCAAGTGGGGCAAACCGGGCTGCCATTTTTCTAGGTAAGGTAGGTCTTGGAGTAGCAGGCGGAGTAGGTGTAGCGGTATGAGGAGTAAGAGGAGGAGAAGCAGTATGTGATGCTGAAGGCGAAACAACTGTAGATGGAGGATGAGTAACTATGGGAGAGATAACAATAAAAGGAGGATTTGTCTGTTCATGCGCCGTGATAGAAGATCCAATATGACTAGAGATATTTTCAAGGAAATCAGCAAGAGTAGTAGCTTGTACACGTGTCTAGAGATTCCTCAAAATGAAGTTTTCAACTAATTTGTTATGCCTCTCAAATTCAATAGCAGCTGTAAAATCAGGATTAGGAACTAGAGTTGCAAGTGCACTTTCAGATTTAGTTTTGAACAGAGACAACTCAAAGCTTTCGTCAAAATCTAAATCTTCAAGATACTCAAAAATAGTTGGGCATGAATGAGATCTGAAAATGGGTCTAGGAGCTGTAGCCAGCTTGTTTTCTCAGAATAACTAGGAAAGAAAAAGCGTTTCAGCCTGTGAAAACTCTCAACCTATCATCCACGGCTCAGAGTTAACAAATACAGGGGATAAGATGTCAAAGAAGCGCTATGCTCACAAGCTTATGGAGATTGACTGAAGCAGCGTTTATCTACTTGCGCTGATGTAAAACAAGAGCGTTTTCGAAGGCTACCTGGCGTAACTTCAGGCTCCGTCTAAGACTTATGAAATAACACGTTCAATGAGCAAAGGATTAGATGTTCTCCCCAGTATGGTCGCCAGTATGTTAGCACTTGAAATTTCACCTCAGGCTGAAAAGGCAAATCTCAAAGCTACATCAAACCATTCAGCCTCGTAGCTAGCCCTACGGGGCAGGAGAAGGCTCTCTCCGGTCAATCTCGGTAGATTTTCAATAGGAAGAGATGACCAATTAAGGTAACACTGATATTAGGCTAGTAAACTGATTTGAAGGCTGATTTGGGGGTTTTTGGTGGCAAATTGAGGAACTGCAATTTAGGGTGCGGGGATTGGACACAGTTTCTGCAGGGGGGTCTTTGGGGCAAGGTAGGAACCTGTATTGATGTCTTTAGCTGAAAGGGATGATTTAGAAGAAAGATGAGAGGGCTAAAGAGAGCAAACAATGGATTTGAATTCTCTTTAGACAGCAGAAAACATAGAAATTAAACAAATTTAAAAGTAGAGCATGGCAAGCATGAATTCTGACTTTATCACTTCATTTGTTTAATATGCACCAGCATAGAAAGGAAATGAATCACATAACAAAGCTTACAATAACATGAAGAAACACACCATCAACACCTGAGTCCACATGAATCCCAAAGATGACTGCAAAACCCTGGTCTTCCTTAGCCAAAAATTGCAGAGATACAAGTGAAATATACAATGATAGCTCCTCCCTCAAGAGTCCAACCATGAAAATGAGCATGAAAGTACATAATATAGATGATATAACCTCTTTCCCTGCCTCCATGGGTCGAGCTCACTATCCTAGTAGCTGTTTGAACAACTTCTAAACTAAGCACTACAAAATAGGCAGTCAAAACAACTTGCCTCTAAAAACTTGGAAACTAGTTCATACAGTTACATGAGAGAAACTTCTAGAAGAGTAAAACAAGAGTAAAAGTATCAAAAAAGTGCCACAAGTACAGTCAAAAGGACCACCATTGACCTCAGCAAGTCAAACTGGAGCTAAACCGCAAATTCTGGGCTGAACTGGTCAAATCTGGCACAAATTCCTCAACGGGTCGCACACATCATCCTCAACGGGTCGCGCACTTTGGAGCCCTGTTTGGAGGCCTTCCCGGTGTCAGAATGAGGGGAATGATAGCTCGTTGGAAAGGTCTCTAAGTCTAATTGCCAACCCAACTAGAATTTGTTGATTTGGAGGTCATTTGCCTAGTCAAAAGTCAATTCTCCCAAAACTACTTCTGCAGCTAAAAAATGGGGCAGAAAGTCAAAATTTGGCTGTATTTTGACCTTTTGGAGGCCCAAAACTCCATGAAAACTCAAGGTAATGCATGGGAATATGTAACTTTACATGACAAATCCAAAAATGCTAAGTTTTTGCAAAACGGAGCTACGATGACAAAGGGTCTCACCGGGGGTGAGACCCGTTGAGAAGCCAAAACCTGTAAATTGCCCAAAAATGCCAAAAATGAGTCAAAACTCCCAAATTTTTTTGTGCTTGGTGCTGTGAAGAGGCTAGTGAGTGTCATGATGAGTGAGAGAAGCCTCGGCCAAGATGCGGAGGGGGTTGGTCTTCTTCTTCCTCTTAAGAGCCTCAGTCAACCTTCTTTGGAACATTTTCATCTTTGCTTTACAAACATGCATCCTAGCCCAATAATGGTTTTTCATGTTCCTTAGCAGCCTTTTGTCTTGGTTGGCCTTAGCCAACAGCCTCTCCAAGTGGGCATTCTCCTGAATAAGCAATGACTCCCGGTCAACAGGCAATGGGTCACCGAGCCTCCTACGGTTTAGGACTCGGTCACTACGAATCCTCCAAATCTCATCAAGTGCCTTCTCCTCCTCCAGCTGTGTGTTCCGCTGCTCTAGATATGTGATGGTCCATTGGGCACCCTCAAGTCTCCGCTGCAAAACATCATTCTCGGCCCGGAGCTGCTGAATGATCTCCTTTGCCTCTTGGCTCGGAGAACTGACCTCAAGATCAATCACCGGATCCTCATGAACCATGGGCTCTTTGCCCCTCTGCAATACCTGTGCTGGCGAAGAAAGCGAGGCCCCTTCCACCTGCTGTGGAGATAACACTCGCTGCTCTGAAGATGAAGGCGAGACCCCTTCCACCTGCTGTGGAGATAGTACTCGCCTAGCTGCTGCAAATAAGGCCCTTGGGCCTTTCTGATAGGTGACCATAGGAATGGAGCTGACATGTCGGGTGATGGGAACATCAGGCTACTGAGATGGTCCTCCCTCTTCATGAATAGCCTCCTAATGTGGCTGAGGTGGCACTGTGAAAAACTCACGGGAGATGAACTCCTCCCATGAGATGCCCTGCTGAGTCAACTGATGAGAGACTATAAGCTGGATCAAACCATAGTGACAAAGGCTCCTGTACTGCTGTGCCAGGGTCTTCCTCTGCAACATGGGTACCATCCTCTGAATGTTCTGAAATAGGAAGATCGGGAGGTTCATCATCCTCACCCGGGTGAAATGCATCAACAGGCGAATGTGATATGAATACACCTGTGAAAATCTGCCCTCACATGTAAAATAATGCATGATAAGTCTCATGAGGGGAGCATACTCACTCCGAAGAAATCTGAATGGGAAAACACCTGTCAACAGTTTCACAAATGATGGCCGGACATAAGGCTCAAAGTGAACAAAATCAAGTAATCTGCGCTTAGGCCACACCTCACCCACATTTGGTATCCCTGTAGCCTCTGAGATCACCTCGGGTGTCAATATGAAATTCACCCCTGCAAGAGTGACATGTCCATCATGGAGGTGTAAGACAAACAAGCGGGCCAACTCTCTATGATGCTGAATCTGAGAGAGCCTCTCACAAAACTGATAGCATGACATATACTGGAAACAATTTAGTGCCAAAGGACAAGCCTGTAACTCTGCCAAAGAAATAGGCTCCTCCCTCTTATGATGACCTCCCTTACCCCCTCTACGAGGCCTCCTCTGTTCCTCAATCTCTGTTGATGATGAATGGTCATCACCTTGCTCATAAGTTTCAGTATCTGACATGGTTTTGGAGCAAGGTGGGAAAACTGAAGGACAAATTGAACTGCTGCCTCTGCCTGCAAAAGTACTGAACTCTATGCTGTTTCAAGGGGAAAAACATGAGGGGAATGTTAGGGGAGGGAACTTCTTAACAAGGAATGGGAATATATGAAAATAACAGGGAATTTTCAAGGGAAACTTTACAAACTGTCATGCATGTAGGAACACATTTTAACATTGGGAAATCATTTGCAAAGAACATCTCATATGGGATAAAAACATGTATGATAATGAACATGGAAGGGACATATATGTATCAATAGGGACATAGGGACACCATACACCAAATTTGCTTATAGGAGTTCATGTGTGTCATAAGGCAAATTTTTGCTCTTTTTGTTCTTAAGGAGTACATGCACATTGTTTTCACATAGAGGGAAGGGTTTCATGTATAAGGGGATATCAAGGGTATATAGGGGTTATGTACATGCCTCTAGATATACAACAACATTTATTTTCACATGACTCTTTCTTTATTTACAAATGTATCTTTTCTTTTGTTTTATTTTTTGCATGTGTATGGTAGAGGGAATTAGGGTTTTGTGTGCTTGTGAGAGGGGTAGGGTTTATAGCTTAGGGATGGGGAAAAAATCAACATTTTATGAACAAATAATATGGGACAGAGATGCAAGCATGACTATGACTGAAAGAGGAAAAGAGGGAAGGGACCAAATGGGACAAAAAACACTTGAAATAGTCACAAAACCCTAGCATTTTACAAACATTAGCAAGCAGCCATATTAATCCATTTATTTGCAAATTTAGAAGATGAAATCATAGCATACATCCATATTTTCACTACCAATATCAACATTCATGCATTAAGAGCCTACCTCGACCGATTGAGCAAATTTGAAGTGGAATGAAGGAATTTATTTGAAGTTTTGGTGGCAGACAGTCCAACGGGTCGCGCATGCTCCCCAACGGGTCGCGCACAGCCCAACGGGTCGCGCCCATTATGATTTCACACTGCCGGAGTGCGCTAGACGGGTCGCACACCGCCCAACAGGTCGCGCACGAGCCTGGACGGGTCGCGCACCTGCAAACTGCCCGAAATCGTTGCAATTTCGCCTCTTTCGCCTATCACTCTCTCACAATCTCTCTTGCAAGCTTGAAATGCACAATGAGAGTGAAAGGAGGGAACATTACCTTTTATAATCTTCATTTGAAAAAATTTCATCCATAAACCCACTTTATAAAGTCTATTTTGACACTTTTTTAAAACACTGATTTTCTTGGTTTCCTTTATCCTGAAGTTGACTTTTTGAGTGCTTTGACCTGATTCTTTTTGCAGGTAGATCATCTGAAGGACTGTGGCAAGGGGACCAGGGTTGTTGCTGCCTTTTTGAAAACATTTTGGAAATTTATTCTTTTTACAAAAATTGTCATGACCTTGGCTTTAAAAATAGGATTTTTAAATCCAAGGTTAAAAATGAACTGTACATGATGAAAATGTCAAAGGAACATGTTTACCATCCTCCCTCTGGCTTGCTGGGAACTTTCAGAGACATGAATTTGCTAAGACAACTGACCAAAACCCTAGACCTAGAATTTTGACATGAAGACCAAACAAGAGCAGCTTGACAAACTCAATGACTGATATGACCTGATCCAGCAAAGCCAAGAGGGGTATGAATAGACCAACTCCTCCATCAGGGTTATGGCATGCCTAACGGGATGCAAATTTTAACACTGATGAGACACCTACTAATGCAAATGCAAAGAGCTTTGATCACTGATGGAGGGCTTTCAAGACCGACACTAACACATGGCATGGCATTGCAAACAACATAATAATTTGTCATTACATCCACAATGATGTGTTTTTGCCACATCCAAATTGCTAGCAACATATACATGGTAGACTCTCTCAACATGATTAAGCACATGATTTTTGGTTGATTCCTTGATTATTGAAAACAACTTATTGTTGCCTATTGGAGTAACTATATCTATAACATAATTAGGTCAAGAAAGTCTGGAATTTCATTTCTTGAAGTTACACAACATATGAACTTGTTTCCTACAGATTCAAGAAGTGCTTAAATGATGATCTAATGCAAAATGGAATTTGTTCCAATTGCTTCTTTGGTAACCAAGAATGTTACAAAATAAACTGCAAAAACCTTAGCAATCCATAGGACAAAACACTAACTCGGTGAAGTCAAACTCTACCTTTATAATGTTGCAATGGCAGATTATAGCTCTGTGCCATAATAGGCCTCCAAGTCATGCAAAAGGGCATGCCAATAATGTTTCGGGGGTATTTTTTTACCCTTCAAATATATATTTTACCATTGACCATTATCATGCATTGTATAAAACCCTATAAGTAAAGATAATTACATTATCTAGACTCTGCCCAATCTTATACACTGTAGAAAGGTGCAAATATTTTCTAAGCATTCTATCTCCTGGGTAGAGTATCAGAACTACGCTAATAGGCATGGGTGTACATACGAAAGGATGCCAATGGATTTCCAAGGAAAATTTCATTATTAGTGGAGTAACCAACCCGTCAATTTCATCTAAATATTGATGTTGATTGTTTACCTTTCCTCCATTTGACTTGCATTATCATGTATACATGTCAGTTTCAAATGAGAGGCCTACATCAATTACTTGGTGGATTTGTATATAAGAATCAATTATGTTTCATTTGTTGGACCAAGTTTAAAGTCATTGCTTCTAGGATGAATGGTGCCTATATTCACTTTGTTGAACCAATCTCATGACATATATTTCCAGCAAGGATGTTGAATATGTTTAGCTTTGTTTGGTTGTGTAGCAAAGTGGTTTGGAATAAATATGTATCTGGTTGGGACTGAGTATGCAACTAGTATGGTATTGAGTATGTGGTTGATTATTGGTGAAATCTCAAGGCAAGGGTAGTGAAGGAAAAATGGTTTCTATTTCCTAGGCATATACAAATGACAAGAAAGTCAAAGCAATTCTTTTTCCAAAAGAGGAAATGACTCATACTGTTAGCATTGGGTTTACACCTTCATTTCAAAACAATGATGTCAGTTTATCCTTTTGCAAGTCATAATCATGTAAAGGGAGGTATTGTATTCATTATAAGGTTTTCTAAGCCTAGGGAAATGTGTCATTACAACTATTTTACCTAATCCTAATTTTATGCAAAATTTGACTTATAGTAAAAATTCGATTGCCGCTACGAAATGTTTTCGACGCTTTTTGAAAAAAATTAAAACCTGATTTATAAAATATTGGTCTTCCACCTATATGATATGGCATTTTGCAACATTTTCTGGCCCAATTGAGCCTTTTAAGATCAATCTCTAGTTTGCCATGTTTTTCTTAAAACCGATTTTTCCAGCAAACCCAAATTTGCAATTTTTTAGTGTAGAAAGGTTGTTAGTTGTCTCGCAATCCTCTATTAGGGTATTTCAAGGTCAGTAAAGGTGTTTTCAGGTCTTGGAGCATTCCAAATGGGTCAGTATAACAACGTGATGCCAACCTAAGCTGCATATACCATAATGATGTAGCCAAAGCCGCATATACCCACAGTATGCAAATTAAAATTGCATGTCACACTATGTCTATCCTAGGAATTCCAAAATTCCTTACTTAGGGAAAATTCTCTTAATCAAGGTTTAAGGCTCCTTAATTAAACTCTATGCAGAAACATTTCATTTAACTATCCCACAGGTTACGACTTTGGGTTATTTTTCAACTCCAACGCTTATCAACCATACCCTTTGGTTAAAACCCAAACTTAACCCATAAAACCTTAACCCCGATTATTTCTATTATAATTCCCATATAATAGAAATATTACATAACCACACTTAAAACTTTACCTTTCCGCCTTTCTTCGAATCTTTGCACATAAATCGATGCTCTCATTGGCGCATTAGATCTCCGCCATCGATCTCATTCCTCGATTCGATAGTTATCGCATCACCCGATCATTAATTCACCTGGACGATCTCCAACGTTGATCTGCTCCACCCGATCCAACGACTATCGTGTTACCTGATCGCCAACAAGCTTGGCTAGTCTTCACCATTGATCAATCTCACTTGATCCAACGGTTATCGCGTAATTTCGCGTGAAATTAAGCACGACCAATATCAGGTCGAGAGCACGCGATAAAAGTGGTTTTCTCTTTCCTTCGTGTGCTATGTGTCAATCGTTAAAGCTAATCGCGTAGAATTTAGAAATATCATTTACCACCTTTATGGCACTCGAGAAACTGCTTATCGTCTTTTCAAGGCCGCTCCATCATTCTACACATTTCCAATCCTTTTGTCAACACGTGACTTGATCTCTGCCATTCATCTATTAACTTAACTTTGTGTGACTTAATCCTCCCCATCTATCGCACACAACCTCGTCCATTGATCTGATTGATCCAACGGTTCTTGTGCACCGTTACATTCTTTTGGTTCTTACTATGTAATCGCCCATTCGGCTTTCTCTCTGTGTAATTGTTCTCGCCTTACAATCTTCATTAGTTCTGATCTCTATCTCCACTCGCGCCTTTATGCTTCCTTCATAATTCCTTAGGTTTTAAGAAACCTTGCACTCATACCTTCGTTGTAACACTATAGGCTTTCTCCAATACTATTTGTGGATAAAACCATAACACTACTCTCTGCATCTCTTCTCTGGTTCTGCACTTGCAACCTATGTTACACAAAATTACTCTAGTTCATACACAAATATAATTTAATAACACAGTAAACATCATACAAACTCAAAATCAAGTAATCTATATTAACAAACAAATATTTACACAAGAATTTCTTCCTCGGCTTGATCTTCTATATCAGTGGCCTTTACTATCCTGGCCTTATAGTGAAACCTATCCAATTTCACTCTAACTAACTGACTCTATGCCTTTTAGGCTTACATTTATACAAAAGGTTTTGTTTAACCAATTCTGCATCAGATCCTTAATCCGCTGAACTAAATCCTAAATATCCTCTAAGTCCACTTTTGACTCTAGTTAATCCTTAATAATCCTCTCTAGTTCCACGAATCATGACACCACTTTCTAGTCTAAGAATTATAATTGATTTCCAACTTTCTCATCATTACTCATGTTTTCCTACATTTGAGAGGATTTACAAATATCCTCACAATATCTAATTAATTCCTATTCTAATCACTCAAAACATTAATGATTATATACATAGGAATCCAACTTCCTTGAAAACACAAGACCCCCTAAGTTAACTAGAACATAATGAAATTGTTGAGTTGAATGCCCCTGCACCAGACTCCCGAGGTTAAAATACTCATGATCTCCTGATCATGTGCTTCTGACCTTTGTTTTCCTGGATCCCATATTTTTTTCTTAGTTTGTCTTTGGTTGTTGTTGTTGGTTGTTGCCGTTCTCTAGGTTTCCACACTTTATGTTGCTTTGCCCCACTGGCTAAGCTTTCATAGTCTGCTGCTATCTTTCTCTTTCTGCTGCTCCTTGGCCTTCTTACTACTGCTTTCTTTTGAGGCACCTTCATCATCAATCTTATTATTCTTTCAATCTCTATGTCCAATTTATCTTTTGATTGATAATTACTTTGCCATTTGATCTGAAATGAGGCTTTAACATCTTGTTATACTTACAAGAACCTCCCACTCCAAAGCTTAACAAATATATGATCTAGCTTATGTTGACAACAGTGGAATTAAGTACTTGAAATAGGTGTATGTCTTTGCTTTAACTCTTTAAGTGCTTATTTGTTCATTTTGATATTAAACACATATAACAGTAGATGCAACTAATAAACAATCACACATAACAACAATATAATCTAGGAGTTCACCCTAATATCATGGGCTACGTCTCCTTGAGCTCTTGTCAATTTGACTTGGCTCTTTGGGATTATGGTAAAGCTTCTTTTACAAGTTCCACACTTAACTCCAAAGGTTTTTGAACTGAACCAATGGGCTTAGAATACCATCTATATCCCTGACTGTCCTCACTCTGCAACAGATCTAAGCTTTCTTGGACTTGATTCCTTCAATCAGTGCTCTAAGCTTACTTGAGCTTCTTGATGTCACTAAGTCCCTTAGAATTCTTCAACTATTTCTGGAACTTCTTCTTCTGTCTTCAATACATATCAGACACCTACAACAGACTGATCATTTGATCACTTGCTGCCTGAAACTTCCCTATAGCATCTTGGCCCTTAGAATCCTTTATATGTTCTGCAAATCCTTGCAATGGATTCATAAGGATCATTACAGTCCGAATTGACTGTTGGATCACTGAGAATGAGCTCTGGTAGCTCCTGCAACTGCCTCCAACCTCTGATGGCTCTGAACTCCAGAATCAATCTTCTTGGATGGAATTCTCCATGAATATGACTTCTTCAGCTTCTCTGGATTATTCCATTGGCTTTAGAAGGATCTGATTAGCTTAGTGAGCCTCTTGTTTCACTCTCTCTGAGTTTCTCTAAATCTCGGGCTCTGCCTCTGTTTCCTCTAGACTCTCCCCTGGTAAAACTACTCTGTGAGTGCTTTTATGTGACATCTCCACCAAAATTAACGACTGCACCTGACTCCAACTAAACGAAAATACGCTAAACATTAGCCACTCTGTCAGGCTGACCGTCAGAGGTATCCGTTAGCATTACCGTAATTGTTGGGCGTACATATGTGCGGTATAATCTCGACGGTTAGGGACAATCCTCCATAGAGCTCCTGATCAGGTTAATTCTGAATCGTCGATCTATCCCGTCCATCCAACGGTTGTCGTGTCGTCTACTGGCCAACTTCCCCGGATGATCTCTCATTGTTGATGTGACCCCACTCAATCCAATGGACGTCGCTCAATCTCGTGCAGATTTCATGCATGAACGATATCTAACCGAGGGCGTGCGAGAAAAGCAGTTTTGCTCTGCTACGTGTAAATCACTGAGTGGAATCGTGTGCTTTTGGTAGATTACCACTTCCAGCGTTTCACGCACGCGAAAAACCGTTTACCACTTGGTCGAATACTTCCCATGTGCTTAGTTCATAATTTACAGAAAAGGCACTTAACAAAGGTTTTTGCGCTTAAGGCCAATATTAACCTTTTAGCACTAATTCACGTAGAAATGGCAGTCATGTGAACTGTAACCGAATGTACAAACGTTGTTCTTAACCTTTGTTCTTTTCCTTTGTTATTAACCTTGTTCTTAACTACAGTTAAGGTTCTGGATCAATTTTTGATCACTCCTCCCCATTGAGAATCTTTTGGACCCCAAAATACTAATATATTGATTTGCACAGTAGATGAGAGTACGACACCCTCTTCTTTCAGCCTCCATACACTTGCCTTGCATGGCTAGTGCCTCTAAACCAAAACTTGAAGGCAGTCAACCCTTTCCTTCCTGGATGCGCTTGTCCTCCTGTTAAGAACTGTCTTCCTTGAATTCCTTCATAACTTCTATTGAGAAGGTTATAGAAGGTAGTTGAACATCTCTTCCTTGATCATTGATCCAAGGTGGCTCAAACAAATGTGAGATCACATCTTCTTAACAGAAATTTACATTTGTATTAGTTAAAGTATGTTTTACTGACATATTGTCAAAAACAACATAAACTCTTACTTCATCAAAAGAAACAAATTTCACATCAATGTCTTCACATCTTGTATACAAATTATTAACTAGATAACAAGCCAAAAAAAACATGCCTTTTCAAACAACTGACTCTTCAAGTCAAGTATGTATAAAAAGAACTTAAGGATTCTTTTTCAAAGATGAAACACTTCATCATTATCTCCTTTTTACAATCTTGGAGACAAAATCAACTTTTCTAAGTCAACATGACATTACATGCATGTTTTAAACATAACAATAAACCATCAAGTCAATTACACATACATGTTCAAATACAAGGAAATCATCAACATCCTTGTGTTCATACATATCATTCTCATGTATGTATTCCATCCTTCAACTTTGTTTTAAGCACACTATACTTACAAAGCTGAAATGAATATAATTTTTGCTGCAATGAAGTGAGTCTACATACTCAACTTTTCCATTCACCTTATTGGTAAACCCTGCAACTTGCATTCCATTAGCAAAGAAATGCATCAAATCAAAAGACATGCAACCTTAATTGGATAAGAACTCTAACCATTTCTTACCAACCCACATCAAAGGTGCTTCCTTTAACTGCACATTGACATCAACATGTGAATCATCCTGCAACACATCAATTATGGAAACTTCCTTTCCATTCTTGCCATTCTCTCTTTCCACCTTCTTCAAATTTCATGGAAGCATTGTTGGATTTAGAGTCCAAAACTTTTCAACAATATGTCCTTGCTTATGGCAATAAGTGCAACGCATGTGCATCTTCTTGACAACATGATTTGCCTTGTCCAATGGACCTTTGGCTTCTTGCCTCATTTTCTTCAATAGTTTCTTGTATGTGGCCATTCTCTTCCAACATCTAGAAACACTATGGTTATCCAAACCACAAAAGGAACATGCAATTTTTTTCCAATGCTTATGTGGAAATTTACCATGCTTTACATGATCAAAGGAAATATGATTGAAATCAGATTTATACCTTTCTCTTTCACCTTTATTACCTTTATGAGGAGGTGAACTCGTATGAAGAAGTGGCTTCCTTTGGAACACCATCAATCTCTTCAATGCTTTCCGAGCTTTCACAACTCTCTGGTTCAAGTGCATGCTTATGAACACCTTCTTCCTGAAAAGTATGTTTCAAACTATTGCATTCCCCAAGAATACAATCTTTACAAACTTGAGGTAGAGAATCTGAAATGAAACTCCTTCTAGGAACTGCTTCCTTTGCCTTCATCGCTATTTTGGAACTTTCTCCATACGCTTGTCCATAGCCAAGACCCAAATACTTAGGCCTTTTCTCAACCATTATTGGCTCAACAATGCCCTGTGCATGTTTGCCCAATCCTTTTCCTTCATAACCCATTTTTGACATCAACTTGGACCCTATGCCTCTATTATGTTTTTCAAAAGAACCAACATAAGCATTCTTAGAGGAGATTGAAGAAAAACTAGAATTATTTACCTCTTCTTCAAGCTGATACTTGAGTGAGGTTTCTTTGGCAACAAGAAGCTGTGTCTCCAACTCATGCATCCTTTCCAGGTTCATATTTGCAATATGAAGTTGACTCTCCATTTCCTGCAATTTGTCAGAAAGCAACTGCTTCTCTTCCTTCATGGAATTCAATTGCTCTCGAAGTTTGGTGTTCTTCATTTCTTCCCCATACATTTCTCTCACCATATCCATCATGATGAACAAGTCTTGCTTCATGTATTCATAAAATAATCTTGTGAAGGAGGAGGATTTTGAGAACTCACTTGTAGAAGTTGTCATTATCGAAATGAACAAAAGAACTTCAACAAAATTCACAAAGAGCTTATTCAAATAGCCTTTAGCAATCAAACCTCTTGTGCTTCAAGGATTGCCTTGAGGTCCTTGGGGTAAGGAGAATGCCTTCAACCCTTCTTCCTTCTTGTCCTCTCCTACACTTAGCTATCAGTAGTTTCCCTTCACCTTTGCAAACTCAAACAATAATTAGTTTACAAACGATCAAACAGTGAAATCCCTTGTACTGTTTAAACACCTTTCAAGTCAAGCAAGTAATCTATTGCTCTGTCAATCAAGAATCTATGCTCTGTTAATCAAGCAGCTAGCTCTGATACCACCTAATCTGAAATGAGGGTTTAACATCTTGTTATATTTCCAAGAACCTCCCACTCCAAAGCTTAACAAATATATGGTCTAGCTTGTGTTGACAATTTCGGAATTAAGTACTTGAAATAGGTGTATGTCTTTGTTTTAACTGTTTAAGTGCCTATTTGTTCATTCTGATATTAAACACATATAACAAAAAATGTAACAAATAAACAACCACACATAACAACAATATAATCTAGGAGTTCACCCTAATATCATGGGCTACGTCTCCTTGAGCTCTTATCAATTTGACTTGGCTCTTTGGGATTATGGTAAATCTTCTTTTACAAGTTCCACACTTAACTCCAAAGGTTTATGAACTGAACCAATGGGCTTAGAATACTATCTATATCCCTGGCTATCCTCACTTTGCAACAGATCTAAGCTTCCTTGGACTTGATTCCTTCAATTAGTGCTCTGAGCTGACTTGAGCTTCTTGATGGCACTAACTCCCTCAGAATTCTTCAACTATCTCTGGAACTTCTTATTCTGTCTTCAGTAAATATCAGACACCTACAATAAATTGATCATTTAATCACTTGCTGCCTGAAACTTCCCTGTAGCATCTTGGCCCTTAGAAGTCTTCAGATGCTTCTGCAATGGATTCATAAGGCTCATTACAGTCCGAATTGACTGTTGGATCACTGAGAATGAGCTCTGGTAGCTCCTGCAACTGCCTCTAACCTCTGGTGGCTCTGAACTCCAGAATCAATCTTCTTGGATGGAATTCTCCATGAAGATGACTTCTTCAGCTTCTCTGGATTATTCCATCGGCTTCAAAAGACTCTGATTAGCCTAGCGAGCCTCTTTTTTCGCTCTCTTTGAGTTTCTCTAACTCTCGGGCTCTGCCTATGTCTCTTAGGCTCTACCTCTATTTCCTTTGGACTCTCCCCTGGTAAAACTACTCTGTGAATGCTTTTATGTGATATCTCCACCAAAATTAGCGACTACACCTGACTCCAACTAAACTTAGCAAATCCGCTAAACTTTAGCCACTCCGCTACGCTGACCGTCAGAGGTAGCCATTAGCATTACCGTCACTGTTGGGCGCACATATGTGCGGTATAATCCTAACGGTTAGGGACAATCCTCCATAGAGCTCATGATCGAGTTAATTCTGAACCGTTGATCTATCCCGTCCATCGGTTGTCGCGTCGTCCGCTGGCCAACTTGCTGGAGAATCTCCCACCGTTGATGTGACCCCAATCAATCTAACGGACGTCGCTCAATCTTGCACAAATTTCATGCACGAACGATATCTAGTCGAGGGCATGCGAGAAAAGTAGTTTTGCTCTGCTACGTGTTGATCGCTAAGTGGAATCGCGTGCTTTTGGTATATTACCGCTTCCAGCCTTTCGCTTGTGCGAAAAACCATTTATCACTTGGTCGAACACTGCCCACATGCTTAATTCAGAATTTAAAGAAAAGGCGCTTAACAAAGGTTTTTGCACTTAAGGCCAATATTAACCTTTTAACGCTAATTCATGTAGAATTGACTGTCATGTGAACTGTAACCGCATGTACAAACATTGTTCTTTTCCTTTGTTCTTAACCTTGTTCTTAACTGTGGTTAAGGTTCTGGATCAATTTATGATCACCATTTTTTGTTGTACTATGTCCACTCATCGTCAAACTATTGCTTAATATCTTCTCTTTGAAGTCGTTGGATTCTTACTACCGCCCATTCATCCTTACCCTTTTGTTGTTGTCCAAACAACCTCTGTTCAATACTTGTAAATTTACTTTCAAAAAGTAAATTGTCCTCCAATTTCCTTTGTACTTGACTCCTCTTATATACATCACTATGTTGTTCATCAATTCCAACATATTCTCTTTTCTCTTTTTTGACAACTTTCAGTAATAGATTATATTTTCCAGCAAATAGGCAATCATAGAATTTAGAATTTTTGTGAAAAAAGAAAAAAACACAATGGAAATAGTATTTTTTGAAGATATTTTGATTAGCCTGATCAGAGAATTCATATATGTAATCCAAAGAAAGAAAGACAGATCCCAAATATATGTATTATTTTTTTTAACCTAAAATAGCCTCTCTCTTTTTTTTTCTTTTGAAAAAAAGAGTATATGCATTTCTGTAAAATATATTTATTATTAATATTTATGTATGATGGATTTATTATCCATAATACTGTAATGAAAGGAACAATTAAAAATATAATTGTAAATTGTCATAAGCTCATCATAAAATAAATTGTTCTATTATTTGCTTTGCTTGAGCATATATTTTTCCTTTTTGTGATGTTTCTCTGCGCAACCCTGCTTTAAAGGACATCTTTCCTTTTTCTAAACTGAATCTGTTATTGTATGTGCTTGTTATCCCGGGTGGTTGGGACGGTGCAATAATGCCCTCCCTACCCATATTTGAATCACGATTATACATGTTGGGTTGGCCCAACGTTTGTAAGCTTTTGTAAAATTGATATCATGGATTGTTGTCGGTTGACACAATGTTTGTAAAGATAATATAATCTATGATGTAATATAATGCTTCTTCAGCAGGGATTATCCCTTAATAAAAACTTGAATCTGTTACACTAGCTGGCCCATCAAATCCTAGGTGCATGACATTCGTAAGACTAAGATGGAGCTGACGCCATCAAATTCCAGGTGCATGACATAATGCTTCTTCCGGGAGGATTATCCCCTTAATAAAAACCTGAATCTGTTACATCAGCTGACCCCATCAAATTCCAGGTGCATGACATTCTTAGGACTAAGATGGAGCTGACGCCATCAAATTCCAGGTGCATGACATTCTTAAGGCTAGATGCATTTTTTCTCTGAGTCTATTTTTCAAAATGCGCTAGTAGTCACAAGGTTCTTTGAATCTAATTTTTCACAATTTTCATGCCTAGAGAAAGTGGCGAGGAGGAACTGACTAGGTTGCATGTTCGCTGCCAAAATTGCATAAGAAGAATTTAAAATATTTTATTCTTCTAGACTTTAACTTTTAAAACTTGATGGTCTATTTCTCGATTTTTCCAATTTCAAAAGTGACCGTACTATTTATTTATTTATTTTTCAAAAGTGATCGTACCATTTTTATTTTTTAAGACGTTATATTTTGAAATTTTTAATATTTTAAGATGTTATATTTTGAATATGAATATTAATGTTAACCAAATATAAAATTTATTTTCATGGTATGAATACCATCATACAATGAAACCATAAGTTCTTTTATGAATAGCATAAAAGATGTATGTTAGGAAAAATATGAAAAGCATAAAAGATGTATGTTATGAAAAATTGTAGCATAATGCGTTGGAAAAATAAATGTGTAGAAAGACCTTTGTCGACGCATTTCGAACCAACTTGTCCTGACGATGAACCACACTTGTTGGTTCGAAACGCGTCGACAAAGGTCTTTCTATATGTGATTTATGCCGAAGCTCTTCTTATAACTGTTATGGATCACAGAAGTCTGAATTCAACAAAATAAATGTGTTTACAAATTTTTTTAGAATAGAGTGGGGTATATTAGGTAAGTACATTTATGTTATAGAGATATTAAGTATATTATTTGTCTAGATTTATTATGTGTTTAGAGATCAAATTTCTCAAGGTGTAAATATTTTTTTAGAGTGTAAAGCTTGAGAAAATATTTAAACCTCAACCCCATGATAAATTCCGAGTTATATGGATGGTATTAAATGGTTTATTAACCTATGCACACATAAATGGATCAAAGCTCAACCCCATGTTTTCCTTTCAAAAGCCCATTAGGCTAGGCCAAATTGTGGACGTCCTACATCAGAATACATTTATTTACCAATATTGGGAACTTGCATAATTTCAAAACTTGGTTAACTTGCCTAACATAACTTGTGGATGGTTGCCTTAGATTCAATAGGAACAAATTTCAACACTGAACAACTAGAGCCATATTGTATGCATTATTGATCCAAGTATCCATTTTCACCCATTAACAACAGTGTTCACCAATGTTGTATTCCTAAAACTAGTCGATGTAGACATACAACATCCCAAAACCTAGTGTTATATCGATCCTACAGTCAATACATGGGAAAAATTCCAACTTGGCATCACACTCCTAGTCTAAAAATCTCAAAATGAATGTACCTGGGCTGAGACTTGAGGCCTCGTTTGGATAGTGAGTCTGAAAAAGCGTTATATTCCCAGAATATGTGTTCAAAAGTGATACTTTGGAAAACGTTTTTCAGCAGCAGAAAACTCAGGGTTCCCAGGCATTTGAGAGCAACTATGCATATGTTGTATGAAGAGGTGAAATTCAAAATTAGAACTTCAACAGACATTTTTGAAAGTTTTAGAAGCGATATCGAGGTCACGCAAGGTTGCCCATTGTCTCCTACCCTTTTTGGTTTATATATCGATAAGCTTGAAGAGTGGCTAAATTCGCAAGGGGCTGACAGTATCCATTTGGGCAAAGTTCGTTATAAGACTTCTTTTGTACACAGATGACCTTATTCTGACTGCTAAATCTACTCTTTGTTTGCAAGAGCACTTACTTTCCCTTGAGAATTTTTGTAGAAGGGTGGGGATGCAAGTCAATATTAGCAAAACGAAAGTAGTGGTTTTCTCTAACAAAAGAAAGCATAACCATCATAAGTTCTACTTTGAAGGAAACATTTTGGAAGAAGTTGCGGATTACAAATACCTCAGAATTGACTTCAACAGAGATCTAAGTTGGGATGATTGTAGAAAGAAAATAACTTTGGGGGGTTGGAAATCATTTTATGCTTTTCGAAACAGGTGTAGAGAGGTAGAGTTATGGGATTGAAAAACCACTCTAACTCTTTTTGGGCTTCTAGTGATTCCGATGATTCTCTACGGTTGTAAACTGTGGGCTAGCAGTACATTCGAGATGCACTGGAAACGAATTGAGAAAATTAAGAAGCGTTTGATTACAAACAAATTCAAAATTAGAAGTGCAGTTTCTTATGCTATCTTGTTAAGTGAAACATGGGTTGCTCCTATTGAAGCAATTGATATGGTGTGAGTCATAAGGTATTTAAAAAAAATTGAGCAAATGGAAGAGGGAAAATGGCCTAAGGTTGTGTTTAATGACATATTGTGCAAAAGAAAGAAGACTTGGATGCGAAAAAATAACAAATGGTTTAGTAAATGAGGAATTTTCTTGAGCATATGTCTCACAAACAGTGAAGAGATAAAAACTTTTGTTATGGATAAGTTTCACAAACATACTTGGGAGAACGAGCTAGGGAGAAAGAAGAAGTAATGTATTGAAGAGTTTAATCCCACTCATAATCATCAACAAAAAACATACATAGGGGCCAATATTTCTTGGAGAGACAAAATTCTTATTGCTCAATTAAGGACTAATTGTCATCAACTTCGTTGTGAAATAGGGTGCTTGAAAAGGCCAAAAGAAGTGTGGGAGGAAAGAATATGTATCTCTTTCTCTTCTAGGAAAGTGGAAACAGAAAAACATTTCATTTTAGAATGCGAGGCCTTCAAAGACAACACAGAAAGTTATGCAGATATTCTAGCAGCTAGCTCTTGGGATAATCTATTCAACGAGGGGTTTGTCGAGAAGCTAAGAGAATTTATTGTGAGACTTCACAAGAAAAGGGTCGAATACAAGCACCAGATGGACAAGCAATCTGTCCCATAGGCTATTTTTAGCCTCGTGGACATTAAAATAGTTTCATTATTCATTTAGTTTTGGATTAATGGAGGAGAAAAGGCTGCCATTCCACTTATCCATTCAATTACCACCCTTGAACGCCGATAGAACCTATTTAACCTTGCACAAAATGTAGCAGACCCCAGAGCGCATCACTTATGCTCTCGATTTTGTGTCGTCGCCACTACTCTAGTAAAATGTATACCTCAATTTGTGCACCACAGCCATAACATCTCACCTGTGCAGCCCCATCAAAATATCCAGTAATATATTTTGCAGTATGAGGGATCACCAATATTCTTTGTGCCAATGCCAACCATGTTACTTGAAAAAGGCACATATACATTCACTAACCCAAACTATGTAATATGTCATTTCCTCAAAGATAACAACATTCCTTCCCTTTCATATGCCCCAAATGATGAAAAAGGGGAGACTCTTATATGCCCCGACTCGACTCACCCATCATTCAAAGCATTCATCCATAGACCTATAATAGGTCACCTCATTTGTATATTAAGACAAAGAAGAACCCTGATCCATGTAGCTATTGCAAAGGAGCATTTTATGTGTAAATGATATGTATATTCGAGCGCACCTTTGCAAATGTAACATCGACCAGGGCCAATGTTTCCTCTCCTACCTAGGTTTTCCTATCCGAGGTTTCTATTCTTCCAAACCAACAAGCTAAAGATAGTGATTTTGAATGACATTTCCGAGGTCCACACAATCCAAAAATAACATATAGATTCATTTTCCATAAGAGAAATATAGATCTTCTGATATCTCACCATGAGTTAGATTACCATTTCATCTTGGTGTGTCGTCCTCTAATCTGATCGA
This sequence comes from Pinus tabuliformis, assembly GCA_031772625.1. NCBI lineage: Eukaryota > Viridiplantae > Streptophyta > Pinopsida > Pinales > Pinaceae > Pinus > Pinus tabuliformis. Next base: position 1,710,101,610 of record CM062819.1, read on the forward strand.
GATCCTTGGCCATAATAAATGATTGATATATCTATCCCAAATTAAAGCATCCTCGTTTGTGATGTCGAGATCCACCGCCCCTTTCTACTTTGGAAGTGGATGCTCAACATCAGTTTGTTCCATAATTTGGCTTATATAGATGATGCCTTTCATCTGTAGATGATTAATTATCGATGTCCGAAGTAGAGATGAATCATGCATACCCATGATAAGATCAATCCCCACTTGTACAACAGATTCGGTTCCAATCTCCCATTGTAAATTTCCCATGATCCATTTTTTTACCTTCAAGATGCTATGCTAGATGTGTGAGCTGTTCTATTGAGATATTATCCTAGTCTAGTACCAGTCCACAGAAGAGTGATGTTTCATATATTTAGCCTTAGTAATGGATTTCCATATCCCTATACCGTATATTGCTCTCTAGAAACTCTTGGAAAGCAAAGCCCAACCGAAGGATTTTAAATCTTTTAAGCTCCATCTGCCTTGGTCAGTGAATCTAGAAATGTCCCTTAGACTAACCAAATGATTTTTTTTTCCTCTCGCCCCAGACCATAGGAACTTGACTATGTAGCGTTGATTTTATGGATAACCATATTGGGCAATAGAAATCTTTGCATTGAGTACACTGCAAGGTTGTATAAAATATATTGAATGTGTATCATCCTGCCCCTCGATGACATCGACATGTATGTCCAATTTGTTATCCCGCTCTCAATTTTTTCTATTATTCATTGCTAATCCGAAATCCGATAGCAATTTGGCTTTAATCTGTATCCCAAATATGTGAATCCATCATCTAGAGGCGAACCACCAACTCAAATAAGTGTGCAATTTCTGAGATGATCTCTTATTGATCGGAGGCATGGATAAGCATTGATTTTGAGCCATTTGAGACCAGAAGCATCCTTGAATTTTGAGATTATGTGCGAGAGTTCTTTCCATTGGCAAACAAGTACTTGTCCAAAGAGAAATACATCATCAAAAAACATTAGATGAGTAATAAATAGATTCTTAGTGACATGAAGACCAACAAATCTATTGTCAATCTTTGCCCTGGTAATTTTTCTACTTAGACCATCAATGACAAACAAAAATAGAAGAGAAAGGGCACAACCCTATCTTAGTCCCTTATGAGTCCGAAAGAAATGAGACAAAACTCCATTAATCAGAACAACATAACATACCATTGAAACACGTGACATAATCTAGTCCACGATGTCAATAGATAATCGATTTTATGCATGATCAACTGAAGGAACACCCAATCAACACTATCGTACACCTTATGCAAATCTAGCTTAAGAACAATGACCTCCTTTTCATGAAATTTAATCGAATGAATTGCACAAAAGTGTTACGCCTTATGCAAATATAGCTTAAGAACAATGACCTCCTTTTCATGAAATTTAATCGAATGAATTGCACAAAAGTGTTATGCCTTATGCAAATCTAGCTTAAGAACAATGACCTCCTTTTCATGAAATTTAATCGAATGAATGCACTTTTGTGCAATTGCAACAACCTCTTAAATTTGTTTGCTCTTTAAAAAAAAACCAAATTGTTCCACAAATATGAATTCATATAACTTCCCTTTTAAGCGATTTGCAATAATTTTAGAGATCATTTTATATGTGATATTACACGAGGAAATAGGTGTGTAATCCCCGGACAATAAAACTTTGGTACGAGAGCAATGAAAGTAGCATTTATATCACTTGTGAATTTTATAAAACGACAAGATTCCTCCACCAAATAAAATAGATCCATTCCCATAATGTCAATGAAATGTTTGAAGATCTCGTCCGTCCATCAGTCTAATCCATCTCATCCAGGACATCAAAAGATTTGCAAAAGATTGAAATAAATCTGTCAAAAATTGAAGAACAATCATTAATTCCTCCTTTGAAATAGGTTTGTCAAAAATTAAATAACAATTGTTAATTCCTCCCTAGAAATACACTTAATAATATTTCTCTGTGGTCTAACTGTCTACTGAGATACTACGTTGTGAAAAGCTCTGTTCTCCCTCGTCTCGCAGTCAAAAAAGTGAAGCCTACTACCAAGAATTCCACGCTTTTCTCGTATCTCAACGAACACGGAGAACGTATTTTATTCCGTCCATGTGGTCTTTTGAATGAGTCGCCGAAACCATCCGTGTTGAACGAATGCTTGCGCAGACAATAATTTAACATCAGGTTTTCTGGGCGGTGTCGATACTTTTTCCAAAATCCATTACATTATATATATTGCGCGCAGTGAGAATAGAACAGGTAAACAGGCAAGCAAGCCCATATCGCGTCTCGAAAATCGGTCTGGTGAAACTGTCACACATCTGGGAATTCCACCGTTGGGAAATTTGATTGTCTTGCCACTCTTCCTATTTCCATTTCATCAGGATAGCGATTCGTCGGGAGCCATCTAGGTGTTTGTTTTTTCTGGTTGTGAGGGTTTCATTTTTGTTTACAAATGAGTAACCAGACATGGAGATGGAGTGGAGATATACAGGGTAGAGTGAGATACTTGTTAGCAGAGCAACCCATGGTCACACATTTCAGATGGGACCATCACGCTTGGGGTTCCACATGGCACTTTCCCCTTCTGGCCATTGCCTCCTATTTGTTGCTCATTCTGCTTCTCAAGATTCTGCTTACGCCCAGGAAGAGGCCGTTGCCTCTAGGTCCCATCCCCGCCATTCATAACCTCTTGGTGGTTTTGGCTTCGGTGGCCATCTTCATGGGCTGCTGGGAAGCCACGGCGGTGGAGCTCAGAGAGACGAGATGGATTTGGGGTAGGCAATTTAAAAATGCGGGGGAATGGGTAATGTGTTTTCCTGTGGGCACGCGCCCCTCTGGCAGAGTGTTCTTCTGGTCATACATCTTCTACCTCACAAAGTACCACCAGCTCTTCGACACGGTCATATGGATCCTCCGCAAGAAGCCCCTCACCTTCCTCCACGTTTTCCACCGCGTCGCGGTCGTTTTCGTGTGCTACGCGTGGCTGGAGTTCTCGCAGTCGCTGCAGATCGTGACCATCCTCGCCACCACACTTCTCTATGTCGTGCTTTATTCGTATTTCCTTTGCCGCAGCATCGGTTGGGGTTGCTGGTCCTCTTTTCTGCCCGCCAATTGCCAGATGGTGCACTTGGCATTCACGTCGCTCACCTACGTTGCTCTTCTTGCTCGACACTTCACAGGGAAGGCAGGCTGCAACGGAATTGGCGCGTTACTTTTCGATGCCCTTTCCAACGTTACGCTTCTCTTGCTGTTCCTCAACTTGTACATCAAACAAAGATGCAGCAGCGCCAAATCAGTGAATACCGAGCACGACATAATGATGAACAACAGCAAGAACAAGAAGCACTTGTGACAACATTCACCTGACCATCTCTGTTATTGCCAAATGCTGGCTGAAAGTGCAGCCGCAGTAATGATGTGGGGAAAGCTATTTCCTGTAGCTTGCGAAAGAGGGTTCTGTGTATCCTTGTAATGGTAAATTTGATAACGAGAGTCTCTGCCTCAAATGGTAATAAACTGTAATATAGCCATCTCCGTATCGACCATAAATTCATTTCATTTAAAATTGTTTTATCTGAATTTCCACAAATTCCAAGCAAAATTCCATCTGAATTTCCACAAATTCCAATCAAAATTCCACAAATTCCATCTGAATTTCCACAAATTCCAAGCAAAATTCTATCTGAATTTCCACAAATTCCCAGCAAAATTGTGGCCACTTTAAACTAATGGCCAAAAAATATTCAGAAGCTATTTGTTTATATAATCCACCAAAAAGATATTCAAAAGCCATTTGTTTATATGATCCACCAAAAAAAATATTCAGAAGTTATTCGTTTATAATAATTTTCTGAACTTAGGTCTGTAGTTTGTGCTTGGCTAAGAGCTCTATTCACTTAAAGAGACAAGTTAATGGCCCAAGACCCAGAGACATCTGGCATGAATGAAAACCTACCCCTTTACGGATCTGAATTATGATAAGTTTTCCCACCTATTTATAATATTTTTCTAAACTTTCAATCGACTAAATAATAATGACCAACTAATAATGACTTGATGATAATACAAATTATGTTTTTCAGTGTAAAAATTTGTAATTTTAAATTCAAAACTAATAGAGTATATACATTTATGTAGGATAGAGTTATCATCCATAATAATGTATTGTACTGAAAGGAACGATTAAAACTATAATTGTAAATTCTTATAGGCTCATCATATGATGATAGCAGAACAGAGAACCTTGTTTGATGTTTTACTGCAATGCTTTATTCTATCTGCTCTGCTTGGGCATATATTTTGGGCTTTAACCGACATCTTTACTTTTATAATGCTGAATCTGTTACATCAAATGACGCCATCAAATTCCAGGTGCACGTCATTCATAAGAATAAGATGGATCTGTGCTACTTGTAATTCAATGAAGCAAAGCAAATGATGGGAAATATTAGTACTAAGCTGCTTGGCTTTATTGGTTCAAAATTCCAACGGATGTGGTTTTTATTCCAGATTTGTTCTCTGAATCTATATTTCCAAAACCCGCTAGCAGTCAAATGGTTCTCTGAATCTAAATTTTCACAATTTTCACGCTTACAGAGAAACTACCAGGAAGTGACCAGAACTCATGTTCGGGGTCAAAATTGCATGACTTAAAAGAGAATTTACAGTATTTTATACTTTTGGACTTTTCCATTTAATATTTGGTTGCGAGTTTTCCAATTTGAAAAACGATTGTACATAGTTTTTTTTAAATTTTGAATATTTTAAAATATGATATCTCTAATATTCATTAGTATTATTGTTTGCACTAAAAGGGTGTAAATATTAGAGGTAGCCTTATAGGAAATAAGGATGTGGATGTGGAAGGGATAAAGAATTAGGAGGTGTAGGTAATGGGAAGAAATTGGTAAAGTAGAGGGATAAGTGTGGAACATGGGTGTGTTATCTAAATCTAGAACATGGTTGTGTTGTAAGGGCAAATAGATGTCCTCATAAAAGCACCAAGGAGATAGCGATTGCCAAAAACTAATAGGGAAGACACTGAATCAAACAAATAAGCAAAGACTTAGAAATTAATTTTGTTGAAATAGCAAGACAGTGGAAGAACACATATATGGAAATGTTGACATGTACCCTATCACATAGATTTTCTATAAGTACGCATTGCTCAATCCATGAGCTCATCAAGTCTCCATGGCATAGCATTGCAAGCCATAGAATAATTTGTCATTACATCCACAATGATGTGTTTTTTCCACATCCAAATTTCTAGCAACATATACATGGTAGATTTGTCAGCATGATTAAGCACATGATTTTTGGTTGATTCCTTGATTATTGAAACCAACTTATCGCTACCTATTGGAGTAACTATATCTATAACATAATTAGGTCAAGAAAGTCTAAAATTTCATTTCTTGAAGTTACACAACAGATGAGCTTGTTACCTACAGATTCAAGAAGTGCTTAAATGATGATCTAATGCAAAATGGAATTTGTTCCAATTGCTTCTTTGGTAACCAAGAATGTTACAAATTAAACTGCAAAAACCTTAGCAATCCATAGGACAAAACACTAATTCGGTGAATTCAAACTCTACTTTTATAATGTTGCAATGGCAGATATAGGTTTGTGCCATAATAGGCCTCCAAGTCATGGAAAAGGGCATGCCAATAATGTTTCGGGGTTTTTTTGACCCTTCGAATATATATTTTACCATAGACAATTATCATGCATTGTCGAAAACCCTATAAGTAAAGATAATTAAATTATCTAGACTCTGCCCCATCTTATACACTGCAGAAAGGTGCAAATATTTTCTAAGCATTCTATCTCCTAGGTAGAGTATTAGAACTACGCTAATAGGCATGTGTGTACATACGAAAGGATGACGATGGATTTCCATGGAAAATTTCATTATTAGCGGAGTAACCAACCCGTCAATTTCATTATTAGCAGAGTAACCAACTTCTCAATTTAATCTAAATATTGATGTTCATTGTTTACCTTTCGTCCATTTGACTTGCATTATCATGTATACATGTCAGTGTCAGATGAGAGGCCTACATCAATTACTTGGTGGATTTGTATATAAGAATCAATTATGTTTCATTTGTTGGACTAAGTTTAAAGTCATTGCTTCCAGCATGAATGTTGCCCATATTCACTTTGTTGAAGCAATCTCGTGACATATATTTCCAGCAAGGATGTTGAATATGTTTAGCCTTGTTTGGTTGTGTAACAAAGTGGTTTGGACTAAATATGTATCTGGTTGGGACTGAGTATGCGACTAGTATGGTATTGAGTGTGTGTTTGATTATTGGTGAAATCTCAAGGCAAGGATACTGAAGGAAAAATGGTTTCTATTTCCTAAGCATTATACAAATGACAACAAAGTCAAAGCAATTCCTTTTCCAAAAGAGGAAATGACTCATACAGTTAGCATCAAGTTTACACCTTCATTTCAAAACAATGATGTCAGTTTATCTTTTCGCAAGTCATAATCATGTAAAGGGAGGTATTGTATTCATTATAAGGTTTTCTAAGCCTAGGGAAATGTGTCATTACAACTCTTTTACCTAACCCTAAGTTTATGCCAAATTTGACTTATAGTAAAAATTCGGTTGCCGCTACGAAATGTTTTCGTATCGCTTTTCGAAAAAAATTAAAACTTCATTTCTAACCCGTTAACCCATGTTTTTTTAGCGCTCAAGTGGTGATTTGTAAAATATTGGTCTTCCACTTGTATGATATGGAATTTTCCAACATTTTTTAGCCCAATTGAGCCTTTTAATATCAAACCCTAGTTTACCATGTTTTTCTTAAAACCAATTTTTCCAGCAAACCCAAATTTGCAGTTTTCCAGTGCAGAAAGGTTGTTAGTTGTCTTGCAGTCCTCTGTTAGGGTATTTCAAGGTCAGTAAAGGTGTTTGAAAGTCTTGGAGCATTCCAAATGGGCCAGTTTGACAATGTGAAGAGGTTTGAACCCGATGGCATGTACTTCGAAGTGTAACCTGAAATGATTGACCATTCAGAGATGTAGGTTGGAAACCAGTGTTTCAAAATTTTAATTGGTATAACCTTAGCAGGTGCCATGATTTTATCTTCTCCTTCGAAGGAAACAATTCCCTATCACAGAGGAGTCTATCTTTTAAAGCAACGAGTTTGCCAGTAGAAGTAGAAAGATGGTTCAGGAAGCAGAGGTTGTTGAATGTGGATTTAAATTTCTTCCTGAAATAAGATTGTCAAAATCAATATTGGAATGCAGGGTTCCTCCAAAGCAAACTGAAACTTCAATGGGTTGTTGTACTTAGAACTGTCCAACTATTCTTCACCTGTGAAGGTAGGTATTCCAAAGATTACCTATATCACATGAGGTTTCTTTGTCACATAGCAAGCTTTAGGAAAATGAATTTGGCATATTTCCTACATCAAAATTTGTTGAAAATGTGCACTAAGGCAAGGAAGAGACCTGAATTACAAGCTCATGATATTTGTCATCACAGTCTCATTAAGATTTTATATACTTATGAGTTGAATAAGAAAGTAGAACAATTAAGGAAAATGAGGCAAAATAACCCAAATCCATATGTACCTAGAAGATAAAAAAGAGGCCAAAACAAAGTTCCTTCTCAAGTTGTAGCTTATGAGACCAAAGAAGAATCTAGCTAACCCCAGGATGAAAAACACGAGGAGGTCCCTGTGAAGATGTCAAAGGTTGAAGTTTATGAAGGGAAGACTAGAAGCAAAAAAAGCCAACAGAGGATTATGGCAGAGGAGGAAGAAACAAAACAAAAAATCTCGAAAAGAAAAAAGGGCAAACAGAAAGTTGAAACAAAGGATGAGGAAGTCGAGACAAAGGTTAGGGTTTAGGGCAAAATACCTCACACTCGTCCTACTAACGAACTGAGGTTGAATTTCAAAGCTAGAATGGATCCTAAGTTCAAAGAAACAATTATCATCCTTGATGAAGAAGAAAAAACAGAGCAGACTTCAAAGAGTAGAAAAAGACAGAGGAAAACAGAGTATGCTCAAAAGAACAAAGGAAAAACCCTAAAAGATGATAAAAGTCCACAAAAACTTACCAAAAGGGTGACAAGGAGTCAAAATAAGCTAGATATCCTTGTTGAGGTTGTATAAGACATAGGAAAGTGATCATTTGACTTCAGAGGCATAGTATAGTATAAACCCTAATTTTGTTACAGTAAACCCTAATTTTGTTGCACCAAACCTTAATGGATATTTGAAATTTTTGTTTACTCTTGGTTAATCATCAAGTAGTAATCATTTTTTACTATACTTGGTAATATATCAAATATTGTTGTGGCTAAAGGAGTACAAGTCAACATAAGGAAAGCAAGCAATGAAGAAGGCAGACAATTACACAATTTTGGCATCATTTCCAAGTTCATGCATCAGTTGGCTACAACGAGGGAACACACATTTAGCTTTAGAGATCAATCCTGTAATGCAACAGACCATCCTATATCCTGTCTTGCAGTAGACACCTTGATATTCTTCCAGGATACTAGCAACAAGAACATATAACAACCTTGTGCTCTGATTTGACCATGGATTATGTATCAAATTAAGGATCCGAGTAGCTAAGATGATATGGTTTTTGTGATTTTTGTTAACTAAAATATCAAATATTATGTAAATATTTTGTAATTATTGCTACCATACTTCAAGGAGCTTATCTCTATTGTATTTTCTATATATTTCATCAATAATATGAAGAAAGGGTTGGTTTTTCTAAAAAGATATAGTAATTTTCTGTGTGCTTTTGAATACTTTAATTATTTCATTTTCCAAGATCAATAGATTGTAACTAATGATATAAATATCCATGATATAGTTGGTTTTAGTATGTATGTTCTCTGTGTTTTTCAAGTTCTCCTTTAATAATCTCACAAATGCATTCCTTCTGAATGTTTGGAAAAGATAAATTAATTCATAATTCTTCTTTGTTTTGATGCTCTGATTTAAATTTTCAAAGGTTCCCATATTGATCCTCTAAAGTTACCATAGGATTCACTGTGTATGCCCTGTTGTAGTGGATTGTTCTTCTTTTTCTTCATCCATCTACAACAATGACAAAGGTCTAGGATCTGCTATCCACCTTTCTTTTATTATCATGATCAAACAATCAATTATCTTGGTAAACCTATCTAAACCCTAGCTATTTGACTCCATCATCCAATGAACTATTGGTTTAAGGTCCAACCAAACCCTACATCAACATAACCTATCTAAATATCTAGCCACAATATAAAGGTTAGAGAGAGCCCTCTCTGGATTGAAGGGGCTAGCCTTCGATCAGTAAGTTGGAGTGAAAAGGTTACCTTGGAAACTTCTCTCCTACAACCAAGAGAAACTTTATGAGTGATAACACATACTAAAACAAAAAAATAATTGTTTATCTGGATTGTTGTTTTAATTCTGGCACTTGACTAGTTCACTTTTCAAGATCCAAGTAGTTCGACAAAATATTTTGTAAATTATTTTAATTGAACTGTTATTTTAATTTTAACATTTGACTAGTTCACTCTTTAAGATCTAATTAGTTCGACATAACATTTTGAAATACTCTTACAACATTGACCACTAAGAATGGGTGTGGTCTACCCTGATAGCACCCGTGAACAATGTAAGATATAATTCCAATAAGCTACAAGCCAAGAAAAACAGGTTGGCTGCTCTAAAATTTAGGAACTTAAGGGAAAAAATGAATTTCGTGCACAAATGACAAATAATAAGTTATTCCTTAGAAAGAATAAATAGAGGGAAATCAAAGAAAGGTCCATAATGGAGAGGAAATTTACTTGATTTGTTGTTCGTGTTCTTCATCGTTCACAACTTGTGCATCTTTTGGGAGCCGCTGTACGGTAAAATGCAAGTTGGTGACAACGATCTAAGTGTGCTTTCTATAACTCCTCCTTAAACTCTTCCATCTTTGATTGTCTCTTTGTAATATTTGCATTCATCTAATCAATTTGTTCTCTATAACTTTACTCCAAATAATTCATCTGCTCACACTTTCAATTAGCATAACACTCATAAGAACCTCAAAAAAAACAAAAGAAGATCAATTCTGAATAAAACATACATGGTTAAACATATTGCATTTTTACATTAAAATTACACGTCCAAATGACAACAAAAATTTACGCCTCACATAAAATTATACACAAGGTGCAATTCCAAGACACTAACTGAACTACTATAAGTTGTTGTGTTTCAACTTCCATGTGCTCTAGTCTCAACTTTCAATTAATCATACCTCTTTCTTGCATTCCTCATGCTGCTTTGTATCCCTTTGTCTAATAATTTTAATTTCTTCATCTTTCACACGCAATTTTGATGACACTATGCTAACTGTCTCTTCTAAACGTTTACTGTGCTTCTATTGTTTAGCAACCTTAGTTTTAAACCAAAGCAACTTCTGATTGTCCTCATCCATTTTCTTTAGAGTTTTCACAACCATTTTATGATATGATTTCATCTGATGCGTCAACCTTGATTTGCCTGCAAGATATTCTTGCATTGTTATAATAGCACCTTCAATAAAAATAAAAAAATTTACTCACTTGCATCAAACAACATGAACTAAAATCAAAGCATCCTCGCGAGTGATGTTGAGATCCACCACCTCTTTCCACTTTGGAAGTGGATTCTCAACATCAGTTTGTTCCATAATTTGGCTTATATAGATGATTCCTATCCTGTGTATATGATTGATAATCCATGTTGGAAGTAAAGATGAATCTTGCATACCTAGGATAGGACCTATACAACAAATTTGGTTCCAATCTCCCTTTGTAAATTTTCCATGATCCATTCTTTTACCTTGAAGATGCAATGCCAGATGCGTGAGCCATTCTATTGAGATATTATCCTAGTTCAGTACTAGTCCACAAAAGAGTGATGTTTCAAATATTTAGCCTTAATAATGGATTGCCATATCCTTGTACCATATATTGGTTTCCAGAAACTCTTGGAAAGTAAAGCCCAGCCTAAGGATTTTAAATATTTGAAGCCCCATCTGCCTTGATTATTCGGTCTAGAAATGTCCCTCAGACAAACCAAAGGAATTTTTTTTATTCCTCTTGACCCAGGCTGTGGGACTTGGCTATGATAACATTGATTTTATGGATAACCATATTGGGACAATAGAAATAGTTGCATTTAGTACACCACAAAGTTCTATAAAATAGATTGAATGTGTATCATCGTGCCCCTCGACGACATCCACATGTATGGCCAATTTGTTATCATGATCTCAAATTGCAAATCTGAAATCCGATAACAATTTTGCTTTAATCTGTATCTCAAATATGTGAATCCATCATCAGGAGACCTAACACCAACATCAAAAAAGTGTGCAATCTCTAAGATGATCAACAGAAGATGATCTCCTGTTGATCAGAGGAATTTTTAGCCATTCATGAAGAGACCATAAACACCCCCTAATTTTGAGATTATGTGCAAGGTTTCTTTCCATTAACAAATGGATACTTGTCTAAAGATGAGTACATCATTACCAAACATTAGATGGGTAATAAATACCTTCTTAGTGATCTTAAGACCAACAAATTTATCATCAATCTTTGCCCTGGTAATTTTTCTACTTAGGCCATCAATGACAAGAAGAAATAGGAGAGGAGAAAGGACACAACCCTGCCTTAGCCCCCTATGAGCCCAGAATAAATGAGACAAAACTCCATTAATCAAAACAACATAACATACCGTCAAAACACATGACATAATCCAGTCCACGATGTCAATAGTTAATTTGATTTGATAATATGATTTTATGTAGGATTAACCTAAGGAACATCCAATCAATACTATTGTGAGCCCTATGCAAATCTAGCTTGAGAAAAATAACCTCCTTTTTTTGGGATTTAATCGCATGAATGTGTTCTTGTGCAATTGTAACAAGGTCTTGAATCTTCTTTTCGTTAAAAAACCAATTTGTTCCACATATATGAATTTAGATAACTTCCCTTTTAAGCAATTTGCAATAATTATAGAGAGCACTTTATATGTGACATAGGGAAATAGGTATGTAATCCTTGAAAGCTGTGTGATAAGAAGACTTTGGTATGGGAGGAATGAAAGTAGCATTTATATTACTAGTGACCTTTCTAAGGCGACAAGATTTCTCCGCCAAATGAAGTAGATCCATTCCCATAATATCCAAGAAATGTGTGAAGATCTCGATCACCCACCTGTCTAGTTTAGGACATCTATCTTTTGCGGAAGATTGAATAACAATTGTTAATTCGTCCAGAGAAATAGGTTTGTCAAGCTCCAAAACATCCTCCACCCAATATGAGAAATAGAAAGAGGGAGAAAAAATACACACAACACAAATCACTCTCATATTTTTATTTATCACAAAAATTACATATATGTAGGATATAGATCAAAGACTTCGATGAATCTAGATCCTAAGAAAGTGGATCTATGACTCGGAAATGCCACAAATACAACTCAGACATAGGGAACAACAAATTCTAGATCGACTCTGTTAGACTCCGTCTCATGTCAGAGATTGATTCTTCTTCAAAACCCTGTTTTGAAGAAGAAATCATTAATGTGTTGTTTAAATTTGTGTAATTTATGCTCCAGCTCTTCAAAAGGCAGTGATTTCAAACTCCTATCCCTGCATAAGCACAATTCAAAATATCATTAGTCTCAAACAAAGAGGGCATCTTCAGTTTATTTGGATATTTGAAGTGACTATGAATAAATCCTACTCGTCCTCCACCAAGAAAATACCATCTAAGGGCACATCCAAGAGCTTTCCAAAGCACGACACTAGACATGTTTCAGAGTATAAGGTGGCTCACTTGTTCTCATGGAAATTTTTAACTCAATAACTATACTGCTGGCCTTTCTTCAAATTGGAATTATCTGAATGTTGCTAGATGTGCAAGATTTAGTCCAGATCAATGTTTCATGGCAACAGGGAGTACTGATACATCAATTAAGCTGTTTGAGGTTGCAAAGGTTAGGTAAATGCCGATGCCAGATGCAAGTGGAAGGGATGGACCTCTCCGGCCCGTTATCCGAACATTGTATGATCACATGCATCCTATCAATGATTTGGATTTCCATCCACGGTCTGCTGTATTAATATCTAGTACTAAGGATCATACCATAAAGTTTTTTGATATTGCAAGGACAGGGACAAGGAGAGCTCATCGAGTTATCCAGGATACACACAATGTTCGATCTGTTGCTTTCCACCCTTCTGGAGACTTCATTTTAGCAGGGACTGACCATCATATTGCACATTTATACGATGTCCATACTTTTCAGTGCTACTTGTCATCAACCTCGCAGGAGAGAGATGCCGGTGGGGCTATAAATCAGGTTCGGTATTCATCGAATGGTAGCATGTATGTGACTGCTTCCAAAGATGGGGGTGTTTTTAGCATTGCAACATACAGGCCTTACTTCAATGTGGACACATACGTTGTGGTTGAAAGAATTATTGGTTCACTGTATCCACACAAAGGAGACTTCATTAAAACGATTGCCGATAATCCTGATATGTATGGACCTGTCTGGATTTCCACAACTCTCGTCTTTTTGGCAACAGTTCTTGGAAATTTTGCGGCCTATTTATCTTTTGAACCAAGTAGCACTGTTATTGCGTGGGTTTATGATATCAACTATGTGAACTGGGCTGCAGCCATATTCTATGCGTATATATGTTTGGTACCGCTTGGATGTTACTTCCTACTTCAGTACTTGGGCATATCTTTGAGCTTAGTGGAAATATGGTGTTTGTATGGCTATTCTCTGTTCATCTTCGTTCCAGCTTCGTTCCTCTTAATAACACCAAAAGAGATTTCAAGGTGGATCATCATTTCACTTGCGGATTTACCATCGGCTTTCTTTGTAGCTCTCAATTTGCAGTCTCATATAATGGCTACATCTGACAAATGGACGATACCAGTTGTAAGCTCATTTATTGTGCAGATATGCTTGGCTCTTCTCATAAAATTCTGTTTTTTCATGTGAATGTTAGGCATTTGGTTCTCTTGTTTTCAGAGGCCGAACCCCTCTGGGCGGAGAGCATATTTGTACTTGTACCAGTTGGAAAGTCTTGGATCCAACATTTTGTGTGTCTTCAGGCCTTGTTTGTTTCAATATTTTAGGGAAGCAGAAAATGGAGAGATTTTGAGAAATTCTGTGGCTTTCCGAAAGCAATATGCTTATGTTCTTGTATAGCTTTATTAATGATTAGGTTATTTATGCTCTTAGATCCTTGAGGAGGCGGAATACCTACCAGGTTATGTCATCTCTGAGGGAAGATGAAGATGCGGTTGTGAAGCTTCGATTAGCGTTAGATTCTGTAACCAGTTTTCATGCAGGGTTTTTCTCAGCCAGAATGAAGGTTATGCTAGGCTCTTCAGAGTCAGATTCAATGAAAGTTGCTGGGCACGAAGGATCGAATTTTCCAAAGAACCTGTCTATCCCGTTTTGGGCCTAAACTGGCAGATGATGCTTATGCTGGGAAAAATGAACTTTCCTCTGTTGCACTAGATTGTAACAAAGCATGTAATCATTTCAATGAATTGGATTGAAGTCCCAGTGGTATCGACAAAGGGTGCATCGATATGTGCAAATTATTGGAACGTCATGGGCACTGCTGTACTTCATCAGTTTTTTATGTAATAACGGTGTTGCTTCTTGTAAACCTGGTGGTTGCATTCGTATTGGAGGCATTTTTTGCTGAAACAGAGCTTGCTGGCATTGATCGCATAGTTTTAATCCGGGCTCTTAAGCTGCTAGAGCAACGTGGGAAAATTTGGCTCACGTCTTTGACAACTGCTCTTCACTTCAAAGTCACCTGAAGACACCTGTTACCAGATGCATAAGAGTCTGCGCTCCAATTGTTAGGTTTTTTTTGGTTAGAGATTTTTGAGGGGAAAGTTATTACATGTTCTATTTATGTAATTCAGGTGAGACAACGCAGGGGTTTTTGGGTTGATTTGTTTTCTTTTACAACAGAGACTTATTTAATGTATTAAAAGAAAATCATTAGAGAAGGAATCAACAGGCAATGAACGCTTTGTGACCGCTATTCAAACGGTGCCAGAACATCAGAATATGATTCGATGCCTATTTCCAGACTTTATTCAATGGGATCAGCGCTCCGGTTTATTAGCCATAGGATTTCAAGAGAAACGAATTTGTCTATTTCGATCCTTAATCCTGATTTCATGGGATTTTTGCTCCAGATTTATCTCTTAACTGGCTAATTATCATAAGATTTACAGAACGCTGTTCTATGTTTAGGAAACGCCCTTTCCTACATTTTGTAATGTTAGTTAAAACAGCGCCCCTGTTTTGGGCAGCATTTTTTTTTTATTGTATTAAAAATTCGTTTTGAAAGAGAGTAGTAGAGAGGGGGGAGATTTTCTGAGTGCTGAGTGCTGGAACAGAGCTTTCATTGTACAGTTTTTGGCAGAGAATTTAATGGAATTTCACAGCTCTGTTTGCTGAGATTCATGTGGTATGACAATTTAACATTAGTTTTTCCTCTGTTACATATGTAAACCGTTATGTTTCATTTCATTTCATGATCATTTCTAGCTGAACAAATGAAGTGTTTAGGTAGGAATTCATAGTATTATATGCTCCTCCTATAAGTTTGTTCAATTCAATGTTTTCTTCTGTTTGACAAGGATTCAGTTCTATGCCCTTGTCAGCTCCTCACCAGTCTTGCCATCTCATTTAAAATCTAGATTTGGTGTTAAATTGCTTGCCTACCTTGCCTCAGTTGATAATCTGTGTAGTCATTATATTTCTCTGTTCAAGCTGTGATTTTGCCCATGCAGCCCAGAAAAGCCCCGTCATTTAATTAAAAACCCCAAATCAAACTTCCTTATCAGTTTACTAGCCTAATATCAGTGTTCCTAATTGGGTCAGCTCATCCTATTGAAAGATCTACCGAGTTTGACCAGAGAGAGCCTTCTCATACCCCGTAGGGCTAGCTACGAGGTGAAATGGTTTGATGTTGCCTTGAAGATTTACCTTCCTCAGCCTAGGGTGAAATCTCAAGCGCTAACAGACTCCTCGTAACTCCTAATGACAACTACACATGATATGGAAGCATTACTACCAACACCCTCCCTTAATGCTTACATGAAAAGCACACATTACAACAACAAAGATAATTTGTCTAAATGGTCTTCATCAATAATCACGTCCACTATGGAATCTCACAAACACCGCTCTTTCACCACCACATCTTTGAGTTGTCACTTGATCTCCATTTAAAACGTAACCGCCTTTGACCATCATTGATGAACTTTGCAAGATCAACAATATTGACAACTTGGCTCATCAAGGCTTCTGCGATACGAGCCATCAATTAATGAACCATCCTATGTACCAACAACCGTTTGTCAGATATTTTGCTTTCGGCTATACGTGAGTTGCTAGGATGGAGGTCTGGATATTGAATGTGTTCAAAAGTTGATCAAACAACTTGACCTTACTAACACACAAGAATTGATGTTTTGGACATTGAGACTTCCAGTTTAAGAACCACCAACCCTTTTTATAACCAGAATTGAAAAAAATAGAAAAATACTTGACAAATACATTTCACAACGACAAAGTCAATAATCATCAAACTATCAGCTGCCATTCAGGGATAGACAAGTGACCATGTCCCTCCTTAGCACAGGTCAAAAGTTATTCATCTCGTTCAATCTTTATCTTGGAGTTTTCTCGTCTTCACAAAGCAACATTTGTTAGAGTGGTCAATTCCAACAAAATTACACTCACATATTGGGTTGATCAGACTCAATATGTTTAAAATGAAAACTCCAAAATTTGAGATCGGAACAAGATTGCAACAAAAACATCTAACGCAAAGATCTCTTCTCGGCAGAAGCGAAAAATTGTGGTCTCCCTCCAACTATAACACTTTTGACATATATCAATAGCCACTTGAAACTCATCTACACCAGATCTCATATCCAGATCTCAAGTTCGGATCCGTGCAGCAGCATGTACAATTCATGGGCATGATTTTGCAGATTTATAATATGATAGTGCACACAATTTTGACAAAACCATCCAAACATGAATTTAACTCCTTTGTGTGACGACTTGGCACGGGTTCTTGGGTGGCTTGGGTGAGTGCCCGCCCGTCGTGCAAGTGTGCACGGTGTGACTTTTGGTGAAGTGTTGAGATTGTGAATGGAGGTGTGTCTCGGGCAAAGGTGCCCGTGTGTGACGACTTGGAGGCGCGCCCAAGTTGGGTAAACAACACAATCGTGCGACAAGGTGAATGAAGGGTTGGTGAGTCGTGCGGTGACCGTGCAGAGGCACCGACGCGTTGGGCAATCGAGTTTGCTGAAGATTGTAAATTTGGCTAAGTATGAAACTTGGTGTTTCCCAAGTATACTTGTAAAGCTTGTAACATTGAAGATTGTATAATATATATTTTTCGGGTAGACTCATTGTTCAGGGAGTTGCCCCTCCCTTTATACTGTGCAATTATGTTCTTCATGTATAATTGCTGATGTTAATGAATGTGTATGGGTGTTCATTGGTATAAAGGAAACATTAATATTACTTGGTTGCGAAACACAAACTAAGTAGGAATAAGTGGTTAGGCATAGTCCACAAACATAAGTATTGGTGAAAAGAAAGTGTTCGGTGGTGCCGCACCTTGCCTAGCACGGTTGAAAGACTACCGTAGGCTTGGGGGCGTGATAGGTGGTATTAGAGCTACTCTGAAGACTTGGAGGAGTCTTGCAGGAAGCTGGGTGAAGCAGGTGTACATACACTTGACAGTTGGTGACAATGAAGCAGGTACTTGCAGGTGGAGGAAGTTGTTTCACATACAAGTGGAACAAGAGTTGGTTTAGGTTGCAGGCATCTTGGTGAAGGTGTTGGATGGTCGAAACTAGATCGCAAAGAAGAAGGACGATGTTAGCAATGGTAGCTGAATGTCAGGCTGGGTCTAGTCACGGTGCGAAGGATGCTACTATGGAATTCATTGAAAAGGTGTTGGAGAAGATGGAGGAATTGGAAGATTTTTGGACTAAGAAGATGGACTTGGTCGACAAGGATCAAGAGGCCAATTCGAAGATGAAGGAAGAGCTCGATGAACTTCGGACTCAACACGAGTACACTGATCTTATGTGTACACAACTTGAAGTAAGGGTCAAGGAGGTTGAAGAGGCAAGAGACCAAGGTCTTGCAGAGATCATGGGCTTGCGAAAATCTCTTGACGAAGCCAGAGATGATCGTAGTGTTGAAGAAGGCTGTGAGGCATAACTCAGGTGGAGGAGTGCCTCATGTGAAAGTCAAAGAACTAGAATCTTACGATGGTACAAGGAGTGCAAAGACACTTGGCAAATTTCTATGGGACATGGAGCAATACTTGGAACGATTGGGTCTATCTGATGATGAGACGAAGGTCAAAGTAGCTGCTCAGTTCTTGACAAAGGATGCTAAGATGTGGTGGCGAAGGAGGATGGATCATATTGCCAATGGCAGTGCTGGTGACATTACTTCATGGGATGAGATGAAGAAAGCATTGCAGACCCATTTCAGTCCTCAGGATGAAACATGGGAAGCAAGGATGAAAATTAAGTTCATAAAGCAGACAGGGAACCTTCAGACATATCAGTGGGAGTTTGCAAGTGCGATTCTGGAACTTTCTGACATGGAGGAGAGGGACAAGGTGTTCAATTTCATTATTGGGTTGAAGCCTTGGGCACGCAATGAAGTGAAGAGGTAGAGGATTAGAACACTTGAGGAAGCTTTTGTGTTGTCGACAGGTTGGTGGAGCATTATGATGAGACTTCTGATGATAAGAAGAAGAAGCCCGATAAGCCGAAAGAGAAGAAGAAGGATGATGCTTCGAAATCGGATGATAATTCGAAGACGAAGAAAGCCTTGAAGTGTTGGATATGTGCTGGACCACATACGACGAAGAACTGTCCTTCTAGACCAAAAGTGGCTGCGATTGCACAATCTAATGCGAAGAATGAAGAAGCTTTTGTGGGGATGATGCAGATACTTGGTGTTGCTGCTGTTACAGAGGTGGTCTCTCGGAGGGATCCTGAGAGGAACAGTTTGGAGTATGTTCGGATGAAGGTTGGAAGTGTTGATGTAATCACTATGGTGGATAGTGGGGCAACTCACAACTTCATGGGCGAAGATACTGCAAGAAGAATTGGGCTGAAATTTGTCCCGGTGAAGGCTTAGATGAAGACAGTCAATTCTCCTCCTGATGGTATTCTTGGTGTAGCTGAGAAGGTGGACACAACACTAGGTGAGTGGACAGGGAAGGTCGACTTCACTATAGTGCGGATTGATGGCTACGAAGCTGTGCTGGGAATGGAATTCATGAAATAATTCGATGCTATGATTGTTCCATATTTGAAGAAGCTGCACATTTATGATGGAAGGGAAGATGTACCCATTGGTGTTCCAACCATTGGAGTGACAAGACCTGATTGTAAGTTGGCAGTGATGCAGATGGAGGATGAGAAACGAATGGGAGACATGAGTAAGTGGTTGTCTACGGTTGAGACAAAGCTTACCGAGCAGTCATTGGTCATCAAGACACTTTCAGATAGTATCTTGGATTTATCCAGAAGGCTAGAAGTGGTTGAGGATGATGATGATGATGAGGCATATGTGAGGCCGAATGTCTGTGGGGGGGATCGGGTCACTTATCTACAGAGGATGGAGATAGAAGATCCTGACAGATGGATTGAAATGATTAGTGAGGGTGAGCCTTCAGGCTCTACTCCCTCCACATCTTCTTAGATGACAAGAAGATGGGGCTCATTGTTAGATGCTCATGGCAATGAGTCCTTAAAATAGGTTGAGCAGGTCTGACAGATGGTGCAGGGATGGCTTGGCATCAAGCATCATGACATGTTGCAGATGGGAAGGAGTTTCCATGAACCTGAGCATGGGTGAGATTCTTGGTGAGTCCAGAATGTGGCAGAATCCGAGATAGACTGGAGAAGGCATAAGGATGGACATTCTTATGATTTGAGCGTGACAGTTGGATTGATCACCCGACTAGTTCAAGTCATGGGGGATAGCAGTGTACCAGAGAGATGTTGACATCAGGCAGACAAGGAGGGTAGTTCATAGGATGAGGACAACACATGATGGAGATGGAAGTTCTACATATGTTGCAGGGATGTTTGCAGTATGTGGAGGAGTTGACATCATGCACCAAGGATGAGACAGATATTGATGTTGATCTTGGTGGATGGCTACTAGGATGGCAGGTTGTCGAGAACAACAACGACTTCAGGTGGAGGAGGATGTAAGGACCTGCAGCTCCGCCCGAAGTGCGACCGCGACTGAACAGAGGGCGTGCGGTTGGAAGTTGAACGAACAGCATGAGGTGCGAGCTCGAATTGGTGTGCGAAGGCATTATGATATAATGCGAAGGCATAAGAGTTGGGTGCGCTGTTATATAGGCATGGGAGCGTAATGATACACCCACGGGCCGACCATACTTGGACACAAAGCCGATAGGGTAAAGTGTGATGAAGTGTGGGTGTGTAAGGCGTGGAGGACGAGTCGGCCGGGTAGGCTAACTCGCCCTGCCACCCGTATAAACAAGTGATGCGTTGGAGTCATTTGAACCATCATCCATCGCTCATCGCTCAAACATGTGAAGAAGGCGCAGAACAAGAGTGTGGATGCAGCTAAGGAGAAAGGCACAGATTTGGGTGATGTGCCCATTCTTGGGCAAGGCCGCACGAAGGTGAACCGCTTGTCTTGGTTTTGGGTGAGGGGCGCGAGCAAGGTTGCCCGCCGGTTGGAGAAAGGCGTGCACGATGTGTGTGGCACCCGGGTGATGTGTAGGAGTGCCCGGTTTGTGCGACGACTTGGCACGGGTTCTTGGGTGGCTCAGGTGAGCGCCCGCCCGTCATGCAAGTGTGCACGGTGTGACTTTTGGTGAAGTGTTGAGATTGTGAACGGAGGTGTGTCTCGGGCAAAGGTGCCCATGTGTGGCGACTTGGAGGTGCGCCCAAGTTGGGCAAACAACACAATCGTGCCACAAGGTGAACGAAGGGTTGGTGAGTTGTGCGGCGACTGTGCAGAGGTGCCGACGAGCTGGGAAATCGAGTTTTCCGAAGATTGTAAATTTGGCTAAGTATGAAACTTGGTGTTTCCCAAGTATACTTGTAAAGCTTGTAAGATTGAAGATTGTATAATATATATTATTCGGGCAGACTCATTGTTCAGGGAGTTGCCCCTCCTTTTATACTGTGCAATTATGTTCTTCATGTATAATTGCTGATGTTAATGAATGTGTATGGGTGTTCATTGGTATAAAGGAAAAATTAATAATACTTGGTTTCGAAACACAAACTAAGTAGGAATAAGTGGTTAGGCGTAGTCCACGAACATAAGTATTGGTGAAAAGAAAGTGTTCGGTGGTGCCGCGCCTCGCCTAGAACGGTTGAAAGACTACCGTAGGCCTGGGGGCATGACAGTTGGGAAATTTTATTCTCTGGCCACTCTTCGTATTTCCATTTCATCAGGATCACGATTTGTCGGGAGCCATCTCGTAGTTTGTTTTTTCTGGTTGCGAGGGTTTCATTTTTGTTTACAAATGAGTAACCAGACCTGGAGATGGAGTGGGGATATAAGGGGTGGAGTGAGATTCTTGTTAGCAGAGCAACCCATGGTCACGCATTTTAGATGGGACCATCACACTTGGGGTTCTACATGGCACTTCCCCCTTCTAGCCATTGCCTCCTACCTGTTGCTAATTCTGCTTCTCAAGATTCTGCTCATACCAAGGAAAAGGTCGTTGCCTCTGGGTCCTATCCTCGCCATTCATAACCTCTGCGTGGTCCTGGTTTCGGTCGCCATATTCTTGTGCTGTTGGGAATCCATGGCGGTGGAGCTCAGAGAGACGAGATGGATTTGGAGTAGGAAATTTAAAAACGCGGCGGAATGGGTGATGTGTTTTCCCCTGTGTGCGCGCCCCTCTAGCAGAGTGTTCTTCTGA
This sequence comes from Pinus tabuliformis, assembly GCA_031772625.1. NCBI lineage: Eukaryota > Viridiplantae > Streptophyta > Pinopsida > Pinales > Pinaceae > Pinus > Pinus tabuliformis. The sequence goes on from CM062819.1 coordinate 1,710,123,666, forward strand.
TCATATAGCTTCTACCTCACAAAGTACCACCAACTCTTCGACACGGTCATATGGTCCTCCGCAAGAAGCCCCTCACCTTCCTCCACGTTTTCCATCGCATCGCGGTTGTTTTCGTGTGCTATGCGTGGCTGGAGTTCTTGCAGTCGCTGCAGATCGTGACCATCCTCGCCACCACGCTTCTCTATGTCGTGGTTTGTTCGTATTTCCTCTGCTGCAACATCGATTGGAGTTGCTGGTCATCTTTTCTGCCCGCCAATTGCTAGATGGTGCACTTGGCATTCACGTTGCTCACCTACGTTGCTCTTCTTGCGCGACACTTCACAGGCAAGGAAGGTTGCAACGGAATTGGCACGTTATTTTTCGATGCCCTTTCCAACGTTACGCTTCTCTGGCTGTTCCTCAACTTGTACATCAAGCAAAGATGCAGCAACGCCAAATCAGTGAATACCGAGCACGACATGACGATGAAGAACAACAAGAACAAGAAGCACTTGTGACAACGAATACATTCACCTGACCATCTCCTTTGTTATTGTCAGATGCTGGCTGAAAGTGCAGTCGTAGTAATGATGTGGGGAGAGCTATTTCCTGTAGCTTGCGAAAGAGGGTTCTGTGTATCCTTGTAATGGTAAATTTGAAAATGAAAAATCTCTGCCTCAAATGGTAATAAATTGTAACATAGTGTTGAAGCCCCAAAAATCCGGTCGACAACAAGGGGGATACCCGCCCGGTCTGGACCTTGGTTGGCAGCTCCTTATCCGTTTGGTATAGCGGGTCCGACTGGGGATAATGGGACCAGTTTCCCAATCTATGGGTGTGTGTGTGTAGAATTGGATGTTGTTGATCTAACAGTTCCTATCTAAGCTATTCTAATTCAAACTTTAATCTAATTCTATTCTATTGTAATCTAATAAACAACACATCTAAATCTATGCTAACCCGGGATGTAATTCTTCTATTATGCGATCTAAAGAGATTTCAAATAACAACTGGTAATAAAGATCATTCAGCAATTATAAGAAAGGAAATCAATTAAGATGAACCACTTCGCATAAAAAGTTAGGCGAAACAGTTGTGAACAACATATCGCATAATGAGCTATTCATACATTAAACATAAATAAATAGCTACCATCGTACAAAAGTGCCAAATGATAACTCAAGCATTCATGCAATAACATATAAACAACTAAAAATTGTATATCACTTTAACATATAAGCAGAAATGGTCAAGAGATAAAAGTACCATTTATGACTGGTCCTACTCATAAGCTTCAAGCAATAATGATTTATCTCTCCTTGCTTTAACATCTATTAAGAGTACAAAAGTGCAACATCAGTAGCAGATATCAAATGCAAAAATCAACAAATCTTGATCCATTCATTCACCAAAACCTTCTCTGAGGGTGCAACAGGGCATTTTCTGAGGACAAGTTCTTCATAAATTTCTGGACCCTTCTCTAAATGCATGAGAAGGGTTTAAATACTACTAACTAAATAACTTAATTACACAGATTCAGGATACGGTTTAAATGACCGCCCTTTTTCTAAGCAAAACTATTTCTAAAAATTAAATCTAATATCTAACTACTTCTGCATTTGCTCCTTAATGTTGCGAGCGTTCAATATTTGCCTGGGTAGAGTCGGCTGACTGTCTTCCGCTTTTGGTTGAGCTAAGCAAACAAAAATGGTAAGAGCTGGCACCATCTTTTCAGCAAAATTGATGATATACTTGAGAATCATCCTCTGGCTATGTGGATTTACTGTGTATGCCCAGTAATAATCCAAGTTCCACTTGGTTAATCCTCGAATTGCTTCTGCCTTTGCTTTCTTGCGTTTTCCGGGCTTACGAGTGACTGAGCAGTTAGGGACTTTGATTTTTGAGAAATTTTCTTAGCGATGCACGATTAGCGCTAGGCGCTAATCGCGCATCGGAAACTGCCTCCGTTCTTTGATCCGGGCCTTTCTGGTGCGCTTTTTTCCTTTAGCGCCTTTTCCTTCACCGGGTATAAGCTTCAAAATTTTGTAAACAAACTGTTTTTGTGAGCTTCTGACCTTGAGCATTTAAATCACCTATTGATAGCAGCATTGTTCAACTACTCATTCAACCATGGCTGTGACTGAAAGCTCTGTAATGGATAGCTCAGCAGCGCTCTGTGAATTTGCGGCTCTGTTGCATGCGATATCCGTTTATGAGGGCATCTCTTCTCTGTTTCTGAGCATTGGAGCTTTACCCTTTTCCTTTATCGCTTCCTGCACATTGCTTCATGTTGTTTCTGTTTTTCATTCCTGCAGTTCACACATGAGGAGAGAGTAATGATAATAAAAATCGACAAGAAGGTTTTACACTCTACGGATGTACAAAAACATGCCACCTGACGTGAACTGACTCTTCGAAAAACACAAAACTGTCTTTCATTAACACTTGGTGTATCATTCATTAATTTTCATTAAAGCGCGTATCCAATTTTTGGTTTATGGACAGCTTTTCTTGAATGTTGAGCTGGGGAAAATCTGCGATGGACAGTTTCTGCGATTCGCATCGCATCATCGCAGTATCGCATTATCGCATTTTTCATTAAGATGTGTTATTGCAGGGTTGCCCGATTGCGCTTATCGCAGAATCGCAGATCGTTGTATCGCGCGATCGCGAGATCGCAGATTGCAGTATCACGCTATCGCAAGATTATTATAATCGTTTATGTGTTTTTATGTGATATTGCGATATGCGATATCGCATATCAGCCATCGGCGATTTTTTAAGGTTATTCCAGTATGAGTGTTTCTTAATACATGCGATGCGATGAAATTCACGTCGCACTTTCGTAGCTTATCATTTTTAATCATAAGGAAGTGCCCTATTAGTCTTTGCGCGATGCGATGTTTTCTTAAGGAGTAGAATACATAAGCCTTAATTGAATTTTTTGAATTTTTTCACTAAGGTTCCCCACTTACTTAGTGTTATTGCTAATACTAAATAAGGAGGGGGATTGTTGGTGGCCACAACAATTGGCGATTCACTTGGAAGAACCAGTTAGCTCAGTTTTTCTATTGAATTTTTCAAACTTCCAAAACAGAAAATTTTTCAGAAAATTAAACTTTGTTATGGAAAGATAGAGTACATTATGCTCTAAACTATCAATGATATTTTGTTTCAACCTCTTTCTACTCTAATTATTTGCTTCCTCGGGCTAGTCCTTGTATTTACATCAGCCATTACATGGTCTTGTAAAAATAAAATAAAATCTCTTCTGTAAACCAGTTTTAAATATGCTCATTTGTCGTAGGTAGAGCCTCTGTTGCCAGCAGGTGTTTATAGCCTCGACAGGGTTACCTGTTACCCAGCAATGATCCTGTATCCTACTTAAGGTGACCTACAACTTTCAAAGAAAAATCGATATCCACACTTATTGTTTTGATTTTCTTTTTTATTCTTAAAGAACAATGTCTTGGTTTGGTAGCCAAATTATGACACAGTCACTCACTTGATTTATAAAATTTGCTGAACAAGCTAGCTCGTGATGAGACCCCTTGTCTTTTGATTGCAACAATCTTGAGTCATTGCCCTGTTGTGGTAGATAGTATTGGAAAAGTCAGCAAGTTATAATATCTGTGATAATGATAAGCCGGCTCGTGATGAGACCTCTCATTCTTCAGGATAAAGTGTATCCTTGGATTATTCCTCTGAAGGCTGCGATTTCCTTAGAAGGGAGGAAGTCATTGTTTCCTTAAGATAGCTCTGGACGACAATAATAGAGTTTTTGGAAACAACTGTTCTACAGAGAACCTTTATTTTGTTATTGATACCTTTCATAGTACTGAGATAAAACAATTTCTTCACTAAAGTTTGCTTTCATCAAATTCTTTGAAGTTGAAACTAGTATCATATCTAGGCTAAAGTTTTAACTGTATCTTTCAATAATAAAGATCAATTTTCAAAAATATTTGCTATTTATACAAGCGAAAAGTTCAAAATCTGAAAGAGAATTGGTGTCTTTTTCCGTAAATGCCTAATGTAACCATTCACAATGGGTTTTATTATGAGAAAGAAAAACTATTCTACAAAAATAGAAGAATAATCTTCTACGGAAAATATTTCTTGAGAATTTGTCCATTAACAGGCAAAGGATCCCTCTTGCCTGCTAAATCCTGTAACACAAATGTTGATGGACCTATGACTTCAACAATATGAAAAGGACCAAGCCACATCCTTTGAAATTTTGTATGTTTGCCCTTTTCTTCATGAGCCTTGTCCCACTTTAAAACTAAATCTCCCATCTGAAAATCTTTTCTGGTAATTATGTTTGAATCAAAAGAGGATTTTACTAGTGCTTGATGATGAGCATGTGTTTTCTTAGCTTGTTCTCGTTGTTCTTCTAATTTAATTATTTCCATTTGTCTTAGCTGTAAGGAGGAAGCGGGTACTTCATCAATGTATTGTACTAAAGACAAAGAAGGAATGGCTAAGTGAGTCGGAAGAACCACTTCTTTCCCATAAACTAAATTAAAGGGGGGAGTGCCGATATAAGCTTTTTACGTTATCCTATCTGCCCATAAAGCATATATCAAAGCCTTGTGCCAATTCTTTTGATTTTGGTCAACTGTTCTTTTAATATTCCTGATTAGGTTTTTATTTGTTGAGTCAGCTAACCCATTACCTTACGGGTAGTAATTGGCCGAATATTTAAGCTTGAATCCTCTTTTAAGTGCAAATTCAGTCATTGCATTTCCAGAAAAGTATGATGCATTATCAAACATTAAAGTGGATGGCAATCCAAACCTAGTGATTATAAATTGATCTATGAACTCGATGATATTTTCAGAATTAGCTGTCTTGAGAGGAATTGCTTCTACCCATTTAGTAAAATAATCTTTTGTCATGGGGATGTATCTATGCTGCTTAGAAGAGTGAGGAACGATCTCACCTATTATGTCCAAGCCCCACTGACTGAAAGGTTGCTCGATGTTTACCGGCTGTAGTGGCAGGGACGACTTCTTTTGTCTTCCAGCAGTAGTTTGGCAGACTTGACATCTTCTCACGTAACTGTGCGAGTCTTTGAACAGCGTGGGCCAGTAATATCCCGCGCGTAAGATTTTATGTGCAGTAGCATCTCCAGCGTAGTGTCCGCCTGCTGGCCCATCGTGGAGTTCCTGCAAAACTTTTTCAGCTTCAGCTTTCTCAAGACACCTAAGAAGAACATAATCATAATTTTTTCTAAAAAGAATATCATTTATGAGCTGATATTGCTTAGCTTTCAACCTTAGGGCTCTTTTCTTAGTATGGTCAAGGTGTGAAGGAGCATACCCGTTCTTAATATAATAAATGATATCAGCGTATAGTGATTCTGCATCGTTTAGGCTTACCTCACACATTTGTACCTCTTTAGATGGAATTTCAGAAATTTGCGATGCTCCGGCCAGCATTTTGCAGAAGCCTTGACCTCTTACAATGTTTGCTGGTTTGATCTCAAGGTCATATTCCTGTAAGGCAGTAACCCAATTGGCCCTTTTCTCACCCACATCCTTCTGTACTAGAAGATTCCTTACCGCTGGAAATGGTACTATGATCTTAGTATGGGTTTTAAGTAAGAAAGTTTTGAAGTATTTGACCGCTTTGAAAACATCATAAGCCTGTTTCTCCACGTCTGAATAATTGAGTTCAGCACCCTGTAAATTTGAGCTAAAAAACACAATTGGAGCTTCCTCTTTTTCTTGATTTGCTTGAGTTAGAATCGCAGCATATGACTTATCTGAGGCAAATGTGTATAAAATAAAAGGCTCTGAAAAATTCGGGGTTGCTAAAGATGGAGCATTAATAATAGCTTGCTTGATCAGGTTGAATGCTTCATGTTCATCTTGACCCCATTTAAAATTTGAATTCTTTTTAATCATGGTTTGCAAAGGAGACACAATTCGTGAAAAATCTGGAACGAATCTCTTTACAAAATTGATTTGACCAAGGAAAGATTGCATGGCTTTTTTGTTCTGAGGTAGGGATATTTCAGAAATTTCTTTGATTATGTCGGGATCAATGTTTTGACACTATGAATCCTAGGAGTTTCCCTTCACTTAGTGCGAAAAAAGATTTCTTTGGGTTAAGTGAAATTCCATACCTTAAACACCATTGAAATATTTGTTTCAGGTCTTTGAGATGGTCGCTTCGTTCTTCGAGTACACTGTTATATCATCCAAATAAATTACTACAGATTTATTGACTAAACCTTTGAATGCGATGTCCATGGCTCTCTGAAATGTGGCACCAGCATTAATCAAACCAAATGGCATCTTCCAATATGCGTATGTGCCCCATTTAGTTCTGAATGTGGTTTTCAACTGATCATCAGGATGTACCAACACTTGATTGTATCCTGAAAATCCATCCAAGAAAGACATTAATTCTAAGCCCGCCACTACCTGCAGTATCTGCTCCATAAGAGGTAAAGGAAAATTGTCTTTTTGACAGGCTTTGTTAAGGTTCCGAAAGTCAATGAAAATCCTAATATCTCCGTTTTTCTTTCTTACAGGTACGAATATCTCTGTTTTTCTTTCTTACAGGTACCATATTGGAGTTCCATTTGGAATGTCTGACGGGAAAGATTATTCTGGCTTTCAATAACTTATTGAGCTCAGTTTTTATCTGATTTTCTAAATTGGGGTGGATCTTTCTCAGCTTTTGTTGGATAGGTTTTTCGTTATCGATCATGGGAATAGTATGCTGGATGATGGAAGTGTCGTATGTTTTCAGCTCATCATAATTCCAGGCAAAAACATTTTTATATTGTCTCAAAAGATGAATATACACTAGTTTCTCTTCAGGGGCTAGGCCGAGGCCTAGATTAATGTTTTGTGGTTTAGCATCGGTCCCTAGGTTTACTAATTCGTAGTTCAAGGTTGAATTTTGGAGTTTTGAATTGGTAGACCTCTTAAACCGATATTTCAAATCGTAGAAGTCTTCTAACTTGACCACCGACTTAGGTATAGCATTATTAGTGCTATTTTGTTGCAATTGTCGATCGTGCTGGTGTTCGTCAATTATTTGATTGGAGTAGGATCCTTCAGACGTGAGGAAATTTATGATATCAGGATCGTCATTAAATACTCTCCAATTTGTGATGTTGTCAGGAATGGATGGTCTAAAGATTAATTCTATTGAGAATCTATCTGGACTAAAATCTTCAGACAGAATAAGCTTAGAAGCTACGTTAGCCAAAAGGTCTGCACTTGCATTTTGGAGCCTGGGGATTGAAGAAATATTAAACGCTGTGAAATGCTCAGTCAGATCTTGTACTAAAGATTGATAGTGTTTTAAATGACCTAATAAGCAATGTATAGTGTTACGTACCTGTTTAACCATAATCTCAGAGTCTCCAAAAACTTGAAGATACTTGACGTCTAACCCGATTGCTTTGTACAGGCCTTGAACCAAAGCCTCATATTTTGCTGTATTGTTTGTGCAATCGAATTCGAGTCTGCATGTGAGCATGATCTTATCTCCTTCTGGACTAATCAGAATGCATCCTGCTCCTGCTCCTTCGTTAGATCTAGAGCCATCAAAAAATAATTTCCAAAACAAAGATTTATTTACAGGTTTATCTAGAAAATTGATACATTTCGAACTATCAGTTCGAGAAAAATTTTCGACTTGGGACAAAACAAAGTGTTCTAAATAGGGTGACGCATGAGCATTGAAATTACCGAGGAAAGAATCTACCAAGTAATTGCCAATGATGCTGCTGTTATACGCTACTGGTTCATTTTCTCCCTCTAACTCCGTTACTATATACTTCTGGTGCAGCTCTCGTTCAACTTTTATTTGATTCGGTTTACCATTGTAGGGCAGCCACATGTGTGACCAGTCGGTTGCGAAGTATCCATGGAGTTTCTCTGACCAATCCCTTCTAAGAATTAAGCCATAGAATTCTGGGATATCAGCAACTAGAATGTCAATAACCTGACATACCTTCGGGTTGGATGACAATCTTATGGTTACTTGATTTAGTTCACCAATCACTTCGACTTGAGATCGATCTAGCTGAACTATGCTCACTGCGGATTTCTATGGTTGAACATTTAACTTGGCACATATAGATTTGGGTAAAATATTCGATGAAGCACCGGAATCTACCAAACAATTGTGCACATTTTTATTGAAGATTTCATAAGTAAGGAGAAACGGGGGAGTGTGAGATCTTGATCTTCCTCCAATTAAGGCGATGTCATTTGGATCAATCTTATTGATCGTGGTAGTTGGAGGTCTTCCCATGTGATGGGAAGCTTGAGAAAGTACAGCGGCAGGCAAAGGTGCAACAGGCACGGCATGTAATTCTTTCATCATTATCTTCTGTTGATGTTTCAACTTGCTCAGTTCATAAAGAGTGATATTAGCCCTAGTCTTCTTCATGTCATTAATAATATTGTACTCCATTTCATCCGACACTATCAGTGTTTTAGATGGAGTTATTTCATTAGCTTGGACTGGGCTAGTTTGAGTCGCTTTAGATGTCGTTTTCTTTGTTGCGACTTTATCTTTTGTTGCAGAGCTTGCGCTCTTCGGCCTAGGGGTAGTTTGGGGAGGATCAAGCTGATTTTTGCTTCGTGTGCTAACTGGAAATACTTCTTGATCTTCCTCTTGTGGGAGGATGAAATCCCACATTCCTTGTAATTCCACAACTTCTTCGTCATCGGTCTGCCCTTCAGTGGCAATTTCCTCTTCCTCTTCCTCGAATTCAGCATTTGAAATGGCATTGGGTGGCTTTGCATCCGTTGAAGGACCTCTTTTAAAAGCTCTATAGGGCTTTTCCGAAGAAGTTTCTGCTACTTGATTTTTTATGTCGACCATCTCATTGGACATGGTCTTTAGAACTTTCTGCAATCCTTCCAAATCAAAAGGATCTTTTGCTTGTTTCTTCTTGGAGTCTTCCTTGAAGGTGACTTTTTTGGACTTACGTTCCTCTATCGTGGATCTCTTTTCAAGGGCTATTATTCGTTTCTCTACTGCTATCGCCTCTTTCATGTTATCAGCTAAGGTTATTTTATTTGCCCTGTCCACAAAGATTTCTATGTTCGATGGCAGAGCGGTAATATACCATTCACATCGTACTTCTTCGCTGGGCTGGGAAGCAGTAGGAATTTTGTTGAACCGTAAATTGAAATCCTTGATAGGCTCTCTAGCTTCAGCTTTAAGATTGGATAGGTCATTGATTAACGTTGCCGTCGACCTGTCATCACCAAACTTGGTTAGGAATTGGTCCTGGAAGATGTCCCAACTTGTGATGGATCTGGAGGGTAATGAAAAGTACCATGACTCGGCTGTTCCTTGCAATGTATAGGGAAAAAGCCGAACAACAACATCTTCATTAGTAACTCCATTGAGATTAATGAAAAGCATGAAGTTGTTTATGTTCTCTTCTGCTAGCATGTCTGCCTTGGGATTGAATTTAGGCAGCCATTTCTCAGGATGGGCCGGTATTTGACTCAAGGGTGCAGGCATTAAGACTGCCCCAGGGTTATTCCATGGAGACTGGGCCATTGTTGAACTGCTAATAGAGGAAAGTGCAGAAGATGATCCTTGTGGCTGGGAGGATGAGGATACTACGATTGTAGATGATTGAAGAGGGGTTGTGGGGGTTCCAGTGGATGGATGGATGATGATCTGGAGTGGAGGTGTGGATGGTTGACTTCGCGGTGAAGTAGTTGAGATGGACGATGCTGACGAAAGAGTCTCACTGTCAGACTCTTACGGTGATTTCCTTGCTCTTTTCCTGGTGGGAAGAGGTAATTTGGTTGGCTGGACGCCAAACTTTTCACTCTTTAGCCTGGTCAGGGGATGAGTAGGGTTGTACTGTGAAGTCACTCTGCCTTGAGATTTATCAGACTTCTGAGGAGAAATGGAAAATCTCTGAAGTTTGTGAATCAGGGATTCGACTTCAGGAAGTCCAACGGTAGATTGTTCTGAAATATCAGGGTGTGTAGTAGCAGTTGATACTCGAGCGACTGTAATGGGGAAGTCGGGGGAGATGATGAGGGCGATTTACTCTCAGAATGGTATTCATATTTGGATTTACTTGTCATTCATAGTTCAAGCCCTCCTAGCGCCAAATATGTTGAAGCTCAGAAAATTGGGTCGACAACAAGGGGGATACCCGCCCGGTCCGGACCTTGGTTGGCAGCTCCTTATCCGTTTGGTATAGCGGGTCCGACTGGGGATAATGGGACCAGTTTCCCAATCTATGGTTGTGTGTGTGTAGAATTGGATGTTGTTGATCTAACAGTTCCTATCTAAGCTATTCTAATTCAAAATTTAATCTAATTCTATTCTATTGTAATCTAATAAACAACACATCTAAATCTATGCTAACCCGGGATGTAATTCTTCTATTATGCGATCTAAAGAGATTTCAAATAACAACTGGTAATAAAGATCATTCAACGATTATAAGAAATGAAATCAATTAAGATGAACCACTTCGCATAAAATGTTAGGCGAAACAGTTGTGAACAACATATCGCATAATGAGCTATTCATACATTAAACATAAATAAATAGCTACCACCGTACAAAAGTGCCAAATGATAACTCAAGCATTCATGAAATAACATATAAACAACTAAAAACTGTATATCACTTTAACATATAAGCAGAAATGGTCAAGAGATAAAAGTACCATTTATGATTGGTCCTACTCATAAGCTTCAAGCAACAATGATTTATCTCTCCTTGCTCTAACATCTACTAAGAGTACAAAAGTGAAACATCAGTAGCAGATATCAAATGCAAACATCAACAAATCTTGATCCATTCATTCACCAAAACCTCCTCTGAGGGTGCAACAGTGCATGTTCTGAGGACAAGTTTTTGATAAATTTCTGGACCCTTCTCTAAATGCATGAGAAGGGTTTAAATACTACTAACTAAATAACTTAATTACACAGATTCAGGATACGGTTTAAATGATCGCCCTTTTTCTAAGCAAAACTATTTCTAAAAATTAATTCTAATATCTAACTACTTCTGCATTTGCTCCTTAATGTTGCGAGCGTTCAATATTTGCCTGGGTAGAGTCGGCTGACTATCTTCCGCTTTTGGTTGAGCTACGCAGACAAAAATGGTAAGAGCTGGCACCATCTTTTCAACAAAATTGATGATATACTTGAGAATCATCCTCTGGCTATGTGGATTTACTGTGTATGCCCAGTAATAATCCAAGTTCCACTTAGTTAATCCTCGAATTGCTTCTGCGTTTGCTTTGCGTTTTTCGGGCTTACGAGTGACTGAGCAGTTAGGGACTTTGCTTTTTGAGCAATTTTCTCAGCGATCGGAAACTGCCTCCGTTCTTTGATCCGGGCCTTTCTGGTGCATTTTTCGGCTTTAGCGCCTTTTCCTTCACCGGGTATAAGCTTCAAAATTATGTAAAGATACTGCTTTCGTGAGCTTCTGACCTTGAGCATTTAAATCACCTGTTGATAGCAGCATTGTTCAACTACTCATTCAACCATGACTGTGATTGAAAGCTCTGTAATGGATAGCTCAGCAGCGCTCTGTGAATTTGCGGCTCTGTTGCATGCGATATCTGTTTATAAGGGCATCTCTTCTCTGTTTCTGAGCATTGGAGCATTACCCTTTTCCTTTATCGCTTCCTGTACATTGCTTCATGTTGTTTCTGTTTTTCATCCCTGCAGTTCACACATGAGGAGAGAGTAATGATAATAAAAATCGACAAGAAGGTTTTACACTCTATGGATGTACAAAAACATGCCACCTGACGTGAACTGACTCTTCGAAAAACACAAAACTGTCTTTCATTAACACTTGGCGTATCATTCATTAATTTTCATTAAAGCGCGTATCCAATTTTTGGTTTATGGACAACTTTTCTTGAATGTTGAGCCGGGGAAAATCTGCGATGGACAGTTTCTGCGATTCGCATCATCGCAAGGTTGCTCGATTGCGCTTATCGCAGAATCGCAGATTGTTGTATCGCGCGATCGCGAGATCGCAGATCGCAGTATCACGCTATCGCAAGATTGTTATAATCGTTTATGTGTCTTTATGCGATATTGCGATATGCAATATCGCATATCGGCCATCGGTGATTTTTTAAGGTTATTCCAATATGTTTCCTAATACATGCAATGCGATGAAATTCGCGTCGCACGTTCGCAGCTTATCATTTTTAATCATAAGGAAGTGCCCTATCAGTCTTTGCGCGATGCGATGTTTTCTTAAGGAGTAGAATACATAAGCCTTAGTTGAATTTTTTGAATTTTTTCACTAAGGGTCCCCACTTACTTAGTGTTATTGCTAATACTAAATAAGGAGGGGGGTTGTTGGTGGCCACAACACATAGCCATCTCTATATGGACCATAAATTCATTTCATTTAAAATTGTTTTATCTAAGGGGTTCTCTACCCAGGCCACAATTTTGATCAGCTACAGGAAAAAATTGTGTTTTTTTGCTGAGGTCAAACTTTATAAGGATAACCAAATATGGTTAAATTTTTTCAAAAAATCTAATCCCTATAGTGTTTGAATCATTTTTTTATTGGGACACTCAAAATTTTGAAGCTTGACAACTATAATTGGGATTTCCGATTTTTAAAACGGAATTTTGGCAGAATTCCACCTGAATTTCCATAAATTTCCAAGAAAAATTGTGGCCTCTTTAAACCACTGGCCAAAAAAATATTCAGAAGCTATTTTTTTATATAATCCACCAAAAAAATATTCAAAAGTCATTTGTTTATATAATCCACCAAAAAAAATATCCAGAAGTCATTTGTTTATAATATTTTTCTGAACTTGGGCCTGGAGTATGCCCGAAAACTGCTTGTGCTTGGCTAAGAGCTATATTCCTAGGACTTAAGGAAACATGTTAACAACCCAACACCTAGAGGCATCTGGCATGAGTGAAAGCCTGCCCCTTACTGACCACCAACGGGTTATTCCAGGTGGTGTGGTTTTCCTGCCCCCTTTCTGACTACCAACTCGTTATTCCAGGTGGTGTGGTTTTCCTTGATAACTGTGATGAGTGAGCCTACATAGCCTGCCCCTTTACGACCACCAATGGGTTATTCCATGTAGCCTGGTTTTCCTTCATAACTGTGATGAGTCAACGTACATCTCTGGATCCTAGGGTCCTCACTGCTGGTTTGACATCCAAATTATGATAGGTTTTCCCACCTATTTATAATATTTTTCTGAACTTTAGATCAGCCAAATAATGATGACTTAATGATAATTAAAATTTTATTTTTTTAGGGTAAGAATTTGTAATTTTAAATTCAAAACGAAGAGAGTATATACATTTATGTAGGATAGAATTATCATCCATAATAATGTATTGTACTGAAAGGAATGATTAAAACTATAATTGTAAATTCTTATAAGCTCATCATATGATGATTGCAGAACTGAGAACCTTGTTTGATGTTTTATTGCAATGTTTTTATTCTATCTGCTCTGCTTGAGCATGTATTTTTAGCTTTACATATGTTTCTATGCGTAGCCCGGCTTTAACAGACATCTTTACTTTTGATAATGTTGAATCTGTTACATCAACTGACGCAATCAAATTCCAGGTGCATGTCATTCATAAGAATAAGATGGATTTGTGCTGCTTGTAACTTCAGTAAAGCAAAGAAAATGATGGGAAATATTAGTAATAAGCTGCTTGGTTCAAAATTCGTACGGATGTGGTTTTTATTTCAGATTTGTTCACTGAATCTATATTTCCAAAACCCGCTAGCGGTCAAATGGTTCTCTGAATCTAATTTTTCACAATTTTCAAAATTGCATGACTTAAAAAGAATTTACAGTATTTTATACTTTTGGACTTTTCCATTTAATATTTGGTTGCGAGTTTTCCAATTTGAAAAACGATTGAACATGGTTTTTTTAACATTTTGAATATTTTAAAATATGATATCTCGAATATGAATATTAGTATTGGTGTTTGCACTAAAGGGGTGTAAATATTAGAGGGAGCCTTATTGCAAATAAGGATGTGGATGTGGAAGGGGTGAAGAATTAGGAGGTGTGGGTAATGGGAAGGAATTGGTAAAGAAGAGGGATGAGTGTGGAACATGGATGTGTTGTAAGGGCAAATTGATGCCCTCTTAAAAGCTCCAAGGAGATAGAGATTGCCAAAAACTAATAGGGAAGACAATGAATCAAGCAAGCAAGCAAAGACTTAGAAATTAATTTTGTTGAAATAGCAAGACAAAAGTGGAAGAAGACATATATGGAAATGTTGACATGTACCCTATCACATATATTTTCTATAAGTATGTATTGCTCAATCCATGAGCTCATCAACTCTCCATGGCATGGCATTGCAAGCTGCAGAATAATTTGTCATTAAATCCGCAATGATGTGTTTTTTCCACATCCAAATTGCTAGCAACATATACATGGTAGATTTTGTCAGCATTATTAAGCACAAGATTTTTGGTTGATTCCTTGATTATTGAAACCAACTTATCGCTACCTATTGGAGTAACTATATCTATAACATAATTAGGTCAAGAAAGTCTAAAATTTCATTTCTTGAAGTTACACAACAAATGAGCTTGTTACCTACAGATTCAAGAAGTGCTTAAATGACGATCTAATGCAAAATGGAATTTGTTCCAATTGCTTCTTTGGTAACCAAGAATGTTACAAAATAAACTACAAAATCCTTAGCAATCCATAGGACAAAACACTAATTCGGTGAATTCAAACTCTACCTTTATAATGTTGCAATGGCAGATTATAGTTTTGTGCCATAATAGACCTCCAAGTCATGGAAAAGGGTATGCCAATAATGTTTCGGGATTTTTTTGACCCTTTGAATATATATTTTACCATAGACCATTATCATGCATTGTCTAAAACCCTATAAGTAAAGATAATTAAATTATCTAGACTCTGCCCAATCTTATACACTACAGAAAGGTGCAAATATTTTCTAAGCATTCTATCTCCTAGGTAGAGTATTAGAATTACGCTAATAGGCATGCGTGTACATACAAAAGGATGACAATGGATTTCCAAGGAAAATTTCATTATTAGTGGAGTAACCAATCCGTCAATTTCACCTAAATATTGATGTTCATTGTTTACCTTTCCTCCATTTGACTTGCATAATCATGTATACATGTTAGTTTCAGATGAGAGGCCTACATCAATTACTTGGTGGATTTATATATAAGAATCAATTATGTTTCATTTGTTGGACCAAGTTTAAAGTCATTTCTTCCAGCATGAATGTTTCCTATATTCACTTTGTTTAACCAATCTCGTGACATATATTTCCAGTAAGGATGTTGAATATGTTTAGCCTTGTTTGGTTGTGTAACAAAGTGGTTTGGACTAAATATGTATCTGGTTGGGACTGAGTATGCAACTAGTATGGTATTGAGTATGTGGTTGATTATTGGTGAAATCTCAAGTCAAGGGTACTGAAGGAAAAATGGTTTCTATTTCCTAGGCATATACAAATGACAAGAAAGTCAAAGTAATTCCTTTTCCAAAAGAGGAAATGACTCATACTGTTAGCATCAGGTTTACACCTTCATTTCAAAACAATGATGTCAGTTTATCCTTTTGCAAGTCATAATCATGTAAAGGGAGGTATTGTATTCATTATAAGGTTTTCTAAGCATGGGGAAATGTGTCATTACAACTATTTTACCTAACCCTAAGCTTATGCAAAATTTGACTTATAGTAAAAATTCGGTTGCCGCTACGAAATGTTTTCGTAGCACTTTTCGAAAAAAATTAAAACTTGAATTTTGACCCATTAACCCATCTTTTTTTAGCACTCAAGTGGTGATTTTTATAAAATATTGGTCTTCCACCTGTATGATATGACATTTTCCAACATTTTTTAGCCCAATTGAGCCTTTTAAGATCAAACCCTAGTTTTCCATGTTTTTCTTAAAACCGATTTTTCCAAGAAACCCAAATTTTTAGTTTTCCAGTGCAGAAAGGTTGTTAGCTGTCTTGCAGTCCTTTGTTAGGGTATTTCAAGGTCAGTAAAGGTGTTTGCAGGTCTTGGAGCATTTCAAATGGGCTAGTCTGACAATGTGAAGAGGTTTGAACCTGATGGCATGTACTTCGAAGTGTAACCTGAAATGATTGATCTTTTCAGAGATGTAAGTTGGAAACCAGTGTTTCAACGTTTTAATTGGTATAACCTGAGCAAGTTCCATGATTTTATCTTCTCCTTTGATGGAAACACAACTAGAATCAGGACATTGCAATTCCCTGTCACAGAAGAGTCTATTTTCTGAAGCAACAAGTTTTCCAGCAGAAGGTGAAAGATGGTTCAAGAAGTAGAGGTTGCCGAATGTGGATTTAAATTTCTTCCTGAAAGAAGATTGTCAAAATCAATATTGGGATGCAGGGGTCCTCCAAAGCAAACTGAAACCTCAATGGGTTGTTGCACTTAGAACTATCCAACTATTCTTCACTTGTGAAGGTAGGTATTCCAAAGATTACCTGTATCAGATGAGGTTTCTCTGTCACTTAGTAGGCTTTAGGAAAATGAATTTGCCATATTTCCTACATCAAAATTTGTTGAAAATGTGCACTAAGGCAAGGAAGAGACCTGAATTACAAGCTCATGATATTTGTCATCACAGTCTCATTAAGATTTTATATACTCATGAGTTGAATAAGAAAGTAGAACAATTAAGGAAAATGAGGCAAAAGAACCTAAACCCATATGTACCTAGAAGATAAAAAAAAGGCCAAAACAAAATTCCTTCTCAAGTTGTAGCTTATGAGACCAAAGAAGAATCTAGCCAACCCCAGGTTAAAAAAAATGAGGAGGTCCCTGTGAAGATGTCAGAGGTTGAAGTTTATGAAGGGAAGACTAGAAGCAAAAAAAGGAAATAGAGGATTATGGTAGAGGAGGAAGAAAGAAAACAAAAAATCTCGAAAAGGAAAAAGGGCAAAGAGAAAGTTGAAACAAAGGATGACAAAGTCGAGACAAAGGTTAGGGTTCAGGTCAAAAGACCTCACACTCATCCTACTAACAAACTGAGGTTGAATTTCAAAGCTAGAATGAATCCTAAGTTCAAAGAAACAATTATCATCCTTGATGAAGAAGAAAAAACAGAGCAGACTTCAAAAAGTAGAAAATGAGAGAGGAAAACAGGGTATGCTAAGAAGAACAAAGGAAAACCCCTAAAAGATGATAAAAGTCCACAAAAACTTACTAGAAGGGTTATAAGGAGTCAACATAAGCTAGATATCCTTGTTGAGGTTGTAGAAGACATAGGAAAGTGATCATTTGACTTCAGGGGCAGAGTATAGCATAAACCCCAATT
Organism: Pinus tabuliformis; assembly: GCA_031772625.1. Lineage (NCBI taxonomy): Eukaryota > Viridiplantae > Streptophyta > Pinopsida > Pinales > Pinaceae > Pinus > Pinus tabuliformis. The sequence goes on from CM062819.1 coordinate 1,710,140,982, forward strand.
TTGTTACAGTAAACCCTAATTAGTTACACCAAACCTTAATGGATATTTAACATTTTTGTTTACTCTTGGTTAATCATCAAGTAGTAATCATTTTTTACTATACTTGGTAAGATATCATATATTTTTGTGGCTAAAGGAGTACAAGTCAACATAAGGAAAGAAACCAACAAAGAAGGCAGATAGTTACACAATTTTGGCATCATTTCCAGGTTCATGCATCAGTTGGCTACAATGAGAGAACATACATTTAGATTCAGAGATAAAGCCTGTAGTGCAGCAGACCATTCTATATCCTATCTTGCAGTAGACACCTTGCTATTCTTCCAGGATACTAGCAACAAGAACATATAACAACCATGTTCTCTGATTTGACCATGGATTATTTATCAAATTAAGGATCCAAGTAGCTAAGATGATATGGTTTTTGTGATTTCTGTTAATTAAAATATCAAAGATTATGTAAATTTTTTGTAGTTATTGCTACCATACTTCAGGGAGCTTATCTCTATAGTATTTTCTATATATTTCATCAATAATATGATGAAAGAGTTTGTTTTCCTAAAAAGATATAATCATTGTCTGTGTGTTTTTGAATACTTTAATTATTTCATTTTCCAAGATCAATAGATTCTAACTAGTGATATAAATATCCATGATATAGTTGGTTTTAGTATGTATGTTCTCCGTGTTTTTCAAGTTCTCCTTTAATAATCTCACAAATGCATTCCTACTGAATGTTTGGAAAATATAAATTAATTCAGAATTCATCTTTGTTTTGATGCTTCAATTTAAGTTTTCAAAGGTTCTCGTCTTGATCCTCTAAAGTTACCATAGGATTCATTGTGTATGCCCTATTGTAGTGGATTGTTCTTATTTTTCTTCATCCATCTACAACAAATGACAAAGGTCTAGGATCTGTTATCCACCTTTCCTTTATTAATCATGATCAAACAACAAATTATCTTGGTAAACCTATCTAAACCCTAGCTATTTGACTCCATCATCCAATGAACTATTGATTTAAGGTCCAACCAAACCCTACATCAACATAACCTATCTAAGCATCTAGCCACAGTGTAAAGGTCAGAGAGAGCCCTCTCTGGATTGAAGGGGCTAGCCTTCAACCTGTAAGTTGGAGTGAAAAGGTTACCATGGAAACTTCTCTCCTACAACCAAGAGAAACTTTATGAGTGATAACACATACCAAAACAAAAAATAATTATTTATTTGGACTGTTTTTTTAATTCTAGCACTTGACTAGTTCACTCTTCAAGATCGAAGTAGTTCAACAAAACATTTTGAATTTTTTTTTAATTGAACTGTTATTTTAACTTTAACACTTGAATAGTTCACTCTTTAAGATCTAATTAGTTCAACAAAACATTTTGCAAGACTTTTTTTACTTCTTTTTTATTTATTTATTTATTTGTATTATTTATTTATTTATTTTTTTGAAAAAAGCTATATTTATATTAATCTGTTGGATCATATACATCATAGTAACATTCCTTAGCATGGTTCATCATAAAACTAGATAATCCACGATGCTATGACAATCAACCCTATTAAACAGACCATATACAGTCATGTACATCCAGTGAGAGAAAATACAAGTAAGAGCTGCATATGGAGTATAGCAGATATGAAAGAGAGTCACCACAGATATTTCATCAAATATAAACTTTCTGATGAAACCATCAGCCCATATTCATAGTGAAACATATAAGAAAACATATCGTCCTGAGTTCATTTTTTACCTGTTGTCATACAAAAAAGTAAAATCTCTTATACAAAAAAGCCAAAATTTATATGCAATACTATCTTGGAAACATGAACTCCATGGCGCCCATAGTATTCTCCTCCATAATTATGTCCATTAGCACTTCTCCCACATTTCCTTGTAGTCCTTTCTTTGAGAGAACTTCCGCAATCTGATTATGTTCTCTACCAGTATGGTTGATTGGAGGTCTCCCGAGCTTAGACCAAAGATTATCAATTATTCTTAACCAACCAAGAAGAGCTGGTTGTTTGATCTGTGCTTTTCTAAGTAGCAGGAAACGCTGGGCAGGGGTCCGTTTCCGTACGGAAACGAAACGGAAACGGGTTTCCCCGTACCGTACGGCGTGGAAACGAGTTTCCGTCCGTACGGGCGCGTTTCCCGAGATGGAAACGCGCCCGTACGGACGGAAACTCGTTTCCACGCCGTACGGGCCCCGTTTCCTGTAAAAAAGCACTTGTTTTAAAAAAAAAAAAATTTCCTAATTAGTTTAGGGTTTAGCTTAGGGTTTCTAATCACTTCTAGAAAGCGTTTCTAAAGTTATAAAAGAGCTGTGCCTCTCATTCTCTCATCACACTATTCAGCAAGGAGTTTCTCTTGGAGATTGGCAGTTGTTTCAGTAGCTGGTGTTTTGAGCATTGAGCAAAGTAGATTTCAGCAGCGGGAGAAAGAGATTTCAGCAGCAAGAGAAGGAAATTTCAGCAAGAGATTTCTGTAGCAGCAGATTTGGCTCAGCTACAACCATATTTATCTTCTCTTTTCTGGCATTTCCGGGTAGTTTCAACCACAGAAAATTAATTTGGGTAAGCCACATTCATTTTGTTAGTTTTTTCTTACTATTTCTTCAAATTTTCTAGGGTTTATGCAGCTAAATTGCTGAAAAACGTTTTTTATTTATAGATTTGTTTTTTAAATTTATTTTTGCAGCAGATTTGGCTCAGCTACAGCCATATTTCTCCTCTTTTCTGGCATTTTAGGGTAGATTCAGCCACAGATAATTCATTTGGGTAAGCCACATTTATTTCTTAGTTTTTTCCTTACTATTTCTTTAATTTTTCTAGGGTTTATATAGCCAAAAATATGAAAAACGTTTTTATAAATTTATTATTTACAGATTTGTTTTTTTGATTTATTTTTGCAGCAATGGCTTCCAGCCAAAGTGCAGCTGCAACTTCAAACCCTAGGGCCAACCCAAGGGCTGAATATTATCCTCTTTGGAGGCATGTGGTGAAGCTTCAAAAATGTGGAGGTGGTGGCTCATGGGAATGGCGATGCACTCTTTGCAATATTACGTACAAGGGCTCCTACCCAAGAGTGAAGGCGCATCTGTTGCATGGAGGAGGACAGGGGATTGTGGGTTGCACAAAAACAGCAGATCCGTTGGTAAGGAGGGCATATCAAAGAGAGCAAGATGAGGCGGATGGTACTAAGAGGAGGCATGATGAGCATACTCGGGCTACATCTAACGTTGAGCCAAGGATTGTAGTTGAAGCAAGAAAGAGGAGAGGTGGTCTGGGTCACAGTCAAGAACATGAACAAGCAGCACCCAAACATACCAGAGGCTCAGGGGCATCCCAATCAGTTCAGGATAGCAGAATTGCTAGATTGGTGAATGTGCAAGCAAGAGAAGAAGCTGATTCCAGAGTTGCCAGGTGCATTTATGCATGTGGTATCCCATTCAATGTTGTTCGCTCTCCTTACTGGCAAGATATGTTGAGGGCAGTTAACAAAGCTCCTCAAGGGTACAAGGGGCCCAACTATGAGAAAGTCAGAACCCAACTTCTCAAAAATGAGAAGGAACTTGTGGAGGACGTTTTAGCTCCAATTCGTTCTTCCTGGAGTAGCTCTGGGGTTACCATAGTCTCAGATGGTTGGACAGATATGAGGCGCAGACCATTGATAAATATCATTGCCACTTCCCCCAAAGGAGCAATGTTTATCAAGGCAGAAGACTGCTCAGGAGAGGTGAAAGATGCACAGTTCATTGCTGATATTATTATAAAAGCTATTGAACAAATAGGGGCTAACAGGGTGGTGCAAGTTATCACGGATAATGCACCAGTTTGCAAAGCTGCAGGTTTGATTATTGAGGGGAGGTATGACAACATATTTTGGACACCATGCATTGTCCATAATCTGAATCTGATCTTAGAGGAGATCGACAACAAAGTTTCCTGGATAAAGGAAGTCACAGGGGATGCAAGGGAGATTATCAAATTCATCACCAACCACCACCAGTCTCAGGCCATATTTCGAGAGTACTCCAAATTGGAGTTGTTAAAAGTTGCTGAGAAAAGATATGCCTCAAACTTCGTGATGTTGCGCCGCCTTGTTGAGGTTAAGCATGCATTAGTTTCTATGGTGGTGAGTCAACTGTGGATTGAGTGGAGACAAGCAGATTCAGAGCGGGGATCTATGGTGCGTAGATTGTGCCTTGATGAGGATTGGTGGAGCAAGGTAGATTTCTTGCTAAAGTTCACAACCCCTGCATTTGAGCTTCTCCAGAGTGCTGACACTGACCAACCTTTCTTGGGAGAGGTATATGATGGCATGGATTCCATGGTTGAGAAAACTATGGAAATCATTTCGCAGGAGTCTCCACAACTTCTGTTTGTTGATGATCATTTTGCTGGTTTGATCAAGAAAATCATTGTTGACCGGTGGAACAATTTCAATACACCATTGCACACTTTAGCACATGCTTTGAACCCCAAATTTTATGATGAGGAGCTTATTGCTAAAAGCAATGGGAAGAGGAAGGCACCCCATAAGGATAGAGAGGTGGCTACTGGGGTGAAAAAAGCACTAATGAGAATGTTTCCTTCTCACCTACATAGGGAGGTAAAGGAGGAATTTGCCAGTTTTGCTGCAGGAATAGATGATTATGCAGATATATCAGCTTTGGAGGAGAGAAGCACCATGAATCCAGTTAGGTGGTGGATTTGTCATGGAGCAAATGGTGTACATTTGCAAAGCCTTGCCATTCGTATTCTTTCACAAGTGGCAAGCTCTTCATCAGCAGAAAGGAATTGGAGCACTTATGGTTTTATTCATTCTGTGAAGCGCAATAGGTTGGGCTCACAGAAAGCAGAGGATCTTGTTTATGTGCACTCCAACCTTCGCCTTGCATCTCGTAGGGGTCCAGAATACAACAGTGGTCCTTCTAAAGAATGGGATGTGGATGCAGAAAATCCTGATTTGGATCTCTCTCTTGCTGCCCTGAATATTGAGGAGGATTCTGGAAGTGGAATTGGTGCATCATCTTCTTCAGCACCACCATCCACTGTTGAGCATTCTGCTGCTTCTATTTTTGATGAGGATTGTTATGATGAGGATTAGTCTTTTGTGACTTGTCTCTATAGTTCTTGCAGCCTTATAGTCTTTATTGTACTTGCAGCCTCATATACTAATATAAATAAAGGCTGATTTTGGATTTTCCAGTTCCTATATTTTTATTTTCATTATGTGATGACTCATGAGTAAATGTGATCATTGTGATGTAAATTTAATCTTAATGTTAAAATGTTTAAGTAAATGTATCATTAATGCTTTATGATTGCAGTCTTGCACATATATATATTAATAATTTTTAAATGTTTTTAATATATATATATATATATATATATATATATATATATATATATTATTATATATATTCGCGTTTCCCCGTTTCCAAAATTCGGGGAGGTCGCGTTTCGTTTCGCTTCCGCGTTTCGTGTCGCTTCCCCGTTTCCCCGTTTCGTGCAACTTAGGTGCTTTTCCATTTACATGATCCAAGATGATATTAAAATCCCCATATATATGGATCTCGGGATGTTGAGAAAATTTATAAGCCATAAGATACCCGATAGTGCCATTGCCTCAGCCTTGTTATTTGATCTCGTACCAGCATTCCAGTGTGCTCTATATTGTGGTTCATTTGAAATTACTAACCAAATACCACAACCGCAAACATTGTTTTGTGCCACACCATCGAAGAAAGCAAGCAAGAACACCATATGAGGGCAATTTCTCCTTGAAAGATGATTTTTTTTGGTACAATGTCTTGAACAGGATACAATGAGTATAACGATATGATCTTCTCATGTATCAGTCTTACAACATTGACCACTAAGAATGGGTGTGGTCTACCCTGATAACACCAGTGAACAATGCAAGATATGATTCCAATAAGATACAAGAAAAAAAACAGGTTAGCTGCTCTAAAATTTAGGAACTTACGGGAAAAAAAGAATTTCGTGCACAAATAACAAATAATAAGTTATTCCCTAGAAAGAGTAAATAGAGGGAAATCAAAGAAAGGTCCACAATGGCAAAGGAATTTACTTGATTTGTTGTTCGTGTTCTTCATCATTCACAACTTGTGCATCTTTTGCGAGTTGCTGTAGAGTAAAATTCAAGTTGGTGACAACGATCTAAGTGTGCTTTCTAGAACTCCTCTTCAAACTCTTCCATCTTTGATTGTCTCTTTGTAATATCTACATACAGCTGATCAATTTTTTCTCTATAACTTTACTCCAAATAATTCATCTGCTCACAATTTTCAATTAGCATAACACCCATAAGAACCTCAAAAAAGAAAAAGAAGATCAATTTTGAATAAAATATACATGGTTAAACATATTGTATTTTTACATTAAAATTACACGTCCAAATGACAACAAAAATTTACGCCTCACAGAAAATTATACACAAGGTGCAAATCCAAGACACTAACTGAACTACTATAGGTTGTTGTGTTTCAAATTCCATGTACTCTAGTCTCAAATATCAATTAATCATACCTCCTTCTTGCATTCCTAATGTTGCTTTGTATCCCTTTGTCTAATAATTTTGATTTCTTCATCTTTCACACGCAATTTTGATGACACTATGCTAATTGTCTCTTCTAAATGTTTACTGTGCTTCTATTGTTTAGCAACTTTAGTTTTAAACCAAGACAACTTCTGATTGTCCTCATCCATTTTCTTTAGAGTTTCCACAACCATTTTATGATATGATTTCATCTCATACGTCAACTTTGATTTGCCTGCAAGATATTCTTGCATTGTTATAATAGCTCCTTCAATAAAAATTAAAAATTTTACTCACTTGCATCAAACAACATGAACTAAAATCAAAGCATCCTCGCGAGTGATGTCGAGATCCACCACACCTTTCCACTTCGGAAGTGGATTCTCAACATCAACTTGTTCCATAATTTGGCTTATATAGATGATTCCTATCCTCTGTATATGATTGATAATCCATGTCAGAAGTAAAAATGAATCTTGCATACCTAGGATAGGACCTATACAACAAATCTAGTTCCAATCTCCCATTGTAAATTTTCCATGATCCATTTTTTTACCTTGAAGATGCTATGCCAGATGTGTGAGCCATTCTATTGAGATGTTATCCTAGTTTGGTACTATTCCACAAAAGAGCGATGTTTCAAAGATTTAGCCTTAATAATGGATTGCCATATCCCTGTAACAAATATTGGTCTCCAGAAACCCTTGGAAAGAAAAGCCCACAAGCCTAAGGATTTTAAATATTTTAAGCCCCATCCGCCTTGATTAGTTGGTCTAGAAATGTCCCTCAGACAAACCAAATGAATTGTTTTTCTTCCTCTTGACCCAGGCCATGGGAACTTGGCTATGATAACGTTGATTTTATGGATAACCATATTGGACAATAGGAATAGTTGCATCTAGTACACCGCAAGGTTCTATAAAATAGATTGAATGTGTATCATCGTGCCCCTCGCCGACAACCACCTGTATGGACAATTTATTATCATGATCTCAAATTTTTCTATTACCCATTGCAAATCTGAAATTCGATAACAATTTGGCTTTAATCTATATCTCAAATATGTGAATCCATCATCAGGAGGCGCAACACCAACATCAAAGAAGTGTGCAATCTCTAAGATGATCTCCTGTTGATCAGAGGAATTTTGAGCCATTCATGAAGACACCACAAGCATCCCCTAATTTTGAGATTATGTGCAAGGGTTCTTTCCATTAACAAATGGATACATGTCTAAAGATGAGTACATCATTAACAAACATTAGATGATTAATAAATATCTTCATAGTGATCTTAAGACCAAAAAAATTATCGTCAATCTTTGCCGTGGTAATTTTTCTACTTAGGCCATCAATGACAAGAAGAAATAGGACAAAACTCCATTAATCAAAACAACATAACATATCATCAAAACACATGACATAATCCAGTGCACGATGTCAATAGATAATTTGATTTGATAATATGATTTTATACAGGATCAACCTAAAAAACATCCAATCAACACTATTGTGAGCCGTATGCAAATCTAGCTTGAGAAAAATAGCCTCCTTTTTGTGGGATTTAATCGAATGAATGTGTTCTTGTGCAATTGCAACAAGGTCTTGAATCTTCCTGTTGTTTAAAAGACCAATTTGTTCCACATATATGAATTCATATAACTTCCCTTTTAAGCAATTTGCAATAATTATAGAGAGAATTTTATATGTGACATAGGGAAATAGGTATGTAATCCTTGAAAGTTGTGTGACAAGAAGGCTTTGGTATGGGAGCAATGAAAGTAGCATTTATATTACTAGTGACCTTTCTAAGGCGACGGAATTCCTCCGCCAAATGAAGCATATCCATTACCATAATATCCATGAAATGTGTGAATATCTAAACCGCCCATCCGTCCAATCGAGGACATCTATATTTTGCAAAGAATTGAAGAACAATTGTTAATTCGTCCAGAGAAATAGGTTTGTCAAGCTCCAAAACCTTCTCCACCCAATATGAGAAATAGAAAGAGGGAGAAAAAATACACACAACACAAATCACTCTCATATTTTTATTTATCACAAAGATTACATATATATAGGATATAGATCAAAGACTTCGACGAATCTAGATCCTAAGAAAGTGGATATATGACTCGGAAATGCCAAAAATACAACTCATATATAGGGAACAACAAATTCTAGATCGACTCCTCATAACTCCTAATGACAACTACACATGACATGGAAACATTACTTCCAACACCGTCCCTTAATGCTTACATGAAAAACACATATTACAACAACAAAGATAATTTGTCTGACTGGTCTTCATCAGCAATCACATCCACTATGGAATCTCACAAACACCACTCTTTCACCACCACATCTTCGAGTTGTCACTTGATCTCCATTTAAAACGTAACCGCCTCTGACCATCATTGATGAACTTTGCAAGATCAACAATATTGACAACCTGGCTCGTCAGGGCTTCTGCGATATGAGCCATCAATTAATGAACCATCCTATGTACCAATGACCATTTTTCAGATATTTTGCTTTCGGCTATATGTGAGTTGCTAGGATGGAGGCCTGGATATTGAATGTGTTCAAAAGTTGATTAAACAACTTGACCTTACTAACACACAAGAATTGATGTTTGGGACACTAAGACTTCTAGTTTAAGAACCACCAACCCTTTTTATAACCAGAATTGAAAAAAATAGAAAAATACTTGACAAATACATTTCACAGTGACAAACTCAATAATCATCAAACTATTAGCTGCCATTTAGGCATAGACAAGTCACTATGTCCCTCCTTAGCATAGGTCAAAAGTTGTTCATCTGGTTCAATCTTTATTTTGGAGTTTTCTCGTCTTCACAAAGCAACATTTGTTAGAGTGGTCAATTCCAACAAACTTACACTCATATATTGAGTTGACCAGACTCAATATGTTTAAAATGCAAACTCCAAAATTTGAGATTGGAACAAGATTGCAACAAAAACATCTAACGCAAAGATCTCTTCTCGGCAGAAGCGAAAAATTGTGATCTCCCTCCAAATAACACTTTTGACATATATCACTAACCACTTGAAACTCACCGCACCAGATCTCAGATCCAGATCTCAAGTCCAGATCCGTGCAACAACATGTACAGTTCGTGGGCACGATTTTGTAGATTTATAATATGATAGTGCACACAATTTTGACAAAACCATCGAGACATGAATTTAACTCCTTTGCATGTTCCGAGCAGATAAACACAAATAAAACTTTACAGATAGCAAGATGACAGAAGGATGGACGCTTGAAGAAACTGCAAACAACAAACAGATCTACACACAAGATCACAAATAATTTCACACACTGCAAATAAACTCTCGCACATCTATACTAATATGTACAGAAGCAATAACACTCACAATCCCTCACATATTCTTGGCCCTCCCTTGAGGGAGTCAAGCCAGTACCATCTCTGATACAATATTAGAAATAGAAAAAGAAAAAAAATACACACAACACAAATCACTCTCATATTTTTATTGATCACAAAAATTATATGTATATATAGAATATAGATCACATGCTTAAACGAATCTAGATCTTAAAAATATATATATAACTCGAAAAATACCACAACTACAACTGAAACATAAAAAACAATTTATGTATTCAAGTTTCTGTGATCCGTAATGAATTAAACAAAGTCTTTCGGTAGAAATCACATGAGAGAATTTTTTGGCCGACGTGTTTCGAACCAACAAGTGTGGTTTATCATCAAGACCAAATGAAGAGGCAGACCATGGCAAAGGCTTAAATAGAGAGCAATGTAGAGACATAATTTCAAGTAACGACTATATTTGAACAATTTTGTTTAAATTATAATATTAATTTATTAATATATTAAAAACAAATATTATGATGTAACGGCTAGCTTTTGAAAAATATTTAAATAATGATATTATTTCATTAATTTATTAAAAATATTAATAGGTAACGGCTATATTAAATGGCTAATTTTTGAAAAATAATATTTAAATTAATTTACTAAAAGCAAATATTATTAGTTCTTGAAAAATAATATTTAAATGATGATGATAATGATGATGCTTAACGTGCCCACGGGGCTTTGGATTGATGGTGAATGGGTGCGCTGTTAAGGCACTCCTTGTGATATGTCACCGGTTCAAATCCCCCGTGGGTACTTAGGTCAGTCTTAACTAAGAAAAAAAAAAAATGATGATGCTTAACGTCCACTGAGACCAAACTTTGGTCTATCGGACCTAAAGAAACGAATTATTTTGTTTGATTTAAAATTTTATTCCTATGCTCAAAAAGATTGGAGAGAAGCCTCTCAAGCTCACTGTAATTTTGACAACGTAAAAGGCTAAGAAGGTCAGTATTGCAACAAAGATTTTGAAACTGAGATCTAATGTGGTTGTACGCGGGGCACTCTAAGAGGAAGTGATTTTCATCCTCGATATTCGTATTCTCACAAAGATGGAAAAACCTTTCCATCCATGGTGTTTTAGGAACTGCCCAATGACCCGTTTCACTATAGAGCTCATGAGAGTTCGTTGTAATCTTGGCTATATTAATTTTCTTCTCTGAGCTAGTTAAAACAAAGAGATATTTTTGATCTTCTAAGGTGGGGTTGATGACCTCCTTATAAAATCTTAATTTTGTTTTAGCTGTTAAGTCTTTCTCACACCACATTTTTTCTTTGAACTTAGAAGTAACAATATTTTTAATGTTATTAATGCTTTGCAATGCAGCGTTCTCGTCGATCTCCCAATGGTTTAACCAGACCCTGGTATCTTTATACCAACCTCGTTTGAGCCTTAGGTGGTTTTGGCTGAAATTTAAAGCTAGCTTAAGAAGTCTATGGTCTCCTATGTTAATGATATTAGTTTATTAATTTATTAAATATTAATATGTAGCGGCTATATTAAACGACAAGTTTTTGAAAAAATATTTAAATAATGATATTATTTCATTAATTTATTAAAAATATTAATATCTAGTTTTTTTAAAATAATATTTAAATTAATTTATTAAAACCAAATATTACTAGTTCTTGAAAAATAATATTTAAATAATGATATTAGTTTATTAATTTATTAAAATATTAATATGTAACGGCTATATTAAACAACTAGTTTTTGAAAACTAATATTTAAACTATGATATTAGTTTATTAATTTATTAAAAATATTAATAAGTAACTGCTATATTAAGCAACGAGTTTTTAAAATAAATATTCAAAGTCAAACTTTAAAGGAGGAGAGTCAAAAATGATAAAAACGAGTAAAGGCCCTAATCGAGACAAGGTCATTTGATAAATAAAATAACTAATGGAAATAAAATAAAATAAATTAAAAATAATTAATGGAAAAATAAATAAAATAAAACAAATATATACACAAGTGAATATATATATATATATATATATATATATATATATATATATATATATATATATATATATATATATATATCCAAAGAAAAATAATCAATAAATAAAACGGGGTCAACAATAAAATATGGGGCTCAGGCCCATTAAACAAATAACAAAAATATTAAAAGGAGTTAAGAACGAATATGGTGATAAAATACATAAAAAAATGAAGAATCAACAAAATAAACTCTAATGAAGAATAAATCAACAACAAATACTATAAAAAGGATGCCAATACCTACATAGATTAAAAAACAAAAATAAAATACAACTAGGAGGACAAGATTGGGACGCAACTTCTACTAATATTCTAACCATCATCTCTATTCAAATTATTGGGTCTTTTTTCAATTTCTAGGGCCTCCCTCAATTTTCGATGATGAAAATGACTAACCTTAGCAACGACTTGGGCCGCCTCAATGCAAATGTGATGCTTAGATTTATCTGCATGCTTCGCCAAAGCAAAGGAGCGGGTCCTGCCATGCTTGATGTCAGCAGCATGCTGACAAATCTTTTGATAATCGAGCGACCAGTCTCACCAATGTAGGGAATCCCACAAGAGAATGGGATAACGTAAACACCCTTCATATTCTTGGGGTCCACTGGGTCTTTTTACAGATCTAAGGGAGCTCCGTATCATATTTAAAGGTCAAAAGGTTGAAGCCACCTTATGCTTCTTTAGGATCCTTGCAATCTTATTAGTGGCCCCTTGGATAAAAGGAAGATGAACACCAGAAAATCGATCCTTGGTATCTTTCTTAGTAGTAGGACCTTTTTCAGCATTGAGGAAAGCCTTAGTACATTGGTGTCTACTATACCCATTATTAAATAAAACATTTAGGAGATGTTCTTTCTCTTCCTTGAGATGGTTCTCATAAAAAACTCTTAAAGCTCTAGTTGCTAAGGTGTTGAGAACACCAAGCTTTAGAGCTGGGAAATTATGAGAATTAGCATGAGGATATTGTTCCGTATGAGTTTTCTTACGATATACCTGATGAGAGAGAGCCATTATCATTCCTTGAGAGGAGGACGTCAAGGAAGGGAAGACTACCATTACATTCAAATTCCATGGTGAACTTTATAGAACTAGATTGATTGTTAAGATGGAGGAAAAATAGTTCCAACTTTTCTTTACCATGGGACCAGATGACAAAAGTGTCATCCACAAACCTCTTCCACAACTTAGGCAGAAGACGAGAAGAGGCTAAGGCCTTTGATTCAAAATCCTCCATGAATAGATTAGCTACCACAGGGGAGAGGGGGGAACCCATGGTGACACCGCAAGTTTGCTCATAGAATTCCCCATCGAATGAAAATAAAGTAGAAGTAAGACAAATACCAACTAAATAAGCTGTATCAGGATCTGTGATGCACTTGATGACTTTGATGGCCTCGTTGATAGGGATATTAGTGTAGAGAGAGACCACATCGAAGCTCACAAGCTTGTCATCTGGATCAAGCTTGAAACTCTTTAACTCATTAACAAATGATGCAGAGTCCTTGACGAAGGATTTTGTATGGCCAACAAGGGGCTTAAGCTTCTGGGCTAAATATTTAGCAAGAAGATAAGTTGGCCCTCCTATCGTGTTGACAATGGCTCTCAGAGGAGCCCCTTATGAATCTTTGGCAGACCATAGATTCTGGGGTTAAGAGGGCAACTTTCAATAAGCTTATGACTGAACGAGTTGACCCAGTTACTGGCCTTTATAGCAAGAGCCACACTTTTGGAAATCTTCTTCAGAGGATCCTTGTTGAGTTTCTTATAGCTCCTGCTATTATGGAGGTGGTCCAACATCTTACGATGGTAATCATCTTTATCAAGAATAACCATAGCACCACCTTTGTCGGCTTTGAGAACGACAATATTCTTATTATTGTTTAACGATTTGAGAGCATCAAACTCATGTTTGCTTATGTTTAGCTTGGGGGGCTTTGCCTTTCTAAAGACAACTGCACAGTGTTGACGAATGATATCTTTAGTGACATCCGGTAAGTCTCTAATACCATATTCAATGTCACAGATGATATCGTCGACCGGGATCTTTCTAGGAGCAAGAGAAAAATTTAAACCTTTCTCCAAAAGACTAAAGACAGGGGGATCAAAAGAAAAGCTAGAGAGATTGACAACTCTATTACTAGAAGAGGAAAGAAAATTAGAACAACCAATATGATCCAAACTTAGAGTCTTATTACCAATCCTATTATTATTACAATTATCAGAATTGAAAACAGAGTCACTAACCTCATTAATATTATTATTATTATTACGTCCAGTGATATTATTATTATTATTATTATCCAAACATAAATTATTATTGTTATTCTTAATATTATTATTCCTATGTGAGGTGAAAATATAATCACTATTATTAGTATTACTATTAAACCAATTATTATTATTATTATTATTTAACTGAATATTATTATTAATAGAACCACTTCCACTATTATTGAAACCAAAGAAGAATTAACAGACAACCAACCTGAGGGAATCTGTCATGAGATTGTTCTAGCTTCACCTTCGATGGCAGAAGGGTGAGAAACACTATCAACCCAATATCGGAGAGCAGAGATTTGATTAGAATTAATTTTGCTTCTGGAAGGACCATGAAGGCTGCGAGATGAATTTCTCTAAGAGCTTATTGAACTTCTTGGACTGCTTTACTTTCCATATTTCTTCCAAACTAGAAATATAACCGTTACTTAATAATATTTGTTTTTAATATATTAATAAATTAATATTATAATTTAAACAAAATTGTTCAAATATAGCAGTTTTGTATGTCTCTACATTACTCTCTATTTAGTCTGCCTCTTCATCCGTTGGCCTGATTTTTACCAAAAAAATACTTTGTTTAAATAAAAAACAACTTTTAAAACAACTCCTCCTAACTCCAAATAACACCCAAAACATGTATGGAAAATAATTAATAAAATCCATTTGGGTGTCAACGTCAACGTTTTCTCGGCCCGGGAAGAAACCCGAAATATAACACAAACTCTTTGGAGCTCGTAAACTTTTCGGCTGAATCGGATACAATCTTACAATCTTACAATCTCCCGATTGTCGTTTATAAACAAGGTTAACGTTTTCCGTAAGTGGCATCTTTGATATGAACGCCTTGCGTTGAGAAACTTCATTTAAAAGTGGCATCTTTGATATGAACGTCTTGTGCCACACTGTTGGTGTACATGCACCTAGATTAGCTCCAGTTGTTGGTGTACATGCACTTAGACTAGCTGTGTTGGTGTACATGCACCTAGATTAGCTCCAGTTAACTTATTGCTTGCATGTGGCACATGTACACATTAACATAAGATAAAGCACACTTAGCTTTAGTTAGCTTTAGTTATTGCATGTACAACTAAGCTTAACTTAGTTGCTTTTATGTATTTATTCTAAAACTAATATTGTAGAATCACTTTCATTCTTTTCTCAATTCTTGCTCACTTCCTTCCTTCTCTTGCAAGCTTGTTATTGTTTTGCAGATCTAGATCTATCTGTGTATCTCAAAAATCTTACACACACTTCACAGCGAAGGAAGGTTGCAACGGAATTGGCGCGTTACTTTTCGATGCCCTTTCCAACGTTACGCTTCTCTTGCTCTTCCTCAACTTGTACATCAAGCAAAGATGCAGCAATGCCAAATAAGTGAATACTGAGCACGACATGACTATGAAGAACAACAAGAACAAGAAGCACTTGTGACAATGAATACATTCATCTGACCATCTCCTTTGTTATTGTCAGATGTTGGCTGAAAGTGCAGCCGCAGTAATGATGTGGGGAGAGCTATTTCCTGTAGCTTGCGAAAGAGGGTTCTGTGTATCCTTGTAATGGTAAATTTGAAATGAAAAATCTCTGCCTCTCCGTATGGACCATAAATTCATCTCATTTAAAATTGTTTTATCTCCTTTAATGATCAATGATCAGCCACCGAAAAAAGGCGTTCCCTGCCAACGCCGCCACAATTTTGATCAGCCACCGAAGAAAGGCGTTCTTTGCCTAGGCCGCCACAATTTTGACCAGCCACCGAAAAGAGGCGTTCTCTGCCAAGACCGCCACAATTTTGACCAACCACCAAAAAGAGGCGTTCTCTGCCAAGGCCGCCACAATTTTGATCTTTGAATATTTTTTTAGTGGAACTGGATTCAACGCCTTAAGAAAACTGGGAACACTCAAAATCCAAATCCTGAAGCTTGAGACTGTAACTGGGATTTCCAAATTTTTTACTAAACTTTCTCAAAATTCCACCTGAATTTCCACAAATTTCTGGGCAAAATTGTGGCCTCTTTAGACTACTGGCCCAAAAAAAATCTGAAGCTATTTTTATATATAATCCACCAAAAAAATATTCAGAAGTCATTTTTTTACATAATATTTTTCTGAACTTGGGCCCTAAAACTGAGTGTGGTTGGCTATAAGCTCGTTTCTCTGGGAAATAAGAGTTAAAGGGCCAAGACCCGAGGCATCTGGAATGAATGAAAGTATAGCCCTTATGAACCACCAATAGGTTATTTCAGATAGGGTGATTTTCTTTGATAATTGTGATGAATCAACCTTTGGATTTTTCCATTTAATACTTGGTTGCGAGTTTTCCAATTTGAAAAACGATTGTACATGTTTTTTTAACATTTTGAATATTTTAAAATATGATACCTCGAATATGAATATTAATATTGGTGTTAGCCCAGGAGGTGTAAATACTAGAGGTAGCGTTACATGAAATAAGGATGTGGATGTGGAATGGATGTGGAATTTCATAAGGATGTGGACGTGGAATGCTTGAAGAATCAGGAGAGGAAGGGAGGTAGGGTAATGGGAAGGAATTGGTAAAGTAGAGGAATGCTCGTGGAACATGGTTGTGTTAGGAAATCTAGTAAGTTGTTGGGGCTATCAAATGCCTTCATAAAAGAGGAGATATAGATAGCCATAAACTAATGCCCTCATAAAAGCAATGAGGAGATAGAGATAGCCACAAACTAATAGGGAAGACTGTGAATCAAGCAAGTAAAGACTTATAAATTAAATTTCTTGAAATGAGGAAGAAAGTGAAAAAAGACATATGGAAATGTTGACATGTAACTTATCACATAGATTTTCTATAATTATGCTTTTCTCAATCAAAATGAATAGAGTATATACATTTATGTAGGATAGAATCATCATCCATAATAATGCATTGCACTGACAGGAACGATTAAAACTATAATTGTAAATTCTTATAAGCTCATCATATGATGATTCACAACAGAGAACCTTGTTTGATGTTTTATTGCAATGTTTTTATTATATAATCTTTGCTTGCGCATATATTTTTCGTTTTACAAATGCTTCTATGCGCAGCCCGGCTTTAACAGACATCTTTACTTTTGATAATGTTGAATCTGTTACATCAGCTGACGCCATCAAATTCTAGGTGCACGTCATTCATAAGAATAAGATGGATTTGTGCTGCTCGTAACTTCAGTAAAGCAAAGCAAATGATGGGAAATATTAGTACTAAGCTGCTTGGCTTTATTGGTTCAAAATTCGGACGGATGTGGTTTTTATTTCAGAATTGTTCTCTGAACCTATATTTCCAAAACCCGCTAATAGTCAAATGGTTCTCTGAATCTAATTTTTCACAATTTTCACGCTTAGAGAGAAACTACCAGGAAGTGACCGGAACTCATGTTCGGGGTCAAAATTGTACAACTTAAAAAAGAATTTACAGTGTTTCATACTTTTGGACTTTTCCATTTAATATTTGGTAGTACTAAAAGGGTGTAAATATTAGAGGTAGCGTTATATGAAATAAGCATGTGGATGTGGATGTGGAAGGGGTGAGGAATTAGGGGGTGTGGTAGGAGTGGGGTGCGGGGAATGGGAAGGAATTGGTAAAGTAGAGGGATGAGTGTGGAACATGGTTGTGTTATCGAAATCTGGAACATGGTTGTATTGTAAGGGCAAATAGATGCCTTCATAAAAGCAGCAAGGAGATAGAGATTGCTAAAAACTAATAGGGAAGACAATGAATCAAGCAAGCAAAGACTTAGAAAATAATTTTGTTGAAGCAAGACGAAAGTGGAAGAAGACATATATGGAAATGTTGACATGTACCCTCACATAGATTTTCTATAAGTATGCATTGCTCAATCCATGAGCTCATCAAGTCTCCATGGCATGGCGTTGCAAGACACATAATAATTTGTCATTACATCCACAATGATGTGCTTTTTCCACATCCAAATTGCTAGCAACATATACATGGTAGATTCTGTGAGCATGATTAAGCACAGGATTTTTGGTTGATTCCTTGATTATTGAAACCAACTTATCGTTGCCTATGGGAGTAACTATATCTATTAATTAGGTCAAGAAGGTCTAAAATTTCATTTCTTGAAGTTACACAACATATGATCTTGTTACCTATAGATTCAAGAAGTGCTTAAATGATGATCTAATGCAGAATGGAATTTGTTCCAATTGCTTCTTTGGTATCCGAGAATGTTACAAAATAAACTACAAAAACCTTAGCAATCCATAGGACAAAACACTAATTCGGTGAATTCAAACTCTACCTTTATAATGTTGCAATGACAGATTATAGGTCTGTGCCATAATAGCCTCCAAGTCATGGAAAAGGGCATGCCAATAATGTTTCGAGGTTTTTTTTACCCTTCGAATATATATTTTACCATAAACTATTATCATGCATTGTCTAAAACCCTATAAGTAAAGATAATTACATTATCTAGACTCTACCCAATCTTATACACTGCAGAAAGGTGCAAATATTTTCTAAGCATTCTATCTCCTGGGTAGAGTATCAAAACTACGCTAATAGGCATGCATGTACATACGAAATGATGGCAATGGATTTCCAAGGAAAATTTCATTATTAGTGGAGTAACCAACCCATCAATTTCATCTAAATATTGATGTTCATTGTTTACCTTTCCTCCATTTGACTTGCATTATCATGTATACATGTCAGTTTCAGATGAGAGGCCTACATCAATTACTTGGTGGATTTGTATATAAGAATCAATTATTTTTCATTTGTTGGACCAAGTTTAAAGCCGTTTATTCCAGCATGAATGTTTCCTATATTCACTTTATTGAACCAATCTCGTGACATATATTTCTAGCAAGGATGTTGAATATGTTTAGCCTTGTTTGGTTGTGTAACAAAGTGGTTTGAACTAAATATGTATTTAGTTGGGACTAAGTATGCAACTACTATGGTATTGAGTATGTGGTTGATTATTGGTGAAATCTCAAGGCAAGGGTATTGAAGGAAAAATGGTTTCTATTTCCTAGGCATATACAAATGACAAGAAAGTCAAAGCAATTCTTTTTCCAAAAGAGGAAATGACTCACATTGTTAGCATCAAGTTTACACCTTCACTTCAAAACAATGATGTCAATTTATCCTTTTGCAAGTCATAATCATGTAAAGGGAGGTATTGTATTCATTATAAGGTTTTCTAAGCCTAGGGAAATGTGTCATTACAACTATTTTACCTAACCCCAAGTTTATGCAAAATTTGACTTATAGTAAAAATCCAGTTACCGCTACAAAATGTTTTTGTAGCGCTTTTCGAAAAAAAATTAAAACTTGATTACTAGCCCTGTTAAGCCATCTTTTTTTAGGGCTCAAGTGGTGATTTGTAAAATATTGATCCTCCACCTATATGAGATGGCATTTTCCAACATTTTTTAGCCCAATTGAGCATTTTAAGATCAAACCCTAGTTTGCCATGTTTTTCTTAAAACCGATTTTTCTAGCAAACCCAAATTTGCAGTTTTCCAATGCAGAAAGGTTGTTAGTTTTTTTCCAGACCTCTGTTAGGGTATTTCAAGGTCAGTAAAGGTGTTTGCAGGTCTTGGAGCATTCCAAATGGGCTAGTATGACAACGTGAATAAGTTTGAACCCAATGGCATGTAGTTCGAAGTGTAACCTGAAATGATTGATCTTTTCAGAGATGTAGGTTGAAAACCAATGTTTCAACGTTTTAATTGGTATAACCTTAGCAAGTGCCATGATTTTATCTTCTCCTTTGATGGAAACACAACTAGAATCAGGACATTGCAATTCCCTGTCATAGAGGAGTCTATTTTCTTAAGCAAAGAGTTTGCCAGTAGAAGGTGAAAGATGGTTCAAGAAGTAGAGGTTGTTGAATGTGGATTTAAATTTCTTCCTAAAAGAAGATTGTCAAAATCAATATTGGGATGCAGGGGTCCTCCAAAGCATACTGAAACCTCAATGGGTTGTTGCACTTAGAACTGTCCAACTATTCTTCACCTGTGAAGGTAGGTATTCCAAAGATTACCTATATCACATGAGGTTTCTTTGTCACTTAGCAGTCTTTAGGAAAATGAATTTTCCATATTTCCTACATCAAAATTTGTTAAAATATGAATTTTCCATATTTCCTACATCAAAACTTGTTGAAAATGTGCACTAAGGCAAGGAAGAGACTTGAGTTACAAGCTCAAGATATTTGTCATCACAGTCTCATTAAGATTTTATATACTCATGATTTGAATAAGAAAGTAGAACAAGTAAGGCAAATGAGGAAAAAGAACCCAAACCCATATGTACCTAGAAGATAAAAAAGAGGCCAAAAAAAAGTTCCTTCTCAAGTTGTAGCTTATGAGACCAAAGAAGAATCTAGCCAACCCTAGGTTGAAAAACATGAGGAGGTCCTTGTGAAGATGTGAGAGGTTGAAGTTTATGAAGGGAAGGCTAGAAGCAAAAAAATCCAATAGAGGATTATGGTAGAGGAGGAAGAAACAAAACAAAAAATCTCGAAAAGCAAAAAGGGTAAAGATAAATTTGAAACAAAGGATGAGGAAGTCGAGACAAATGTTAGGGTTTAAGGCAAAATACCTCACACTCGTCCTACTAACAAACTGAGGTTGAATTTCAAAGCTAGAATGAATCCTAAGTTCAAAGAAACAATTATCATCCTTGATGAAGAAGAAAAAACAGAGTAGACTTCAAAGAGTAGAAAAAGATAGAGGAAAACAGAGTATGCTAAGAAGAACAAAGTAAAAACCCTAAAAGATGATAAAAGTCCACAAAAACTTACGAGAAGGGTGAAAAGGAGTCAAAATAAGCTAGATATCCTTGTTGAGGTTGTAGAAGACATAGGAAAGTGATCATTTGACTTCAGGGGCAGAGTATAGCATAAACCCTAATTTTGTTATAGTAAACCTTAATTTTGTTGCACCAAACCTTAATGGATATTTAACATTTTTTTTTACTCTTGGTTAATCATCAGGTAGTAATCATTTTTTACTATACTTGGTAAGATATCAAATATTTTTGTGGCTAAAGGAGTACAAGTCAACATAAAGAAAACAAGCAATGAAGAAGGCAGACAGTCACACAATTTTGGCATCATTTCCAGGTTCATGCATCAGTTGGCTACAACGAGGGAATGCACATTTAGCTTCAGAGATCAAGCCTGTAATGTAGCAGACCGTTCTATATCTTATCTTGCGACAAACACCTCGCTATTCTTCTAGGATACTAGCAACAAGAACATACAACAACCTTGTGCTCTGATTTGACCATGGATTATGTATCAAATTAAGGATTCGAGTAGCTAAGATGATATGGTTTTTTTTATTTTTGTTAATTAAAATATCAAATATTATGTAAATATTTTGTAATTATTGCTACCATACTTCAAGGAGCTTATCTCTATAGTATTTTCTATATATTTCAGATGAATAAAGGGTTGGTTTTTCTAAAATGATATAGTCATTGTCTGTGTGTTTTTGAATACTTTAATTATTTCATTTTCCAAGATCAGTAGATTCTAACTAGTGATATAAATATCCATGATATAGTTGGTTTTAGTATGTATGTTCTCTGTGTTTTTCAAGTTCTCCTTTAATAATCTCACAAATGCATTCCTTCTGAATGTTTGGAAAAGATAAATAAATTCAGAATTCATCTTTGTTTTGATGCTTCGATTTAAGTTTTTAAAGATTCCCATCCTGGTCCTCTAAAGTTACCATAGGATTCACTGGTATGCCATATTGTAGTGGATTGTTATTCTTTTTATTCATCCATCTACAACAAATGACAGAGGTCTAGGATCTAATATCCACCTTTCCTTTATTAATCATGATCAAACAACAAATTATCTTGGTAAACCTATCTAGACCCTAGCTATTTGACTCCATCATCCAATGAACTATTGATTTAAGGTCCAACCAAACCCTACATCGACATAACCTATCTAAACATCTAGCCACAGTGTAAAGGTCAGAGAGAGCCCTCTCTGGATTGAAGGGGATAGCCTTCAATCTGTAAGTTGGAGTGAAAAGGTTACCATGGAAACTTCTCTCCTACAACCAAGAGAAACTTTATGAGTGATAACACATACCAAAACAACAAATAATTGTTTATTCGGACTGTTTTTTTAATTCTAACACTTGACTAGTTCACTCTTCAAGATCCAAGTCGTTCAACAAAACATTTTGCAAATTTTTTTAATTGAACTGTTATTTTAATTTTTACACTTGACTAGTTCACTCTTTAAGATCTAATTAGTTCGACAATTTTTTTTTTGTATGAAAAAAACTAGATTTATATTAATTTGTTAGATCATATACATCATAGTCACATTCCTTAGCATGGTTCATCATAAAACTAGATAATCCATGGTGCTATGACAGTCAACCCCATTAAACAGACCATATACAGTCATGTACATCCAATGAGAGAAAATACAAGTAAGAGTTGCATATGGAGTATAACATATATGAAAGAGGGCCACCACAGATATTTCATCAAATATAAACTTTCTGATGAAACCATCAACCCATATTCACAGTGAAACATATAAGAAAACCTATCGTCCCGAGTTCATTTTTTACCTGTTGTCATAGAAAAAAGTAAAATATGTTATACAAAAAAGCCAAAATCTATATGCAATACTATCCTGGAAACATGAACTCCACGGTACCCATAGTATTCTCCTCCATAATTATGTCCATCAGCACTTCTCCCACATTTCCTTGCAGTCCTTTCTTTGAGAGTGCATCCGCAATCTGATTATGTTCTCTGCCAGTATGGTTGATTGGAGGTCTCCCGAGCTTAGATCAAAGACTATCAATTCTCCTTAACTATCCAAGAAGAGTTGGTTGTTTGATTTGTGCTTTGCCATTTACATGATCCAAGATGATCTTAGAATCCCCATATATATGGATCTCGGGGATGTTGAGAAAATTTATAAGCCATAAGATACCCCATAGTGCCATTGCCTCAGCCTTGTTATTTGATCCCATATCAACATTCCAGTGTGCTCTATATTGTAGTTCATTTGACATTACTAACCAGATACCACAACCACAAACATTGTTTTGTGCTGCACCATTGAAGAAAGCAAGCGGGAACACCATATGAGGGCAATTTCTCCTTGAAAGATGATTTTTTTTTTTTGTACCATGTCTTGAATAAGATACAATGAGTATAAAGATATGATCTTCTCATGTATCAGTATTACCATTGACCACTAAGAATGGATTTGGTCTACCTTGATAGGACTTGTGAACAATGCAAGATATGATTCCAATAAGCTACAGCAAAAAAAACAGGTTGGCTGCTCTAAAATTTAGGAACTTACAGGAAAAAAAGAATTTCGTGCACAGATGACAAATAATAAGTTATTCCCTACAAAGAGTAAATAGAGGGAAATCATAGAAAGGTCCACAATGGAGAGGAAATTTACTTGATTTGTTGTTCGTGTTCTTCATCATTCACAACTTGTGCATCTTTTGGGAGCCGCTGTAGAGTAAAATTCAATTTGGTGACAACGATCTAAGTGTGCTTTCTAGAACTCCTGTTCAAACTCTTCCATCTTTGATTGTCTCTTTATAATATCTGCATTCAGCTAAACAATTTGTTCTCTATAACTTTACTCCAAATAATTCATCTCCTCACAATTTTCAATTAGCATAACACTCATAAGAACCTCAAAAAAAAAAAAAGATCAATTTTGAATAAAACATACATGGTTAAACATATTGTATTTTTACATTAAAATTACACGTCTAGATGACAACAAAAATTTACGCCTCACATTAAATTATACACAAGGTGCAATTCCAAGACACTAACTGAACTACTATAGGTTGTTGTGTTTCAACTTCCATGTGCTATAGTCTCAAATATCAATTAATCATACCTCTTTCTTGCATTCCTCTTGCTGCTTTGTCTCCCTTTGTCTAATAATTTTAATTTCATCTTTCACACTCAATTTTGATGACACTATGCTAACTGTCTCTTCTAAACGTTTACTGTGCTTCTAATGTTTAGCAACTTTAGTTTTAAACCAAGACAACTTCTGATTGTCCTCACCATTTTCTTTAGAGTTTCCACAACCATTTTATGATATGAATTCATCTCATACCTCAACCTTGATTTGCATGCGAGATATTCTTGCATTGTTATAATAGCTCCTTCAATAAAAATTAAAAAATTTACTCACTTGCATCAAACAACATGAACTAAAATCAAAGCATCCTCATCGTGATGTCGAGATCCACCACCTCTTTCCACTTTGGAAGTGGATTCTCAACATCAGTTTGTTCCATAATTTGGCTTATATAGACGATTCCTATCCTCTGTATATGATTGATAATCCATGCCAGAAGTAAAGATGAATCTTGCATACCTAGGATAGGACCTATACAACAAATCTGGTTCCAATCTCCCATTGTAAATTTTTCATGATCTATTTTTTTACCTTGAAGATGCAATGCAAGATGTGTGAGCCATTTTATTGAGATATTATTCTAGTTCGGTACTAGTCCACAAAAGAGTGATGTTTCAAATTAGCCTTAATAATGGATTGCCATATCCTTGTACCATATATTGGTCTTCAGAAACTCTTGGAAAGCAAAGCCCAACCTAAGGATTTTAAATATTTTAAGCCCCATTCACTTAAACCCCATCCGCCTTGATCAGTCGGTCTAGAAATTTCCCTCAAACAAACCAAATGAATTTTTTTTCTTCCTCTTGACCCATGCCGTGGGAACTTGGCTATGATAACGTTGATTTTATGGATAACCATATTGGACAATAGAAATAGTTGCATCTAGTACACCACAAGGTTCTATAAAATAGATTGAATGTGTATCATCGTGCCCCTCGACGATAGCCACTTGTATGGCCAATTTGTTATCATGATCTCAAATTTTTCTATTATCCATTGCAAATCCGAAATCCGATAACAATTTGGCTTTAATCTGTATCTCAAATATGTGAATCCATCATCGGGAGGCACAACACCAACATCAAAGAAGTGTGCAATCTCTAAGATGATCCCCTATTGATCAGAGGAATTTTGAGCCATTCATGAAGATACCACAAGCATCCCCTAATTTTGAGATTATGTGCATGGGTTCTTTCCATTAACAAATGGATACCTGTCTAAAGATGAGTTCATCTTTGTTTTGATGCTTCGATTTAAGTTTTCAAAGGTTCCCATCTTGATCCTCTAAAGTTACCATAGGATTCATTGTGTATGCCTTATTGTAGTGGATTGTTCTTCTTTTTCTTCTTCCATCTACAACAAATGACAAAGGTCTAGGATCTGTTATCCACCTTTCCTTTATTAATCATGATCAAACAACAAATTATCTTTGTAAACCTATCTAAACCTTAGCTATTTAACTCCATCATCCAATGAACTATTGATTTAAGGTCCAACCAAACCCTACATCAACATAACCTATCTAAGCATCTAGCCACAGTGTAAAGGTCAGAGAGAGCCCTCTTTGGATTGAAGGGGCTAGCCTTCAATCTGTAAGTTGGAGTGAAAAGGTTACCATGGAAACTTCTCTCCTACAACCAGGAGAAACATTATGAGTGATAACACATACCAAAACAAAAAATAATTATTTATTTGGACTGTTTTTTTAATTCTAACACTTGACTAGTTCACTCTTCAAGATCCAAGTAGTTCAACAAAACATTTTGAATTTTTTTTTAATTGAACTGTTATTTTAATTTTAACACTTGACTAGTTCACTCTTTAAGATCTAATTAGTTCGACAAAACATTTTGCAAGACTTATTTTTACTACTTTTTATTTTTTATTTTTGTATTTTTTTGTATTTTTATTTTATTTATTTTATTTTAATTTTTAATTTTAATTTTAATTTGATATATCTATATATATATATATATATATATATATATATATATATATATATATATATATATATATATATATATATATATATATATATATATAGATATATATATTTATTTATTTATATTTATATTTATATTTTATTTTATTATTTTTATTTTTATTTTTTTTATCAGTATGAAAAAAGCTATATTTATATTAATCTGTTGGATCATACACATCATAGTAACATTAATTAGCATGGTTCATCATAAAACCAGATAATCCACGATGTTATGACAATCAACCCTATTAAACAAACCATATACAGTCATGTACATCCAGTTACATGTAAGCGTTGCATATGGAGTATGGCAGATATGAAAGAGAGTCACCACAAATATTTCATCAAATATAAACTTTTTGATGAAACCATCAGCCCATATTCACAGTGAAACATATAAGAAAACATATCGTCCTGAGTTCATTTTTACCTGTTGGCATACAAAAAAGTAAAATCTCTTATACAAAAAAGCCAAAATTTATATGCAATACTATATTGGAAACATGAACTCCACGACGTCCATAGTATTCTCCTCCATAATTATGTCCATCAGCACTTCTCCGACATTTCCTTGCAGTCCTTTCTTTGAGAGCGCTTCCACAATCTGATTATGTTCTCTGCCAGTATGGTTGATTGGAGGCCTCCTGATCTTAGACCAAAGACTATCAATTCTTCTCAACCAGCCAAGAAGAGTTGGTCGTTTGATCTGTGCTTTTCCATTTACATGATCCAAGATGATATTAGAATCCCCATATATATGGATCTCGGGGATGTTGAGAAAATTTATAAGCCATAAGATACCCCAAATAGTGCCATTGCCTCAGCGTTGTTATTTCATCCCGTACCAGCATTCCAGTGTGCTCTATATTGTGGTTCATTTGACAGTACTAACCAAATACCACAACCGCAAACATTGTTTTGTGCTGAACCATCGAAGAAAGCAAGCAAGAACACCATATGAGGGTAATTTCTCCTTGAAAGATGATTTTTTTTGGTACAATGTCTTGAACAGGATACAGTGAGTATAACGATATGACCTTCTCATGTATCAGTCTTACAACATTGACCACTAAGAATGGGTGTGGTCGACTCTGATAACACCTGTGAACAATGCAAGATATGATTCCAATAAGCTACAAGAAAAAAAAACAGGTTGACTACTCTAAAATTTAGGAACTTACGGGAAAAAAGAATTTCGTGCACAAATGACAAATAATAAGTTATTCCCTAGAAAGATTAAATAGAGGTAAATCAAAGAAAGGTCCACAATGGCGAGGGAATTTACTTGATTTGTTGTTAGTGTTCTTCATCATTCACAACTTTTGCATCTTTTGGGAGCTGTTGTAGAGTAAAATTCAAGTTGGTGACAACGA
Organism: Pinus tabuliformis; assembly: GCA_031772625.1. NCBI lineage: Eukaryota > Viridiplantae > Streptophyta > Pinopsida > Pinales > Pinaceae > Pinus > Pinus tabuliformis. The sequence continues at coordinate 1,710,168,572 of CM062819.1, forward strand.
TCTAGGTGTGCTTTCTAGAACTCCTCTTCAAACTCTTCCATCTTTGACTGTCTCTTTGTAATATCTGCATTCAACTGATCAATTTGTTCTCTATAACTTTACTACAAATAATTCATCTGCTCACAATTTTCAATTAGCATAACACTCATAAGAACATCAAAAAAGCAAAAGAAGATCAATTTTGAATAAAACATACATGGTTAAACATATTGTATTTTTTGATTAAAATTACATGCCCAAATGACAACAAAAATTTACGCCTCACATAAAATTATACACAAGGTGAAATTCCAAGACACTAACTAAACTACTATAGGTTGTTGTGTTTCAACTTCCATGTGCTCTAGTCTCAACTATCAATTAATCATACCTCTTTCTTGCATTCCTCATGCTGCTTTGTATCCGTTTGTCTAATAATTTTAATTTCTTCATCTTTCACACGCAATTTTGATGACACTATGCTAACTATCTCTTCTAAACGTTTACTGTGCTTCTATTGTTTAGCAACTTTAGCTTTAAACCAAGACAACTTCTGATTGTCCTCATCCATTTCCTTTAGAGTTTCCACAACCATTTTATGATATGATTTCATCTCATACGTCAACCTTGATTTTCCTGCAAGATATTCTTGCATTGTTATAATAGCTCCTTCAATAAAAATTAAAAATTTTACTCACTTGCATCAAACAACATGAACTAAAATCAAAGCATCCTCGCGAGTGATGTCGAGATCCACCACATCTTTCCACTTTGGAAGTGGATTATCAACATCAGTTTGTTCCATAATTTGGCTTATATAGATGATTCCTATCCTCTGTATATGATTGATAATCCATGTTAGAAGTAAATATGAATCTTGCATACATAGGATAGGACCTATATAACAAATCTGGTTCCAATCTCCCATTGTAAATTTTCCACGATCCATTTTTTTACCTTGAAGATGCTATGCCAGATGCGTGAGCCATTCTATTGAGATATTATCCTAGTTCAGTACTAGTCCACAAAAGAGCACTGTTTCAAACATTTAGCCTTAAAAATGGATTGCCATATCCCTGTACCAAATATTGGTCTCCAGAAACCCTTGGAAAGCAAAGCCCACAAGCCTAAGGATTTTAAATATTTTAAGCCCCATCCGCCTTGATTAGTCGGTCTAGAAATGTTCCTCAGACAAACCAAATGAATTGTTTTTCTTCCTCTTGAGCCAGGCCATGGGAACTTGGCTATGATAACGTTGCTTTTATGGATAACCATATTGGACAATAGGAATAGTTGCATCTAGTACACCGCAAGGTTCTATAAAACAGATTGAATGTGTATCATCGTGCCCCTCGACGACAACCACCTGTATGGCCAATTTGTTATCATGATCTCAAATTTTTCTATTATCCATTGCAAATCCGAAATTCGATAACAATTTGGCTTTAATCTGTATCTCAAATATGGTTCTATAAAACAGATTGAATGTGTATCATCGTGGCCCTCGATGACAACCACCTGTATGGCCAATTTGTTATCATGATCTCAAATTTTTCTATTATCCATTGCAAATCCGAAATTCGATAACAATTTGGCTTTAATCTGTATCTCAAATATGTGAATCCATCATCAGGAGGCGCAACACCAACATCAAAGAAGTGTGCAATCTCTAAGATGATCTTCTGTTGATCAGAGGAATTTTGAGCCATTCATGAAGAGACCACAAGCATCCCCTAATTTTGAGATTATGTGCTAGGGTTCTTTCCATTAACAAATGGATACCTGTCTAAAGATGAGTACATCATTAAAAAACATTAGATGATTAATAAATATCTTCTTAGTGATCTTAAGACCAACAAATTTATTGTCAATCTTTGCCCTGGTAATTTTTCTACTTAGGCCATCAATGACAAGAAGAAATAGGACAAAACTCCATTAATGAAAACAACATAACATATCATCAAAACACATGACATAATCCAGTGCACGATGTCAATAGATAATTTGATTTGATAATATGATTTTATACAGGATCAACCTAAGGAACATCCAATCAACACTTTTGTGAGCCCTGTGCAAATCTATCTTGAGAAAAATAGCCTCCTTTTTGTGGGATTTAATCGAATGAATGTGTTCTTATGCAATTGTAACAAGGTCTTGAATCTTCTTGTTGTTTAAAAAACCAATTTGTTCCACATATATGAATTCATATAACTTCCCTTTTAAGCAATTTGCAATAATTATAGAGAGCATTTTATATGTGACATAGGGAAATAGGTATGTAATCCTTGAAAGTTGCGTGACAAGAAGGCTTTGGTATGGGAGCAATGAAAGTAGCATTATATTACTAGTGACCTTTATAAGGTGACGAGATTCCTCCGCCAAATGATGTAGATCCATTCCCATAATATCCATGAAATGTGTGAAGATCTCGACCGCCCATCCATCCAATCCAGGACATCTATCTTTTGCAAAAGATTGAAGAACAATTGTTAATTCCTCCAGAGAAATAGGTTTGTCAAGCTCCAAAACCTTCTCCACCCAATATGAGAAATAGAAAGAGGGAGAAAAAATACACACAACACAGATCACTCTCATATTTTTATTTATCACAAAGATTATATATATATATATATATATATATATATATATATATAGGATATAGATCAAAGATTTCGACCAATATAGATCCTAAGAAAGTGGATATATGACTCGAAATGCCACAAATACAACTCAGAGATAGGGAACAATAAATTCTAGATTGACTCCTCGTAACTCCTAATGAAAACTACGCATGACATGGAAACATTACTTCCAACACCGTCCCTTAATGCTTACATGAAAAACACATACTACAACAACAAAGATAATTTGTTTGACTGGTCTTCATCAACAATCCAATCCACTATGGAATCTCACAAACACCGCTCTTTCACCACCACATCTTCGAGTTGTCACTTGATCTCCATTTAAAATGTAACCGCCTTTGACCATCATTGATGAACTTTGTAAGACTAACAATATTGACAACTCGGCTTGTCAAGGCTTCCACGATACGAGCCATAAATTAATGAACCATCCTATGTACCAACAACCGTCTGTCGGATATTTTTCTTTCAGCTATCCGTGGGTTGCTAGGATGGAGGATTGGATATTGAATGTGTTCAAAAGTTGATCAAACAACTTGACCTTACTAACACACAAGAATTGATGTTTTGGACACTGAGACTTCCAGTTTAAGAACCACCAACCCTTTTTATAACTAGAATTGAAAAAAATAGAAAACTACTTGACAAATACATCTCACAATGACAAACTCAATAATCATTAAACAATTAGCTGGCATTTAGGCATAGACAAGTCGCCATGTCCCTCCTTAGCACAGGTCAAAAGTTGTTCATCTGGTTCAATATTTATCTTGGAGTTTTCTCATCTTCACAAAGCAACATTTGTTAGAGTGGTCAATTCCAACAAACTTACAGTCACATATTGAGTTGACCAGACTCAATATGTTTAAAATGCAAACTCCAAAATTTGAGATCGGAACAAGATTGCAACAAAAACATCTAATGCAAAGATCTCTTCTCGGTAGAAGTGAAAAATTGTGATCTCCCTCCAAATATAACACTTGACATATATCACTAGCCACTTGAAACTCACGGCACCAGATCTCAGATCCAGATCTTAAGTTTGGATCTATGCAGCAGCATGTACAGTTCGTGGGCACCATTTTGCAGATTTATAATATGATAATGCACACAATTTTGACAAAACCATTGAGACATGAATTTAACTCCTTTGCAGGTTCAGAGCAGATAAACACAAATAAAACTTTACAGATAGCAAGATGACGGAAGGATGGATGCTTGAAGAAACTGCAAAGAACAAACAGATCTACACACAAGATCACAAATAATTTCACACACTAAAAATAAACTCTCACACATCTATACTAATATGTACAGAAACAATAACACTCAGAATCCCTCACATATTCCTGGCCCTCCCTTGAGGGAGTCAAGCCAGTACCATCTCTGATATCATATTAGAAATAGAAAAATAAAAAGAAAATACACACAACACAAATCACTCTCATATTTTTATTGATCACAAAAATTATATGTATATATAGAATATAAATCACATGCTTAAACGAATCTAGATCTTAAAAATACATATATAAGTCAAAAAATACCACAATTAAACAAACAAAGTCTTTCGGTAGAAATCACATGAGAGAATTTTTTGGCCGACGCGTTTCGAACCAACAAGTGTGGTTTATCATCAAGACCAGATGAAGAGGCAGACCATGGCAAAGGCTTAAATAGAGAGCAATGTAGAGACATAATTTCAAGTAACGACTATATTTGAACAATTTTGTTTAAATTATAATATTAATTTATTAATATATTAAAAACAAATATTATTATGCAATGGCTAGTTTTTGAAAAATATTTAAATAATGATATTATTTCATTAATTTATTAAAAATATTAATAGGTAATGGTTATATTAAACGGCTAGTTTTTGAAAAATAATATTTAAATTAATTTATTAAAAGCAAATATTACTAGTTCTTGAAAAATAATATTTAAATGATGATGCTTAACGTCCACTCAGACCAAACTTTGGTCTATCGGACCTAAAGAAACAAATTATTTAGTTTGATTTAAGATTTTATTCCTATTCTCAAAAAACTTGGAGAGAAGCCTCCCGAGCTCACTGTAATTTTGACAATGTAAAAGGCTAGGAAGGTCAATATTGCAGCGAAGATTTTGAAACTGAGATCTAATGTGGTTGTACGCAGGGCACCCTAAGAGGAAGTGATTTTTATCCTCGATATTCGTATTCTCACAAAGATGGCAGAACCTTTCCATCCATGGTGTTTTAGGAATTGCCCAATGACCCGTTTCACTATGGAGCTCATGAGAGTTCGTTGTGATCTTGGCTCTATTAATTTTCTTCTTTGAGCTAGTTAAAACAAAGAGATATTTTTGATCTTCTAGGGTGGGGTTGATGACCTACTTATAAATCTTAATGTTCTTTTAGCTGCTAAATCTTTCTCACACCACATTTTTTCTTTGAACTTAGAAGTAACAATATTTTTAATGTTATTAATGTTTTGCAATGCAACATTCTCGTCGATCTCCCAATGGTTTAACCAGACCCTGGTATCTTTATACCAACCTCGTTTGAACCTTAGGTGGTTTTCGCTGGAATTTAAAGCTAACGTAGGAAGTCTATGGTCTCCTATGTTAATGATATTAGTTTATTAATTTATTAAAATATTAATAAGTAACAGCTATATTAAACGACTAGTTTTTGAAAAAATATTTAAATAATGATATTATTTCATTAATTTATTAAAAATATTAATAGGTAACGACCATATTAAACTACTAGTTTTTAAAAAATAATATTTAAGTTAATTTATTAAAACCAAATATTACTAGTTCTTGAAAAATAGTATTTAAATAATGATATTAGTTTATTAATTTATTAAAATATTAATATATAACGGCTATATTAAACAGCTAGTTTTTGAAAAATAATATTTAAATTAATTTATTAAAACCAAATATTATTAGTTTTTGAAAAATAATATTTATTAATTTATTAAAAAATATTAATAAGTAACTGCTATATTAAATAACGAGTTTTTAAAATAAATAATCAAAGTCAAACTTTAAAGGAGTAAAGGCCCTAATCAAGACAAGATCATTTGATAAATAAAATAACTAATGGAAATAAAATAAAATAAATTAAAAAAAAAATTAATGGAAAAATAAATAAAATAAAACAAAAATATACACAAGTGAAAATAAATATATATATATAAATAAATAAACATAAAATAAAATAAAAATAAATAAATAAAAACATAAACATATATATATCCAAAGAAAAATAATCAATAAATAAAACGGGGTCAACAATAAAATATGGGGCCAGTCCCATTAAACAAATGACAAAAATACTAAAGGAGTTAAGAACGAATATGGTGATAAAATACATAAAAAACCGACAAAATAAACTCTAATGAAGAATAAATCAACAACAAATCCTATAAAAAGGATGCCAATACCTACATAGATTAAAAAATAAATAAATAAATAAAATAAAAATACAACTAGGAAGACAAGACTGGGACCCAACTTCTACTAATATTCTAACCATCATCTCTATTCAAATTATTGGGTCTTTTTTCAATTTCTAGGGCCTCCCTCAAATTTCGATGATGAAAATGAGTAACCTTAGCAACGACTTGGGCCAACTCAATGCAGATGTGATGCTTAGATTTATCTGCATGCTCTGCCAAAGCAGAGGAGCGGGTCCTGCCATGCTTGATGTCAGCAGTATGCTCACAAATCCTTTGATTAATCAAGCGACCAGTCTCACCAATGTAGGAAATCCCACAAGAGAATGGGATAACGTAAACACCCTTCATATTCTTGGGGTCCACTGGGTCTTTTTACAGATCTAAGGGAGCTCCATATGGTATTTAAAGGTCGAAAGGTTGAAGCCACCTTATGCTTCCTTAGGATCCTTGCAATCTTATTAATGGCCCCTTGGATAAAAGGAAGATAAACACTAGAAAATCGGTCCTTGGTATTTTTCTTAGTATTAGGACATTTTTCAGCCCTGAGGAAAGCCTTAGTACATTGGTGTCTACTATACCCATTATTAAAGAAAACACTTAAGAGATGTTCTTTCTCTTCCTTGAGATGGTTCTCATCAAAAACTCTTAAGCTCTAGTTGCTAAGGTGTTGAGAACACAAAGCTTTTGAGCTGGGAAATGATGAGAATTAGCATGAAGATATTGTTCCATATGAGTTTTCTTACGATATACCTGATGAGAGAAAGAGCCATTATCATTCCTTGAGAGGAGGACGTCAAGGAAGGGAAAACTACCATTACATTCAAATTCCATGGTGAACTTTATAGAACTAGATTGATTGTTAAGATGGAGGAAATATAGTTCCAACATTTCTTTACCATGGGATCAGATGACAAAAGTGTCATCCACAAACCTCTTCCACAACTTAGGCAGAAGACGAGAAGAGGCTAAGGCCTTTGATTCAAAATCCTCCATGAATAGATTAGCTACCACAGGGGAGAGTGGGGAACCCATGGCGACGCTGCAAATTTGCTCATAGAATTCCCCATTGAATGAAAATAAAGTAGAAGTAAGACAAATACCAACTAAATAAGCCGTATCAGGATCTGTGATGCGCTTGATGACTTTGATGGCCTCGTTGATAGGGATATTAGTGTAGAGAGAGACCACATCGAAGCTCACAAGCTTGTCATCTGGATCAAGCTTGAAACTCTTTAACTCATTAACAAACGATGCAGAGTCCTTGATGAAGGATTTTGTATGGCCAACAAGGGGCTTAAGCTTCTGGGCTAAATATTTAGCAAGAAGATAAGTTGGCCCTCCTATCATGTTGACAATGGGTCTCAGAGGAGCCCCTTCCTTATGAATCTTTGGCAGACCATAGATTCTGGGGGTAAGAGGGCAACTTTCAATAAGCTTATGACTGAACGAGTTGACCGAGCTACTAGCCTTTATAGCAAGAGCCACACTTTTGGAAATCTTCTTCAGAGGATCCTTGTTGAGTTTCCTATAGCTCCCGCTATTATGGAGGTGGTCCAACATCTTACCACAGTAATCATTTTTATAAAGGATAACCACAACACCACCTTTGTCGGCTTTGAGAACAACAATATTCTTATTATTGTTTAACGATTTGAGAGCATCAAACTCATGTTTTCTTATGTTATTCTTGGCGGGCTTTGCCTTTCTAAAGACAATCGCACAGTCTTGACGAATGATATCTTTAGTGACGTCCGATAAGTGTCTAATACCATATTCAATGTCACATATGATATCGTCGACTGGGATCTTTCTAGGAGCAAGAGAAAAATTTAAACGTTTCTCCAAAAGACTAAAGACAAGGCGATCAAAAAAAAGCTAGAGAGATTGACAACTCTATTACTAGAAGAGGAAAGAAAAATAGAACAACCAATATGATCCAAACTTAGAGTCTTATTACCAATCCTATTATTATTACAATTATTAAAATTGAAAACAGAGTCACTAACTTCATTAACATTATTATTCTTATTACGTCCAGTGATATTATTATTATTATTATCATCATCCAAACATAAATTATTATTGCTATTCTTAATATTATTATTTCTATGTTTGGTGAAAATATATTCACTATTATTAGTGTTACTATTAAACCAATTATTATTATTATTATTTAATTGAATATTATTATTAATAGAACCACTTCCACTATTATTGAAACCAACAGAAACCAAAGAAGAATTAACACACAACCAACCTGAGGGAATATGTCATGAGATTGTTCCAGCTTCACACAGACAACCAACCTGAGGGAATATGTCATGAGATTGTTCTAGCTTCACCTTCGATGGCACAAGGGTGAGAAACACTGTCAACCCAAGATCGAAGAGCAGAGATTTTATTATAATTAATTTTTCTTCTAGAAGGACCACGAAGGCAACTAGACTTATTAGGCTACGAAATGAATTTCTCCCAGAGCTAACTGAGCTTCTTGCATTGCTTTTCAGACGAGAAATATAACCGTTATTTAATAATATTTGTTTTTAATATATTAATAAATAAATATTATAATTTAAACAAAATTATTCAAATATAGTAGTTATTTATGTCTCTACATTACTCTCTATTTAAGCCTTTGCCATGGTCTGACTCTTTATCCTTGGCAAAAAATTCTGAAATGTGATTTTTACCCAAAAATAAAAAATAAAAAAATTTGTTTAAATAAAAAACAACTTTTAAATCAACTCCTCGTAACTCCAAATAACACCCAAAACATGCCTGGAAAATAATTAATAAAACCCATTTGGGTGTCGACGTCAACGTTTTCTCGGCCGGGAAGAAAACCGAAATATCACACAAATTCTTTGGAGCTCGTGTTTATGATAAACCAATTCGTTTATAAACGAGGTTAACGTTTTCCGTAAGTGGCATCTTTGATATGAACGCCTTGCGTTGAGAAACTTCATTTAAAAGTGGCTTCAATTTTTCCAATAGGTATTTAATTAAATCGGCAATGTTCTCTCTGGATTTCTCTAATTAAAAATATTTATTTAATAAAATAAAATAATACAACTGAACTAGCTCAATGTGTAATTAAATTACATTTTAATAATATCTTTTTATTGGAAAGAAAGAGGAGGTAAGACATAAAATTTAATACATTATAACATAAATTAAAATAAAATTTGATAATTACACTAAATTTAGTGAAATATTTAATTTTTTATATGCAACCACAGATTAAATTTAACTTTACCCGTAATGAGTTAATGAGACTTCACTTTCATTTTCACTGATTTTCTAAATTTAAATAACTCTCCATATCAGACTAAAGCAATTAGTTTATAAAGGAGATTAACGTTTTCCGTGAGTGGCAGTTTTGATTTAAACGTCTTGTGATCAGAAATTTCATTTGAAAACGGCTTCAATTTTTCCTATGGGTGTTTTAATTAAATCGGTAATGTTTTCTCTGGATTTGTCTAATAAAAAATTATTTATTTAATAAAATAATACAACCAAACTACAATATTCCTAAAGCTCGGTTCTCCCTCACGTCGCAGTCAGAAAAGAATTCAACTCTTTTCCCGTATCTCAACGAACACGGAGAACGTATTTTATGAGTCGTCAAACCCAAAGAGCTTTCGCCCTCATTCAACCGTCAGTGTTGAACGAATGATTGAGCAGCCAATAATATAACTTCTGGTTTTCTGGGCGGTGTCAATACTTTTCCCAAAAACCATTACATTATGTATTGCGCGCAGCGAGAATAGAACAGGTAAACAGGCAAGCAAGCCCATATCGCGTCTCTAATCGGTGTGGTGAAGCTGTTACACATCTGGGAATTCTCTCCGCAGTTGGGAAATTTGATTCTCTAATCGGTGTGGTGAATCTGTTACCCATCTGGGAATTCTCTCCGCAGTTGGGAAATTTGATTCTCCGGCCACTCTTCGTATTTCCATCTCATCAGGATCGCGATTTGTCGGGAGCCATCTCGGAGTTTGTTTTTTCTGGTTGCGAGGGTTTCATTTTTGTTTACAAATGAGTAACCAGACATGGAGATGGAGCGGGGATATAAGGGGTGGAGTGAGATTCTTGTTAGCAGAGCAACCCATGGTCACGCATTTCAGATGGGACCATCACACTTGGGGTTCTACATGGCACTTCCCTCTTCTGGCCATTGCCTCCTACCTGTTGCTAATTTTGCTTCTCAAGATTCTGCTCATACCAAGGAAAAGGCCGTTGCCTCTGGGTCCTATCCCCGCCATTCATAACCTCTGCGTGGTCCTGGCTTCAGTGGCCATCTTCTTGGGCTGCTGGGAAGCCACGGCGGTGGAGCTCAGAGAGACGAGATGGATTTGGAGTAGGAAATTTAAAAACGCGGCGGAATGGGTGATGTTTCCCCTGGGCACGCGCCCCTCTGGCAGAATGTTCTTCTGGTCATACATCTTCTACCTCACAAAGTACCACCAGCTCTTCGACACGGTCATATGGATCCTCCGCAAGAAGCCCCTCACCTTTCTCCACGTTTTCCACCACGTCGCGGTCGTTTTTGTGTGCTACGCGTGGCTGGAGTTCTCGCAGTCGCTGCAGATCGTGACCATCCTCGCCACCACGCTTCTCTATGTCGTGGTTTATTCGTATTTCCTCTGCCGCAGCATCGGTTGGGGTTGCTGGTCATCTTTTCTGCCCACCAATTGCCAGATGGTGCACTTGGCATTCACGTTGCTCACCTACGTTGCTCTTCTTGCGCGACACTTCACAGGCAAGGAAGGCTGCAACGGAATTGGCGCGTTACTTTTCGATGCCCTTTCCAACGTTACGCTTCTCTTGCTGTTCCTCAACTTGTACAGCAGCGCCAAATCAGTGAATACCAAGCACGACATAATGATGAACAACAGCAAGAACTAGAAGCACTTGTGACAACGAATACATTCACCTGACCATCTCCTCTGTTAATGTCAGATGCTAGCTGAAAGTGCAGCCGCAGTAATGATGTGGGGAGAGCTATTTCCTGTAGCTTGCGAAAGAGGGTTGTGTGTGTCCTTGTAATGGTAAATTTGAAAATGAAAAATCTCTGCCTCGAATGGTAAAAATCTCAAAGATAGCCATCTCCGTATGGACCATAAATTCATTTCATTTAAAATTGTTTTATCTGCTTTAATGATCAGCCACCGAAAAAAGGCGTTCTCTGCCAAGGCCACCACAATTTTGATCAGCCACCGAAGAAAGGCGTTCTCTGCCAAGGCCGCCACAATTTTGACCAGCCACCGAAAAGAGCGCGTTCTCTGCCAAGGCCGCCACAATTTTGACCAGCCACCGAAAAGTGGCGTTCTCTGCGAAGGCCGCCACAATTTTGACCAGCCACCGAAAAAAGGCGTTCTCTGCCCAGGCTGCCACAATTTTCATCAGCCATCCCTATAATGTCTGAATATTTTTTAGTAGAAATGGGTTCAACACCATAAAAGAAATTGGGAACACTCAAAATCCAAACCCTGAAACTTGACAACTGTAACTGGGATTTCCAAATTTTTTACTAAACTTTCTCAAAATTCCACCTGAATTTCCACAAATTTCTGGGCAAAATTGTGGCCTTTTTAGACTACTGGCCCAACAAAAATCAGAAGCTATTTTTATATATAATCCACCAAAAAAATATTCAGAAGTCATTTGTTTATATAATATTTTTCTGCACTTGGGTCCTAAAACTGCGTGTGGTTGGCTATAAGCTCGTCTCTCTGGGAAATAAGGGTTAAAGGGCCAAGACCCAGAGGCATCTTGCATGAGTGAAAGTCTGGCCCTTATGAACCACCAATAGGTTATTCCAGATAAGGTGATTTTCCTTGATAACTGTGATGAATCAACTTACAACAAGAGATAGCTATACTCATTTCTGGTTTGAGATTAATAATTTTCTGAACCTTTCAGTCAGCCAAATAATGATGACTTAATGGTCATTAAGGGATTATGTTTTTTCACATTAAGAATTTGCAAATTTAAAATCAAAACGAATAGATACATTTATGTAAGATAGATTTATCATTTAGTAATAATAGTATATTGTACTAAAGGAACGATAAAAACTATAATGGTAAATTCTTATAAACTCATCATATGATGATGTTTTATTGCAATGTTTTTATTCTATCTGCTCTGCTTGAACATGTATTTTTGCCCGGCTTTAACAGACATCTTTCCTTTTACTAATGCTTAATCTGTTACATCAGCTGACGCCATCAAATTCCAGGTGCACGTCATTCATAAGACAGATGAATTTGTGCTGTTTGTAACTTCAGTAAAGCAAGGCTCTATTGGTTTAAAACTCCGACGGATGTGGTTTTTATTTCGGCGGTGGAATTTATTTCAGATTTGTTCTCTGAATCTATATTTCCAAAATCCACTAGTAGTCAAACGGTTCTCTGAATCTAATTTTTCACATTTTTCACGCTTACAGATAAAGTACACTGGAAGTGACCAGAACTCATGTGCGGGGTCAAAATTGCATGACTTAAAACAGAATTTACAGTATTTTATACCTTTGGATTTTTCCATTTAATACTTGGTTGCGAGTTTTCCAATTTGAAAAACGATTGTACATGTTCTTTTAACATTTTGAATATTTTAAGATATGATACCTCGAATATGAATATTAATGTTGGTGTTAGCCCAGGAGATGTAAATACTAGAGGTAGCGTTACATGAAATATGGATGTGGATGTGGAATTTCATAAGGATGTAGATGTGGAATGCTTGAAGAATCCGGAGAGGAAGGGAGGTAGGGTAATGGGAAGGAGAGGAAGGGAGGTAGGGTAATGGGAAGGAATTGGTAAAGTAGAGGAATGCGAGTGGAACATGATTGTGTTATAGAAATCTAGCAAGTTGTTGGGGCTATCAAATGCTTTTATAAAAGAGGAGATAGAGATAGTTATAAACTAATGCTTTTATAAAAGCAATGAGGAGATAAAGATAGCCACAAACTAATAGGGAAGATTGTGAATCAAGTAAGTAAAGACTTAGAAATTAAATTTCTTGAAACTAAAAGAAAAATGGAAAAAGACATATAAAAATATTGACATGTACCTTATCACATAGATTTTCTATAATTATATTTTGCTCAATCAAAACGAATAAAGTATATACATTTATGTAGGATAGAATTATCATCCATAAAAATGCATTGTACTGACACGAACGATTAAAACTATAATTGTAAATTCTTATAAGCTCATCATATGATGATTGCAGAACAGAGAACCTTGTTTGATGTTTTTATTGCAATGTTTTTATTCTATAATCTTTGCTTGCGCATATATTTTTCGTTTTACAAATGTTTCTATGTGCAGCCCGGCTTTAACAGACATCTTTACTTTTGATAATGTTGAATCTGTTACATCAGCTGACGCCATCAAATTCCAGGTGCACGTCATTCATAAGAATAAGATGGATTTGTGCTACTTGTAACTTCAGTAAAGCAAAGTAAATGATGGGAAATATTAGTACTAAGCTGCTTGGCTTTATTGGTTCAAAATTCGGACAGATGTGGTTTTTATTTCAGAATTGTTCTCTGAACCTATATTTCCAAAACCCGCTAGCAGTCAAATGGTTCTCTGAATCTAATTTTTCACAATTTTCACGCTTAGAGAGAAACTACCAGGAAGTGACCGGAACTCCTGTTAGGGGTCAAAATTGTATGACTTAAAAAAGAATTTACAGTATTTTATACTTTTGGACTTTTCCATTTAATATTTGGTTGCGAGTTTTCCAATTTGAAAAACAATCGTACATGTTTTTTTAACATTTTGAATATTTTAAAATATGATATCTCGAACATGAATATTAGTACTAAAAGGTGTAAATATGAGAGGTAGCGTGTGGATGTGGATGTGGAAGGGGTGAGGAATTAGGGGTGGGATAGGAGTGGGGTGCGGGTAATGGGAAGGAATTGGTAAAGTAGACGGATGAGTGTGGAACATGAATTGATAAAGTAGAGGGATGAGTGTGGAACATGGTTGTGTTATCGAAATCTGGAACATGGTTGTGTTGTAAGGGCAAATCGATGCCTTCATAAAAGCAGCATGGAGATAGAGATTGCTAAAAACTAATAGGGAAGACAATGAATCAAGCAATTAAGCAAAGACTTAGAAAATAATTTTGTTGAAATAGCAAGACGAAAGTGGAAGAAGACATATATGGAAATGTTGACATGTACCCTATCACATAGATTTTCTATAAGTATGCATTGCTCAATCCATGAGCTCATCAAGTCTCCATGGCATGGCATTGCAAGCCACATAATAATTTGTAATTACATCCACAATGATGTGTTTTTTCCACATCCAAATTGCTAGCAACATATACATGGTGGATTCTATTAGCATGATTAAGCACAGGATTTTTGGTTGATTCCTTGATTATTGAAACCAACTTATTGCTGCCTATTGGAGTAACTATATCTATAACATAATTAGGTCAAGAAGGTCTAAAATTTCATTTCTTGAAGTTACACAACATATGAGCTTGTTACCTATACATTCAAGAAGTGCTTAAATGATGATCTAATGCAAAATGGAATTTGTTCCAATTGCTTCTTTGGTATCCGAGAATGTTACAAAATAAACTACAAAAACCTTAGCACTCCATAGGACAAAACACTAATTCGGTGAATTCAAACTCTACCTTTATAATGTTGCAATGACAGATTATAGGTCTGTGCCATAATAGGCCTCCAAGTCATGGAAAAGGGCATGCCAATAATGTTTCGAGGTTTTTTTGACCCTTCGAATATATATTTTACCATAAACTATTATCATGCATTGTCTAAAACCCTATAAGTAAAGATAATTACATTATCTAGACTCTACCCAATCTTATACACTGCAGAAAGGTGCAAATATTTTCTAAGCATTCTATCTCTTGGGTAGAGTATCAAAACTATGCTAATAGGCATGCGTGTACATACGAAATGATGGCAATGGATTTCCAAGGAAAATTTCATTATTAGCGGAGTAACCAACCCGTCAATTTCATCTAAATATTGATGTTCATTGTTTACCTTTCCTCCATTTGACTTGCATTATCATGTATACATGTTAGTTTCAGATGAGAGGCCTACATCAATTACTTGGTGGATTTGTATATAAGAATCAATTATTTTTCATTTGTTGGGCCAAGTTTAAGGTCGTTTCTTCCAGCATGAATGTTGCCTATATTCACTCTATTGAACCAATCTCGTGACATATATTTCCAGCAAGGATGTTGAATATGTTTATCCTTGTTTGGTTGTGTAACAAAGTGGTTTGGACTAAATATGTATCTGGTTGGGACTAAGTATGCAACTAGTATGGTATTGAGTATGTGGTTAGTGATTGCTCAAATCTCAAGGCAAGGGTACTGAAGGAAAGACGGTTTCTATTTCCTAGGCATATACAAATGACAAGAAAGTCAAAACAATTCTTTTTCCAAAAGAGGAAATGACTCATATTGTTAGCATTAGGTTTACACCTTCACTTCAAAACAATGATGTCAATTTATCCTTTTGAAAGTCATAATCATGTAAAGGGAGGTATTGTATTCATTATAAGGTTTTCTAAGCCCAGGGAAATGTGTCATTACATCTATTTTACCTAACCCCAAGTTTATGAAAAATTTGACTTATAGTAAAAATCCGGTTATCGCTACAAAATGTTTTCGTAGCGCTTTTCGAAAAAAAAATTAAAACTTGATTTCTGGCCCGTTAACCCATCTTTTTTTATGGATCAAGTGGTGATTTGTAAAATATTGATCCTCCACCTATATGAGATGGCATTTTCCAACAGTTTTAGCCCAATTGAGCCTTTTAAGATCAAACCCTAGTTTGCCATGTTTTTCTTAAAACCGATTTTTCCAGCAAACCCAAATTTGTTGTTTTCCAATGCAGAAAGGTTGTTAGTTTTTTTGCAGTCCTCTGTTAGGGTATTTCAAGGTCAGTAAAGGTGTTTGCAGGTCTTGGAGCATTCCAAATGGGCCAGTCTGACAACGTGAATAAGTTTGAACCCTATGGCATGTACTTCAAAGTGTAACCTGAAATGATTGATCTTTTCAGAGATGTAGGTTGGAAACCAGTGTTTCAATGTTTTAATTGGTATAACCTTAGCAAGTGCCATGATTTTATCTTCTCCTTTGATGGAAACACAACTAGAATCAGGACATTGAAATTTCATGTCACAAAGGTGTCTATTTTCTGAAGCAAAGAGTTTGCCAGTAGAAGGTGAAAGATGGTTCAAGAAGTACAGGTTGTTGAATGTGGATTTAAATTTCTTCCTGAAAGAAGATTGTCAAAATCAATATTGGGATGGAGGGGTCCTCCAAAGAATATTGAAACCTCAATGGGTTGTTGCACTTAGAACTGTCCAACTATTCTTCACCTGTGAAGGTAGGTATTCCAAAGATTACCTATATCACATGAGGTTTCTTTGTCACTTAGTAGTCTTTAGGAAAATGAATTTGCCATATTTCATACATCATAACTTGTTGAAAATGTGCATTAAGGCAAGGAAGAGACTTGAGTTACAAGCTCAAGATATTTGTCATCACAGTCTCATTAAGATTTTATATACTCATGATTTGAATAAGAAAGTAGAACAAGTAAGGCAAATGAGGCAAAAGAACCCAAACCCATATGTACCTAGAAGATAAAAAAGAGGCCAAAGAAAGTTCCTTCTCAAGTTGTAGCTTATGAGACCAAAGAAGAATCTAGCCAACCCCAGGTTGAAAAACATGAGGAGGTCCCTGTGAAGATGTCAGAGGTTGAACTTTATGAAGGGAAGGCTAGAAGCAAAAAAAGCCAATAGAGGATTATGGTAGAGGAGGAAGAAACAAAACAAAAAATCTTGAAAAGCAAAAAGGGTAAAGATAAATTTGAAACAAAGGATGAGGAAGTCGAGACAAATGTTAGGGTTCAAGGCAAAATACCTCACACTCGTCCTACTAAAAAACTGAGGTTGAATTTCAAAGCTAGAATGAATCCTAAGTTTAAAGAAACAACTATCATCCTTGATGAAGAAGAAAAAACAGAGTAGACTTCAAAGAGTAGAAAAAGATAGAGGAAAACAGAGTATGCTAAGAAGAACAAAGGAAAAACCCTAAAAGATGATAAAAGTCCACAAAAACTTACGAGAAGGGTGACAAGGAGTCAAAATAAGCTAGATATCCTTGTTGAGGTTGTAGAAGACATAGGAAAGTGATCATTTGACTTCAGGGGCAGGGTATAGCATAAACCCTAATTTCGTTACAGTGAACCCTAATTTTGTTGCACCAAATCTTAATGGATATTTAACATTTTTGTTTAGTCTTGGTTAATCATCAAGTAGTAATCATTTTTTACTATACTTGGTAAGATATCAAATATTTTTGTGGCTAAAAGAGTACAAGTCAACATAAGGAAAGAAAGCAATGAAGAAGGCAGACAGTCACACAATTTTGGCATCATTTCCAGGTTCATGCATCAGTTGGCTACAATGAGGGAACACACGTTTAGCTTCAAATATCAAGCCTGTAATGTAGCGGACCATTCTATATCCTATCTTGCAGCACCTCGCTATTCTTCTAGGATACTAGCAACAAGAACATATAACAAGCTTGTGCTCTGATTTGACCATGGATTATGTATCAAATTAAGGATTCCAGTAGCTAAGATGATACAGTTTTTGTTATTTTTGTTAATTAAAATATCAAATTATGTAAATATTTTGTAATTATTGCTACCATACTTCAAGGAGCTTGTCTCTATAGTATTTTCTATATATTTCAGATGAATAAAGGGTTGTTTTTTCTAAAATGATATAGTCATTGTCTATGTGTTTTGGAATACTTTAATTATTTCATTTTCAAAGATCAGTAGATTCTAACTAGTGATATAAATATCCATGATATAGTTGGTTTTAGTATGTATGTTCTCTGTGTTTTTCAAGTTCTCCTTTAATAATCTCACAAATGCATTCCTTATGAATGTTTGGAAAAGATAAATTAATTCAGAATTCATCTTTGTTTTAATGCTTTGGTTTAAGTTTTTAAAGGTTCCAATCCTAGTCCTCTAAAGTTACAATAGGATTCACTGGTATTCCCTATTGTAGTGGATTGTTATTCTTTTTCTTCATCCATCTACAACAATTGACAAAGGTCTAGGATTTGATATCCACCTTTCCTTTATTAATCATGATCAAACAACAAATTATCTTGGTAAACCTATCTAGACCCTAGCTATTTGACTCCATCATCCAATGAACTATTGATTTAAGGTCCAACCAAACCCTACATCGACATAACCTATCTCAACATCTAGCCACAGTGTAAAGGTCAAAGAGAGCCCTATCTGGATTAAAGGGGCTAGCCTTCAATTTGTAAGTTAGAGTGAAAAGGTTACCATGGAAACTTCTCTCCTACAACCAAGAGAAACTTTATGAGTGATAACACATAACAAAACAACAAATAATTGTTTATTTGGACTATTTTTTTAATTCTAACACTTGACTAGTTCACTCTTCAAGATCCAAGTCGTTCAACAAAACATTTTGCAAATTTTTTTAATTGAACTGTTATTTTAATTTTTACACTTGACTAGCTCTTTAAGATCTAATTAGTTCGACAATTTTTTTTTGTATGAAAAAAACTAGATTTATATTAATTTGTTGGATCATATACGTCATAGTAACATTCCTTAGCATGGTTCATCATAGAACTAGATAATCCAGGGTGCTATGACAGTCAACCCCATTAAACAGACCATATACAGTCATGTACATCCCATGAGAGAAAATACAAGTAAGAGCTGCATATGGAGTATAACATATATGCAACCACATACTAAATTTAACTAGACTTTCCATCGGCTCTCTAAATTTAAATAACTCTCCATATCAGAGTAATTAATTATCTTTAACCTTCTTATCCTCGTGTTTCTGAAAAAGCAATTAGTTTATAAAGGAGATTAACGTTTTTCGTGAGTGGCATATTTGATTTAAATGTCTTGTGATCCGAAAGAAATTTCATTTGAAAACGGCTTCAGTTTTTTCGATGGGTGTTTTAATTAAATCGGCAATGTTCTCTCTCGATTTCTCTAATAAGTTTTTTTTAATAGAATAATACAACTAAACTGCTGCAACATCCTATTTTTGATAGAGATTCTTCCGTCCATAGCTCCAAGGGCAGATTTGGGAGCTTCACCCAGATCAAGCAGTTAGAAGGAGTGTTCTTTAAGGGGTCAAAACCTATATACCAGCGAGATAGTGCTAGGAAACTTCTTCCATAGACCCAAGGATTTTTGAAAATGATCTCCACGTCAGACTCTTTCAGAAAATGGAAGGAATACCAATCCTTCATTAGGCGGGAGATGATTGGGGTATACCCAATGAGGGGAGCCCATTTTACCGATAGCCATTTACGCATGTCCTGATCCTCCATCTCGGGAAATTGCCATTTCCCTACCAGCGACAGTTTCTTTAAGCTATCGATTCTTTCTGTGAGGGTGAGCCCATCTACACATATGGCTTTTGGAGAAGGGTCGGTCTTGACTGGATTCCTATCCTTGGTAAGGAAGGTAGCAGGGGAAACAACATTATTGGAAGAGACCTTATTTGACTTAAGTGATCCTCTGCAGGCTGGCTTTATGATCATATCCTCCACGGTGGCTTGCCAGCCTGGAGTAATAGAATGATTGTACCGATCCTCCTCAGCTTGTATTGCTGCCTGGACCAGCGCTCGCGTGGCAGAAGAGTCCGAGTCATCCATTTCAGATAATGGGATTGAAGGGGTACCCAATAGCAGTGTTGTCACTGTCAGCCACTTGTGCCATAAACGGCGATCAAACACCAAGTACTACCTTCCTTAAAACTACCCCCTATTTTAAAAAGACCTGGAGGAGGCGACCGTAGCAGAAAGGACTGTGAAACTGAGAGAAGACAGACCCGAAGTGAAAGCTTTTAATTGTGAATGCCAGGGCAGTCAGAATCAAAGATTACAATTCAGACAAGAGGATATCTCGGAATATGGAGAAATAAAGGATTGAGAGAGATAAGGACATAGGATCAATACAGAGGAAGACTCCAGAGAGGGGTGAAGGACAAGAGAGTTGCCTGGGTTCTTATCGAAAAGCCATACAAAGGCGGTTATCCAGATCACTTAGAAATCGCATGGGGAGATAGCAAAATCCTACAAAGACTAGATTTTTGGGGTATCCCCTTTAGATGCTCCTTTTGTCATAAGACGGGCCACTTGATCAGGAACTGTAGCCGTCGATTACTTCATAAGAACAGAAAATCGAATATCAGACAGGCCAGACATTCTGAGTCTGAGTTTTCCCAGGAAGCCGGTATTTGGGTCTCTGGAATGCAACATCAGTCGCAAAACATGGGAAAAAAGTCTCAGCCTTCAGATCCTCCTTCTGTACCTGATCCCCTCTATTCCTATAGAGATTCACAAGTCCGCACAGATTCAGTCTCCTCGCCACCTATAAGCTCTCAAATTCCTGAACCACGCGAGGACACTCCAGTTCCTCCTCCGCCTGATATGAATAAATCTGACCTTGTTGTAGGCTCTCTTCCTATACAAATCTCATCCTCCTCTCCGTCTCCGGTTAATCTTTGTCAGGGTGATTCGAAGGGAAAAGAACCTATCCGGCCCCATGATTTCGACCCTCATCATGCCCGCTCCCCGGGTAATGCTTCCCCAGATTCTCTGGAAAACAACTTTGACAGTGATATAGACGGCATCCTTAATAGGAATTCACTGGTACTTGAACCGCTTACCATTCACAAGCCGTCCAGCTCGCCCAATCCGTTCATCAGTCCCCAATCTGCTAAAAACATCACTGTCAGGAAGAAATCCAAGGGGGGTACTCGCCATTTTAGAGGGAGGACTGTAGCTTCTGAACAAGATGTGAGAAATTTTTCTCTGGTGGAAGTCCCGGTTCTGGATTCACCTGAATTTCGGCCCCTTAGAGCATACGAGGCCGGTGAAGCATCAAAATGACTTTCCTTATCTCAATGAACATAAGGGGATTGGGCGCAGCCCCTAAATTTAATGCGCTAAAGGATGTATTTTACTCGTCCCATCCGAAGATCATTTTCATCCAGGAGACCATGCATCCCAGCTTTGCATCCATAGTATATTTTAGAAAAATGTTCCCTGCGTGGCATATGGTGGCCACGGAAGCAAACGGTCAATCGGGTGGCCTGGCGGTCCTGTGGGATCCGGTCTGGGTCAAGGCTAAAGCATTTAAATGCATTGCAGGAATCTTAATACATGCTTCAATCAGAGGACAAACTTGCTCTCTCAACATGCTGAACATCTATGCTCCATACAAAAACAGATTGGCCTTTTGGGAAAAACTTTTTGACTCTCACATTCTAGAGATCGATTCGCTGCTAATAGCCGGCGATTTTAACTTGACTCTCAATTCTAATGAGTGCTGGGGGAACTGCAGGAATTTCGACCCTCTGGCAGAGAGAATAAAGAAAGAGCTTCTCTACAGGGACTTATCGGATATTGCTCCTGACAGAATGTTTCCGACTTGGGACAATTGTAGAACCGGACAAGCATATGCAGCTAAGAGGATTGACAGAGTTATTATACATGCCAGTGTTATTGGATTTATGGGTATGCCTGTTGTAACAGTCGGAAAAGACCACTCTTCAGATCACAGGCCTATTTCCCTAACCTGGCAAGGGAACAAATACAGAGCGGGATACTCTTTCAAATTCAACAGGATATTCTTGGAGGATCAATCCTTCAATGAAATCATAACAGAGAATTGGAAGCTCATACAAGACTCTGATCTGGCCCCATTCATGCCTTTCCGTGAAAAGCTAAAGAGGTTGAAAGAAGTTTTGAGAAACTGGCAAAAAAATAAGAAAAGATCGGATAAAGAGGAACTCATATGCATTCGCAGGGAACTGGATAGCCTTTGGGAGTAGGCTGACCCCAATCGCCTCTCTTTCTACATGAAAAACAAGATTAGAAAGCTGGAAAAAAGGAAAAATATGATCCTCCTAAAAGAGGAGGAATCATGGCGCCTCAAGAGCAGAGCCATCTGGCTCAAAGCAGGAGACAGGAACACAAAATTTTTTCACAAGTTTGCCAATGCAAGAAGAGAAAAAAACTCTATCTGGAGAATCAGAGATGATCGGGGAAAAAATCTTTTTTCACAGGACCAAATCACGGCGGAGGCAGCTCGATTCTTCCAAAACCAGTACAGAAGAAGGGAGATTGATCTCCAGGACGCCATGTGGAGTATTGAGAATATGCCAGAAATGTTTAACAATGTTGAATATGAAGACTTCATAAGGCCCATCTCTGAAGAAGAACTTCTAAAGGTCATGAAATCCTTCAAGAAGGATAAAAGCCCGGGGCCTGACGGCTGGCCAATAGAATTCTTCCTTCACTATTTTGATCTCTTCAAACGGGATTTGTTGGGTATGGTGGATGCTTCCCGGATGGCTGGGAATATACACTCTGCAACTACATCTACATTCATAGCGCTTATTCCAAAAAAACATAGCGCTGATACCTTTCAGGACTTTAGGCCAATATCATTATGTAATATCACGTTTAAAATCATTTCCAAAATTGTTGCAGAACGTATGAAGCCTCTTCTATCCTCCTATATTTCCACAGAACAGCACGCTTTTCTAAAACGCAGAGTAATCTTGGATGCGGTTGCCATGACCCAAGAAAGCCTCTTTAAAATTATATCGCAGAATATGGACGCTGCTATCCTCAAAATCGACTTGCAAAAGGCTTATGATTATGTTGATTGGGGTTTTTTGAGAATCCTGTTAGCAAAAATTGGACTTAAATCCCAAGGGGTCAATTGGGTCATGTCCTGTGTAGAGAATGTTAAATTCTCGGTGATTGTGAATGGCATTCCTTCTTTTTTTTTCAAGCTGAGAGGGGTCTCCGCCAGGGATGTCCCCTTTCTCCACTGCTGTTCATTCTGGTCATGAATTCTCTTAGCAGTCAGATCAACAAAGCTGTTGCAGAGAAGAGATGCCTTCCAGTTAAAATCTGCAAGAACATCTCCATCTCTCATAGTCTTTTCGTTGATGATATTCTCATCCTTGCTATGCTCTATAGGGCTTCCTGGACCTGCATAAATGACATTCTCTCAAGATTTCAGAGAGCCACCGGCCTGATCATTAACAAGGAAAAATCCTTCCTTCTCCATAATGACATGAAGTTGGATACGGTCAAATGGATTTCGAACCTGTTGGGTATTGCCCCAAATTCGCTACAGCACGGTTTCAAATACCTGGGTTTTCCATTAAAGGCTAAAGGACATACTATCAGGGACTGGCAATGGCTACTGGACAGATTCTACAAGAGAATTGCCCAATGGGAATACAAATTTCTCTCACTTGCTGGTAGGCTTATATTAGTACAGTCAGTCCTCTGTCAACTGTCAGTCTATTGGGCTCATATTTTCTATCTTCCTAGCAGTATTATTAATCAGATGAACAGGTTGATTGCAAACTTTCTTTGGGGAGGTCATGCAAAACAGAATAAAATCCATCTTGTTAAGATAGCATCCATCGCTGCTCCAAAATGTAGGGGTGGATGGGGCCTGAAGAACATTCGCTCCTTTGGAAACGCACTGCTCTGCAAATCTCTACACAGAGGCATATTTGGGGACGGGCCGTGGAGTAATCTCATAAAGACAAAATACCTCAAAGGAAAACCTGTAGAATTCTGGTACAGAAAGCGGTCCTTGGGAACCAGAAATGGCTCGCTGATATGGAATAGCTTGCGCAAAGTTCAACCTCTCTTCATGAGAAAATTCCGCTGGACTCTATATTCTGGATCCAACATTTTTATTGCCTTCGACTCCATTTTATCTGGCAAGGGGTTCTCATTTCCTCATCCGTTGCTGCATGAATTTCATAGGCTGGGGATCTTTACGTGGGACAAACTGATAGAGGGGTGGTCAGGTGCCTCACCAATCTGGAAGGAAGGCGAGGAACTCCATCTGCCTCGATAGAAGCTTCCTTTATGGCTGTCGGCAAAGGAGCGACTTATTTGCTTGGGGGTCTCCAGGACAGGCGCTCATGATTGCCTGGTATGGTCCATCCATAAGCCAGTCAGCGTTAAGAACATTTATGAAGACATGTTTTCTGTTGTTTCAGAGAATCCACATCCTTTTTTTCCTACGTGCTTTTGGAAAGCTGCTTGTCTGATGAAGATGGTTATCTTCTCCTGGTTGTTATTCTGGAATAAAAACCTCACATGGGAGACATTGCAAAGGAGATGTTGGCAGGGACTTAGCAGATGCTCGATGTGCCTGAAAGCTTCGGAAACAAACCTGCATATGTTCTTCCACTGCCCATCATCCCTTCAAATCTGGTATGATTTGTCTATGCATTTTGTTTTCCCTCTCATCTGTTTCTCTTCTGTTCAGGAAGGCTTTCTTTGGTGCAGTGGGCAACCGCCCTCTAGGAGATCACTGTTCATAATTACCTGCTGGCATCTATGGATCTGGAGGAATGCGCATACTTTCCAAGACTCAAAGGAGCCTATCCAGGCTATCTTCCAACGTATTTTGGTCTGTCATGAGTCCCTCCATTAACAACTTTTTGTATAAATATGTTTCTCTTTTGATGTCGTCTTTTTAGATCTGCAAGCGGACTCTGTATGTCACATGCTCTTTTTGAACATGGTTCCTCTTTTCAGCAGGCTGGGCGCAACTGTTTTATCCATATGTTCTTGATGGTCTGTTTTTTTGGTATAGTTTGTAAAGTTTTTGGGTCTCAACTCAATTAATCTGGGAGAAGTTTAGGCTCTTCTCATAGTCCCTTATGTCGCTCTCCTGATCCGGGTCTTTCTGATAAGGATGGTTAGCCACTAGTCTTGCCGGTATAGAATTGTCATACAGCAATATGAATGAGGTCTGGGCATCTTGCCGTATCAGTGTTTTTCAGTTATTGTATCTAGACCTTTATATATCCTTAATATAAATCTATGACGTTTTTTTTTCCTCTGACAAAAAAAAAAACTGCTGCAACATGCAATTAAACTACACTTAATAAATTTAATAAAAAATATTTAAATTTTTTAAAATAATTTTATATGTAACCACACATTAAGTTTAACTTTACCCATAATATGAGTTAACGAGACTTCACTTTCATTTTCAATGATTCTCTAAATTTAAATAACTCTCCTTATCAGAGTAATTAATTATCTTTAACCTTCTTATCCTCGTGTTTCTGAAAAAGCAATTAGTTTATAAAGGAGATTAACGTTTTCCGTGAGTGGCATATTTGATTTAAACGTCTTGTGATCCGAAAGAAATTTCATTTGAAAACGGCCTCAATTTTTCCGATGGGTGTTTTAATTAAATCGGCAATGTTCTCTCTGGATTTCTCTAATAAAAAATTATTTATTTAATAAAATAATACAACTAAACTGGTGCAACATGCAATTAAACTACACTTTAAAATATTCCTCTGTGGTCTAAAAAGCTCGGTTCTCCCTCACGTCGCAGTCAGAAAAGAATTCAACTCTTTTCCCGTATCTCAACGAACACGGAGAACGTATTTTATTCCGTCCGTGTGGTCTTTTGAATGACTCGTCAAACCCAAAGAGCTTTCGCCCTCATTCAACCCTCAGTGTTGAACGAATGATCAATAATTTAACATCTGGTTTTCTGGGCGGTGTCGATACTTCTCCCAAAAACCATTACATTATATATTGCGTCTCTAATCGGTGTGGTGAAGCTGTTACACATCTGGGAATTCTCTCCACAGTTGGGAAATTTGATTCCCCGGCCACTCTTCGTATTTCCATCTCATCAGGATCGCGATTTGTCGGGAGCCAACTCGGAGTTTGTTTTTTCTGGTTGCGAGGGTTTCATTTTTGTTTACAAATGAGTAACCAGACATGGAGATGGAGCCGGGATATAAGGGGCGGAGTGAGATTCTTGTTAGCAGAGCAACCCATGGTCACGCATTTCAGATGGGACCATCACACTTGGGGTTCTACATGGCACTTCCCCCTTCTGGCCATTGCCTCCTACCTGTTGCTAATTTTGCTTCTCAAGATTCTGCTCATACCAAGGAAAAGGCCGTTGCCTCTGGGTCCTATCCCCGCCATTCATAACCTCTGCGTGGTCCTGGCTTCAGTGGCCATCTTCTTGGGCTGCTGGGAAGCCACGGCGGTGGAGCTGAGAGAGACGAGATGGATTTGGAGTAGGAAATTTAAAAACGCGGCGGAATGGGTGATGTGCTTTCCCCTGGGCACGCGCCCCTCTGGCAGAGTGTTCTTCTGGTCATACATCTTCTACCTCACAAAGTACCACCAGCTCTTCGACACGGTCATATGGATCCTCCGCAAGAAGCCCCTCACCTTCCTCCACGTTTTCCACCGCGTCGCGGTCGTTTTCGTGTGCTACGCGTGGCTGGAATTCTCGCAGTCGCTGCAGATCGTGACCATCCTCGCCACCACGCTTCTCTATGTCGTGGTTTATTCGTATTTCCTCTGCCGCAGCATCGGTTGGGGTTGCTGGTCATCTTTTCTGCCCGCCAATTGCCAGGTGGTGCACTTGGCATTCACGTTGCTCACCTACGTTGCTCTTCTTGCGCGACACTTCACAGGCAAGGAAGGTTGCAACGGAATTGGCGCGTTACTTTTCGATGCCCTTTCCAACGTTACGCTTCTCTGGCTGTTCCTCAACTTGTACATCAAGCAAAGATGCAGCAACGCCAAATCAGTGAATACCGAGCACGACATGACGATGAAGAACAAGAAGCACTTGTGACAACGAATACATTCACCTGACCATCTCCTCTGTTATTGTCAGATGCTGGCTGAAAGTGCAGCCGCAGTAATGATGTGGGGAGAGCTATTTCCACTAGCTTGCGAAAGAGGGTTCTGTGTATCCTTGTAATGGTAAACTGTAACATAGCCATCTCCGTATGGACCATAAATTCATTTCGTTTAAAATTGTTTTATCTCCTTTAATGATCAGCCACCGGAAAAAGGCGTTCTCTGCCAAGGCCGCCACCGAAGAAAGGCGTTCTCTGCCTAGGCCGCCACAATTTTGACCAGCCACCGAAAAGAGGCGTTCTCTGCCAAGGCCGCCACAATTTTGACCAGCAACCGAAAAAAGGCGTTCTCGGCCAAGGCCGCCACAATTTTGATCTAGGGTGTTACCTATAATGTTTGAATATTTTTTAATGGAAATGAATTTAACATCATAAAAAAAATTGGGAACACTCAAAATCCAAATCCTGAAGTTTGATTATTGTAACTGGGATTTCCAAATTTTTTACTTAACTTTCTCAAAATTTCACCTAAATTTTCGGCCCCAACAAAAATCGGGCACCACAAAAAATCGGAAGCTATTTTTGTATATAATCCGCCAAAAAAATATTCAGAAGTCATTTGTTTATATAATATTTTTCGGCTGAATCGGATAAACCAATTCGTTTATAAAGGAGGTTAACGTTTTCCGTAAGTGGCATCTTTGATATAAACGTCTTGCGTTGAGAAACTTCATTTAAAAGCGGTTTCAATTTTTTCAATGGGTGTTTTGATTAAATCCGCAATGTTCTCTCTGGATTTCTCTAATAAAAAATATTTAATTAATAAAATAATACAATTAAACGGGTGCAAAATGGAATTAAGCTATATTTTAATAATATTTTTTATTGGAAAGACAGAGAAGTAAGATATAAAATTTAACCCACAATAACATAAGCGGAAGTTTTTTAATTGATCACATAAAATATAATAATTATAATAAACTCGTCAAAGGTATTTAATTTTTTTAGTAACAATTCCTAAAATAATTTCAAATGCAACCACACATTAAATTTAAATTTAACGTTTTCTAAATTTAAATAGTTAAATTTAAACGAATTTAATTGGACTTTTCACAGGTTTTCTAAATTTAACATTTTTATCCTGGTGTTTATGAAAAAGCAATTTGTTAATAATCTTTCCTTGATAACTGTGATGAGTTAACCTACATTCCCAAATAACAACTTTCCTTGATAACTGTGATGAGTCAGCCTACATTCGCTGATAATAGTGAGAAATCAATGTTCAACCTACATTTGCCGATAACAGTGAGAGATGACTGTACTCACTTACTCACTTCTAGTTTGACATTAATATTTTTCACAACTTTTCAGTCAGCCAAATAATGATGACTTAATCATGATTATGATTATGTTTTTTGATAGTAAGAATTTACAAATTTAAAATAAAAAAGAATAGAGTATATACATTTATGTAAGATAGATTTGTCATCAATAATAGTATATTGTATTGAAGGAACGATTAAAACTATAACTGTAAATTCTTATAAACTCATCATGTGATGATGTTTTATTGCAATGTTTTTATTCTATCTGCTCTGCTTGAACATGTATTTTTCGCTTTACATATGTCTCTATGCGCAGCCCGGCTTTAACAGACATCTTTCCTTTTTATAATGTTGAATCTGTTATATCAGCTGACGCCATCAAATTCTAGGTGCACGTCATTCATAAGACTAAGATGGATTTGTGTGCGTGAGTGCATGATGCGACAGTCGGGGCGGTTCGTTGCATGCCCCCCCGACTGCGATCGAGTCCTGTAGAGCTGCGGCTGCAGCATATTATGCTCCATGGAGACCCCGATGCCGGAATTTGATATTTGTTTTGATGTGACCGCTGTCAGCGTGTTCTGACACGCAATTGTACTAATATATGTAAAAAAAGAGGGCCCATAATGCTTCTGTAGGGAAATAGCCCCTTCCATTTAAAAAAAAAAGAGTAAGATGGATTTGTGCTGCCTGTAACTTCAGTAAAGCAAAGCAAATGATAGGAAATATTAGTACTAAGCTTCACTCTATTGCTTCAAAATTCGGACGGATGTGGTTTTTATTTCGGCGGTGGATTTTATTTCAGATTTGTTCTCTGAAATAAGACATATATGGAAATGTTGACATCTATTTTATCAAATAGATTTTCTATAATTATGCTTTCAAGTTTTTATGGCATGTTATTGCAAAGAACAAAATAATTTGTCATTACATCCACAATAATGTGTTTTTGCCATATCCAAATTGCTAGCAACATATGCATGATAGACTATGTCAGCATGATTAAGCATAAGATTTTTGGTTGATTCCTTGAAGTCTGGAATTTCATTTCTTGAAGTTACACAACGAATACGCTTGTTTCCTACATATTCAAGAAGTGATTAAATGATTATCTAATGCAAAAAGGAATTTGTTCCAATTGCTTCTTTGGTAACCAAGAATGTTCCAAATTAAACTGCAAAAACCTTAGCAAGACAAAACACTAATTTGGTGAATTCAAACTCTACTTTTATGAGGTTGCAATGGAAAATTATAGGCTTGTTCCATAATAGGCTTCCAAGTCATGGAAAAGAGAATTCCAATAGTGTTTTAAGGTTTTATTGACCCTTCGAATATATATTTTACCGTAGACCATTATCATGCATTGTCTAAAACCCTGTAGGTAAATATAATTACATTATCTCGACTCTGCCCAATCTTATATCATGGACCATGTGTTCTTCTTGCATTTCCTATGCAGGATCCTCTTATTGTTCATTCTTCATCTCCCCTTCCTACAACCACTTTTTTTGTTCCTCTACGTTTGCTCTTTTCCTTTCATCCTCTGCTTTCTGCTTCTTCAAGATTTCCTCTTGTTGCCTCTTCTACAACTCCTCTACTTTTCTCTTCTTCAACTCTTCTTTCTTCTTTAACAATTCGTCTTACTTATTATTTTCTTGTTCCTCCTTTTCTTTGTGCTCCACCTCTCTTTCGCGCTCTTCTTCTAACCTTTTCTTCTCCCCCTTCCTTTGCTTCTTTTGCTGCTCCACCTCTATTGCACCTTTGCAAAGTGGATCAACCTTGAAGTTTCTGCCGATCTTTGCTACTGGATCATGATTTAGCCTCTTCTTTGATAATACAAGGTCAACTTGAGTAGTCACTTCCTGCTAAATCTCCTCCATCTGTGTATCTGGTACCTGTGAAACATGGGAGGGCCCTGCCTCATCTCCTAGTTGATTCTTGTACTAGTTCTTGATCTTCTCATCTTCAGGAACTATCATAGGTACATACATCTAGGTGTAACGTATTTTTTCATAATGTTGTCTACAAACATTTCTGGAATCGTATCTATGAAAACTCATTACTCCAAAATGAATACACCTAAGTTCTTCAATATTAGCTTTGACAACCTTAAAGCTCTTAAGCTCATATGATCTGATCTGTAAAGGAAAATAGGGCGAAGGGGACTTATTCTTCCTTTGGATATGTTAAGACAAACCATTGTTCAACTGATAGGAAACCTCTTGCAAGACCACGTTATTGGTCACATATCTCGGCATGAGATGAGGGGCAATTCGACACCTGAAAAATCTGATGTATGTTCCATGTGGTGAAGCAAACCAATCTGCAATCTCATAGAGTGCATCCTTCACTTGATTTGTCATGCAGGGAGGTTCTATCTCAAAAATCATCTTATATACAACTTCAAAGAAATGCTCGGTCAATTTCGTATATACTCCTCAGAAATTGACTTTTGGCAACAATCTGCAATGAAAATAGACAAAAAACTTCTCTTGAGGGGTCTAATTCCATTTCACCCTTGTGAATTCATAGCAAGTGCAGATTCTATCCAACAAATAAGTGAACATATAGAATTCTAGTGACTTTTTGGCTTGTAAGGCTATCTTAGTCTGTTGTATATTGATCTGCAATTCATGAGAGAGTATGTTGGCCTAGTTGAAGATATTACCTCTAGAAATAACTAAGTTTTAGTAAATAAATCCATCTCTCTTCAGAATACTTTGCGTTCTTCTGCCCATGCAATATTCAACACATTGCCATAATATACTGGTAGACGTTTCTCAAGGATTTGGTCTTGTAAACCACACTTGGCCTTTGGTGAAACTTTACAGGCTCTTGCCACCATGACTTGAGAATCTCCCAGGTGTTCAAGTTATCCCAATTTGTGTAGAACTGTGTATTCAAATACTGCTTGGGAGTTACCATTGTATAATAGGAATGTAAATCATGAGGGTGATAGGTTGAAATCTCCTTTCCACTTTCATTACTGAGAACCAAGTTATTTTTATCCATAGGAAGTAAAATCCATTCAATAACTTCTGCACAAGGTAGTACTGGAAATCTGCATGCTACACTATGAATTTTGGACCTCTTAATGTTTATCTATACTTCCCTTTCTTCTATGTTTTTTAGGAATTCCTTTTCTATGAAGCAATCTTTTATATCCTTCCATGAGACTTCGATAAATTTGTGAATGAAGCATTTTGTGTATGATAAGATAGAAATAGTTGGTTTCGTACATTCCACTACCTCCTTAGTAATATTCTCTAAAGTCTCCTTTGATGTAGCTTGTCGAGTGGTGGGAGGAATTGTTTATTAAAAAGTTGAGAGACTAATATGTCCTATGTCTACAACACTTGCAAGTGGAAGATCACTCATGGTGAAAAAATATTAGTTCCCAAAAATCTTCTAGCTACCACATACAAAACTATGCAAAAGAAACTGACTGAAAAAGATTGGGCAAGTTCAGAGCACAAGTTTGTAAATATGAGACAAGGTGGCTTCACTAGCCACTCAAAGTGCGCACTACACTAAGACAAGGAAGAGAGGGTGAAATTTAGGATCATATTGTACAAGGCAAGGCTAGAGCTTAGAACTGCACCATGCACACTTGTTAGAGAGAAGGGCTTCCCTTGGGTGCAACTTGCAGTTGCAATGAGCAAGGGTCCGGCACACTACTGACTAAAAGTGCGCAATGCACTAAGGAGGCTTAGTACAGGCACAAGTCGCAGTTGCAGTGGGCAGGGATGCCTCATTGTGTCTTAAAAGTGCGGCATGCACTACAGAGGGAGGCTTCTTCTTAGCTGGGCGTAGTTCAGATTTGCAGTGGATGCTTGTTGCTTGGAAGTGTGCAATGCTCAAAGAGAGAAGGGTTAGGTAAAAAATGACTAATTGATGATCAATAATAATTCACTAGAAAAAGAAGCAACCTGCATGTGTTTATATATCATGTCACAATCATACTAGAAGGTGAAAGGTCATGGAATGAGAAGAGTTAATACAAACACCACTTGCAAAAACAATACGACACTTTTAGGAGAAAGAATGGATAAAACTAACACTTAATATGCAAAAAATAGATCAAAGCACCACTAAAGAAACAAAAGAGCCATTAAAAATAGCAAAACCAAACAAAAGCAACACTTTGCAAAACTTGCTAAGAATCGGTGCACTTGTGATCAAGAGTGAGAAAACTCCTTGCGATGAAAGAATGTGCTCAGCTAATGATTGTGAGAATCAATAATGAGTTGGGATCCTTATAAAGAAAAAATTCATGCAAGGAAAGATTAGGGTTTCAATACATGCTCACCACTTGTCATTTGATCACTAAGTTAGGTGAGTTAAGTGGGAGAGAATCCCTATTTCTATAGGAGTGCACTCTTCATGCAAGCAAGGAAGTGTGCATGAGTGTGTGAGACATGATGTGTGCGCCTATTAGAGACAAGGAGTGCGCAATTGCTAAGGACAAGGAGTGGCAATTGATGTCGACAAGGAGTGCAAACTCACTATGGACAAGGAGTGCACTTAGCTGTGATAAAGAAGTGTGATCCACTAGGAAAGGGAAGTGTGCTCTTGCTCAAGAGGGCACACTTTTCTCTGACAGTGCATGTGTAATCACTAAATTCGGAAAGTGCACTTTCACTAAGGAAAAATATTCCACTTTCTTACTTTTGTGTGATGTGCATGTTAGGTGAAAACAATTTGGCTAAGTCAAATAAAAGCTAGTTCTTTTCCTATCTTTAGAAAGACGACAACGATTTCCAAAAGACGAGAAAGCGACACTTAGGAAACTTTGACCTAAAAAGAAAAACAACACTTACATATGTTGAAAGGATAGTTGAAACATAGGAAAACATGAACAAATGACAAGACGACATAAGATAGCTTAGAGCGACAAATCAAGAAAACATAGGTAGGCTCCAAAATTGAATGAGGAAAATTTTTTGGAGGGTCGTTGTCATAACGACAACACAACCATATACTCAACTACTCCATCTGGGAACTATGACATTATGCACTATGGCTTCAATTTATTATAGCAACAACACAAACTACAACATAACACAAACAAAAGAACCTACAAACTACAAAAGTTGCTCAAATTATATTACAACAAATTGTGAAACTATAAGAGTAGAGATGATTTGTGTGCTAAGTTCTAAAAAAGGAGGTCATGTAGGTAGAGTCCCATGTACAATAGAATCCTCTGGATATTCAAGAGAACTTGTACAATATAATGAACCAACAAATATAAATGGAAATATTTCATTCAAAAATTCAAGGGAAGCCTATGATAATATACCTGAACAATGATGATTCAAGGGGAATGCTATTATTTTTGGACTTAATGCAACATTGATGATAACATGAATTTTATTCAACATGAAAAGGTGGGAAGATCCATATGATTTTATCCTTTTAAGGCCATGATCTTGGTTGTTGATAGCCAAGTTTTAATGCATGTCATGTTTGTGGTTTGAAATAATTAGTGATCATGCCTTGTAACAATGTCTAAGCCATCCTACATAGGAGGCATAACGATGAAAATAGCTAAATTATTAACAACAATTGCCCATAATTATCCTAAAATAGTGGGTGCAAGCTTGTGCAAATCCCTTTGGTTGACATATGTTGATGCGAAGAACATGTCTTGAATGATATTCATGGAAAAAATATAGTTATAAATATGGTTTCTTTATTATCCCTTTGAGTTGTAATGAGGTAGAAAAATATACCCCTTTAAAGATCGAGATATTTTTTCCAAGAAAAATAAAATATGAAATCAAGTGTCTTAGCAACAAAAGAACATCCACTTCACGTGGTTGGAGAAAAATGACCTTGAAGACAGTTGTAGTGTGTTGTTAATGAAATTATATTTTGCAACAAAGAATATATCATAAATAAATTGCGGTACCGCAAGTGTTAATGCACTCTTTTCTCCAATTGTGGTTGTTTTCATTACAAAAACATGAGATACACCTCCACTAGCCTTTGTGGAAAGTGAGTGATACCCGCCAAATATTTCAAATAAAATGTGAATATACCCTACTTTGATGCACCATATCGAAATTTATATAGATACTAAAGAGAAAACCAAAGTTTTGTGAAAATTTCCCTAATGAAGGAACCCCACCAGGCAAGCTAGTGACACCCAAATAAATGAATAGTGGTATACTTGGAGTGCTACTTTCTACTTTGGTTGTCATGGAAGGAAAGAAAGATAAATTTGTTTATAAAGTGTAAGAAATGATAGAAATAATCAATATTCATTGAAACAAAAGGAAAATAAGTGAATCCCCACTAGCAACTTAAAAAGAGCATATATATCGAGTTATAGAGCCCATATAAATTTTACTGGAATGCATTCTACCTACTAGATCCATCTATTATCTAATCCATTGAATATTTCACTAATCTTTTTGGTAGCTCCCTCCAACATTTGTTTATCCACATCTTGCTTTTCCCTCTTGCTAAAATAATCTTTTGGTTCTCTCGTCTTCCCAACTTTCTCATTGTTATTATGAGGATACCCATCTTTGTATTGCTCATGCTGTGTTTCTGCAATAGATTTGTTTTGCCTTGCTTCGTTTTGGAGCCTCCCTCCTTAAATCTTAGCAGCTTGTCTTGCGCTGCCCAGGTATTTGTGTTTTCATTTGAATTTATCTTTCACTTTACAAATTGTATCACTTGCTTTTCTGTCTAATCACAAGATGACCCCCCGTGACTTGGTTGCATTTGGTACTTGCACTACGTTGGAAAATTACGCAGTCCTAGAGGGCAGCCAACCTTGCTCTTAGGAATTGTGCAGTGTAGCTTAGTAGTGAGCCTTGCCCTCAAGAATTAAGTAGATCGGCCCAACAGTGAGCTTTGGTTCCAGAACTGCGTAGACCCAGCTGATAGATTGTCTTAAGATGGGAAATTTCACAGAGCATGAGAGGCATCCAACGCCACTTAGCCCATGAATTATGCAGAAGCATTCACTCAACTGCTACCTGATGCATGTGCCGGCAGGTTGTCCGGTTCCCTCCAGAACTGCGTAATTTATCCATGCATGCATGGCCGCCTTTCCTGAAAAAGAAAAAAAAGAAAAAAACAACCCTAAAAAACCGAGATCTATTTTTAGCACTAGGAGTTACACTTGAGTTAATTTTAGAAAATTGTTGCCACTTGTTGCTTCTTCCTATATTTTTGGCATGCACATCATAAACCTTAAATCGATCATATCTATTTAATGGAAACCTCCAGAGTTCATTTGCACATTCGATCTTGGAGCTCTATCATTCTTGAGGCATCTAAGAAACTTCGGCACGATCGACACAACTTTTCCGAGTAAGTTTTTCTTTCCAAGTCTTTTGTTTCTTTTTTCTGTCGCTTTTGTTTCCTTCGCCTGTGTGAGTGTTGTTTTGCATGTTTTATTGAACGACTGCAAGCGTTTTAGTTTTTCTTATCTTTGCCCTGGTAATTTTTCTACTTAGACCATCAATGACAAACAGAAATAGGAGAAGAGAAAGGGCACAACCCTATATTAGTCCCCTATGAGTCCAAAAGAAATGAGACAAAACTCCATTAATCAGAACAACATAACATACCGTTGAAACACGTGACATAATCTAGTCCAAGATGTCAATAGATAATCGATTTTATGCATGATCAACTGAAGGAACACCCAATCAACACTATCGTACGCCTTATACAAATCTAGCTTAAGAACAATGACCTCCTTTTCATGAAATTTAATTGAATGAATTGCATAAAAGTGTTACGCCTTATGCAAATCTAGCTTAAGAACAATGACCTCCTTTTCATGAAATTTAATCGAATGAATGCACTTTTGTGCAATTGCAACGACCTCTTGAATTTGTTTGCTCTTTAAAAAGCCAAATTGTTCCACAAATATGAATTCATATAACTTCCCTTTTAAGCGATTTGCAATAATTTTAGAGATCATTTTATATGTGATATTACACGAGGAAATAGGTGTGTAATCCCCGGACAATAAAACTTTGGTACGAGAGAAATGAAAGTAGCATTTATATCACTTATGACTTTTATAAAACGACAAGATTCCTCCACCAAATAAAATAGATCCATTCCCATAATGTCAATGAAATGTTTGAAGATCTCGTCCGTCCATCAGTCTAATCCATCTCATCCAGGACATCAAAAGATTTGCAAAAGATTGAAATAAATCTGTCAAAAATTGAAGAACAATCATTAATTCCTCCTTTGAAATAGGTTTGTCAAAAATTAAATAACAATTGTTAATTCCTCCCTAGAAATACACTTAATAATATTTCTCTGTGGTCTAACTGTCTACTGAGATACTGCGTTGTGAAAAGCTCTGTTCTCCCTCGTCTCGCAGTCAAAAAAGTGAAGCCTACTACCAAGAATTCCACGCTTTTCTCGTATCTCAACGAACACGGAGAACGTATTTTATTCCGTCCATGTGGTCTTTTGAATGAGTCGCCGAAACCATCCGTGTTGAACGAATGCTTGCGCAGCCAATAATTTAACATCAGGTTTTCTGGGCGGTGTCGATACTTTTTCCAAAATCCATTACATTATATATATTGCGCGCAGTGAGAATAGAACAGGTAAACAGGCAAGCAAGCCCATATCGCGTCTCGAAAATCGGTCTGGTGAAACTGTTACACATCTGGGAATTCCACCGTTGGGAAATTTGATTGTCTTGCCACTCTTCCTATTTCCATTTCATCAGGATCGCGATTCGTCGGCAGCCATCTAGGTGTTTGTTTTTTCTGGTTGTGAGGGTTTCATTTTCGTTTACAAATGAGTAACCAGACATGGAGATGGAGTGGAGATATACGGGGTAGAGTGAGATACTTGTTAGCAGAGCAACCCATGGTCACACATTTCAGATGGGACCATCACGCTTGGGGTTCCACATGGCACTTTCCCCTTCTGGCCATTGCCTCCTATTTGTTGCTCATTCTGCTTCTCAAGATTCTGCTTACGCCCAGGAAGAGGCCTTTGCCTCTAGGTCCCATCCCCGCCATTCATAACCTCTTGGTGGTTTTAGCTTCGGTGGCCATCTTCATGGGCTGCTGGGAAGCCACGGCGGTGGAGCTCAGAGAGACGAGATGGATTTGGGGTAGGCAATTTAAAAATGCGGGGGAATGGGTAATGTGTTTTCCTGTGGGCACGCGTCCCTCTGGCAGAGTGTTCTTCTGGTCATACATCTTCTACCTCACAAAGTACCACCAGCTCTTCGACACGGTCATATGGATCCTCCGCAAGAAGCCCCTCACCTTCCTCCACGTTTTCCACCGCGTCGCGGTCGTTTTCGTGTGCTACGCGTGGCTGGAGTTCTCGCAGTCGCTGCAGATCGTGACCATCCTCGCCACCACACTTCACTATGTCGTGGTTTATTCGTATTTCCTTTGCCGCAGCATCGGTTGGGGTTGCTGGTCCTCTTTTCTGCCCGCCAATTGCCAGATGGTGCACTTGGCATTCACGTTGCTCACCTACGTTGCTCTTCTTGCTCGACACTTCACAGGGAAGGCAGGCTGCAACGGAATTGGCGCGTTACTTTTCGATGCCCTTTCCAACGTTACGCTTCTCTTGCTGTTCCTCAACTTGTACATCAAACAAAGATGCAGCAGCGCCAAATCAGTGAATACCGAGCACGACATAATGATGAACAACAGCAAGAACAAGAAGCACTTGTGACAACATTCACCTGACCATCTCCTCTGTTATTGCCAAATGCTGGCTGAAAGTGCAGCCGCAGTAATGATGTGGGGAAAGCTATTTCCTGTAGCTTGCGAAAGAGGGTTCTGTGTATCCTTGTAATGGTAAATTTGATAATGAGAGTCTCTGCCTCAAATGGTAATAAACTGTAATATAGCCATCTCCGTATCGACCATAAATTCATTTCATTTAAAATTGTTTTATCTGAGCGGTTCTCTACCCAGCCACAATTTTGATCTTCAAGGAAAAAAGGTGTTTCTTCAAGGAAAAAAGGTGTTTTCTGTTGAGCTCACAATTTTGTCAGGATAATCAAATTTGATTAATTTTTTTTATCTCTACAGTATTTGAATCACTTTTTTTTAATGGTGGAAATAAATTAACTTCATAAATAATTTTTTTTAATTGTGGAAATAGATTAACTTCATAAAAACATTTTGGGACACTTAAAATCTTGATTTCCAAATTTCCAAATTTTCCAAATTTTCTTAAAATTTTTGACAGAATTCTACCTGAATTTCCACAAATTCCAAGCAAAATTGTGGCCACTTTAAACTACTAGCCAAAAAATATTCAGAAGCTATTTGTTTATATAATCCACCAAAAAGATATTCAAAAGCCATTTGTTTATATGATCCACCAAAAAAAATATTCAGGAAGTCATTCGGTTTATAATATTTTTCTGAACTTAGGTCTGGAGTATGCCCTAAAACTGTTTGTGCTTGGCTAAGAGCTCTATTCACTTAAAGAGACAGGTTAATGGCCCAAGACCCAAAAACATCTGGCATGAATGAAAACCTGTCCCTTTACGTATCTGAATTATGATAAGTTTTCCTACCTATTTATAATATTTTTCCAAACTTTCAATCGGCTAAATAATAATGACCAACTAATAATGACTTGATGATAATACGAATTATGTTTATGATAATACAAATTATGTTTTTCATTGTAAAAATTTGTAATTTTAAATTCAAAACTAATAGAGTATATACATTTATGTAGGATAGAGTTATCATCCATAATAATGTATTGTACTGAAAGGAACGATTAAAACTATAATTGTAAATTCTTATAGGCTCATCATATGATGATAGCAGAACAGAGAACCTTGTTTGATGTTTTACTGCAATGCTTTATTCTATCTGCTCTGCTTGGGCATATATTTTTCGTTTTACAAATGTTTTGGGCATGTATTTTGGGCTTTAACTGACATCTTTACTTTTTATAATGCTGAATCTGTTACATCAAATGACGCCATCAAATTCCAGGTGCACGTCATTCATAAGAATAAGATGGATTTGTGCTACTTGTAATTCAGTGAAGCAAAGCAAATGATGGGAAATATTAGTACTAAGCTGCTTGGCTTTGTTGGTTCAAAATTCCAACGGATGTGGTTTTTATTCCAGATTTGTTCTCTGAATCTATATTTCCAAAA
The DNA here is from genome assembly GCA_031772625.1 of Pinus tabuliformis. Classification (NCBI taxonomy): domain Eukaryota; kingdom Viridiplantae; phylum Streptophyta; class Pinopsida; order Pinales; family Pinaceae; genus Pinus; species Pinus tabuliformis. The sequence continues at coordinate 1,710,207,908 of CM062819.1, forward strand.
CCCGCTAGCAGTCAAATGGTTCTCTGAATCTAAATTTTCACAATTTTCACGCTTACAGAGAAACTACCAGGCAGTGACCAGAACTCATGTTCGGGGTCAAAATTGCATGACTTAAAAGAGAATTTACAGTATTTTATACTTTTGGACTTTTCCATTTAATATTTGGTTGCGAGTTTTCCAAATTGAAAAACGATTGTACATAGTTTTTTTAAAATTTTGAATATTTTAAAATATGATATCTCTAATATTCATTAGTATTATTGTTTGCACTAAAAGGGTGTAAATATTAGAGGTAGCCTCATAAGAAATAAGGATGTGGATGTGGAAGGGGTAAAGAATTAGGAGGTGTGGGTAATGGGAAAGAATTGGTAAAGTAGAGGGATAATTGTGCAACATAGGTGTGTTATTCAAATCTGGAACATGGTTGTGTTGTAAGGGCAAATAGATGTCCTCATAAAAGTACCAAGGAGATAGAGATTGCCAAAAACTAATAGGGAAGACAATGAATCAAACAAGTAAGTAAAGACTTAGAAATTAATTTTGTTGAAATAGCAAGACAAAGTGGAAGAAGACATATATGGAAATGTTGACATGTACCCTATCACATAGATTTTCTATAAGTATGCATTGCTCAATCCATGAGCTCATCAAGTCTCCATGGCATAGCATTGCAAGCCACATAATAATTTGTCATTACATCCACAATGATGTGTTTTTTCCACATCCAAATTTCTAGCAACATATACATGGTAGATTTGTCAGCATGATTAAGCACATGATTTTTGGTTGATTCCTTGATTATTGAAACCAACTTATCGCTACCTATTGGAGTAACTATATCTATAACATAATTAGGTCAAGAAAGTCTAAAATTTCATTTCTTGAAGTTACACAACAGATGAGCTTGTTACCTACAGATTCAAGAAGTGCTTAAATGATGATCTAATGAAAAATGGAATTTGTTCCAATTTCTTCTTTGGTAACCAAGAATGTTACAAATTAAATTGCAAAAACCTTAGCAATCCATAGGACAAAACACTAATTCGGTGAATTCAAATTCTACCTTTATAATGTTGCAATGGCAGATTATAGGTTTTTGCCATAATAGGCCTCCAAGTCATGGAAAAGGGCATGCCAATAATGTTTCAGGGTTTTTTTGACCCTTCGAATATATATTTTACCATAGACAGTTATCATGCATTGTCGAAAACCCTATAAGTAAAGATAATTAAATTATCTAGACTCTGCCCCATCTTATACACTGCAGAAAGGTGCAAATATTTTCTAAGCATTCTATCTCCCAGGTAGAGTATTAGAACTACGCTAATAGGCATGTGTGTACATACGAAAGCTTGACAACGGATTTCCATGGAAAAGTTCATTATTAGCGGAGTAACAAACCCGTCAATTTCACTATTAGCAGAGTAACCAACTTGTCAATTTAATCTAAATATTGATGTTCATTGTTTACCTTTCCTCCATTTGACTTGCATTATCATGTATACATGTCAGTGTCAGATGAGAGGCCTACATCAATTACTTGGTGGATTTGTATATAAGAATCAATTATGTTTCATTTGTTGGACTAAGTTTAAAGTCATTGCTTCCAGCATGAATGTTGCCTATATTCACTTTGTTGAGCCAATCTCGTGACATATATTTCCAGCAAGGATGTTGAATATGTTTAGCCTTGTTTGGTTGTGTAACAAAGTGGTCTGGACTAAATATGTATCTGGTTGGGACTGAGTATGCAACTAGTATGCTATTGAGTGTGTGGTTGATTATTGGTCAAATCTCAAGGCAAGGATACTGAAGGAAAAAAGGTTTCTATTTCCTAGGCATTATACAAATGACAACAAAGTCAAAGAAATTCCTTTTCCAAAAGAGGAAATGACTCATGCAGTTAGCATCAAGTTTACACCTTCATTTCAAAACAATGATGTCAGTTTATCTTTTCGCAAGTTATAATCATGTAAAGGGAGGTATTGTATTCATTATAAGGTTTTCTAAGCCTAGGGAAATGTGTCATTACAACTCTTTTACCTAACCCTAAGTTTATGAAAAATTTGACTTATAGTAAAAATTCGGTTGCCGCTACGAAATGTTTTCGCTTTTCGTAAAAAATTAAAACTTCATTTCTGAACCGTTAACCCATGTTTTTTTAGTGCTCAAGTGGTGATTTGTAAAATATTGGTCTTCCACTTGTATGATATGGAATTTTCCAACATTTTTTAGCCCAATTGAGCCTTTTAATATCAAACCCTAGTTTTCCATGTTTTTCTTAAAACCAATTTTTCCAGCAAACCCAAATTTGCAGTTTTCCAGTGCATAAAGGTTTTTAGTTGTCTTGCAGTCCTCTGTTAGGGTATTTCAAGGTCAGTAAAGGTGTTTGAAAGTCTTGGAGCATTCCGAATGGGCCAGTTTGACAATGTGAAGAGGTTTGAACCCGATGGCATGTACTTCGAAGTGTAACCTGAAATGATTGACCATTCAGAGATGCAGGTTGGAAACCAGTGTTTCAACATTTTAATTGGTATAACCTTAGCAGGTGCCATGATTTTATCTTGTCCTTCGAAGGAAACAATTCCCTATCACAGAGGAGTCTATCTTTTGAAGCAACGAGTTTGCTAGTAGAAGGAGAAAGATGGTTCAAGAAGTAGAGGTTGCTGAATGTGGATTTAAATTTCTTCCTGAAATAAGATTGTCAAAATCAATATTGGAATGTAGGGGTCCTCCAAAGCAAACTGAAACCTCAATGGGTTGTTGTACTTAGAACTGTCCAACTATTCTTCACTTGTGAAGGTAGGTATTCCAAAGATTACCTATATCACATGAGGTTTCTTTGTCACGTAGCAAGCTTTAGGAAAATGAATTTGGCATATTTCCTACATCAAAATTTGTTGAAAATGTGCACTAAGGCAAGGAAGAGACCTGAATTACAAGCTCATGATATTTGTCATCACAGTCTCATTAAGATTTTATATACTTATGAGTTGAATAAGAAATTAGAACAATTAAGGAAAATGAGGCAAAAGAACCCAAATCCATATGTACCTAGAAGATAAAAAAGAGGTCAAAACAAAGTTCCTTCTCAAGTTGTAGCTTATGAGACCAAAGAAGAATCTAGCCAACCCCAGGTTGAAAAACATGAGGAGGTCCCTGTGAAGATGTCAAAGGTTGAAGTTTATGAAGGGAGGACTAGAAGCCAAAGAAGCCAACAGAGAATTATGGTAGAGGAGGAAGAAACAAAACAAAAAATCTCAAAAAGAAAAAAGGGTAAACAGAAAGTTGAAACAAAGGATGAGGAAGTCGAGACAAAGGTTAGGGTTTAGGGAAAAATACCTCACACTCGTCCTACTAACAAACTGAGGTTGAATTTCAAAGCTAGAATGAATCCTAAGTTCAAAGAAACAATTATCATCCTTGATGAAGAAGAAAAAACAGAGCAGACTTCAAAGTGTAGAAAAAGATAGAGGAAAATAGAGTATGCTCAAAAGAACAAAGGAAAAACCCTAAAAGATGATAAAAGGCCACAAAAACTTACTAGAAGGGTGACAAGGAGTCAAAATAAGCTAGATATCCTTGTTGAGGTTGTATAAGACATAGGAAAGTGATCATTTGACTTCAAAGGCAGATTATAGTATAAAACCTAATTTTGTTACAGTAAACCCTAATTTTGTTGCACCAAACCTTAATGGATATTTAAAATTTTTGTTTACTCTTGGTTAATCATCAAGTAGTAATAATTTTTTACTATACTTGGTAATATATCAAATATTTTTGTGGCTAAAGGAGTACAAGTCAACATAAGGAAAGAAAGCAATGAAGAAGGCAGACTGTTACACAATTTTGGCATCATTTCCAAGTTCATGCATCAGTTGCCTACAACGAGGGAACACACATTTAGCTTCAGAGATCAAGCCTGTAATGCAGCAGACCATTCTATATCCTATCTTGCAGTAGACACCTTGCTATTCTTCCAGGATACTAGCAACAAGCACATATAATAACCTTGTGCTCTGATTTGACCATGGATTATGTATCAAATTAAGGATCCGAGTCGCTAAGATGATATGGTTTTTGTGATTTTTGTTAACTAAAATATCAAATATTATGTAAATATTTTGTAATTATTACTACCATACTTCAAGGAGCTTATCTCTATTGTATTTTCTATATATTTCATCAATAATATGAAGAAAGGGTTGGTTTTTCTAAAAAGATATAGTAATTTTCTGTGTGCTTTTGAATACTTTGATTATTTCATTTTCCAAGATCAGTAGATTCTAACTAATGATATAAATTTCCATGATATAGTTGGTTTTAGTATGTATGTTCTCTGTGTTTTTCAAGTTCTCCTTTAATAATCTCACAAATGCATTCCTTATGAATGTTTGGAAAAGATAAATTAATTCATAATTCATCTTTGTTTTGGTGCTCTGATTTAAGTTTTCAAAGGTTCCCATATCGATCCTCTAAAGTTACCATAGGATTCACTGTGTATGCCCTATTGTAGTGGATTGTTCTTCTTTTTCTTCATCCATCTACAACAATGACAAAGGTCTAGGATTTACTATCCACCTTTCCTTTATTAATCATGATCAAACAACCAATTATCTTGGTAAACCTATCTAAACCCTAGCTATTTGACTCCATCATCTAATGAACTATTGGTTTAAGGTCCAACCAAACCCTACATCAACATAACCTATCTAAATATCTAGCCACAACATAAATGTTAGAGAGAGCCCTCTCTGGATTGAAGGGGCTAGCCTTCAATCTGTAAGTTGGAGTGAAAAGGTTACCTTGGAAACTTCTCTCCTACAACCAAGAGAAACTTTATGAGTGATAACACATACTAAAACAAAAAAATAATTTTTTATTTGGATTGTTGTTTTAATTCTGGCACTTGACTAGTTCACTCTTCAATATCCAAGTAGTTCGACAAAATATTTTGTAAATTATTTTATTTGAACTGTTATTTTAATTTTAACATTTGACTAGTTCACTCTTTAAGGTCTAATTAGTTCGACAAAACATTTTGAAAGACTCTTACAACATTGACCACTAATAATGGGTGTGGTCTACCCTGATAGCACCCGTGAACAATGCAAGATATGATTCCAATAAGCTACAAGAAAAAAAACAGGTTGGCTGCTCTAAAATTTAGGAACTTACGGGAAAAAAATAATTTCGTGCACAAATGACAAATAATAAGTTATTCCCTAGAAAGAGTAAATAGAGGGAAATCAAAGAAAGGTCCACAATGGCAAGGGAATTTACTTGATTTGTTGTTCGTGTTCTTAATCATTCACAACTTGTGCATCTTTTGGGAGTTGCTGTAGAGTAAAATTCAAGTTGGTGACAACGATCTAAGTGTGCTTTCTAGAACTCCTCTTCAAACTCTTCCATCTTTGGTTGTCTCTTTGTAATATCTGCATTCAGTTGATCAATTTGTTCTCTATAACTTTACTCCAAATAATTCATTTGCTCACAATTTTCAATTAGCATAACACTCATAAGAACCTCAAAAAAGCAAAATAAGATCATTTTTGAATAAAATATACATGGTTAAACATATTGCATTTTTACATTAAAATTACATGTCCAAATGACAACAAAAATTTACGCCTCGCATAAAATTATACACAAGGTGCAATTCCAAGACACTAACTGAACTACTATAAGTTGTTGTGTTTCAACTTCCATGTGCTCTAGTCTCAACTATCAATTAATCATACCTCTTTCTCGCATTCCTCATGCTGCTTTGTATCCCTTTGTCTAATAATTTTAATTTCTTCATCCTTCACACACAATTTTGATGACACTATGCTAACTGTCTCTTCTAAACGTTTACTGTGCTTCTATTGTTTAGCAACTTTTGTTTTAAACCAAGACAACTTCTGATTGTCCTCATCCATTTTCTTTAGAGTTTCCACAACCATTTTATGATATGATTTCATCTCATACGTCAACCTTGATTTGCCTGCAAGATATTCTTGCATTGTTATAATAGCTCCTTCAATAAAAATTAAAAAATTTACTCACTTGCATCAAACAACATGAACTAAAATCAAAGCATCCTCGTGAGTGATGTCGAGATCCACCACCTCTTTCCACTTTGGAAGTGGATTCTCAGCATCAGTTTGTTCCATAATTTGGCTTATATAGATGATTCCTATCCTCTGTATATGATTGATAATCCATGTTGGAAGTAAAGTTGAATCTTGCATACCTAGGATAGGACCTATACAACAAATTTGGTTCCAATCTCCCTTTGTAAATTTTCCATGATCCATTTTTTTACCTTGAAGATGCAATGCCAGATGCGTGAGCCATTCTATTGAGATATTATCCTAGTTCGGTACTAGTCCACAAAAGAGTGATGTTTCAAATATTTAGCCTTAATAATGGATTGCCATATCCTTGTACCATATATTGGTCTCCAGAAACTCTTGGAAAGAAAAGCCCAGCCTAAGGATTTTAAATATTTTAAGCCCCATCCGCCTTGATTAGTCGGTCTAGAAATGTCCCTCTGACAAACCAAATGATTTTTTTTTCTTCCTCTTGACCCAGGCTGTGGGACTTGGCTATGATAACATTGATTTTATGGATAATCATATTGGGACAATAGAAATAGTTGCATTTAGTACACCACAAAGTTCTATAAAATAGATTGAATGTGTATCATCGTGCCCCTCGACGACATCCACCTGTATGGCCAATTTGTTATCATGATCTCAAATTGCAAATCTGAAATCCGATAACAATTTGGCTTTAATCTGTATCTCAAATATGTGAATCCATCATCAGGAGGCCTAACACCAACATCAAAGAAGTGTGCAATCTCTAAGATGATCAACAAAAGATGATCTCCTGTTGATCAGAGGAATTTTTAGCCATTCATGAAGAGACCATAAACATCCCCTAATTTTGAGATTATGTTCAAGGTTTCTTTCCATTAACGCATGGATACCTGTGTAAAGATGAGTACATCATTAACAAACATTAGATGAGTAATAAATACCTTCTTAGTGATCTTAAGACCAACAAATTTATCATCAATCTTTGCCCTGGTAATTTTTCTACTTAGGCCATCAATGACAAGAAGAAATATGAGAGGAGAAAGGACACAACCCTGCCTTAGCCCCCTATGAGCCTAGAATAAATGAGACAAAACTCCATTAATCAAAACAACATAACATACCGTCAAAACACATGACATAATCCAGTCGACGATGTCAATACTTAATTTGATTTGATAATATGATTTTATGTAGGATTAACCTAAGGAACATCCAATCAACACTATTGTGAGCCCTATGCAAATCTAGCTTGAGAAAAATAACCTCCTTTTTTTGGGATTTAATCGAATGAATGTGTTCTTGTGCAATTGTAACAAGGTCTGGAATCTTCTTGTTGTTAAAAAACCAATTTGTTCCACATATATGAATTTAGATAACTTCCCTTTTAAGCAATTTGCAATAATTATAGAGAGCATTTTATATGTGACATAGGAAATAGGTATGTAATCCTTGAAAGCTGTGTGACAAGAAGACTTTGGTATGGGAGCAATGAAAGTAGCATTTATATTACTAGTGACCTTTCTAAGGCGAAGAGATTTCTCCGCCAAATGAATCAGATCCATTCCCATAATATCCATGAAATGTGTGAAGATCTCGACCGCCCATCTGTCTAGTCTAGGACATCTATCTTTTTGCGAAAGATTGAAGAACAATTGTTAATTCGTCCAGAGAAATAGGTTTGTCAAGCTCCAAAACATCCTCCACCCAATATGAGAAATAGAAAGAGGGAGAAAAAATACACACAACACAAATCACTCTCATATTTTTATTTATCACAAAAATTACATATATGTAGGATATAGATCAAAAACTTCGATGAATCTAGATCCTAAGAAAGTGGATCTATGACTCGGAAATGCCACAAATACAACTCAGACATAGGGAACAACAAATTCTAGATCGACTCCTCGTAAATCCTAATGACAACTACACATGACATGGAAGCATTACTACCAACACCCTCCCTTAATGCTTACATGAAAAACGCACATTACAACAACAAAGATAATTTGTGTAATTGGTCTTCATCAATAATCACGTCCAGTATGGAATCTCACAAACATCGCTCTTTCACCACCACATCTTTGAGTTGTCACTTGATCTCCATTTAAAACGTAACCGCCTTTGACCATCATTGATGAACTTTGCAAGATCAACAATATTGACAACTTGGCTTGTCAGGGCTTTTGCGATACGAGCCATCAATTAATAAACCATCCTATGTACCAACAACCATTTGTCAGATATTTTGCTTTCGGCTATACGTGAGTTGCTAGGATGGAGGTCTGGATATTGAATGTGTTCAAAAGTTGATCAAACAACTTGACCTTACTAATACACAAGAATTGATGTTTGGGACACAGAGACTTCCAGTTTAAGAACCACCAACCCTTTTTATAACCAGAATTGAAAAAAATAGAAAAATACTTGACAAATACATTTCACAACGACAAAGTCAATAATCATCAAACTATCAGCTGCCATTCAGGGATAGACAAGTCACCATGTCCCTCCTTAGTACAGGTCAAAAGTTGTTCATCTGGTTCAATCTTTATTTGGAGTTTTCTCGTCTTCACAAAGCAACATTTGTTAGAGTGGTCAATTCCAACAAACTTACACTCACATATTGGGTTGATCAGACTCAATATGTTTAAAATGCAAACTCCAAAATTTGAGATCGGAACAAGATTGCAACAAAAACATCTAACGCAAAGATATCTTCTCGGCAGAAGCAAAAAATTGTGATCTCCCTCCAACTATAACACTTTTGACATATATCAGTAGCCACTTGAAACTCATCTGCACCAGATCTCAAGTCCGGATCCATGCAGCAGCATGTACAATTCATGGGTACGATTTTGCAGATTTATAATATGATAGTGCACACAATTTTGACAAAACCATCCAAACATGAATTTAACTCCTTTGCAGGTTCAGAGCAGATAAACACAAATAAAACTTTACAGATAGCAAGATGACGGAAGGATGGACGCTTGAAGAAACTGCAAACAACAAACAGATCTACATGTAAGATCACAAATAATTTCACACGTGAAAATAAACTATCACACATCTATACTAATATGTACATAAACAATAACACTCAAAATCCCTCACATATTCTTGGCTCTCCCTTGAGGGAGTCGAGTACCATCTTTGATACCATATTAGAAATAGAAAAAAGATATAAAAAAAACACACAACACAAATCACTTTCATTATTGATCACAAAGATTACATATATATAGGATAAGATCACACACTCCAAAAAATCTAAATCTTAAAAAATACATATATGACTCGAAAATAGCACAACTATAACTCATACACAAAATAACAACTTTTAAATATCCCTCACATATTCTTGGCCCTCCCTTGAGGGAGTCGAGTACCATCTTCGATACCATATTAGAAATAGAAAAAAGATAGAAAAAAAAACACACACAACACAAATCACTTTCATTATTGATCACAAAGATTACATATATATAGGATATAAATCACACACTCCAAAAAATCCAGATCTTAAAAAATACATATATGACTCGAAAATACCACAACTATAACTCATACAGTAACTATGTGATTCCGGTGATTCTCTATGGTTGTGAACTGTGGGCTAGCAGTACCTCCGACATGTAGTGGAGACAAATTGAGAAAATTCAGAAGCGTTTGATTACAAACAAATTTAAGATTAAAAGTGCAGTTCCTTATGATATCTTGTTAAGTGAAACAGGGACTGCTCCTATTGAAGCAATTGCTATGGTGCGAGTCATAAGGTATTTAAAAAAAATTGAGCAAATGAACGAGGGTAGATGGCTATCTGTAGCCTCGTGGATGTTAAAATAATTTATTTCTTTCTTTCTTACACAAAAACAACTTTTAAATCGACTCCTCATCATTCCAAATAACAGCCAAAAACATATATGAAAAAGAATTAATAAAATCCATTTGGATGTCGATGTCAACGTTTTCTCGGTTCGGGAAGAAACCCCGAAATATCATACAACCTCTTTGGAGCTCGTAAACTTTTCGGCTGAATCGGATACAATCTTACAATCTCTCGACTGTCCTTGTGTTTATGATAAACCAATTCGTTTATAAAGGAGGTTAACGTTTTCCGTAAGTGGCATCTTTGATATAAACGTCTTGCGTTGAGAAACTTCATTTAAAAGCGGCTTCAATTTTTTCAATACGTATTTAATTAAATCGGCAATGCTCTCTCTGGATTTCTCTAATAAAAAATATTTAATTAATAAAATAATACAATTAAACAGGTGCAATATGTAATTAAATTACATTATAATAATATTTTTTTATTGGAAAAAGAGAGGAAGTGAGATATAAAATTTAACACACACAATAATATAAATTTTAATTTATCACATAAAATATAATAATTACACATTGTAATTGATTACATAAAATATAATAATTTCACATGCAACCACACACTAAATTTAACTAGATTTTCCACCATCTCTAAATTTAAATAAGTCTCTAGGGTAATTAACTATCTTTAACATTCTTATCCTCGTGTTTATGAAAAAGCAATTCGTTTATAAAGGAGGTTAACGTTTTCCGTAATTAGCATATTTGATTTAAACATCTTGTGTTCAGAAACTTCAGTTAAAAACGGCTAATATTTTTCCAATGGGTGTTTTAATTAAATCGGCAATGTTCTCTCTCGATTTCTCTAATAAATTTTTTTAATAAAATAATACAACTAAACTGCTGCAACATGCAATTAAACTACACTTTAAAATATTCCTCTGTGGTCTAACCGTCTTACTAAGACACTGTGTCGTGAAAAGCTCGGTTCTCCCTCACGTCGCAGTCAAAGAAGAATTCCATTCTTTTCCTGTATCTCAACGAACACGGAGAACGTATTTTATTCCGTCCGTATGGTCTTTTGAATGAGTCGTCAAAACCCAAAGAGCAGCCAATAATTTAACATCAGGTGTCGATACTTTTTCCAAAAACCATTACATTATATATTGCGCGCAGCGAGAATAGAACAGGTAAACAGGCAAGCAAGCCCATATCGCGTCTCGAATCGGTGTGGTGAAGCTGTTACACATCTGGGAATTTTCTCCACCGTTGGGAAATTTGATTCTCTGGCCACTCTTCGTATTTCCATTTCATCAGGATCGCGATTTGTCGGGAGCCATCCCGGAGTTTGTTTTTTCTGGTTGCGAGGGTTTCATTTTTGTTTACAAATGAGTAACCAGACATGGAGATGGAGCGGGGATATAAGGGGCGGAGTGAGATTCTTGTTAGCAGAGCAACCCATGGTCACGCATTTCAGATGGGACCATCACACTTGGGGTTCTACATGGCACTTCCCCCTTCTGGCCATTGCCTCCTACCTGTTGCTAATTCTGCTTCTCAAGATTCTGCTCATACCAAGGAAAAGGCCGTTGCCTCTGGGTCCTATCCCCGCCATTCATAACCTCTGCGTGGTCCTGGTTTCGGTGGCCATATTCTTGGGCTGCTGGGAAGCCACGGCGGTGGAGCTCAGAGAGACGAGATGGATTTGGAGTAGGAAATTTAAAAACGCAGCGGAATGGGTGATGTGTTTTCCCCTGGGTACGCGCCCCTCTGGCAGAGTGTTCTTCTGGTCATACATCTTCTACCTCACAAAGTACCACCAACTCTTCGACACGGTCATATGGATCCTCCGCAAGAAACCCCTCACCTTCCTCCACGTTTTCCACCGCGTCGCGGTCGTTTTCGTGTGCTACGCGTGGCTGGAGTTCTCGCAGTCGCTGCAGATCGTGACCATCCTCGCCACTACGCTTCTCTATGTCGTGGTTTATTCGTATTTCCTCTGCCGCAGCATCGGTTGGGGTTGCTGGTGCTCTTTTCTGCCCGCCAATTGCCAGATGGTGCACTTGGCATTCACGTTGCTCACCTACGTTGCTCTTCTTGCGCGACACTTCACAGGCAAGGAAGGCTGCAACGGAATTGGCGCGTTACTTTTCGATGCCCTTTCCAACGTTACGCTTCTCTGGCTGTTCCTCAACTTGTACATCAAGCAAAGATGCAGCAACGCCAAATCAGTGAATTCCGAGCACGACATGACGATGAAGAACAACAAGAACAAGAAGCACTTGTGACAACGAATACATTCACCTTACCATCTCCTCTGTTATGGTCAGATGCTGGCTGAAAGTGCAGCCGCAGTAATGATGTGGGGAGAGCTATTTCCTGTAGCTTGCGAAAGAGGGTTCTGTGTATCCTTGTAATGGTAAATTTGAAAATGAAAAATCTCTGCCTCAAATGGTAATAAACTGTAACATAGCCATCTCCGTATGGACCATAAATTCATTTCATTTAAAATTGTTTTATCTCCTTTAATGATCAGCCACCGAAAAAATGCGTTCTCTGCCAAGGCTGCCACAATTTTGATCAGCCACCGAAGAAAGGCGTTCTCTGCCTAGGCCGCCACAATTTTGACCAGCCACCGAAAAGAGCGCGTTCTTTGCCAAGGCCGCCACAATTTTGACCAGCCACCGAAAAGAGGCGTTCTCTGCCAAGGCCGCCACAATTTTGACCAGCCACCGAAAAGAGGCGTTCTTTGCCAAGGCCCCACAATTTTGACAAGCCACCGAAAAAAGGGCGTTATCAGCCAAGGGCGCCACAATTTTGATCAGTCACTGAAGCGTTTCCTATAATGTTTGAATATTTTTTAGTGGAAATGGATTCAACACCATAAAAAATTGGGAACACTCAAAATCTAAATCCTGAAATTTGATGACTGTAACTGGGATTTCCAAATTTTTTACTAAACTTTCTCAAAATTCCACCTGAATTTCCACAAATTTCTGGGCAAAGTTGTGACCTCTTTAGACTACTGGCCTAACAAAAATCGGAAGCTATTTTTATATATAATCCACCAAAAAAATATTCAGAAGTCATTTGTTTATATAATATTTTTTTGAACTTGGGCCCTAAAACTGCGTGTGGTTGGCTATAAGCTCGTTTCTCTGGGAAATAAGAGTTAAAGGGCCAAGACCCAAAAGCATCTGGCGTGAGTGAAAGTCTGACCCTTACGAACCACCAATAGATTATTTCAGATAAGATGATTTTACTTGATAACTGTGATGAATCAACCTAGATTCACCCATAACAAATACATTTACCCATAACAAAGAAAAATGGCTGTACTCATTTCTGATTTGACATTAATAATTTTCTGAACGTTTTGGTCAGCGAAATAATGATGACTTAATGGTGATTAAGGGATTATGTTTTTTCACAGTAAGAATTTGCAAATTTAAAATCAAAACGAATAGATACATTTATGTAAAGATAGATTTATCATCAATAATAGTATATTGTACTGAAGGAACGATAAAAACTATAATTGTAAATTCTTATAAACTCATCATATGATGATGTTTTATTGCAATGTTTTTATTCTATCTGCTGTGCTTGAACATGTATTTTTCGTTTTACATATGTTTCTATGCGCAGCCAGGCTTTAACAGGCATCTTTCCTTTTACTAATGCTTAATCTGTTACATCAGCTGACGCCATCAAATTCCAGGTGCACGTCATTCATAAGACAGATGAATTTGTGCTGTTTGTAACTTTTTGGTTTAAAACTCGGACGGATGTGGTTTTTATCTCGGCGGTGGAATTTATTTCAGATTTGTTCTCTGAATCTATAGTCAAACGGTTCTCTGAAGTGACCAGAACTCATGTTCGGGGTCAAAATTGCATGACTTAAAAAGGAATTTACAGTATTTTATACCTTTGGATTTTTCCATTTAATACTTGGTTGCGAGTTTTCCAATTTGAAAAACGATTGTACATGTTTTTTTAACATTTTGAATATTTTAAGATATGATACCTCGAATATGAATATTATTAATATTGGTGTTAGCCCAGGAGGTGTAAAAATACTAGAGGTAGCGTTACATGAAATAAGGATGTGGATGTGGAATTTCATAAGGATGTGGATCTGGAATGCTTGAAGAATCAGGAGAGGAAGGGAGGTAGGATAATGGGAAGGAATTGGTAAAGTAGAAGAATGTTTCTGGAATATGGAGTTGTCTATAACGCGACTTTTTGAAAGCTTTTTCAATGGGTTTTTTCGGTCGAAATCCGGCAGGAATTTATTGGAATCGCAAGTTTGATAGCTAGTTTCTGCACAATGAAAGCATCCCAAGGGTTTTTCAGGGTGCTGAATCCAAATATGCAGTTAAAAAACCATTTTAACTGCAACAAATCAAGATTTAACCTCAATTTCTTCCGCCGGATTCCGTCACCGGAATCTCCAAAAAGTCGCATTATAGACAACTCCTAGGAAATCTAGCAAGTTGTTGAGGCTATCAAATGCCTTCATAAAAGAGGCCTTCATAAAAGAGGAGATACAGATAGCCATAAACTAATGCTCTCATAAAAGCAATGAGGAGATAGAGATAGCCACAAACTAATAGAGAAGACTGTCAATCAAGCAAGTAAAGATTTAGAAATTAAATTTCTTGAAACTAGGAGGAAAGTGGAAAAAGACATATGTAAATTTTGACATGTACCTTATCACATAGATTTTCTATAATTATACTTTGCTCCATCAAAACAAATAGAGTAACACATTTATGTAGGATAGAATCATCCAACATAATAATGCATTGTACTGACAGGAACGATTAAAACTATAATTGTAAATTCTTATAAGCTCATCATATGATGATTGGAGAACAGAGAACCTTGTTTGATGTTTAATTGCAATGTTTTTATTCTATAATCTTTGCTTGCGCAAGTATTTTTCGTTTTACAAATGCTTCTATGCGCAACCCGGTTTTAATAGACATCTTTACTTTTGATAATGTTGAATGTGTTACATCAGCTGATGCCATCAAATTTCAGGGGCACGTCATTTATGTTGGAAATTTCTGGTAATTTCAAACACAAATTAATTGAACACAGAGCAATGCTTTGTTTTTTTCCTCGGGATCTTTTGCACAGGGAAGCCCCAAAAAAATTCTCAGTATATTAATTTATAAACTGCATGATACAATTTTCTTCCTCTCTCTCAGAGGGATTCACCAAAACTTATACCACAAACAAAATACTCTGCCTGCTTTTACAAATGATTTTTACACTGCTGTGTAAAATCTTCATTCACATTTACTGCATTAAAATTCTCAGTATATTAATTTATAAACTGCATGATACAATTTTCTTCCTCTCTCTCAGAGGGATTCACCAAAACTTATACCACAAACAAAATACTCTGCCTGCTTTTACAAATGATTTTTACACTGCTGTGTAAAATCTTCATTCACATTTACTGCATTAAAAAAGGGCTTTTTCACGGCCAATATTTTTCACTCTAAAAAAACTTCTTCTTCTTGTGCTGGTGGGCATATTACATTTTACATTTCATATATTGAAATTACAAAAGAAAATTACATTTACTGCACCTCACATTAGCACGACTGTGCATTTGCAGTGGATATTCTTTGAACAACCCTTGCCATTCTCACTGCTATGTGAATCCCCTGTTTTTCATTCGCTGCCGCGAGCCCTCTTTTCTTCTTCCCGTGTGCTTTTCCAAAAATTACAAAGTCAACACACACCAAAACATATATATCGTATATGATAAATATGCAACCAAATAATAAATAAAAAGGACTTACCCATACCTCCGTAAGCAATAAAAACATTAAAATTTAAAGTTTCTACCTAAAACTATGACTATGCATTAAATGCATTAAATAAAAGCCGGCGGTAAAAGTAAAAATAACGTTCTGGTAGGTTGGAGCGAATCCATATGCGTTGACCTGATCGGACGATTTTCGCACACCTAAATCACACAAACCAAACGATTTTTAACGTCCGGGAGAAGGGCAGTATTGGGTTCGTACAGCAGACGCGTGGCAGCAGCTGATTGTGTCGGAGGCCTCCAGGGAAAAACAGCCTTTGCCAAAAGGCGGTGCGATAAAGATAGGTGGTTTTCGGAAGTGGTTTTGCTGGAGTTAATGCGGGCTGTACGGCAGGTGAAATTAATGTTTCAACACTCCCCTTTAATTTCAGCTGCTGGGCATTCAGTCATACCCAAACACTTCCTCAAAAATTCGAAGCTTTTCTGATCCAGTGGCTTGGTCAGACTGTCTGCTACTTGTTCCAGAGTCCTGCAATGTTCTAGAACAATTTCTCCATTGCTCACCAATTCTCTGATGTAGTGAAACCTTGTGTCAATGTGTTTTGTTCTCTTATGAAACACATAATTCTTGGATAATGCAATAGCTGAGCTATTGTCACAAAAAATCATTGTTGCTTTTGCCTGCTCTTGGCCTAAGCTCCTCAACATCCTTCTCATCCAAACTGCTTGACATGCTGCTGCTGTCGCTGCCACATATTCAGCCTCTGCTGTAGACAATGCTACAATGGACTGCTTCTTAGAAGCCCATGAAATGGCTCCTGAACCCATGTGAAAAACATAACCGGAAGTGCTTTTCCGATCATCTACACTTCCAGCCCAATCACTATCAGTGTATCCAACCAAATCTGAATGTTCTGAGACATTATATAAGATGCCAAAACTTTTAGTACCTTTAACATACCTCAGAATTCTTTTTGCTGCCTGCCAATGTGCTTCCTTTGGCCTCTCCATGAATCTGGAAATTAAACTAACAACAAACATTATGTCAGGCCTAGTTGCAGTTAAATACATAAGGCTGCCAACTATGCTCTTGTACAAACTAGGATCAAAATCCTTGCTGTTGTCCTCTTTGCTGAGTTTTAATCCCATTATTGTGGGAGTGATTGCTGCCTTACACTCCTGCATATGGAATCTTTCCAACACTTCATTTACATATTTTGCCTGTGAGATAAAAATTCCATTTTTATTTTGATCTACTTCTATTCCTAAGAAGTATCTCAGCAAACCCATGTCAGTCATTTCAAATTCCTCTTTCATGACTGATTTGAAATTTTCAATGAGGTAGTCATCATTACCTGTAAAAATAACATCATCAACATATAATACAACAATTAGCAATTTACCATCTTTTTCTTTGATGTAGACTGTGGGTTCTCCCTCACATTTGTCAAATCCATTCTCCAGTAGATAGGAATCTATCCTACTGTACCATGCTCTTGGCGCTTGCTTCAACCCATAAAGAGCTTTCTTCAATTTTCACACTTTGTGCTCTTCACCTTTCTTCTCATACCCTAGAGGCTGTTCAATGTAAACCTCTTCCTTTAACACTCCATTTAGGAATGCTGACTTCACATCCATTTGGTAAACTTTCCACTTGTTTTGTGCTGCTATGGACAACACTGCTCTCACCGTTTCCATTCTTGCAACCGGTGCGAAAGTCTCCTCATAGTCTCTCCCATACTGCTGCTTGTATCTCTTGACAACCAACCTTGCCTTGTGCCTTTCTATTTTGCCTTCAGCATTGCTCTTGGTCTTGTAGACCCATTTAACTCCAATGACTTCTTTACCTTTTGGTAGCTCAACCAAATCCCATGTCTTGTTTCTCTCTATGGCATTGATCTCCTCATCCATAGCTTCTATCCATTTCTTATCTTTAATAGCATCTTCGAAATGAATAGGGTCATCAACATGACAATACAAGGCAAATAAGGAATTCATTCTTTCATCATAAATATCACTTAAGTTTATGAATTTCTTACCTCTTTCATTCGGTGTGCAAGTGCTTGAAGATGCACTTGAATTTCCTCCTTGTAGTGTGCTTGGAGAAGCACTTTCATTTATCCTCAAGGGTGTTCCTTGCTGTCCTTGTGTTGGCGCTGCTGTTTGGGGATGTATTTCAGCTATCTCCTCATCATCTTCATCATGAGACAAACAGTTTTTAACATTCACTGTTTTCTCTATGCTTCCATCCCAAGCTTCCTCCTCAATGAACTGAACATCTCTGCTGACAAAAAACTTCTTGGTGGATGGGATATACAACCTGTAAGCTTTGGATTCCTCACTGTATCCAATGAAAATACATTTCTCCCCTTTGCTGTCCAACTTCCTCCTTAGCTGATCTGGAATGTGTGCATAAGCCACACATCCAAAAATTTTCATGTGGGTGACTCCTTGCTTTCTCCCACTCCATGCTTCTTCCGGCACTTTGTTCATCACAGCTTTTGTAGGACACCTATTCAAAATGTAAACTGCACAATGTATAGCTTCAGCCCAATAATCATTTGGCAAATGCTTTGCCTTCAACATGCTCCTCGCCATATCCATGATGGTCCTATTCTTCCTTTCAGCAACTCCATTTTGCTGCGGGGTGTACCTAGCTGTAAACTGCTTGTGTATTCCATTTTCTCTACAAAACCGTAGGAATTCCTTGGAGATATACTCACCTCCTCTGTCAGTTCTTAGTACTTTGATATGTAGCCCGCTTTGGTTTTCCACAAGTGCTTTGAAATTTCGAAATTTTTCAAACACTTCACTTTTGTTCTTAAGGAAATAGACCCAAGTTTTTCTTGTAAAATCATCAATGAATGTTAGAAAATATTGGCTGCCAGCTAAAGATGGATTTTGCATCGGTCCACATAAATCTGAGTGGATAATCTCTAAGGGTGCTTTTTCCCTTATGCTTTTCCCTGATGGAAAACTTTCTCTATGTTGTTTTCCCAAGATACAACCTTCACAAAGGCTGTCCGGTTTCTCTATCAATGGTAATCCTCTTACCATCCCTTTCCTACTCAATAGGTTAAGACCTCCAAAGTTGAGATGTCCAAATCTCAAGTGCCATAACCAATTTTCATCCTTTGCACGCTTTGGAAAGCCTCTTGGGTAACTGCTGCAATTACTTCTTTGTTTTTCAACTCTGCCCTTATTCTGAGAGGGAACATTCTATTCCTCGTCATCTTCACTTCAGCAATGCATCGTTTGCTGGGTGCTCTATCCATGATGGTGCATACATCATTCTCAAAGAAAACATTATACCCCTTTTGAACAAGCTGTCCAATACTTAAGAGGTTACATCTCATTCCAGGAACATAGTAGACATCTGCTATGGTTTTCTTCACCCTTCTTTGTAAATATTTTGACTTCTCCTTTTCCCATAACAGAAATTTTGCTATCAGTTCCTAGTGTGACTTCTGATTTCACATTTTTATCTAGGGCAGAAAACAACGCTAATTTTCCTGTCATATGGTTGTTGCAACCTGAGTCTAAAAACCAGATGTCTTCACTGTTTGTTTCAGCCATGTTACAAGCTAACAATACATTATCTTGACTGATGTTTTCTCTAGTGACATTTGCATTTGGTTTATTACTCATATCATGCTGCTTCTTCCTACATTCATTCGCATAATGCCCATATTTTTTACAGTAATAACATTGGACATTGGATTTTTCATACCTTTGTCCTTGAGCATGATGTTGTCCTTTTTGTTGGCTGCTGCCTTGGCCTTGGTTCTGATTTGGATTGCTGCCTCTTCCTTGAGCATTTGCTGAGCTGTTCCTTCCACCTCTGTTTTGGCTTCTACCTCTTCCTCTCTTGTTTCCTCTGCCTTGACCTCTTCCTCTTCCAAAGGACATCTGGGTCTTGAAGGCTTGCTCTAGAGATGAGTTTTCATTTCTGCTCAACCTCTGCTCATGTGTTATCAGTGATGCATGTAGCTCATCAACTGAAAAGTTTGAGAGATCCTTTGTCTCTTCTATGGTGGTGACAATCACATCAAACTTTGAGGGTAGGACCCTCAATATTTTCTCCACAATCCTCCTTTCTTCAAGAGTTTCTCCATGAGTCCTTATCTGTGTGACCAGACCAATCACATGTGTGAAGAATGAGTCAATATTGTCTGACTCCTTCATGCACAGGTTCTCAAAATCTTTCCTCAACAACTGTAGTTTTGCTGTCTTCACTTTCTCCATGCCTTGATAGGCTGTCTTGAGGGTTTGCCATGCTTCTTTGGATGTCTTAGCTGCTGCTATCCTTGGAAACACACTCTGGTCCACTGCTTGATACAAAAATACACGGGCTTTTGAATCATTCTTCCTATTGCTCTTCTCTCTCTGCCTGTGTCAAACTGTTAAACTCTTCTTCATCTGCTGGTTCTTCAAAACCATCCTCAACAAGTTCCCATAGATCTTGTGAGACAAACAGGGCTCTCATGGTTATAGCCCAATAGTCATAGTTTTTCCCATTAAATAGTGGGAGTTGAGTATTAAACATGCCCATGCTAATGCTTGTGCTAGCCATTCCTTGCATTCTCAGCTATGCCTCTAAATCCTTGACTGTATATTAAAAAAAAACTGACTGTTTCTTCAGCAGTAACACAAAAACTGGTCTGAGAAATACCTGGATCCTTTTGCCTGAGACTTCACTTTGCTGGAGAGGATTTACTGCTGCAACAAAAGGAACCTTCCTTCAGCTTCTTTACACCTTCAAAGAGCCTGGATCTGCTCTGATACCATGTTGGAAATTTCTGGTAATTTCAAACACAAATTAACTGAACACAGAGCAATGCTCTATTTTTCTCCTCAGGATCTTTTGCACAGGGAAGCCCCAAAAAAATTCTGAGTAAAGCAGAGTTTCTCAGCTAAAATAAACTTATATTAATTTATAAACTGCGTGATACAATTTTCTTCCTCTCTCTCAGAGGGATTCACCAAAACTTTCACCACAAACAAAATACTCTGCCTGCTTTTACAAATGATTTTTACACTGCTGTGTAAAATCTTCATTCACATTTACTGCTGTAAAAAAGGGCTTTTACATTTACTGCTGTAAGAATAAAAATTCCTTACATGGGTTTACTGCTGTAAAAATATTTTCTACTCTTTTCATTCACGGCCAATATTTTTCACTCTCAAAAAAAACTTCTTCTTCTTGTGCTGCTGGGCATATTACATTTTACATTTCATATATTGAAATTACAAAAAAAAATTACATTTACTGCACCTCACATTAGCACTGCTGTGCATTCCACTTTGCATTACATATTCTTTGAACAACCCTTGCCATTCTCACTGCTATGTGAATCCCCTGTTTTTCATTCGCTGCCGCGAGCCCTCTTTTCTTCTTCCCGTGTGCTTTTCCAAAAATTACAAAGTCAACACACACCAAAACATATATATAGTATATCATAAAGGAGTTGTCTATAATGCGACTTTTTGGAGATTCCGGTGACGGAATCCGGCGGAAGAAATTGAGGTTAAATCTTGATTTGTTGCAGTTAAAATGGTTTTTTAACTACATATTTGAATTCAGCACCCTGAAAAACCCCTGGGACGCTTTGATTGTGCAGAAACTAGCTATCAAACTTGCGATTGCAATAAATTGCTGCCAGATTTTGACTGTAAAAACCCACCGGAAAGGCTTCCAAAAAGTCTCATTATAGACAACTGCTATCATAAATATGCAACCAAATAATAAATAAAAAGGACTTAGCCATACCTCCGTAAGCAATAAAAACATTAAAATTTAAAGTTTCTACCTAAAACTATGACTATGCATTAAATGCATTAAATAAAAGTCGGCGGTAAAAGTAAAAATAACGTTCTGGTAGGTTGGAGTGAATCCATATGTGTTGACCTAATCAGACAATTTTTGCACACCTAAATCACACAAACCAAATGATTTTTAACGTCCGGGAGAAGGGCAGTATTGGGTTCGTACAGCAGACGCGTCGTAGCAGCGGATTGTGTCGGAGGCCTCTAGGGAAAAATAGCCTTTGCCAAAAGGCAGTGCGATAAAGATAGGTGGTTTTCGGAAGTGGTTTTGCTGGAGTTAATGCGGGCTGTACGGCAGGTGAAATTAATGTTTCAACAATTTATAAGAATAAGATGGATTTGTGCTGCTTGTAACTTCAATAAAGCAAAGCAAATGATGGGAAATATTAGTACTAAGTTGGTTGGCTTTATTGGTTCAAAATTCGGACGGATGTGGTTTTTATTTCAGAATTGTTCTCTAAACCTATATTTCCAAAACCTTCTGGCAGTCAAATGGTTCTCTGAATCTAATTTTTCACAATTTCCACGCTTAGAGAGAAACTACCAGGAAGTGACCGGAACTCATGTTCGAGGTCAAAATTGTATGACTTAAAAAAGAATTTACAGTATTTTATACTTTTGGAATTTTCCATTTAATATTTGGTTGCGAGTTTTCCAATTTGAAAAACAATTGTACATGTTTTTTTGACATTTTGAATATTTTAAAATATGATATCTCGAATATGAATATTAGTATTAGTGTTTGCACTAAAGGGGTGTAAATATTAGAGGTAAGCTTATTGGAAATAAGGATGTTGATGTGGAAGGGGTGAAGAATTAGGAGGTGTGGGTAATGGGAAGGAATTGGTAAAGAAGAGGGATGAGTGTGGAACATGGTTGTGTTGTAAGGGCAAATAGATGCCCTCATAAAAGCACCAAGGAGATAGAGATTACCAAAAACTAATAGGGAAGACAATGAATCAAGCAAGTAAGCAAAGACTTAGAAATTAATTTTGTTGAAATAGCAAGACAAAAGTGGAAGAAGACATATATGGAAATTTTGACATGTACCCTATCACATAGATTTTCTATAAGTATGCATTGCTCAATCCATGAGCTCATCAAGTCTCCATGGCATGGCATTGCAAGCTGCAGAATAATTTGTCATTACATCCTCAGTGATGTGTTTTTTCCACATCCAAATTGCTAGCAACATATACATGGTAGATTCCGTCAGCATGATTAAGCACAAGATTTTTGGTTGATTCCTTGATTATTGAAACCAACTTATCACTACCTATTGGAGTAACTATATCTATAACATAATTAGGTCAAGAAAGTCTAAAATTTCTTTTCTTGAAGTTACACAACAAATGAGCTTGTTACATACAGATTCAAGAAGTGCTTAAATGACGATCTAATGCAAAATGGAATTTGTTCCAATTGCTTCTTTGGTAACCAAGAATGTTACAAAATAAACTGCAATAACCTTAGCAATCCATAGGACAAAACACTAATTCGGTGAATTCAAACTCTACCTTTATAATGTTGCAATGGCAGATTATAGGTTTGTGCCATAATAGGCCTCCAAGTCATGGAAAAGGGTATGCCAATAATGTTTCAGGATTTTTTGACCCTTCGAATATATATTTTACCATAGACCATTATCATGCATTGTCTAAAACCCTATAAGTAAAGATAATTACATTATCTAGACTCTGCCCAATCTTATACACTGTAGAAAGGTGCAAATATTTTCTAAGCATTCTATCTCCTAGGTAGAGTATCAAAACTACGTTAATAGGCATGCGTGTACATAGAAAAGGATGACAATGGATTTCCAAGGAAAATTTCATTATTAGTGGAGTAACCAACTCGTCAATTTCATCTAAATATTGATGTTCATTGTTTACCTTTCCTCCATTTGACTTGCATTATCATGTATACATGTTAGTTTCAGATGAGAGGCCTACATCAATTACTTGGTGGATTTGTATATAAGAATCAATTATGTTTCATTTGTTGGACCAAGTTTAAAGTCATTGCTTCCAGAATGAATGTTTCCTGTATTCACTTTGTTGAACCAATCTCGTGACATATATTTCCAGCAAGGATGTTGAATATGTTTAGCCTTGTTTGGTTGTGTAACAAAGTGGTTGGGACTAAATATGTATCTGGTTGGGACTGAGTATGCAACTAGTATGGTATTGAGTATGTGGTTGATTATTGGTCAAATCTCAAGTCAAGGGTACTGAAGGAAAAATGGTTTCTATTTCCTAGGCATATACAAATGACAAGAAAGTCAAAGCAATTCATTTTCCAAAAGAGGAAATGACTCATACCGTTAGCATCACATTTACACCTTCATTTCAAAACAATGATGTCACTTTATCCTTTTGCAAGTCATAATCATGTAAAGGGAGGTATTGTATTCATTATAAGGTTTTCTAAGCATGGGGAAATATGTCATTACAACTATTTTACCTAACCCTAAGTTTATGCGAAATTTGACTTATAGTAAAAATTTGGTTGCCACTACAAAATGTTTTCGTAGCACTTTTCAAAAAAAATTAAAACTTGATTTTTGACCCGTTAACCCATTTTTTAGCGCTAAAGTGGTGATCTATAAAATATCGGTCTTCCACATGTATGATATGTCATTTTCCAACTTCTTTTAGCCCAATTAAGCCTTTTAAGATCAAACCCTAGTTTGCCATGTTTTTCTTAAAACCGATTTTTCCTG
Source organism: Pinus tabuliformis (assembly GCA_031772625.1). Classification (NCBI taxonomy): domain Eukaryota; kingdom Viridiplantae; phylum Streptophyta; class Pinopsida; order Pinales; family Pinaceae; genus Pinus; species Pinus tabuliformis. The sequence continues at coordinate 1,710,232,158 of CM062819.1, forward strand.
GAAACCCAAATTTATAGTTTTCCAGTGCAGAAAGGTTGTTAGTTGTCTTGCAGTCCTTTGTTAGGGTATTTCAAGGTCAGTAAAGGTGTTTGCATGTCTTGGAGAATTCCAAATGGGCTAGTCTGACAACATGAAGAGGTTTGAACCCGATGGCATGTACTTCGAAGTGTAACATGAAATGATTGATCTTTTCAGAGATGTAGGTTGGAAACCAGTGTTTCAATGTTTTAATTGGTATAACCTTAGCAAGTTCCATGATTTTATCTTCTCCTTCGATGGAAACACAACTAGAATCAGGACATTGCAATTCCCTGCCACAAAAGAGTCTATTTTCTGAAGCAATGAGTTTTCCAGCAGAAGGTGAAAGATGGTTCAAGAAGTAGAGGTTGCTGAATGTGGATTTAAATTTCTTCCTGAAAGAAGATTGTCAAAATCAATATTGGAATGCAGGGGTCCTCCAAAGCAAACTGAAACCTCAATGGGTTGTTGCACTTAGAACTATCCAACTGTTCTTCACTTGTGAAGGTAGGTATTCCAAAGATTACCTATATCACATGAGGTTTCTCTGTCACTTAGCAGGCTTTAGGAAAATGAATTTTCCATATTTCCTACATCAAAATTTGTTGAAAATGTGCACTAAGGCAAGGAAGAGACCTAAATTACAAGCTCATGATGTTCGTCATCAGAGTCTCATTAAGATTTTATGTACTCAAGAGTTGAATAAGAAAGTAGAACAATTAAGGAAAATGAGGCAAAAGAACCCAAACCCATATGTACCTAGAAGATAAAAAAAAGGCCAGAACAAAATTCCTTCTCAAGTTGTAGCTTATGAGACCAAACATGAATCTAGCCAACCCCAGGATGAAAAAACATGAGGAGGTCCTATGAAGATGTTAGAGGTTGAAGTTTATGAAGGGAAGACTAGAAGTAAAAAAAGGCAACAGAGGATTATGGTAGAGGAGGAAGAATCAAAACAAAAAATCTCGAAAAGCAGAAAGGGCAAAGAGAAAGTTGAAACAAAGGATGACGAAGTCGAGACAAAGGTCAGGTTTCAGGGCAAAAGACCTCACACTCATCCTACTAACAAACTAAGGTTGAATTTCAAAGCTAGAATGAATCCTAAGTTGAAAGAAACAATTATAATCCTTGATGAAGAAGAAAAAATAGAGCAGTCTTCAAAAAGTAGAAAAAGACAGAGGAAAAGAGAGTATGCTAAGAAGAACAAAGGGAAAACCCTAAAAGATAATAAAATTCCACAAAAACTTACCAGAAGGGTGACAAGGAGTCAAAATAAGCTAGATATCCTTGTTGAGGTTGTAGAAGACATAGGAAAGTGATCATTTGACTTCAGGGGCAGAGTATAGCATAAACCCTAATTTTGTTATAGTAAACCCTAATTTTGTTGCACCAAACCTTAATGGATATTTAACATTTTTGTTTACTCTTGGTTAATAATCAAGTAGTAATCATTTTTTACTATACTTGGTAAGATATCAAATATTTTTGTGGCTAAAGGAGTACAAGTCAACATAAGGAAAGAAAGCAACGAAGAAGGCAGATAGTTACACAATTTTGGCATCATTTCCGGGTTCATGCATCAGTTGGCTACAACGAGAGAACATACGTTTAGCTTCAGAGATAAAGCCTGTAATGCAGCAGACCATTCTATATCCTATCTTGCAGTAGACACCTTGCTATTCTTCCAGGATACTAGCAACAATATAACAACCATGTGATCTGATTTGACCATGGATTATTTATCAAATTAAGGATCCGAGTAGCTAAGATGATCTAGTTTTTGTGATTTAATTAAAATATCAAAGATTATGTAAATATTTTGTAATTATTGCTACCATACTTCAGGGAGCTTATCTCTATTGTATTTTCTATATATTTCATCAATAATATGAAGAAAGGGTTGGTTTTCCTCAAAAGATATAGTCATTGTCTGTGTGTTTGAATACTTTAATTATTTCATTTTCCAAGATCAGTAGATTCTAACTAGTGATATAAATATCCATGATATAGTTGGTTTTAGTATGTATGTTCTCTGTGTTTTTCAACTTCTCCTTTAATAATCTCACAAATGCATTCCTTCTGAATGTTTGGAAAAGATAAATTAATTTAGAATTCATCTTTGTTTTGATGCTTCGATTTAAGTTTTCAAAGGTTACCATCTTGATCCTCTAAAGTTACCATAGGATTCATTGTGTATGCCCTATTGTAGTGGATTGTTCTTCTTTTTCTTCATCCATCTACAACAATGACAAAGGTCTAGGATCTGTTATCCACATTTCCTTTATTAATCATGATCAAACAACAAATTATCTTTGTAAACCTATCCAAACCCTAGCTATTTGACTCCATCATCCAATGAACTATTGATTTAAGGTCCAACCAAACCCTACATCAACATAACCTATCTAAGCATCTAGCCACAATGTAAAGGTCAGAGAGAGACCTCTCTAGATTGAAGGGGCTAGCCTTCAATCTGTAAGTTGGAGTGAAAAGGTTACCGTGGAAACTTCTCTCCTACAACCAAGAGAAACTTTATGAGTGATAACACATACCAAAACAAAAAATAACTGTTTATTTGGACTGTTTTTTTAATTCTAACACTTGACTAGTTCACTCTTCAAGATCCAAGTAGTTCAACAAAACATTTTGCAATTTTTTTTAATTGAACTGTTATTTTAATTTTAACATTTGACTAGTTCACTCTTTAATATCTAATTAGTTCAACAAAACATTTTGCAAGACATTTTTTACTAAAATCAAAGCATCCTCGCGAGTGATGTCGAGATCCACCACATCTTTCCACTTTGGAAGTGGATTCTCAACATCAGTTTGTTCCATAATTTGGCTTATATAGATGATTCCTATCCTCTGTATATGATTGATAATCCATGTCAGAATTAAAGATGAATCTTGCATACCTAGGATAGGACCTATACAACAAATCTGGTTCCAGTCTCCCATTGTAAATTTTCCATGATCCATTTTTTTACCTTGAAGATGCTATGCCAGATGCATGAGCCATTCTATTGAGATATTATCCTAGTTCGGTACTAGTCCACAAAAGAGCGATGTTTTAAACATTTAGCCTTAATAATGGATTGCCATATCCCTGTACCAAATATTGGTCTCTAGAAACCCTTGGAAAGCAAAGCCCACAAGCCTAAGGATTTTAAATATTTTAATTCCCATCCGCCTTGATCAGTCGGTCTAGAAATGTCCCTCAGACAAGCCAAATGAATTGTTTTTCTTCCTCTTGAGCCAGGCCATGGGAACTTGGGTATGATAACATTGATTTTATGGATAACCATATTGGACAATAGGAATAGTTGCATCCAGTACACCGCAAGGTTCTATAAAACAGATTGAATGTGTATCATCATGCCCCTCGATGACAACCACCTGTATGGCCAATTTGTTATCATGATCTCAAATTTTTCTATTATCCATTGCAAATCCGAAATTCGATAACAATTTGGCTTTAATCTGTATCTCAAATATGGTTCTATAAAACAGATTGAATGTGTATCATCATGCCCCTCGACGACAACCACTTGTATGGCCAATTTGTTATCACGATCTCAATTTTTTCTATTATCCATTGCAAATCCGAAATTCGATAACAATTTGGCTTTAATCTGTATCTCAAATATGTGAATCCATCATCAGGAGGTGCAACACCAACATCAAAGAAGTGTGAAATCTCTAAGATGATCTCCTGTTGATCAGAGGAATTTTGAGCCATTCAAGAAGAGACCACAAGCATCCCCTAATTTTGAGATTATGTGCAAGGGTTCTTTCCATTAACAAATGCATACCTGTCTAAAGATGAGTACATCATTAGCAAACATTAGATGATTAATAAATATCTTCTTAGTGATCTTAAGACCAACAAATTTATCGTCAATATTTCTACTTAGGCCATCAATGGCAAGAAGAAATAGGACAAAACTCCAATAATCAAAACAACATAACATATCATCAAAACACATGACATAATCCAGTGCATGATTTCAATAGATAATTTGATTTGATAATATGATTTTATACAGGATCAACCTAAGGAACATCCAATCAACACTATTGTGAGCCCTATGAAAATCTAGCTTGAGAAAAATAGCCTCCTTTTTGTGGGATTTAATCGAATGAATGTGTTCTTGTGCAATTGTAACAAGGTCTTGAATCTTCCTGTTGTTTGAAAAACCAATTTGTTCCACATATATGAATTCAGATAACTTCCCTTTTAGGCAATTTGCAATAATTATAGAGAGCATTTTATATGTGACATAGGGAAACAGGTATTAATCCTTGAAAGTTGTGTGACAAGAAGGCTTTGGTATGGGAGAAATGAAAGTAGCATTTATATTACTAGTGACCTTTCTAAGGCGACGGGTTCCTCTGCCAAATGAAGCAGATCCATTCCCATAATATCCATGAAATGTGTGAAGATCTTGACTGCCCATCCGTCCAATCTAGGACATCTATCTTTTGCAAAGGATTGAAGAACAACTGTTAATTCCTCCAGAGAAATAGGTTTGTCAAGCTCCAAAACCTTCTCCACCCAATATGAGAAATAGAAAGAGGGAGAAAAAATACACACAACACAAATCACTCTCATATTTTTATTTATCACAAAGACTACATATATATAGGATATAGATCAAAGACTTCGACGAATCTAGATCCTAAGAAAGTGGATATATGACTCGGAAATGCCACAAATACAACTCAGAGATAGGGAACAACAAATTCTAGATCGACTCCTCGTAACTCCTAATGACAACTACACATGACATGGAAACATTACTTCCAACACTGTCCCTTAATGCTTTCATGAAAAACACATATTACAACAACAAAGATAATTTGTTTGACTGGTCTTCATCAGCAATCACATCCACTATGGAATCTCACAAACACCGCTCTTTCACCACCACATCTTCGAGTTGTCACTTGATCTCCATTTAAAACGTAACCACCTCTGACCATCATTGATGAACTTTGTAAGACTAACAATATTAACAACTCGGCTTGTCAAGGCTTCCATGATATGAGCCATAAATTAATGAACCATCCTATGTACCAACAACCATCTGTCGGATATTTTGCTTTCAGCTATCCGTGGGTTGCTAGGATGGAGGTCTGGATATTGAATGTGTTCAAAAGTTGATTGAACAACTTGACCTTACTGACACACAAGAATTGATGTTTGGGACACTAAGACTTCCAGTTTAAGAACCACCAACCCTTTTTATAAGTAGAATTGAAAAAAATAGAAAACTACTTGACAAATACATTTTACAATGACAAACTCAATAATCATCAAACTATTAGCTGCCATTTAGGCATAGACAAGTTGCCATGTCCCTCCTTAGCACAGGTCAAAAGTTGTTCATCTGGTTCAATCTTTATCTTGGAGTTTTCTCATCTTCACAAAGCAACATTTGTTAGAGTGGTCAATTCCAACAAACTTACAGTCCATATTGGGTTGACCAGACTCAATATGTTTAAAATGCAAACTCCAAAATTTGAGATCGGAACAAGATTGCAACAAAAACATCTAACGCAAAGATCTCTTCTCGGCAGAAGCGAACAATTGTGATCTCCCTCCAAATATAACACTTTTGACATATATCACTAGCCACTTGAAACTCACCACACCTGATCTCAGATCCAGATCTTAAGTTCGGATCCGTACAGCGGCATGCACAGTTCCTGGGCACCATTTTGCAGATTTATAATATGATAGTGCACACAATTTTGACAAAACCATCGAGACATGAATTTAACTCCTTTGCAGGTTTGGCACAGATAAACACAAATAAAACTTTACAGATAGCAAGATGACGGAAGGATGGACGCTTGAAGAAACTGCAAACAACAAACAGATCTACACACAAGATCACAAATAATTTCACACACTGCAAATAAACTCTCACACATCTATACTAATATGTACAACAACAATAACACTCAGAATCCCTCACATATTCCTGGCCCTCCCTTGAGGGAGTCAAGCTAGTACCATCTCTGATACCATATTAAAAATAGAAAAAGAAAAAAAATACGCACAACACAAATCACTCATATTTTTATTGATCACAAAAATTATATGTATATATAGAATATAAATCACACGCATAAACGAATCTAGATCTTAAAAATACATATATAACTCGAAAAATACCACAACTTCAACTCAAACATAAAAAACAATTTTTGTATTCAAGCTTCTGTGATCCGCAATGAATTAAACAAAGTCTTTCGGTAGAAATCACATGAGAGAATTTTTTGGCCGATGCATTTCGAACCAACAAGTGTGGTTTATCATCAAGACAAGATGAAGAGGCAGGCCATGGCAAATGCTTAAATAGAGAGCAATGTAGAGACATAATTTCAAGTAACGGCTGTATTTGAACAATTTTGTTTAAATTATAATATTAATTTATTAATATATTAAAAACAAATATTATTATGTAACGGCTAGCTTTTGAAAAATATTTAAATAATGATATTATTTCATTAATTTATTAAAAATATTAATAGGTAACGGTTATATTAAACGGCTAGTTTTTGAAAAATAATATTTAAATTAATTTAATAAAAGCAAATATTACTAGTTCTTGAAAAATAATATTTAAATGATGATGATAATGATGATGCTTAACGTCCATTGAGACCAAACTTTGGTCTATCGGACCTAAATAGACGAATTATTTAGTTTGATTTAAGATTTTATTCCTATGCTCAAAAAGCTTGGAGAGAAGCCTCCCGAGCTCACTGTAATTTTGACAACATAAAAGGCTAGGAAGGTCAGTATTGCAAGAAAGGTTTTGAAACTTAGATCTAATGTGGTTGTATGCAGGGCACTCTAAGAGGAAGTGATTTTCATCCTCGATATTCGTATTCTCACAAAGATGGTAGAACTTTTCCATCCATGATGTTTAGGAATTGCCCAATGACCCGTTTCACTTTGGAGCTCATGAGAGTTCGTTGTAATCTTGGCTATATTAATTTTCTTCTTTGAGCTAGTTAAAACAAAGAGATATTTTTGATCTTCTAGGGTGGGGTTGATGACCTCCTTATAAAATCTTAATTTTGTTTTAGCTGTTAAATCTTTCTCACACCACATTTTTTCTTTGAATTTAGAAGTAACAATATTTTTAATGTTATTAATGTTTTGCAATGGAACATTCTCGTCGATCTCCCAACGGTTTAACCAGACCCTGGTATCTTTATACCAACCTCGTTTGAGCCTTAGGTGGTTTTGGCTAGAATTTACAGCTAGCTTAGGAAGTCTATGGTCTCCTATGTTAATGATATTAGTTTATTAATTTATTAAAATATTAATATGTAACGCCATCTTTATACCAACCTCGTTTGAGCCTTAGGTGGTTTTGGCTAGAATTTACAGCTAGCTTAGGAAGTCTATGGTCTCCTATGTTAATGATATTAGTTTATTAATTTATTAAAATATAAATATGTAACGCCTATATTAAACGACTAGTTTTTTGAAAAAATATTTAAATAATGATATTATTTCATTAATTTATTAAAAATATTAATAGCTAGTTTTTTAAAAATAATATTTAAATTAATTTATTAAAACCAAATATTACTAGTTCTTGAAAAATAATATTTAAATAATGATATTAGTTTATTAATTTATTAAAAATTATTAATAAGCAACTGCTATATTAAACAACGAGTTTTTAAAATAAATAATCAAAGTCAAACTTTAAAGGAGGGGAGTCAAAAATTATAAAAACGAATAAAGGCCCTAATCGAGACAAGATCATTTGATAAATAAAATAACTAATGGAAATAAAATAAAATAAATTAAAAATAATTAATGGAAAAATAAATAAAATAAAACAAAAATATACACAAGTGAATATATATATATATATATATATATATATATATATATATATATATATATATATATATATAAACAAAAACATATATATATCTAAAGAAAAATAATCAATAAATAAAACGGGGTCAACAATAAAATATGGGGCTCAGGTCCATTAAACAAATAACAAAAATAATAAAAGTAGTTAAGAACGAATATGGTGATAAAATACATAAAAAAACGAAGGATCAAGAGAATAAACTCTAATGAAGAATAAATCAACAACAAATACTATAAAAAGGATGCCAATACCTACATACATTTAACAAAAAAATAAATAAAAATACAACTAGGAAGACAAGACTGGGACGCAACTTCTACTAATATTCTAACCATCATCTCTATTCAAATTATTGGGTATTTTTTCAATTTCTAGGGCCTCCCTTAATTTTCGACGATGAAAATGACTAACCTTAGCAACGACTTGGGCCATCTCAATGCAGATGCGATGCTTAGATTTATCTGCATGCTTCGCCAAAGCAGAGGAGTGGGTCCTGCCATGCTTGATGTCAGCAACATGCTCACAAATCCTTTGATTAATCGAGCGACCAGTCTCACCAATGTAGGGAATCCCACAAGAGAATGGGATAACGTAAACACCCTTCATATTCTTGGGGTCCACTGGGTCTTTTTACATATCTAAGGGAGCTCCGTCTGGTATTTAAAGGTCGAAAGGTTGAAGCCACCTTATGCTTCCTTAGGATCCTTGCAATCTTATTAGTGGCCCATTGGATAAAAGGAAGATGAACACCAGAAAATCCATCCTTGGTATCTTTCTTAGTACTAGGACCTTTTTCAGCCTTGAGGAAAGCCTTAGTACATTGGTGTCTACTATACCCATTATTAAATAAAACTCTTAGGAGATGTTCTTTCTCTTCCTTGAGATGGTTTTCATCAGAAACTCTTAAAGCTCTAGTTGCTAAGGTGTTGAGAACACCAAGCTTTTGAGCTGGGAAATGATGAGAATTAGCATGAAGATATTGTTTCGTATGAGTTTTCTTACGATATACCTGATGAGAGAAAGAGCCATTATCATTCCTTGAGAGGAGGACGTCAAGGAAGGGAATACTACCATTACATTCAGATTCCATGGTGAACTTTATAGAACTAGATTGATTGTTAAGATGGAGGAAAAATAGTTCCAACTTTTCTTCACCATGGGATTAGATGACAAAAGTGTCATCCACAAACCTCTTCCACAACTTAGGCAGAAGACGAGAAGAGGCTAAGGCCTTTGATTCAAAATCCTCCATGAATAGATTAGCTACCACATGGGAGAGGGGGGAACCCATGGTGACGCCGCAAGTTTGTTCATAGAATTCCCCATCGAATGAAAATAAAGTAGAAGTAAGACAAATACCAACTAAATAAGCCGTATCAGGATCTATGATGCGCTTGATGACTTTGATGGCCTCGTTGATAGGGATATTAGTGTAGAGAGAGACCACATCAAATCTCACAAGCTTTTCATCTGGATCAAGCTTGAAACTCTTTAACTCATTAGCAAACGATGCAGAGTCCTTGACGAAGGATTTTGTATGGCCAACAAGGGGCTTAAGCTTCTGGGCTAAATATTTAGCAAGAAGATAAGTTGGCCCTCCTATCGTGTTGAGAATCGGTCTCAGAGGAGCCCCTTGTGAATCTTTGGCAGACCATAGATTCTGGGGGTAAGAGGGCAACTTTCCATAAGCTTATGACTGAACGAGTTGACCAAGCTACTGGCCTTTATAGCAAGAGCCACACTTTTGGAAATCTTCTCCAGAGGATCCTTGTTGAGTTTCCTATAGCTCCCGCTATTATGGAGGTGGTCCAACATCTTACGACGGTAATCATCTTTATCAAGAATAACCACAACACCACCTTTGTCGGCTTTGAGAACAACAATATTCTTATTATTGTTTAACGATTTGAGAGCATCAAACTCATGTTTGCTTATGTTATTCTTGGGGGGCTTTGCCTTTCTAAAGACAACCGCACAGTCTTGATGAATGATATATTTAGTGACGTCCGGTAAGTCTCTAATACCATATTCAATGTCACAGATGATATCGTCGACCGGGATCTTTCTAGGAGCAAGAGAAAAATTTAAACATTTCTCCAAAAGACTAAAGACAAGGCGATCAAAAGAAAAGCTAGAGAGATTGACAACTCTATTTTTCTCGGTAAAAGACTATCTAAACTATTGTATTATATGTACATGAAAACTTTTACAAACAGTGAGACATGCCTGCCAGGGCCAGCAAATGCACCCTAGATTTCTTGGCTTGAGCGCAGAGAGCTCCCACGCAGGGGCAGCATCTACAAAATTCCCAGCTTCCAAAAGCTCCCGCGCAGGGGCAGCACCGACTAGACTTCCCATAATCGTTGCCAAAATTAACAAAATTCCTCCAGAGAGGCCCAACAGACATGAAAACTAATGCACTAAGGTGCAACTTTACACAAAATAGACACAGGACTGCCCACGCAGGGGCTTACTACTGATATTGACTGAGTGCTATGGCTATCAGACAGCCAAAACTGAACCAACATAAACTGAACAGTGTAGAGAATTGACCAGAGACCATACAAACATGAACAAGACAGAGACAGAGGTGTCTGCTGCCAATAAACATAACCGAATTGCAAAACCAAATTACCCGCTGTTGCTTCAATCCTGGAATCGGGCTGAGGGTGGACGGATAGCTGCGAGATGTGCCTCAGCGTCTTCACAGAGGCTTTTATCTTCCTTGATGTACGCCCATCCATGTCCCTCTTCGACGCCTTCCCACATCGCCCTCCATTTTTCCTCGTCAATGCCCGGAGGTGCCGGCCCCAATGTAAGTGAGGGGGCCTGCATAGGTTCCTTCCCCCTGCTGCTTGCTTCCATCGATGGTTGCACAGCTGTAACAACCTCTCCAGAACCTCCCGGTGGCATTGGTGGTGGCGCCGCTGAAGCTTCCCCTCCAGAATCTCCCTGAGGCGTTTCCAACGTGCCCTGCTGATTCCCAGCTTCCGTTCCTTCAGGTAATTTGGTGAACAGGACTGAGACGTGGGCATTGAGCCCAACATTATCTGCTGAGCCACCCAAAGTGAAAATGACCGAGCCAAACGCGGGCAGCATAGGCTCTCCCTCTCTGGCACCGCCAACCTCCAAGAATTGCTCAGCTGGAAGCGGAATTGCTCTAGCTCTTCAATGACAGTAGCAACAGCAACAATGGTGATGCTCGTTTGCTGCAGGTTGTCGGGACGAAGAGCCACGCAATGGCCCTCTCCTACAGGGTTGTCGCTCCCGCACTTTCGCCATGTATACCTTGCAGCCTTCCTTGAATGCCTGAGAAGTGCCTTGGGCTCGATTACTGAGCGCAACCACCACTGAGATGAATTCTTTTGCGAGTAAGCTGGCTCGTATAGCCAATTGTTCTGGATTGCTTCCGAATTGCTTATCCCTCCCATAGCATTGCCCACAGCTAGAGCTCCCACCTGCGTTCCAGGATGGCCAGACCTCCACTCTCCGCGCAGCGTTCTGAACCTTCTCTTCCCTAAATCCAACATTCCTCTGTATCTGCATCGCGTCCTCGGCACCTTAACGGACTCAATTCCCTCGTAGCCTGTGTGCATTAACTGCATACTACTACCCCGATCGCTCTGTATTGAATGCTTCAGACTCAAAGATTGAACCAGATATCTAAGCCGGCGTTTCTTCAAGAGGCCGTGCTGTTCACCTGGGGTGGCACATGCGTGGCATGTGGCTCACCGTCCTTGAGCGTGTCAGCACCCGCATCCGGGAGAGATTGACAACTCTATTACTAGAAGAGGAAATAAAATTAGAACAACCAATATGATCCAAACTTAGAGTCTTATTACCAATCCTATTATTATTACAATTATCAAAATTGAAAACAGAGTCACTAACCTCATTAACATTATTATTCTTATTACGTCTAGTGATATTATTATTATTATCATCATCATCCAAACATAAATTATTATTGCTATTCTTAATATTATTATTTCTATGTTTGGTGAAAATATAATCACTATTATTAGTATTACTATTCAACCAATTATTATTATTATTTAATTGAATATTATTATTAATATAATCACTTCCACTATTATTAAAACCAACAAAAACCAAAGAAGAATTAACAAACAACCAACCTGAGGGAATCTGTCATGAGATTGTTCCAGCTTCACCTTCGATGGCAGAAGGGTGAGAAACACCGTCAACCCAAGATCGGAGAGCAGAGATTTGATTAGAATTAATTTTGCTTCTGGAAGGACCACGAAAGCAACTAGACTTATTAGGTTGCGAGATGAATTTCTCCGAGAGCTTATTGAACTTCTTGGACTGCTTTACTTTCCATATTTCTTCCAGAAGAGAAATATAACCGTTACTTAATAATATTTGTTTTTAATATATTAATAAATTAATATTATAATTTAAACAAATTGTTCAAATATAGCAGTTATTTATGTCTCTACATTACTCTCTATTTAAGACTTTGCCATGGTCTGCCTCTTCATCCGTTGGCCAAAAAATTCTCGCCATGTGATTTTTACCAAAAAAACACTTTGTTTAAATAAAAAACAACTTTTAAATCAACTCCTCAAAATAATACCCAAAACATGCATGGAAAAGAATTAATAAAATCCATTTGGGTGTCGACGTCAACGTTTTCTCGGCTCGGGAAGAAACCCGAAATATCACACAAATTCTTTGGAGCTCGTAAATTTTTCGGCTGAATCGGATACAATCTTACAATCTCCCGATTGTCCTTGTGTTTATGATAAACTAATTTGTTTATAAACGAGGTTAACGTTTTCCGTAAGTGGCTTCAATTTAATCTTGCGTTGAGAAACTTCATTTAAAAATGGCTTCAATTTTTTCAATAGGTGTTTAATTAAATCGGCCATGTTCTCTCTGGATTTCTCTAATTAAAAATATTTATTTAATAAAATAATACAACTAAACTAGCTCAATATGTAATTAAATTACATTTTAATAATATCTTTTTATGGGAAACAAAGAGGATATAAGACATAAAATTTAATACATTATAATATAAATTAAAATAAAATTTGATAATTACAATAAATTTATTAAAGTTTTTAAAATAATTTTATATGCAACCACACATTAAATTTAACTTTACCCATAATATGAGTTAATGCGACTTCACTTTCATTTTCACTGATTCTCTTAATTTAAATAACTCTCCATATCAGAGTAATTAATTATCTTTAACCTTCTTATCCTCGTGTTTCTGAAAAAGCAATTAGTTTATAAAGGAGATTAACGTTTTCCGTGAGTGGCATATTTGATTTAAACGTCTTGTGATCAGAAATTTCATTTGAAAACGGCTTCTATTTTTCCCATGGGTGTTTTAATTAAATCGGCAATGTTCTCTCTGGGTTTCTCTAATAAAAAATTATTTATTTAATAAAATAATACAACTAAACTGGTGCAACATGCAATTCGCCACCCGCCGCGAGCTCCGCCCAGCGCCGCCGCGAACACCGCCCAGTTCAATTTCGTAGACTGCCCTATACCAACAAGCGTGGATGCGCGCGTCCGACTCCAGAATATGAGGTTACGTGTTCGATTCACAGGTTCGATGTTGTGAGTTCATCTTTATTTTTGGTCCAGTTCAATTCCACGAACAATCATGTGGGTATGAACTTGCTCAGCCTCTTTGAGGGCTTTCAGATTGCCACACGCCAAGAATACACAAGCATAACTTTTAGAGTCTATGCAAATTGATCTCTGCAGAACAACCAGTGCTTCTTTTAATCTGTTCTCTCTGCACAATGCACTGATATCTGTGGCATTGGCAGTGACATAGTTATTAATGTTTTGGCATTTGTCCATTGCAATTCCAATCGCAGGGTTTGTGATGGTGTTTTGCAGTAGTTTTCCATAGAAACGCCTGCTGCTGTTCTTGTGATTGGCTGCCACGGACATTGACATCGACATTGGAGTGAACGCCATGCATTTGTGGTCACTCCAATGTCGATGTCAATGTCCGTGGCAGTCAATCACAAGAACAGCAGCAGGCGTTTCTATGGAAAACTACTGCAAAACACCATCACAAACCCTGCGATTGGAATTGCAATGGACAAATGCCAAAACATTAATAACTATGTCACTGCCAATGCCACAGATATCAGTGCATTGTGCAGAGAGAACAGATTAAAAGAAGCACTGGTTGTTCTGCAGAGATCAATTTGCATAGACTCTAAAAGTTATGCTTGTGTATTCTTGGCGTGTGGCAATCTGAAAGCCCTCAAAGAGGCTGAGCAAGTTCATACCCACATGATTGTTCGTGGAATTGAACTGGACCAAAAATAAAGATGAACTCACAACATCGAACCTGTGAATCGAACACGTAACCTCATATTCCAGAGTCGGACGCGCTACCATTGCGCCACGCATCCATGCTTGTTGGTATAGGGCAGTCTACGAAATTGAACTGGGCGGTGTTCGCGGCGGCGCTGGGCGCGCTACCATTGCGCCACGCATCCATGCTTGTTGGTATAGGGCAGTCTACGAAATTGAACTGGGCGGTGTTCGCGGCGGCGCTGGGCGGAGCTCGCGGCTGGTGGCGGAGCTAGGCGGAGGAATTTCCGGCGGCCGGAACCGGAAGTTTTTCCGAGCGGTGATGGAAACCGGCCCATTCCTCCGCCTAGGTAGACTACTCCTTAAACTACACTTAAAAAATATTCCTCTGTGGTCTAACCGTCTTACTGAGATACTGTGTCGTGAAAAGCCCGGTTCTCAAAATAGAATTCAACTCTTTTCCCGTATCTCAACGTACACGGAGAACGTATTTTATTCCGTCCGTGTGGTCTTTTGAATGAGTCTTCAAACCCAAAGATCTTTCGCCCTCTAATTTAACATCTGGTTTTCTGGGCGGTGTCGATACTTTTCCCAAAAACCATTACATTATATATTGCGCGCGGAGAGAATAGAACAGGTAAACAGGCCAGCAAGCCCATATTGCGTCTCTAATCGGTGTGGTGAAGCTGTTACACATCTGGGAATTCTCTCCACCGTTGGGAAATTTGATTCTCTGGCCACTCTTCGTATTTCCATTTCATCAGGATCGCGATTTGTCGGGAGCCATCTCGGAGTTTGTTTTTTCTGGTTGCGAGGGTTTCATTTTTGTTTACAAATGAGTAACCAGACATGGAGATGGAGCGGGGATATAAGGGGCGGCGTGAGATTCTTGTTAGCAGAGCAACCCATGGTCACGCATTTCAGATGGGACCATCACACTTGGGGTTCTACGTGGCACTTCCCCCTTCTTGCCATTGCCTCCTACCTGTTGCTAATTTTGCTTCTCAAGATTCTGCTCATACCAAGGAAAAGGCCGTTGCCTCTGGGTCCTATCCCTGCCATTCATAACCTCTGCGTGGTCCTAGCTTCAGTGGCCATCTTCTTGGGCTGCTGGGAAGCCACGGCGGTGGAGCTCAGAGAGACGAGATGGATTTGGAGTAGGAAATTTAAAAACGCGGCGGAATGGGTGATGTGCTTTCCCCTGGGCACGCGCCCCTCTGGCAGAGTGTTCTTCTGGTCATACATCTTCTACCTCACAAAGTACCACCAGCTCTTCGACACCGTCATATGGATCCTCCGCAAGAAGCCCCTCACCTTCCTCCACGTTTTCCACCGCGTCGCGGTCGTTTTCGTGTGCTACGCGTGGCTGGAGTTCTCGCAGTCGCTGCAGATCGTGACCATCCTCGCCACCACGCTTCTCTATGTCGTGGTTTATTCGTATTTCCTCTGCCGCAGCATCGGTTGGGGTTGCTGGTCCTCTTTTCTGCCCGCCAATTGCCAGATGGTGCACTTGGCATTCACATTGCTCACCTACGTTGCTCTTCTTGCGCGACACTTCACAGGCAAGGAAGGCTGCAACGGAATTGGCGCGTTACTTTTCGATGCCCTTTCCAACGTTACGCTTCTCTGGCTGTTCCTCAACTTGTACATCAAGCAAAGATGCAGCAACGCCAAATCAGTGAATACCGAGCACGACATGACGATGAAGAACAAGAAGCACTTGTGACAACGAATACATTCACCTGACCATCTCCTCTGTTATTGTCAGATGCTGGCTGAAAGTGCAGCCGCAGTAATGATGTGGGGAGAGCTATTTCCTGTAGCTTGCGAAAGAGGGTTCTGTGTATCCTTGTAATGGTAAATTTGAAAATGAAAAATCTCTGCCTCAAATGGTAATAAACTGTAACATAGCCATCTCCGTATGGACCATAAATTCATTTCATTTAAAATTGATTTATCTCCTTTAAGGATCAGCCACCGAAAAAAGGCGTTCTCTGCCAAGGCCGCCACCGAAGAAAGGCGTTCTCTGCCTAGGCCGCCACAATTTTGAGCAGCCACCAAAAAGAGCGCGTTCTCTGCCAAGGCCGCCACAATTTTGAGCAGCCACCGAAAAGAGGCGTTCTCTGCCAAGGCCGCCACAATTTTGAGCAGCCACCGAAAAGAGGCGTTCTCTGCCAAGGCCGCCACAATTTTGACCAGCCACCGAAAAGAGGCGTTCTCTGCCAAGGCCGCCACAATTTTGACCAGCCACAGAAAACCCGCCACAATTTTGATCAGCGACTTAGGGTTCTCTATAATGTTTGAATATTATTTTAGTGGAAATGGATTCAACACCATTAAAAAACTGAGAACACTCAAAATCCAAATCCTGAAACTTGACGACTGTAATTGGGATTTCCAATTTTTTACTAAACTTTCTCAAAATACCACCTGAATTTCTACAAGTTTCTAGACAAAATTGTGGGCTCTTTAGACTGAAGCTATTTTTGTATATAATCCACCAAAAAAATATTCAGAAGTCATTGGTTTATATAATATTTTTCGGCTGAATCGGATAAACCAATTCGTTTATAAACGAGGTTAACGTTTTCCGTAAGTGGCATCTTTGATATAAACGTCTTGCGTTGAGAAACTTCATTTAAAAGCGGCTTCAATTTTTTCAAGGGGTGTTTTAATTAAATCGGCAATGTTCTCTCTGGATTTCTCTGATAAAAATATTTAATTAATAAAATAATACAATTAAACGGGTGCAAAATGGAATTAAGCTATATTTTAATAATATTTTTTTATTGGAAAGAGAGAGAAGTAAGATATAAAATTTAACACACAATAACATAAGCGGAAGTTTTTTAATTGATCACATAAAATATAATAATTATAATAAATTCGTGAAAGGTATTTATTTTTTTTTAAGTAAAAACTTTTAAAATAATTTCAAATGCAACCACACACTAAATTTAAATTTAAAGCTTTCTAAATTTAAATAGTTAAATTTAAACGAATTTAATTGGACTTTTCACCAGCTCTCTAAATTTAACATTTTTATTCTCGTGTTTATGAAAAAGCAATTTGTTAATAATCTTTCCTTGATAACTATGATGAGTCAACCTACATTTCCGAATAACAACTTTCCTTGATAACTGTGATGAGTCAGCCT
This sequence comes from Pinus tabuliformis, assembly GCA_031772625.1. Lineage (NCBI taxonomy): Eukaryota > Viridiplantae > Streptophyta > Pinopsida > Pinales > Pinaceae > Pinus > Pinus tabuliformis. Next base: position 1,710,249,567 of record CM062819.1, read on the forward strand.
ACATTCGCTGATAACGGTGAGAGATCACTGTTACAGCGAGAGATGACTGTACTCACTTCTAGTTTGACATTAATATTTTTCACAACTTTTCAGTCAGCCAAATAATGATGACTTAATGATGATTATGATTATGTTTTTTGATAGTAAGAATTTGCAAATTTAAAATAAAAAAGAATAGAGTATATACATTTATGTAAGATAGATTTGTCATCAATAATAGTATATTGTATTGAAGGAACGATTAAAAATATAATTGTAAATTCTTATAAACTCATCATATGATGATGTTTTATTGCAATGTTTTTATTCTATCTGCTCTGCTTGAACATGTATTTTTCACTTTACATATGTTTCTATGCGCAGCCCGGCTTTAACAGACATCTTTCCTTTTTATAATGCTGAATCTGTTACATCAGCTGACGCCATCAAATTCCAGGTGCATGTCATTCATAAGACTAAGATGGATTTGTGCGCGTGAGCGCATGATGTGACGGTCGGGGCGGTTCGTTTGCATGCCCCTCGACTGCAATCGAGTCCTGCAGAGCTGCGGTTGTAGCATATTATGCTCCATGGAGACCCCGATGCCGGAATTTGATATTTGTTTTGATGTGACCGCTGTCAACATGTTCTGACACGCAATTGTACTAATATATGTAAAAAAAAGAGGGCCCATAATGCTTTTGTAGGGAACTAGCCCCTCCCATTTAAAAAAAAAAGACTAAGATGGATTTGTGCTGCTTGTAACTTCAGTAAAACAAAGCAAATGATAGGAAATATTAGTACTAAGCTTCGCTCTATTGCTTCAAAATTCGGATGGATGTGGTTTTTATTTCGGTGGTGGATTTTATTTCAGATTTGTTCTCTGAAATAAGACATATATGGAAATGTTGACATGTATTTTATCAAATAGTTTTTCTATAATTATGCTTTCAAGTTTTTATGGCATGGTATTGCAAAGAACAAAATAATTTGTCATTACATCCACAATAATGTGTTTTTTCCATATCCAAATTGCTAGCAACATATGCATGATAGACTATGTCAGCATGATTAAGCATAAGATTTTTGGTTGATTCCTTGAAGTCTGGAATTTCATTTCTTGAAGTTACACAACGAATAATCTTGTTTCCTACATATTCAAGAAGTGATTAAATGATGATCTAATGCAAAAAGGAATTTGTTCCAATTGCTTCTTTGGTAACCAAGAATGTTCCAAATTAAACTGCAAAAACCTTAGCAAGACAAAACACTAATTTGGTGAATTCAAAATCTACTTTTATAAAGTCGCAATGGAAAATTATAGGCCTGTTCCATAATAGGCTTCCAAGTCATGGAAAAGGGAATGCCAATAGTGTTTTAGGGTTTTCTTGACCCTTCGAATATATATATTTTACCGTAGACCATTATCATGCATTGTCTAAAACCCTGTAAGTAAAGATAATTACATTATCTCGACTCTGCCCAATCTTATATCATGGACCATGTGTTCTTCTTGCATTTCCTATGCAGGATCCTCTTATTGTTCATTCTTCATCTCCTCTTCCTACAACCACTTTTTTTTGTTCCTCTACGTTTGCTCTTTTCCTTTCATCCTCTGCTTTATGCTTCTTCAATATTTCCTCTTGTTGCCTCTTCTACAACTCCTCTACTTTTCTCTTCTTCAACTCTTCTTTCTTCTTTAATAATTCGTCTTATTTTCTTGTTCCTCCTTTTGTTTGTGCTCCACCTCTCTTTCGCGCTCTTCTTCTAACCTTTTCTTCTCCCCCTTCCTTCGCTTCTTTTGTTGCTCCACCTCTATTGCACCTTTGCAAAGTGGATCAACCTTGAAGTTTCTGCCGATCTTTGCTACTGGATCATGATTTAGCCTCTTCTTTGATAATACAAGGTCAACTTGAGTAGTCACTTCCTGCTAAATCTCCTCCATCTATCTATCTGGTACCTGTGAAACATGGGAGGGCCCTGCCTCATCTCTTGTTGATTCTTGTACTAGTTCTTGATCTTCTCATCTTCAGGAACTATCATAGGTACATACATCTAGGTGTAACGTATTTTTTCATAATGTTGTCTACAAACATTTCTGGAATCGTATCTATGAAAACTCATTACTCCAAAATGAATACACCTATGTTCTTCAATCTTAACTTTGACAACCTTAAAGCTCTTAAGCTCATATGATATGATCTGTAAAGGAAAATAGGGCGAAGGGGACTTATTCTTCCTTTGGATATGTTAAGACAAATAATTGTTCAACTGATAGGAAACCTCTTGCAAGACCACGTTATTGGTCACATATCTCGGCATGAGATGAGGGGCAATTCGACACCTGAAAAATCTGATGTATGTTCCATGTGGTGAAGCAAACCAATCTGCAACCTCATAGAGTGCATCCTTCACTTGATTTTTCATGCAGGGAGGTTCTATCTCAAAAATCATCTTATATACAACTACAAAGAAATGCTCGGTCAATTTCGTATATACTCCTTAGAAATTGACTTTTGGCAACAATCTGCAATGAAAATAGACAAAAAACTTCTCTTGAGGGGTCTAATTCCATTTCACCCCTGTGAATTCATAGCAAGTGCAGATTCTATCCAACAAATAAGCGAACATATAGAATTCTAGTGACTTTTTGGCTTGTAAGGCTATCTTAGTCTGTTGTATATTGATCTGCAATTCGTGAGAGAGTATGTCGGCCTAGTTGAAGATATTACCTCTAGAAATAACTAATTTTAGTAAATAAATCCATCTCTCTTCAAAATACTTTGCGTTCTTCTGCCCATGCAATATTCAGCACATTGCCATAATATACTGGTAGACATTTCTCAAGGATTTGGTCTTGTAAACCACACTTGGCCTTTGGTGAAACTTTACAGGCTCTTGCCACCATGACTTGAGAATCTCCCAGGTGTTCACGTTATCCCAATTTGTGTAGAACTGTGTATTCAAATACTGCTTGGGAGTTACCATCTTATAATAGGAATGTAAATCATGAGGGTGATAGGTTGAAATCTCCTTTCCACTTTCATTACTGAGAACCAAGTTATTTTTATCCATAGGAAGTAAAATCCATTCAATAACTTTTGCACAAGGTAGTACTGGAAATCTGCATGCTACACTATGAATTTTGGACCTCTTAATGTTTATGTATACTTCCCTTTCTTCTAAGTTTTTTAGGAATTCCTTTTCTATGAAGGAATCTTTTATATCCTTCCATGATACTTCGATAAATTTGTGAATGAAGCATTTTGTGTATGATAAGATAGAAATAGTTGGTTTGGTACATTCCACTACCTCCTTAGTAATATTCTCTAAAGTCTCCTTTGATGTAGCTTGTCGAGTGGTGGGAGGAATTGTTTATTAAAAAGTTGAGAGACTAATATGTCCTATGTCTGCAACACTTGCAAGTGGAAGATCACTCATTGTGAAAAAATATTAGTTCCAAAAAATCTTCTAGCTACCACATACAAAACTATGCAAAAGAAAGTGACTGAGAAAGATTGGGCAAGTTTGGAGCACAAGTTTGTAAATATGAGACAAGGTGGCTTCACTAGCCACTCAAAGTGCGCACTACACTAAGACAAGGAAGAGAGGGTGAAATTTGGGATCATAGTGCACAAGCAAGGCAAGGCTAGAGCTTAGAACTACACCATGCACACTTGTTAGAGAGAAGGGCTTCCCTTGGGTGCAACTTGCAGTTGCAATGAGCAAGGGTTCGGCACACTACTGACTAAAAGTGCGCAATTCACTAAGGAGGCTTAGTACAGGCACAAGTCACAGTTGAAGTGGGCAGGGATGCCTCATTGTGTCTTAGAAGTGCGGCATGCACTACAGAGGGAGGCTTCTTCTTAGCTGGGCGTAGTTTAGATTTGCAGTGGATGCTTGTTGCTTGGAAGTGTGCAATGCTCCAAGAGAGAAGGGTTAGGTCAAAAATGACTAATTGATGATCAATAATAATTCACTAGAAAAAGAAGCAACCTGCATGTGTTTATATATCATGTCACAATCATTACTAGAAGGTGAAAGGTCATGGAATGAGAAGATTTAATAGAAACACCACTTGCAAAAACAATACGACACTTATAGGAGAAAGAATGGATAAAACTAACACTTAAAAAAAATAGATCAAAGCACCACTAAAGAAACAAAAGAGCCAATAAAAATAGCAAAACCAAACAAAAGCAACACTTTGAAAAACTTGCTAAGAATCGGTGCACTTGTGATCAAGAATGAGAAAACTCCTTGCTATGAAAGAATGTGCTCAGCTAATGATTGTGAGAATCAATAATGAGTTGGGATCCTTATAAAGAAAAAGTTCATGCAAGGAAAGATTAGGGTTTCAATGCATGCTCGCCACTTGTCATTTGATCACTAAGTTAGGTGAGTTAAGTGGGAGAGAATCCCTATTTCTATAGGAGTGCACTCTTCATGCAAGCAAGGAAGTGTGCATGAGTGTGTGAGACATGATGTGTGCACCTATTAGAGACAAGGAGTGCGCAATTGCTAAGGACAAGTAGTGGCAATTGATGTCAACAAGGAGTGCAAACTCACTATGGACAAGGAGTGCACTTAGCTGTGATAAAGAAGTGTGATCCACTAGGAAAGGGAAGTGTGCTCTTGCTCAAGAGGGCACACTTTTCTCTGACAGTGCATGTGTAATCACTAAATTCGGAAAGTGCACTTTCACTAAGGAAAAATATTCCACTTTCTTACTTTTGTGTGATGTGCATGTTAGGTGAAAACAGTTTGGCTAAGTCAAATAAAAGCTAGTTCTTTTCCTATCTTTAGAAAGACGACACAACGATTTCCAAAAGATGAGAAAGCGACACTTAGGAAACTTTGACCTAAAAAGAAAAACAACACTTAGAGATGTTGATAGGATAGTTGAAACATAGGAAAACATGAACAAATGACAAGACGACATAAGATAGCTTAGACCGACAAATCAAGAAAACATAAGTAGGCTCCAAAATTGAATGAGGAAAAAATTTTGGAGGGTCATTGTCATAACGACAACACAACCATATACTCAACTACTCCATCTAGGAACTATGACATTATGCACTATGGTTTCAATTTATTATAGCAACAACACAAACTACAACATAACACAAACAAAAGAACCTACAAACTACAAAAGTTGCTCAAATTATATTACAACAAATTGTGAAACTATAAGAGTAGAGATGATTTGTGTGCTAAGTTCTAAAAAAGGAGGTCATGTAGGTAAAGTCCCATGTACAATAGAATCCTCTGGATATTAAAGAGAACTTGTACAATATAATGAACCAACAAATATAAATGGAAATATTTCATTCAAAAATTCAAGGGAAGCCTATGATAATATGCCTGAACAATGATGATTCAAGGGGAATGCTATTATTTTTGGACTTAATGCAACATTGATGATAACATGAATTTTATTCAACATGAAAAGCTAGGAACATCCATATGATTTTATCCTTTTAAGGCCATGATCTTGGTTGTTGATAGCCAAGTTTTAGTGCATGTCATTTTTGTGGTTTGAAATAATTAGTGATCATGCCTTGTAACAATGTCTAAGCCATCCTACATTGGAGGCATAACGATGAAAATAGCTAAATTATTAACAACAATTGCCCATAATTATCCTAAAATAGTGGGCTCAAGCTTGTGCAAATCCCTTTGGTTGACATATGTTGATGCCAAGAACATGTCTTGAATGATATTCATGGAAAAAATATAGTTATAATATGGTTTATTTATTATCCCTTTGAGTTGTAATGAGGTAGAAAAATATACCCTTTTAAAGCTCGAGATATTTTTTCCAAGAAAAAGAAAATATGAAATCAAGTGTCTTAGCAACAAAAGAACATGCACTTCACGTGGTTGGAGAAAAATGACCTTGAAGATAGTTTTAGTGTGTTGTTAATGAAATTATATTTTGCAACAAAGAATATATCATAAATAAATCGTAGTACCGCAAGTGTTAATGCACTCTTTTCTCCAATTGTGGTTGTTGTCATTACAAAAACATGAGATACACCTCCACTAGCCTTTGTGGAAAGTGAGTGATACCCGCCAAATATTTCAAATAAAATGTAAATATACCCTACTTTGATGCACCATATCGAAATTTATATAGATACTAAAGAGAAAACCAAAGTTTTGTGAAAATTACCCTAATGAAGGAACCCCACTAGGCAAGCTAGTGACACCCAAATAAACGAATAGTGATATACTTGGAGTGCTACTTTCTACTTTGGTTGTCATGGAAGGAAATAAAGATAAATTTGTTTATAAAGTGTAAGAAATGATAGAAACAATCAGTATGCATTGAAACAAAAGGAAAATAAGTGAATCCCCACTAGCAACTTAAAAAGAGCAGATATATCGAGTTATAGAGCCCATATAAATTTTACTGGAATGCATTCTACCTACTAGATCCATCTACTATCTGATCCATTGAATCTTTCACTAATATTTTTGGTAGCTCCCTCCAACATTTGTTTATCCACATCTTGCTTTTCCCTCTTGCTAAAATAATCTATTGGTTCTCTCGTCTTCCCAACTTTCTCATTGTTATTATGAGGATACCCATCTTTGTATTTCTCATGCTGCGTTTCTACAATAGATTTGTTTTGCCTTGCTTCGTTTTGGAGCTTCCCTCCTTAAATCTTAGCAGCTTGTCTTGCGCTGCCCAGGTATTTGTGTTTTCATTTGAATTTATCTTTCACTTTACGATTTGTGTCACTTGCTTTTCTGTCTAATCACAAGATGACCCCCCGTGACTTGGTTGCATTTGGTACTTGCACTACGTTGGAAAATTACGCAGTCCTAGAGGGCAGCCAACCTTGCTCTTAGGAATTGTGCAGTGTAGCTTAGTAGTGAGCCTTGCCCTCAAGAATTAAGTAGATCGGCCCAGCAGTGAGCTTTGGTTCTAGAACTGCGTAGACCCAGCTGATAGATTGTCCTAAGATGGGAAATTTCACAGAGCATGAGAGGCATCCAACGCCACTTAGCCCAGGAATTGTGCAGAAGCATTCACTCAACTGCTACCCGATGCATGTGCCAGCAGGTTGTTCGGTTCCCTCCAGAACTACGCAATTTATCCATGCATGCATGGCCACCTTTCCTGAAAAAGAAAAAACACAAAAAACAACCCTAAAAAACCGAGATCTATTTTTAGCACTAGGAGTTACACTTGATTTAATTTTAGAAAATTGTTGCCACTTGTCTCTTTTTCCTAGATTTTTGGCATGCACGTCATAAACCTTAAATCGATCAAATCTATTTAATGGAAACCTCCAGAGCTCATTTGCAAATTAGATCTTGGAGCTCTGTCATTCTTGAGGCATCTAAGAAACTTCGGCATGATCGACACAACTTTTCTGGGTAAGTTTTTCTTTTCAAGTCTTTTGTTTCTTTTTTCTGTCACTTTTGTTTCCTTGGCCTGTGTGAGTGTTGTTTTGCATGTTTTATTGAACGACTGCAAGCGTTTTAGTTTTTCTTAACTTGTAGAGGTGTTGTTTCAAGTTTGTCATTGCCTTTATTAAATGTCGAATACATAACCCCATTTTTGCACTAACGGTCGTCGTTGTGGCAACTCTCCCCAAAAGCTTCATTGTTCATATGTTTGATTGATTTATGCACTTGCTTTGATTACATGCATGACCATTCACTCAGATCTGCACCATCCTTCGTTTATGTATGCAGATATACTCATTTTCAAGTTTCCCTTGGGCAAATCTTGGATGTCGTGGCTCTGATCTAGCTCTTCCCGACATGCACTACACATTTCTAGAACTCAAGGATCTGCCTTGGCTCTAGGAATTGCATAGATGTTTTTAGTCATTGGCTCTAGTTGCGCTTTATGCAGTTCCAAGAGTCAATCTCGAGTCTTACCCACTGAGATTGCACAATGCACGGCTCCAACCAGCATCAAGCCAGATTGAATTGTGCATTGCATAGTTCCAATCCACAGAAAACCACACTCGACTATGCTCTGCGCAGTTCCAGTCATCAGTACCTCTCATTAGAAGCTGGGATTGCATAATGCGCAGATCCAGCTGACAGTTCCTCACCTCAAATAGTCACAACTGGGAAATCTTGCCTAACAGTTGCCCAGTTTGTTGCATGGCCGATCCTTGAAGTTCTTTGTGTTTTTAAGCTGACATTTTCTTGTCGTGAGTGTCCACTCTGTCTCCAGTACATGAGTTTTTGAGAAGCTTCTTAGCAGTACAGGCAACATGGTTTCCAAGAGAGATGGATTAAAGGATATTATAGAGAGCAACACTGGAGATATAGTTGAACAGGTGCCAATGAAGTTGCCCATCTATGCAGACACATAGGCTTTGGTAGAGAAGGACATGAAGCTTACATGGAAAGAAATAAAACACATATTTGCAGGTAGCTTCAAGGAAGATATGGAAGATCGTCAGGTCTATGTCAACATCCACAAGTCAGGCTTGTACAGGGTTGCATGCAGGTACCCCGCCTTCCCATGCGTGGATATCATTAACTGGATTGTCTCTTCGGATGGAAAACTACCATCATATGTACCACTTGCTACAACTGGTGAATTACATGGATGCACTGTTCTACACTCCCAACAGTAATGTGAACACTAGAGACATAATGAAGCATTGAGTAAAAGAGCCATCGAAGTTCAGAGTGGAACCCAACTAGGTCTACAAGACGAAGTCACTCAGGAAGGCTTACCAACTCTTGGTCACCTTTGCATGTCGCTTGTATGGTCAAGAGACCATGGAGACCTTTCCGCAAAGTTGGGTGGTTATGTTGGATCAGTGGGAAAATGAAGGAAGGCCATTCAACTGGTCTGACATGTTGGCTCTTAGGTTTGAAAGTGCATGTGTCTAATGCCTAGAGTATGTCTAAGGATGAGCAAGTAAGATTATTTATGTCCCCATACCTTCTTGATGCAATTTGTGCCCAACAACAGTTCCCTGGCATGGGTTGGACATGGACACCATAAGAGGATGTTGTGAACATCTATTGCAAGTTTCTCTCCGAGTGCAGCTACCGAGGAGTCATGGTGAGGCTATCTGACCACTTCATCACCCCACTGTACAGGATGATATTCGAACAGGATCCACCTTACATGTCCCAAGAAGTGATGTAGACATTGCTTAACATTGCAGATTAGTATGCCTCACATGGTGGCACCTTCATCATGATGTTTTTTGTGGAGAAGCCTCCGCATGAGCTACTGAGGTTTTCCATAGACAAGATAGTCATGCAAGATGTTACATATCACATCTCCACGGGGTTATTAGCACGACTGCATAGGAGGAAGAAGGCACCATGGCCTACCCTTCCTTTGCAGATTGAGTTGTACGAGATCCGTACCTTGAAGGATGCAAATGTCAATGTCAAGGACTTGAAGAAGTTTGGGTTTGGAACCAAGAGTTTCAATTTATATGATCCCCACTGCATATGAAAGAACCATTGTGCGAAGGTGTATTACCCATGGATCCACGGGGCATGTTATTGGCCAAAGGAAGATCCTTGGAGGTATTTCTACAATTCCTCTAGGCTCAATGAACCAGTCAACATAGCAGTAGAATGGAAAGTAGCACTGCAGGCAGCAACACCACAGGAAGAAACAACAACGACAACAATGAGCAGCAAAATGGAACAAGACAAAGGCAAGAGGAATATTGCCGAGAGTGCAGAGGCTGAGACAAGCTACAAGTTTAGAGAATAACCTCTTGTTGAGAAAGTAGCTTTGGAGATAGAGGCGAAGAGGTGACAATGTGAAAGGAGAGTAGAATGGAAGAAGAGAGAGAAGAAAAGGTTGGAATATAGAAAGGAAGTTGTAGGAAACAGAAAATAAGTTGAAAGCAGAGTAAGAGCTCAGGAGGAGAGAAAGGGAAGAAAAGCAGAAACAAGAACAAGAGGAAAGACAAGGCACACTGATAGAGAAAATTGCACCTATACAGGTTGAGACAGCAGAGCAGCTAGTAGATGAAGAAGAGGGTGAGTAGGTGCAGGTTTGGGAACTCGCTCAACAGGCTGAGAAAATGGTTAAAGAAAAAAACATGGAGATAGAACAAGAGCCACAAGACCAAGACATCGATCTCATGCCGAGAGAATCTGAGGTCGCACCACAGTCTCTACCACCTGCAGAATCACAACTAGTCCCGAGAGAGCAAGGAGAGGTTGTTCTCCTTGATGATGATCCGGAGATGGATGTGTACAATCTTTCATTCAAGAATTCACAACACAGGAAGAAAGAAGTTCCTGGATGATCACACATCACCTGTGCACATAGAGGAAAGGGTGATTGTGTCATATGTTAGAAGACATCCAACTGCCATGACCGAGGCTTCTGAGGCTTATGGAGAAGCCACCAGTTCGACGGTCAAGTTCTTGATAATAGAGAATGATTATATGGCGAAGGACTTGCAAGAGGCCATGCAGAGAACATAATAGTCCGTAGGATCCGCTATGGAAGAAATGAAGAAAGCAATACTTGTGGAGATATCAACTTTGGAGACCACCATGCGGACATTGCATAATAGATTTGTCATCATGCACAAAGCGGTTGTTCATCTATACAATTTTAAGTAGTAGTTCACGAAGATAGCCCAAACTCTCAAAGACATCCATGCTTCTATTGCACATGTACAGGAATGGACAATGAGGTACAAGGGAGCCCTACTTTACTTGCACAAGATGATGAAGCTGTAGGAAGAGCTAGACAAAGCACATATTCAAATGTTGATATGGAACTATGAGCATCTCCCTCTGCTCATCACCAGCATTGAGGCTTCCTATGCACGGTTGTATAGGAGTCTGGATGTCATAGTGAGGACACACAGGATCCCTTCGATCAAAACCCTCACTTAAGCCATGAGGAAGAACCAAGTCATGCTAGAGGTCAATGGGTACATAGAGTAGTTGATGCGCGAAGCCACCAATGATGACTTGCAGTTGAGCGTAGAGAACATGCAGAAGTACATCAGCGGTCCAACCACACTCAAGACATTGCTACACATGCTTCAAAATGAACTAGACAAAGGTTTCAAAACCATATACCCGAAAGCCATGAAGGCAAGGGTTTGCTTCGATAAAGACATCACCAAAAATTATGGTGACACAATAGTGCAGTACCAAGCTTGGTATCAGTTCATCACCGAAAACCACCTCGAGGAGGTTACCGAGTTGGTATTTCCCCAAGACCCTGAGTGATGTTGTTTGTATTGACAGGTTGAGTCAAGACTATTTTGTCCCACATGGGTATATGTGGAAATTGTATTATTGTAAATATGTTGTACGTGAAATTCCAAGTGTCACTAGTGGAATGTGAACAATCATTGTGTAATGTGAAGAGTCATGAGGGTAGTCCAAGAGTCAAAGGGGAATGTCAAGGGTCACCCCACCCTTCGCTATATATAGAACCTCATAACTCATAGTATAGGATTTTGGGAGACAAGCTTTTGGCTAGGCATTGCTTAGAGAAGGCTTGGAGAGTATTGTGATGAGCCTTGGCTTCTCCACAACATAGAGCGAGTACATCTCTTTGGAGGAGCAGGCGGTGTTGATTGTAATGTTCCACTATTGGGGTTAGTGGCTGCCAATGGTGAATGTATGGATGGAACTTTCACTTAATAATATATAACAATGGCAACATGTTTTCATGCATACGTTGTTTTTGTAGTTGGATTATTTTGGTTGCTTTAGAAATGTATGTTATTTAACTTACGCATTTGTGTATGAACTATTTTGTATGCAATTGTATGAATCTTGTTGTAGATGTGATGTTGGTTTAACACATCACTTTGATTTGTGGACTAGTCCGCTTTCCATCTTGTGATTTCATTTCGCTCGTGTGTTCCTTTTAGGTCACATATTAGTACAGGCTTCTAAGGGACACACTTTACTTTCCCCTCAGTGTGTTAGAACCCCCATTCATCTCACTTGAATCACTGCAAGGTCACACACTTTCTTCTGACAAAGTTATCATGCTTACCTCTGCGCACTACCACAATCAAGGAACTACTATAATAGCCATTGTTGGGACTCCTACTCCAAATGGTCTGAGGTCTTGTTGGGACTTCTTACCGGGGAGATCCCCTGACATGTTGGCGGGTCCATCACCGTCAACATTTCTGGTGCTAGAAGGAGGGCCAGATGGCAAGTTGAGTCCTCAAAGTATGTTTGGAATCTCTACACATCATCCATGAATTACATTACAATCTAAATCTCATGCTAAGGCATGAGTTGCCTTCGCAGGCTTCTGTCACAGGAATGAAGTCCCCTCAGATGACATTTCCTGTGGGATTTTCTCTTACACACTTGATGCGCATGCTGACCAATGGTGTCGCACATTTCTCGCAACATCTATTCACTCGTATGATCACAAGATTAGAGAGTTAATCCGTGCTTTATATCATTATGAGTGTAAAGAACTCAACAAGAAAATTATGGACTTATGGAAAGCACCTAATGAATCTATTGCACAATTTTGGTTGGGCTTCTTGAATCTTGCTTTTCGAATCCCTGAAGTTGAAATTGATTAGAAATTTCTCAAAGAATGGTTTTAGTATCTTTTTTCACATATATGAAAATCCTTATGAGTTAGAATCATACGAACCCCTCCCAACATACCTTGGTGTTAGGGATGCCAAATCTAAGACGGAAAATGTTGTTGTCACAGGTGATCCAACGTCTATCCCTCATCAAACATCTCTAGCTCCAGAGGACGAGGTGGGAGAAGTTGCAAACCCATATGTTGAACTATCACATCCTCCCACCCCACATACTTTGGATATCTGCGCAGAATTGGACTACAACATTGATGGTTGTCACAAGGTCTTGTCTTCTCAACCTCTGTCCTCTAGTTCCTTCGATCCACCAGATTGTATTGTGTTTTGTTCACCGATTCTAGACTCCACCTCTGTTGTTCATGAGGATCAAGTTGTTGATGGATTTGGTGTTGAGAAACTAACCTGCGTTGTCATTGTTTATGAGTACGTGTGGGAATCTGAAGAAGAACCTGTGGTGAAGGATGACCTCCTTCTGTTCACACCTCATCCACTTTTTCTTGACATATTTTGTGATTCTGCCATTTCTGATTTCTCTTGTGAAAATTCATTCCCAGATGTTTCTACTTCTGATCATTCATAGAACACACAAGATGTTAGTCTATCATTTGATTGCGGAGAGGAAAAATATTTCTTTTCAAATCCACCCAATCTGTCATATTTTCTTTCTAGAAATTCAGAGGGTGAAAATTTTTGTTTCTCATCAACCCCTTTGTATGATTTGTCAGATCATGAGGATGCCGATGTACATCTTGAATTTTTTTATCATGGCTATCGTGATCCCTTCACTTCTTCATTCGATCACGATGTTGATTCACTTGCTATTGATATTTCTATGCCACCGGTCTTTAATGATCTACCTGCTAATGAAGTGGAATCCCCTCAAGTGTTTGAGGCACTTCAGCCCAAGCTAATGGTTATGTCAGGTTCTCGTTGTCTTGAGGTCAGTTCCCCTCCTAGTCAGAAATATGTTGAAACACCCAAGGCTCCTCATCACTCTCATGTTTGCATTGAAGATCAGTCTAATCCACAAATCTTACATCCTCCACTAGAATCACACGATCCTATCACTCATGCATTGGAGGAGTCATACATATCAAGTCATGTTGCTAAATGAAAGTTTTCTTCTTTCTACATGTTTTCTCATTTGTGTAGATCAAAAGAGTGTGCATGTTCATCGTCTGCACATAGTGCAATGCTTCACCATGGTATGTCTGCAGAGTGTGTGTCTTGCACTTTTACTCTTTTCTTTTCTGTGGACGCATTTAAACTTCGAGCGTGTTGGTATTCATTGTTTTATCTTTCTTACTTGGTGGACTAGTTGAATATCTTTCTTTTCGACCATGCATTCACCAACATGGGTCAACCATTGCACCGGTGGTTGCATTGGAAGTATCACTTCATGTGAGTAGGCCCATGCACTATTTAGCTTAGGAATAATACTAGTGTTTGATTTCTTGTTTTCTTTACCTTCATGTTTTACTTTTCTTACTCGCTTTTCTTTATTTTACTTCTATCCTTTGCTTTCTTGTTTGTTTTCTTGTTATGCATCCATAGAATTAGTTTCACGTGAAACCGTGTTTGGCTCTTGAGAAAAGCAGGGTGAAGTATATCAACATTTGGTTATCTGTTTTCCCCTCTCTTTATGAATATCTTGCATTCTTTAGTTGATGATACCATGATGGAAAATACGTTTTGTTCAAAGTGAGTCTTGGTGAAAACACAATGCTTGCACTTTTAACTAGTACCGCCTACTCTAATCGGTTTTTCTCTATTCGGTTAACCCTTGTTAGCTTAGTCAAGTAGAGTAAGGTGAGGGGGAAAACCTTAACAAGTATGTCAGAGGTATATATAACATACTTCTCTGAAGGGACAACCTATTCTGCTCTCAATAAATCAGGATTCGTTTTCTGCCTCATGAACTAAATAAGTGCCTATGCACAGTTATTTGCAAAAAAAATAAAAAATAAAAAATAATAATAAATAAAGGAGAAAGGAGAGAAATGCTTCCTACGTAGAGAGGTGACGCAAGCAACTCGGTCAGGGTACTATCCAGGCTCGATGGCAACGGAGCCATGCTTATGTTTTTGAAGTGATTTTGTCGATGTATTATTGAGGCCTACTGGCAGCGGAGCAACACCAGAGATGAAACTTAGACCCTGACAGACTACATTAATTGTGCATCAATATACCCCTCATCCCCAATTGAAACAACTCAGTTGACATGGCTTGGTATGTGTGTTGATCGATCAATAGAATGGTAGGGACTATATCTTTAACTCAAGCTAGTAAGGAAGCCATGACAATCAAAGAATTAAACAATACTTCCAGAGGAGTTAGACTCACTTTACAAGAGACAAGGTCCATACAGAGAGTTGGAGTTCTACTAGTGTGTTACCAATGTTGTAGCGGCTACAACCACCCTCCAAAATTTTTCCTTCGCTTCGTTTTGGAGCCTCTCTCCTTAAATCTCAGTAACTTGTCTCGCACTGCCCAGGTACTTGTGTTTTCATTTGAATTTATCTTTTTCTTTGCAACTTGTGTCACTTACTTGGTTGCATCTAATTATTGTACTGCCTTGGAAAACTGCGTAGTCCTAGAGGGAAGCCAGCCTTGCTCTCAGGAATTGCGCTATGCAGCCCAGAAGTGATCCTTGCTCTCAAGAATAGCGCAAATCAGCCCAACAATGAGCTTCAGCTCCAAAACTTCTCAGACCTAGCTAAGAGCTTGTCTTCAACTGGGAAATTGCGCAGAGAATGAGAGCATCCATAAACACTCAGCCCAGGAATTGTGCAGAAGCATTCCCTAAGCTACTACCTGATGCATGTGTCGGAAGGTTGCCCGATTCCCTCCAAGACTGCGCAATTTCTCCATGCATGCATGGTAGCCTTTCTTGAAAAAGAAAAAGAAAACATCCCTAAAGAATAGGGATCTATTTTTAGCACTGGAAGTTATGCTTGAGTAAATTTTAGAAAACTGTTGCCACTTGTCGCTTTTTCCTAGATTTTTGGCATGCGCATCATAAGCCCTAAATCGATCAAATCTATTTAATGGATGCTGCTAGAGCTCATTTTCACATTAAATCTTGGAGCTTTGGCATTCCTGAGGAATCTAGGAACCTTCGGCATGACGACACAACTTTTCTAGGTAAGTTTTGATTTTCAAGTTTTTTGCTATTTTTCTATCGCTTTTGTTTCCTTGGCTTGTGTGAGTGTTGTCATGCAGGTTTTATTGAACGACCATTGTCATTTTAGTTTGTTTTAACATGTACAAGTGTTGTTTCAAGTTTTTCATTTCCTTTCTTAATCATCGCATGCATTAACTTGTTTTTGCACTAACGGTCTCCATTGCGGCGACTCTCCCCACAAGCTTCGTTGTTCATCCATTTGAATGATTTATGCACTTTCTTTGATTGCATGCATGACATTCACTTATATCTGCACCATCCTTCACTCATGCGTTCATAGTTACTCATTTTCAAGTTTCCCTTTGGCAAAACTGGGCTGTCGTGGCTCAAATCTTGCTCTTCTCGGCATGCACTGCGCATTTATGCAACTCAAGGCTCTACCTTGGCTCCAAGAATTACGTAGAGGTTGTTATTCACTAGCTCCAGCTGTGCTCTGCACAATTCCATGAGTTAGTCCCGAGTCTTTCCCATTGGGATTGCACAATGCATAGTCCCAACCAGCATCAAGCTAGATTGAACTGTGCATTGCACAGTTACAGTCCACATCAAGCCACATTGGACTATGCCCTACACAGTTCCTGTCATTAGTACCTCTCACTGGCAGCTAGGAATGCACAATGCGTAGATCTGGTTGACATTCCCTCACCTATGAGAGTCACAACTACACAATCTTGCCCAACAGTTGCCCAGTTTGTTTCATGATCAATCCTTGAAGTGCTTTGTGTTTTTAAGCTAACATTTTCTTGCTGTGAGTGTTCGCTCTGTCTCCAGGTACATTAGTTGTTGAGCAACTTCTCAATAGTACATGCAACATGGTTTCCAAGAGAGTTGGATCAAAGGATATTGTAGAGAGAAGCATTGGAGATATAGTTGAACAGGTGCCAATGAACTTGCCCATCTATGCAGACATGCAAATGTTCGTAAATAAGGACATGAAGATTACATGGCAAGAAATAAAGGAAATATTTGCAGGTAGATGATGGACTCACCTAGCTAGTTCGAAACGTCGGTTTCAAAAATTGCTCAGAGGTTTTTCCATTAATTACAAAGCTTTAAGGAATATCTAGAAGGTCAATAGGCCTATGCCTACATCCACAAGTTAGGCTTATATCGGGTTGCATGCAGGTACCCCGCCTTCCCATGCGTGGATATCATTCACTCCATTGTCTCACATCCCGATCTCGAGACAATGACAATGAGAAGTACTAGTGGAACACAACTTGCCACCTTTAGGATGGAAAACGACCATCTGATGTACTACTTGTTGTAGCTGGTGAATTACATGGATGCACTATTCTACACTCCCAACAACAATGTGAACACTAGAGACATCTTGAAGCTTTAGTTAAAAGAGCCATCGAAGTTCAGAGTGACACCCAACCAGGTCTACAAGATGAAGTCACTTAGGAAGGCTTACCAACTCTTGGTCATCTTTGCATATTGCTTGTATGGTCAAGAGAGCATGAAGACCTTTCTGCAGAGCTGGGTGGTTATGTTGGATCAGTTGGCAAATGAAGGAAGTCCATTCAACTAGTATGACATGTTGGCTCTTCAGCTGAAAGTGCATGTGTCTAATTCCTAGAGTCTGCCTAAGGATGAGAAAGCAAGATTCTTTATGTCTGCGTACCTGCTTGATGCAATATGTGCCCAACAACAGTTCCTTGGCATGGGTTGAACATGGACACCACCAAAGGATGTTGTGAACATCTATTGCAATTTGGTCTCTGAGTGTAGCTATCGAGGATTCATGGCGAGGTTTTATGACCACTTCATCACCCCGTTGTACAGGATGATATTCAAACAGGATCCACCTTGCATGTCCCAAGAAGAGATGCAAACATTTCTTAACATTGCAGATTGGTATGCCTCACCTGGTGGCACCTTCATTAGGATGTTTGGTGCGGAGAAGCCTCCATGAGCTACCAAGGTTTTCCACGAACAAGTTGGTCATGCAAGAGGTTGTGTATCATATCTCCATAGTGTTATCAATAGGACTACAGAGGAGGAAGAAGGCACCATGACCTACTCTTCCTTTGCTGATTGGGTTGTATGAGATCCATGCCTTGAAGGATGTGGATGTCGAGGCCGAGGGCTTGAAGAAGTTTGGGTTTCACACCAAGAGTTTCAATCTGTATGATCCCCACTACATATGCAAGAACCAAGGTGCGAAGGTGCAGTACCCATGGATCCACGGGGCATGTCATTGGCTAGAGGAAGATCCTTGGAGGTATTTCTACAACTCCTCTAGGCTCAATGAACTAGTCAGCATAGTTGTAGAATGGAAAATAGCATTGTAGGCAGCAACGCCATAGGATGCAACAACAACAATAACAATGAGAAGTAAACCGACACAAGACAAAGGTGAGAGGAAGATTTCTGAGAGCGTAGAGGCTGAGAAAAGCTAAGGTTTTAGAGAAGATCCTCTTATTGAGAAAGTAGCTTTGGAGATAGATGCGAATAGGCAACAACGTGAAAGGAGAGTAGAATAGAGGAAGAGAGAGAATAAAAGGTTGGAAGATACAGAAAGGAAGTTGCATGAAATAGAAAAGAAGCTAAAAGAAGAGCAAGAGCTCAAGAGGAGAGAAAGGGAAGAAAATTAGAAATAGGAATTGGAGGAAAGACAAGGTGCACTAACAAAGAAAATTGCACCTATACAGGTTGAGACAACAGAGCAGCCAATAGATGAAGAAGTGGGTGAGCAGGTGGAGGTTCGGGAACTCGCTCAGTATTTTGAACATTTGGTTGAAGCAATGGACATGGAGACGAATAGGATCCACATGACCAAGACACCGATCTCATGTCGGGAGCATCTGAGATCGCACCATAGTCTCCACCACCTCCAGAATCACAACCTGTCCCGAGCGAGCAAGGAGAGGTTGTTCTCCTTGATGATATAGAGATGGATGTGTACAATATGTCATTCGACAAGTCACAGTGTTGGGTTTCTTATATTCTTTCCATCACTACCCAACGCACGGGAGGTTACAAGGGGGCTGTAGACCCCTCTGTACATTGCATCGAGTGCTACCGTGTTGGGTTGTGTTATATTATTTCCACAACTAGCCCCCCAATTAACCGGGGGGTCAGAGGGGGGGAAAAGCCCCCCCTTCGTTGCATTGATTATGCAACGGGGAGGTCACAGGGGGTTTGAGGGGGGTGGGTAGCTCCCCTCTACGGGGTCCAAGGCAGCGCCCCAGGGAAATGTTTTTTGGACCCTATATTAGGTGGGGGAACCTACTTATTGTTTTGTGCATGGTTTTCGCACATAGTTTTGAGTGCGATGGTTTTCGGTCCATGGTAATGGATGCTTCGGAATTTATATATATGTATTGTAAAATATGAAAGGAACATAATGAAAAATCAAGTTGGTAGTCCCGGTTTTGGGATCCAGGGGAAAATCTCTGTGTATATTTGTTTTATGTGTAATGCTCTCGCCTTTGCTTATTTTCTATTTTTTAGAATTCGTATGCAAGTAATTTCTGTATGGCGTTAAAACCTACATTTGGTATCAGAGTTGTTTTGGCTTCAAGGGGATGCCTTTGTTGCTGAGGGGTTTCGCTCGGGCCTGTGGTAGACCCTGTTTAGTGGGAGATCTGCGGGATCGGTTCTAGTGGTGAAAGAAGATGGCGAGCAATGGAAAGATAGAGATCGAGAAATTTAATGGTCAGAGTTTTGAATTATGGAAACTCAAGATGGAGGATCTGTTGGTAGATAAAGATCAGTGGATCATGGTAGATCCGGGTACTAAACCAACGTGAGTGTCTGATGAAGAATGGAAAAGCACACTACGATTGTGTGTCTCAGATTTAGTATTGCTGAATGTATTAGGGGAAGCTACGGCTAAGGCTTTGTGGGTCAAGTTAGGGACTTTGTACCAATATAAGTCTTTGGCGAATGAACTGTTCCTACGGAAAAAGTTGTATAACCCGGGGATGAGAGATGGAGACTCGGTGATAGAGCATCTGAATGCATTTAATATTGTGGTAAGTCAGCTATTATCTGTTGATATTAAAATTTTAGATGAAGATAAGTGCATTCGTTTGTTGTGTTCTCTAACAAATTTGTGGGATAGTTTGGTTATTGCAATAGGTAGCAATGAAACTGCCTTGTAGTTTGATGAGATAGTCTCATCCTTGCTAACGGAGGAGATGAGACAGAAAAATATGGAGAGCCAGAATGGTGATTCCTTGTCTATATGAGGACAGTGCCAGAACGGAAACAAAAAAAAGTCATTGAATGGGAGATATAAATCTCCAAGAAAACCTGTAAAGTTGTGCTGGAAATGTGGAAAGGAAGGGCACTACAAAAGAGACTGTAAATCTAAAGCTCCTGAAAAAGGAAAGGGATTTGATGATGCTCCTTCTGCAGAGACAAAAACCACCTCAGATGAAGGTAGGGATCTATACTTGGCTTCTTCAAGTACACATGTAGATCATGAGGCATGGTTGATTGACTCATGTGCATCCATTCACTTCACTCCCCATAGAGAGTGGTTCTACGAATATGAGAAATATGATGGTGGTGATGTCTTCTTAGGGGAGGATAGGAAGGCTAGAATCATTGGTCGTGGAAAAGTAAAGTTGAAGTTGCAAGGTGGAAGGGTTAGAACACTTCCAGGTGTTCTGCATATTCCTACATTAACCATAAATCTGATTTCTGTAAGCAAGCTGGATGATGCAGGTGTAAAAACAGTGTTCGAGAAAGATACCTGCAAGATGGTTCGGGGAGCATTGGTATTGATGCAGGGAGTTTTGATTGGAAATCTGTACAAGTTTCAAGGTAGCACTATTATTGATGGGTGCAATAGTTCTGTGGTTCTTGAAAGTGGAGCAGAAAATCTAGTGGTCTCTGGAGAAAAGACCATGCTGTGGCATCAAAGGCTTGGACATATTGGAGAGAAGGGCCTTTGAATACTTCATGGTAATGGTATGGTAGAAGGTATGAATAATAGCTCTTTGGATTTTGATTTCTGTGAAAATTGTGTATATGGGAAGTAGAATCGGGTGAGTTTCCCCTCTGGTGGTAAGAGGGTGAAACATATATTAGAGCTAGTGCACACTGATGTGTTTGGACCTACGAAGGTTCCATCATTGGGTAAGTCTGTGTACTATTTACCATTTATAAATGAATTCTCAAGGAATACATGGATATATTTCCTCAAGAAGAAATCTGAAGTCTTTGAAAGGTTTAAAGAATTTAAGGCTCTAGAGGAAAACAAGACAGAGAAGAAGATAAAGGTGCTGAGGATAGATAGCGGTGGAGAGTTTTGCAGCAAGGAATTTGAAGAATTCTGTAAGAAGTTTGGTATAGCATGAGAAAAGACTATTCCATACACACCTGAGTAAAATGGAGTTGCAGAAAGAATGAACAAGACATTGATGGAAAGGGCAAGAAGCATACTTAGTGGTGTCGGGTTAGGACAAGAATTCTGGGCAGAGGCAGTGGAGACACCATGTTACCTGGTCAATAGATCACCTTCATCAATGTTGGAGGATAAGACTCTACAAGAGGTATGGACTGGTAAGAAACCCTCTCTTTCACATCTGAGGGTATTTGGATGTGATGCATATGTACATGTTCCAAAGGAGAAAAGAACAAAGTTGGATAGTAAATCTAAAAAGTGCATATTTATTGGGTATAAGGATGGTCTAAATGGTATTATGCTTTGGAACCCAGTAACAAGGAAGGTTGTGTACAATAGAGATGTGGTGTTCAAAGAGGTGAACAATGTTATTAAACATGAAGTCCCATCAAAGGAACCTGAGAAGATAGAGTTTGAGCTAAAGGAGGAAGAATTAGAATCTATAGCAGAAGAGGAATCAGAGATGAAGAGCCACATACTCCGGCTGTGATAAGATCAGTTCGAGAAAGAAGGCAACTAGAAAGGTATACTCTAGCTGCTTTCTGTTCAAATTTTTCTTTATCTATTACTGATGATGATCCCAGAACTGTGAAGGAAGCAGTAGATTCAGAGGATGGAAAACTCTCGAAAGAGGCCATGGTTGATGAAATGGCATCTTTGCACAAAAATGAGGCTTGGGATCTAGTGGAGTTTCCGGCTAGAAGGAAACCCATTGGCAACAAATGGGTGTTCAAGAAGAAGACAAATGCAGAAGAAAGGTGGAGAAATACAAAGCTCGGTTGGTAGCAAAAGGTTATTCCCAGGTGTCGAGAATTGATTTTGGTGATATTTTTTCTCATGTTGCCAAGGTATCTTCTATTAGATTACTTTTATCTATTGCTGCTGCTTTTGATTTTGCGGTAGAACAGATGGATGTGAAGACAAAATTTCTCAATAGGGATTTGGAAGAGGAGATCTGTTATGAAATCAGCTCACAAAAAGATAGAAAAGAGAGATCAATGCCTTAGAATTCAGCCTCTTCGAGGGGGCAAAATCCTTTACATTACACAAATGAGCAATTCTTGGATGATTCAAATGACAAAACCTCCTTTCTATATATAGGAGTCTAAGGAGTCACAATATAACCCAGCCGACCTAACAATAATAATATAAAGCCACAAAAATAACAATAGAGGGACTCTATGGGGCACAGTAATAACAATATGGAGACAATAGGGGCACAACAATATTAATAAGGGATACAACTACAATAGTAATGGGGTAATCACTAGTATTATAGGGACCCAACATGCCCCTCTCCTTCAAAAAAGTGTTGTCCTCAACGCTTCAGTAGTTCTGGATGCTTCTGTATAAAATTCTCATCCTCCCATGTGGAATATTCAGCGGATAAGTTCTTCCACTTGATAAGATACTCCGAAATTGATCGATTTCGTAACTGTCGAGTTCTTGTTTCTGTGACTGCTTCTGGTTCCAATATAATTTTTCCTTCCTCGTCAAGTTCTAGCAATATTGTTTGAACTGGGAGCTTGTCGCCTATAACCTTCTTTAAACATGAAACATGGAAAACTAGGTGCAATCGAGAAGCTGCAGGAAGCTCCAATTTGTATGCCATAGTACCAATCTTTTGCAACACCTTGTACGGACCATAATACTTTGGTGATAATTTATTATCCTTCTTAGCTTGCTTGAGGGACATTTGCTTATATGGTTGTAGCTGTAGGAATACCCAATCACCTACATCAAAACTTCTTTCGCTGCGATGTTGATCTGCCTGTTGTTTCATTCTATTCTGTGCCAACACAAGGTTATCCTTTAAGAGTTGGAGGACATGTTGTTGATGTTCGATGTGATGTTCCACTGCTTGAACCTTAGAATTTTCTCTTAAATATGATGTGATGGATGGTGGCTGATATCCATAAAGTGCCATAAATGGGGTCATTTTTGTTGCTGTATGGAAGGAAGTGTTATACCACCATTTAGCCAAAGGCAACCATTTGACCCATTGTGTCTGTTTATCAGATACAAAGCAACGAAGATATCCTTCCAAACATTTGTTTACTATCTCAATTTGCCCATCAGATTGAGGATGATAAGATGAGCTATGAGCTAACTGAGTACCAAGACAAGAAAATAATTCTGTCCAAAAATTTCTAGTGAAAATGGGATCTCTGTCACATACAATAATCTTTGGGTTTCCATGTAGCTTTTGAATTGTTTCCATAAATGCAGTAGAAACTGTACTGGCTTTAAATGGATGTGATAATGCACAAAAGTGTGCATACTTGGTAAGTCTGTCAACTACCACGATGATGACACTCTTTCCCTCAGACTTGGGTAAACCTGTGATAAAATCCATTGAAACCTCCTCCCAATGTTGGCTTGGAATGGATAAAGGTTTTAATAGATCCGGTCTCTTAATTGTTTCAACTTTATTTTGTTGGCAAACCAAACATTCCGCCACAAACTTTTGAATATCTGATTTAAGGCCCTCCCAAAAAAATTCCTTCTTAACCCTGTGGTAAGTTTTTAAAAATCCTGAGTGCCCTCCTAAGGGAGAAGTGTGCAATTCCATAAGAATCTTTTGTTTTAGCTGGGAATTCTTACAGAGGTATAAGCGATCTTTGTACCATAACGAATCATTTTGCCAGCTAAATGTATCAGACATACTGGAGTCTTGTTGTAACTTTCGAATAAGTGCCCACACTTCTTCGTCATTCTTCCATTCCTCCCTTGCTTCGTTTATCCAATCTGGTTGGATAATAGAAATGGCGCACAACAATGCTTCCACATCC
The DNA here is from genome assembly GCA_031772625.1 of Pinus tabuliformis. NCBI lineage: Eukaryota > Viridiplantae > Streptophyta > Pinopsida > Pinales > Pinaceae > Pinus > Pinus tabuliformis. Next base: position 1,710,273,453 of record CM062819.1, read on the forward strand.
TCATCCTTTCTTGAGAGTGCATCTGCCACATTTTTCTTCCCTTTTTTGTAGATGATTTCAAAGTCATAACCCAACATCTTTGTGACCCACTTTTGTTGCTCTTCAGAGGATAATATTTGTTCTAAAAAGTATTTAAGGCTATCATGATCCGTTTTTACCTTGAAGTGTCTTCCCATTAGGTAGGGTCCCCATTTCTTAAGTGCATGGAGTATTGCCAACATTTCCTTCTCATAAATAGCTTTGTGTAAAAACTTTCCCTTGATTGGACGACTTTCGAAAGCAATGGGTCTTTCATCTTGCATTAAAACAACACCAATTCCATTTCCTAAAGCATCATATTCCACAATAAAGGTTTTTGTGAAGTCTGGTGTAGCTAAGACCGGTGCTTGGCACATTTCCTCTTCAAGATGCTTGAAGGCCTTTGTTGCTTCTAGACTCCATGAAAATTCATCTTTCTTCAATAATGTTGTTAGAGGTGCTTCTATTCTCCCATAATTCTTAACAAACTTGCGATAATACCCCATCAACCCGAGAAATCCTCGCAGACGCTTTATGGATGTGGGGATTTTCCATTCCTTAATGGCTTTAATTTTGCTAGGGTCTACCTTAACTCCTTCATGAGATACAATATGACCCAGATATTCCACCTCTTTTACTCCAAAGAAACATTTGGATCTTTTTGCATATAGTTGTTTCTCCTCCAATAGTTGTAGCACCCTGTCAACATGTTCAACATGATCCTTCCAAGATATCATCAAAAAATACTAACACAAATTTTCTAAGGAATGGTTTGAAAATGCAATTCATCAAACCTTGAAATGTTGAAGGTGCATTGGTAAGGCCAAAAGGCATGACTAAAAATTCATAATGACCCTCATGAGTTCTAAATGCTGTTTTCGGAATGTCTTTAGTCTTCATTCTAATTTGATGATATCCTGAATGAAGATCCAACTTGGTGAAGTAAATTGATCCATGCAATTCACCAATGACAGGAATGGGAAACTTATCTTTAATAGTGAGCTTGTTGAGCTCCCTATAATCCGGACACATGCACCATGATCCATCCTTCTTGTGCACCAATACTACTAGAGCAGAGAAATAACTTTGACTCGGTTGAATTATACTAGCCTCTAGCATTTCTGCAACCATACGTTCAATTTCACTCTTTTGGGCATAGGGATATCTGTACGGCCTGATGTTTGGAGGAACACTTCCTGGAATCAGATGAATAGCATGATCATGATCACGAATAGGTGGGAGACCTTTGGGAGTCTCAAATACCTTGGAATGATTGTCCATGACTTTTTGGAGATCTGGATAAATAGATGATTCCAATGTGGAAACATCTAGCGAACATAATTGTGAAATTACACCTCTTTGTTCCTTTTTTAGAAGCTTTGTCATACCTTTATAGCTGATTATCTTTCTCGGTTTCCCTGCAATACCCCTTAATTCAACTTCCTTTCCTTCCATATAAAATTTCATGAAAAGTTCTTGAAAATTAAAAGCTATTGTACCCAAGGATTGTAGCCATTGGACTCCTAGTACAACATCAGCACCTCCCATTGGAATGGAAAGCATTGGGCTAGTCAATACATATTCTCCCATGGATAGCTTGATATTATGGCACTTTCCAGAGTAATTTATTGTTCCTCCATTTGCAACCATCACTTGACACTCTGGTGCTGGATAGAAGAAGCAATTCAATTCTTTTTCTACCTTACAATGAATAAAATTGTGTGTACTTCCTAAATCAATCAACATTATTACCTTTTTCTTCTTGATTTGTCCTTCTATCTTGATGGTTTGAGGAGTGGTAATTCCTGCCAATGAATTACAAGATATGGTTGGATTCATTTCTTCTTTATCTAGGCTTTGTTCTTGGAGTATATCCTCTTGACCTTTCTTGCTCCTTTTCTTCTTCCTCTTCACAATCTATGTAGAATAATTTCTTCTCAGCACCCTTATGACCTTTAGTGTATTTGCTATCACAACTGTAACAAAGCCCTTTTGCTCTTTTTTTTTCCAATTGTTGTGTTGTCAACCTTATAGGTTGTGGAAGACTAGGGCAACAACACTTCCATCTTTATAGTTGCGAGTGGTATGCTTCCTAGTTGCCATTATTTTGCTTTCCATTTTTCTTGCTAACCTGAATGCCTTCTCTAATGAATCAAGTTCCCAAAGGCGAACATCATGTTGGATATTATCCTTTAAATTCCCTATGAACACATCAATCCTATGCTCCTTTGGAATATTTTTTACCCTTATGTTCAATTTTTGGAACTCCTCAATGTGCTCCATTATTGAACCCTTTTGTTTGAGACTTATCAATTGGCTAAAAAAAGTGTTGCTTTTTGTATCCTCATAATGTGATGTCAATTCTTCCATAAAAATCACCCAAGTGATAATTTGTTTACGAGAGCAAAGCCATTGATACCATACAAACTGATTTGGTTCCAAATATAAAGTTGCAATACGTACATTTTGTGTGTTTTGCACATTATTGAGATCGAAAAATTTCTCCATCTGTAATATCCATGGTGCGGGATCCTTGCCATCAAACTTCCTCATATCGATTTTTGGAATATGGTGGGTCTTTGATCCAACATTAGCGTCTATGGAATCATGATAAACATTTCTTTTGTTCTCATCATGAGTTTCCTTTACTACCCTTTCACCATTAGTGACCATTTCTTGTAACAACTTATTCATATTTATCTTCAATTCTTCCATCTTATCATCCATGCCATCAATTTTAGCGTCCATGCCGTTCATCTTAGCTTCCATGCTATCCATCTTAGCTTCTATGCCTTTCTTTAAACAATTCATCTTAGCTTCTACACCTTTCTTTAAACCATCCATCTTAGCTTCTACATCTTTCCTTAAACCATCCATCTTAGATTCTGTTGCTTTTTGTGCAAGTGACACTTGTTGCACTTGGTCTCGTAATTTTGATATATCATGTTGCATTTATTCCTCTTCTTCATGAGTCATGCTAGATCTTTCAGGTTGCTTATTAGGTGTTTGCATTTTCTTTCCTCCGGGCATCAATTACCGATTCAAACTAATTTTTCAAACCAAGCTTATGCAAAAATTTTAAAAAAACTACACACCTTTTTTCACTTTGTAGAAGCTTGATATTGAATCTGATGTATCTCTGCAATTTCGGATCATCCAGTTCTGAAATTGTGACTTGTAGTAGCCCTCTATGTCCTCTTTCCAATGCCATTAGTCTGATCCAAATTGGATTCTCCAAGGAAGATTTATGCACAATCTCCCAAGATGACCTGATTATAGACTAGTTCAGTATAGCGAACTTGTACGACGTGCCACGAGTCACTGTTTCGACCTTTGTATCTAAAAAAGATATACAAGAAACCACAGTCTGTCCTCTTTCTGCACCTTCTTACGAAATTTCAATCCGATGCTCAGAGAGAAAGTTATGATGATTTTCCCCAGATCACCTATTTGGAATGTAATTCAAGAGTCTGAAAAAAGACCAATTTCCTTAGATCATATCTCCGAAAATATAGCGCGAAAAGCTCTAAAATTTGGCCCCAAGATTCAGCACGATTTCTTCTTAGATGGGTTTTGTTTTTAGCTTTTGAAACGTTGCAGAAAAAAAGTTATAGCGAAAAATCCATGATGACCTGTTTGGAGCAGCGAAACCCTAGAATCCAAAGCTCTGATACTAAATGTTATGAAACCAGCTCACAAAAAGATAGAAAAGAGAGATCAACGCCTTAGAATTCAGCCTCTTCGAGGGGGAAACCTCCTTTACATTACAAAAATGAGCAATTCTTGGATGATTCAAATGACAAAACCTCCTTTCTATATATAGGAGTCTAAGGAGTCACAATATAACCCAACCGACCTAACAATAATAATATAAAGCCACAAAAATAACAATAGAGGGATTCTATGGGGCACAATAATAACAATATGGAGACAATAGGGGCACAAAAATATTAATAAGGGATACAACTACAATAGTAATGGGGTAATCACTAGTATTATATGGACCCAACAAGATCTACATGAAGCAACCTGAAGGCTTTGCAGTGAAGGGTAAGAAAGAAATAGTATGCAAGTTAAAAAAGTATCTGTATGGGCTAAAACAGTCACCAAGGATGTGGTATCAGAAATTTGATACATTTATACGGGGACTTGGCTTCACTAGAAGCAAAGTAGATCACTATGTGTATTTTAAATTAATTGGTGACCATGTTATTTATCTGGTCTTGTATGTGGATGACATGTTGATGGTTGGAAATGACAAAGAAATTATCCAGGATTTGAAGACCCAATTGTCCTCCAAATTCGACATGAAAGATCTTGCTGCTGCAAACTATATTTTGGGCATGGAAATTAAAAGAGATTAGGCAAAGAGGAAGCTCTGGTTAAATTAGAGGAAGCATGTCGAGACAATATTGCAGAGGTTTAATATGTAGGATAGTAAACCTATGAAGGTTCCTATTCCTGTAGGTGTAAAGTTATCTGCTGAAAAGTGTCCCAAGACACAAGAAGAGGAAGAGGACATGTCCTGTGTTCCATATGTAAGTGAAGTCGGTAGCTTGATGTATGCGATGGTCTGTACTAGACCAGACATTGCACATGTAGTGGGAGTATTGAGCAGGTTTATGTCAAAACCAGGGAAGGAGCATTCGACAACAGTGAAGCGGGTTTTCAGGTATTTGCGTGGCACTAGTGATTATGGTTTGTGCTACCAAGGAAGACCAGGATTGGACAGAGTTTTGGATATTCGTGGTTTTGTTGATGCAGACTGGGCTGGAGATCTGGATCAAAGGAGATCTACAAGTGGGTATGTGTTTAACCTATTTGGAGGTGCAGTCAGTTGGATGAGTAAGAAACAATATGTAGTGGCACTATCAACTACAAAGGAAGAATACATGGCAACCACTCATGAAAGAAAGGAAGAAGTTTGGTTGCATACATTGTGTTCAAGTATGGGGTTAGTACAGGGAGCTATAAGGATAGAATGTGATAGCCAAAGGGCAATTTTCTTGGCAAAGAACCCTGCTTACCATTCAAAGACAAAGCACATTGATAATCAATATCACTTTGTGAGGGATAATATAGAAGACAAAAAGGTGTTGCTGGTAAAGGTGGACACTTTGAAGAATACTGCAGATGCATTGAAAAACGTGTGAGCTCTGAGATGTTCTCTTGGTGTAGAGAAACAATGGACGTTGCAAGGCTGGATAAATGACTAAGCTCTCCTGTACCCCCCTGTGGAAAGAAAACAACAAGTGGGAGAATGTTGGGTTGTGTTATATTCTTTCCACAACTAGCCACCCTAGTTAACTTGGGGGGTTAGAGGGGGGGCGGAGCCCCCCCTTCGTTGCGTTGATTGCACAGTGGGGGGGGGTCATAGGGGGTATGATGGGGTGGGTAGCCCCCCTGTACAGGGTTCAGGGCAGCACCCCAGGGAAATTCTTTTTTGGACCCTATATAAGGTGGGCGAACCTATCTATGTTTTTGTGCATGGTTTTCACACATGGTTTTGGGTGCGATGGTTTTCGATCCATGGTATTGGGTGCTTCAGTGTCTATATATATATATATATTGTAACATATGAAAGGAACATAATGAAAAATCAAGTTGGTAGTCCTGGTTTTGAGATCCAGGGGAAAATCTCTGTGTATATTTGTTTTATGTGTTATGCTCTTGCCTTTGTTTATTTTCTGTTTTTTAGAATTCATATGCATGTAATTTATGTACGGGGCTAAAACCTACATGTCAGGGGGTCATAGGGGCGGTGGCTACCCCCCGTGTCGGGGGTAAGCAGGGGGGCGGTAGCCCCCCCTTGCACGGGGTTTGGGGCAGCGCCCTGGGAATTTTTTTTGGGCCCTATATTAAGTGGGTGGACCTACCTATAGTTTTGTGCATGGATTTCACACATGGTTTTAGGCATGATGGTTTTTTGTTCATGGTATTTTGTAGATCTGGTCAAGGGAACTATGGTTATGTTCTAATCCAGGGTTAGTGGATTGGGGTTTAGGGATGCTTCGACATGTATATATATGTATTGTAACATTGAAATGAACATAATGAAAAAGCAATCTGGTAGTCCCAATTTTGGGATCCATGGGAAAATCTCTGTTTATATTTGTTTTATGTTTTATTCTCTAGCCATTGCTTATTTTCACTTTTTTAGAATTCGTATGCAAGTAATTTCTATATAGGCTTAAAACCTACATTTGGTATCAGAGTTGTTTTGGCTTCAAGGGGACGCCTTTGATGCTAAGGGGTTTTTTCTCGGGCCTGTGGTAGACCCTATTTAGTGGGAGATCTACAGGATCGATTTTTGAGGTGAAATAAGATGGTGAGTAGTGGAAAGATAGAGATTGAGAAATTTAATAGTGAGAGTTTTGATTTGTTGAGACTCAATATGGAGGATCTACTGGTGGATAAAGACTAGTGGATCGTTGTAGATTTAGGTACTAAACCAATAAAAATGTCAACTGAAGATTGGGCGAAGTTGGATTGGAAGGCAAAGAGAACAATACAATTGTGTGTCTCAGATTCATTATTACTGAATGTATCAGAGGAAGCCTTGGCGAAGGCTTTGTGGGACAAGTTAGGGACTTTGTACCAATCTAAGTCTTTGGTGAATAAATCGTTCCTATGGAGAAAGATGTATAACCTTTGGATGAAATATGGAGACTCGGTGACAGAGCGCCTGAACACATTTAATACTATGGTAAGCCAATTATTATCTATTGATATTAAAATTTCAGATGAAGATAAGTGCATTAGTTTTTTGTGTTCTCTACTAGATTTGTGGGATAGTTTGGTTGTTGCAATAGGCAGCAACACAACTGCCTTGCAGTTTGATGAAATAGTCTCATCCTTGCTATCAAAGGAGATGAGATGGAAAAATACGAAGGGCCAGAATGGCAATGCCTTGTCTGTATGAGGACAGTCCCAGAACAGAAACAAAAATAAATTCTCGAGTGGGAGATCTAAATCTAGAGGGAGATCTAAATCTCTAGGAAAACCTGTAAAGGTGTGCCGGAAATGCGAAAAGGAAGGGCACTTTAAAAGGGACAGTAAATCTAAAGTTGCTGGGAAAGGAAAGGGATCTAATGATGCTCCTTCTGTAGAGGTGAAAACCACCTCAGATGAAGGTGGGGATGTGTACTTGGCTTCTTCTTCAAGTACAAATGTAGATCATGAGGCATGGTTGATTGACTCATGTGCATCCTTTTACTTCACTCCCCATAGAGAGTGGTTCTGCAAGTATGAGGCATAAGATGGTGGTGATGTCTTCTTAGGGGATGACAGGAAGGACATAATGGTTGGTCGTGGAAAATTCAAGTTGAAGTTGCAAGGTGGAAGGATTAGAACACATCTTGGTGTTCTACATATTCTTGCATTGGCCAGAAATCTGATTTCTGTAAGAATGTTGGATGATGTAGGTGTAAAAGCAATGTTTGAGAAAGGTATCTGCAAGATTGTTTGGGGAGCACTAGTATTGATGTGGGGAGTTCATATTGGAACTTTGTACAAGCTTCAAGGTAGCACTGTTATTGATGGGTGCAACAGTTATGTGGTTCCTGAAACTGGAGCAGAAAATCTAGTGGTCTCTAGAGAAAAGACCATGCTATGGCATCAAAGGCTTGGACATATTGGAGAGAAGGTCCTTCGAATACTTCATGGTAATGGCATGATAGAAGGTATATCTAATTCCTCTCTGGATTTTAATTTCTGTGAAAATTGTGTATATGGGAAGTAGAATCGTGTGAGTTTCCCATTTGGTGCTAAGAGGGCGAAACAGATATTAGAGCTTGTGCACAGTGATGTTTTTGGACCTATGAAGGTTCCATCACCGGGAAAGTTTGTGTACTATGTATCATTTATAGATGACTTCTCAAGGAATACATGGATATATTTCCTCAGGAAGAAATCATAAGTCTTTGACAAGTTTAAAGAATTTAAGGCTCTCGTGGAAAACCAAATAGAGAAGAAGATAAAGGTGCTAAGGACAAATAACAGTGGAGAGTTTTGCAAGAAGGAATTTGAAGAGTTTTGTAAGTGTGGTATAGCGCGATAGAAGACTACTCCATACACACCTGATAAAAATGCAGTTGCAGAAAGAATGAACAAGACGTTGATGGAAAGGGAAATAAGCATGCTTAGTGGTGCTGAGTTAGGACACAAATTCTAGGCAGAGGCGGTGGATATTGCATGTTACCTGGTCAACAGATCACCTTCATTAGCATTGGAGGATAAGACTCCACAAGAGGTATGGACTGGTAAGAAACCTTCTCTTTCACATCTGAGGGTATTTGGATGTGATGCATATGTACATGTTCCAAAGGAAAAAGAACGAAGTTGGATAGTAAATATGAAAAATGCATCTTTATTGGATATAAGGATGGTTTAAAAGGTTATAAGCTTTGGAACCCAGAAACAAGGAAGGTTGTGTACAACCGAGATGTGGTGTTTAGAGAGGTGAAAGATGTTGTTAAACATGAAGTCATACCAAGGGAACCTGAGAAGATAGAGTTTGAGCTAAAGGAGGAACCATCAGACTCTATAGAAGAAGAGGAATCAAAAGATGAAGAGCCACAAACTCCAGCTGTGATAAGATTAGTTTGAGAAAGAAGGCAACTAGAAAGGTACATTCCATCTGCTTTTTGTTCAAATTTTGCTTTATCTATTACTAATGATGATCCCAGAACTGTGAGGGAAGTAGCAGATTCAGAGGATGGTAATATCTGGAAAGAGGCCATGGTTGATGAAACAACAACTTTGCACAAAAATGAGGCTTGGGATCTGGTGGAGTTGCCGGCTAGAAGGAAACCCATTGGAAACAAATGGGTGTTCAAGAATAATATGAATGCAAAAGGAAAGGTTGAGAAATCCAAAGCATGGTTGGTAGCAAAAGGTTATTCCCAGGTGTTCGGAATTGATTTTGGTGATATTTTTTTCTCCTGTTGCCAAGGTAGTTTCTATTAGATTACTTTTATCTGTTGTCGCTGCTTTTGATTTTGAGGTAGAACAAATGGATGTGAAAACAACATTTCTTCATAAGGATCTGGAAGAAGAGATCTACATGAAGCAACCTGAAGGTTTTGCGGTGAAGGGTAAGAAAGAACTGGTATGAAAGTTAAAAAATTCTCTGTATGGGTTAAAACAGTCACCAAGGACGTGGTATTAGAAATTTGATACATTTATACAGGGACTTGGCTTCACCAGAAGAAAAGAAAATCACTGTGTGTATTTTAAATTAATTGGTGACCGTGTTACTTATTTGGTCTTGTATGTGGATGATATGTTGCTGGTTGTGTTGAGATTGCAACAAGATGATGGAGCTTAGTGAAAAGAGTCGCCTTCACTAAGTGGGCCCGCAGGCTATTTTTGGCGCAAGTCTATTTTTAGACTGGCTGTCAAAAATAGAAAAGTCAAATATTATTATCTCACAATAATATTTGGACTATAAACTTAATCTTATTCTCTTGGAGCACTTCAGTTTGAGCTACAGAGGTGGCACATGCAGCTGTCAGAAGGAAATACGCTTTTCTTATGAGTCAGTTGAGTTGTTGCATGCATGACTTCAGTTAGAACTCAATCAGTTGAGTTTGGTGGAGTTGATTGTGGAGTTGATGGAGTTGTGTTCAATTTAGCTTTGTTAAACTGGTTGTATTTAGTCTAACTGGCAAATAGACTAGAGATGAGTTGGGTGAATTAGTTATTAATTAATTCACAAGTTATTAACTCATAATACAACTAATGAATACATCAGTTAACTCAGTTGCATGTCAGTGCATGTTCAGTTCAACAGGGACAGGTGGTAGAGAATCAGATTGCTATCAGTTGTGACTATAGTGGTGCACCAGATCTTGCAAAATCAAGGGATTGAGTATGCCAATGAGTTTGCTCACGTATTTTCCCACATTATAGCTTGTGCTCACGTCCAAAAAAGTGTGAGTGACTATTTTGTAGGTGAAAAACGAGTTTGGTGAGCCATTCTCATCAGTTCTTGAGCAGGTATTGAGCAGTGGAGGCAGGCAAGCAGTGGAAGAGATTTGGAGATCAGATCTGAGCTGTATTGTGTGTAACAGAGGTGGAGATACTTGTGAGAAGTATTATGCTGTGTAATGTTACATGACTCAATCATTAATATACAGATAGTTGGGGTTTTTAGCGAGATGCTTTCCCCGGGATACATACTGTGTTAATGTGTGAATGCTCTTGATGTTTTATTGTTATTGATGCTGCTATATTGTTGATCAACGTAGAGGAGCTTATGTATTGTGTATTTTTTCCGCAATAGTACATGATTAGGATAATCTCCATTGAATATGTGTTAAATTATTCAAAATTTCTACATGGTATCAGAGCGAGTTAGATAATTGTAGAAAAAGTTTCTACATGGTATCAGAGTTGTTGATCATCAGATCTACTATTCAGGAAGTGTTTACATTCTATTTCTTTAGGCAGAGTCTGTAATCGGGCCAGGCAGCCTCTGGATTCATCCTTCTTTTGGAAGGTGAGATATTCGGTGAATGCCCATACAGTCAATCTCTGTACGAGAAATATTGTGTTCTCACGAATTCTAGATCGGAGGCGGTTGAGTTTGGAGCTGGTGGAAATCAAATTTGCAGCAGTGTTGTTGAAATGTCTTTCAACGGATTGCAAATGTTATTCCAAAGCAAGAGCGACCTGGCGCTCAAGGATAAAATCAGTAACAATAAAGGTGAGAATGGATCTTCATCAAAGGTATCTGATGAAGAGAATTGCGCTTTGGCTGCCAAAGCAAAGAAAGGGAAGAGCAATAAAGCTTCTCAGTCTGGTGCGAAAGGCAAGAAGCAGGATATGTCCAAGGTGAAGTGTTTTCACTGTCACCAGCACGGACACTATGCCACAAATTGTCCGCAGAAGAATAAGAACAAGCAAGCTGCTGGATCTGCAGGGGGAGAGGCCTTAGCTTCTCAGTTTGAGCTTGATTTTTCATTGATCGCATGCTTGGTTTCAAGTGTAATGGGATCAGTGTGGTTCTTGGACAGTGGTGCATCTTTTCACATGACGGGAGATAGAGATTTGTTCTCTGATCTGGAGGACAAAGATCTTGGAGTGCACATCGAGATGGGCGATGATGGTAGATACAGTGCGACCGGTATCGGTACCATTTCCTTTGAGAGGGAGTCTAGTAAACCCTTTGTATTGAAGGAAGTCATGCATATTCTAGGATTGAAGAAGAATCTCATCTCAGTGGTGATGTTAGAAGACAAGGGGTATGATGTTGTTTTCAGCGAGGGAAAGGCCTTCCTGCGCAGCAAGACAACTAGTGAGACCCGGAAGATAGGGGTTCGAGTGAGGAACCTTTATCAGTTGCATGTAGATGGATGCGCAGCAATGGCAGGCAAGGCAGAAGGATTGGTGAGCCGGGATGATGGCGAGTTGTGGCACAGGAGATTGGGTCACCTTCACCATGGAGCCTTGAAGATATTGCAGCAGATCACTACAGGGCTTCCTAAAGGCACACTTGCACAGTCATATCAGTGCAAGGGATGTACTTTGGGGAAGTTTGTGAAAGCCACCTTTCACGAGAAGGATAGTCGCGCCACAACGATCCTTGAGAGAATTCACACAGACGTGTGTGGACCTTTCTCAGTTGCTTCGACAACAAAACACAGGTATTATGTGATTTTTGTTGATGATTTCTCTCGTAAGTGTTGGATCTTCTTCATGCAGAAGAAGAGCGAGACATATTCAAAGTTCTGTGAATTCAAAGCACTGGTCGAGAAGGAGTCAGGGAAGAAGGTGAAGGCTCTTAGGAGCGATAATGGTGGTGAATACATCTCGGACGAGTTCAAGGATTTCTGCAAGACAGAAGGGATTTGTAGAGAGCTCATAGCTCCCCATAACCCACAGTAGAACGGGGTAGCTGAGCGGAAGAATAGAACGATAGTGGGTGTTGCACGGGCAATGTTGCATGATCAGGGCCTACCCCTTCACTTGTGGGCGGAAGCATGCAATACAACAGTTTATGTGCAGAACCGTTGTCCTCATAGGATACTTGGCATGAGTACACCTGAGGAGACTTATTCTGGTAAGAAGCCTGATCTTTCTCATTTGAGGATTTTTGGTGCTAACGTTTACATGCATGTGACGAAGGATGCCAGAAAGAAGTTGGAGCCGACCGCAGAGGTTGGGATATTTGTGGGGTACACTGATACGCCCCACAACTATCGTGTGTATTTGCCAGACAGTGGTAAAACTGTTGTGCGACGGGATATAAAATTTCAGGAGGAGAAAGCCATGAAGTGTTCGCTTGAGAGGGAGCTACACTTGCATGCAGATGAGAAGCTATTAGTTCCTAAGGATGAGCTTCAGGATGTGGATCAGCCACAGGACAAGGTTCATAGAGTGGAAGAGACCACTCATGCAGCGCCAACCATCAGAGGGCGAAAGCGCTTGACAGAAGCTGAGCGACTGGCTCAAGATGCAGAGAAAGTTGTAGGACCACCTACAGCCCAACGCAGGCAGAGACAGTCACCTGATCAGTACATTGGATACATGGCTCTTATGAGCAAGTGTGTTGTGACTGAGCCATCCTCTTTCGAGGAAGCTGTGGAGGATCTCGCATGGGTAGACGCCATGGTGGAAGAGTATGATTCTATTTTCAGAAATAGTGCATGGGAGATTGTTCCTAGACCGTAAGGGAAATCAGTGTTGGGTTCGAGATGGATCTACAAAGTTAAGAAGGCAGCTGACGGGAGTGTGGAGAAGTACAAGGCAAGATTTGTTGCCCGAGGCTTTTCACAGATTGAGGGTATCGATTATGAGCAGACCTTTGTACTTGTCGCAAGGTATTCTTCCATACGGACGATTCTTGCTCTCTCAGCGCAGATGGGATGGCACATTCATCAGATGGATGTGAAGACTGCGTTCCTCAACAGAGTCATTGAGGAGGAGGTGTACATTGAGCAACCCGAAGGCTTTGAAGTCTTCAGCAGCGAGTCGCATGTGTGCAGGCTCAAGAGAGCGCTGTATGGGTTGAAGCAAGCACCACGTGCTTGGTACACACGGATAGACAGCTATTTCATAGGACTTGGATTCTCCAAGAGCGAGGCGGATCCGAACCTATACCAGATTGTGGTGGAGGGTAAGTTGCTTATCATTGTACTGTATGTTGATGATTTGATTCTAACGGGTGATGAGCTGTTGATACTGTCATGCAAGAAGGATCTTGCTACAGAGTTTGAGATGAAGGATTTGGGCCTCCTTCACTATTTCCTAGGATTGGAAATATGGCAGCGCAGTGGGGGACTGGTTGTTTCTCAGGGCAAGTATGCTCGGGAGATACTGGAGAAGTTCAACATGCATGGCTACAAGCCTGTTGATACCCCTCTTCCTGGAGGTTGGAGGAAGGAGGATGCCACTTCGGGAGAAGAAGTGGATGCCACTGTTTATCGACAGTTGGTGGGGTCGCTGATGTATTTGGTCAATACACGACCTAATATATGCTATGCAGTTAACCAGCTTTCACAAGCTATGGTTAAGCCTACCAAGCTCTTCTGGAAGGCGGGCAAGCATGTATTGCGCTACTTGAGAGGCACATCAGGATATGGTTTGTGGTACAGACATGAGGATGAGGTGAAGCTATGTGGCTTCACGGATGCAGATTGGGCAGGGAGCCCAACAGACAGAAATAGCACATCAGGAGGGGTCTTTAGTATTGGATCGACAACAGTTTCTTGGTATAGCAGGAAGCAGACATCCGTGGCACTCAGTTCAGCAGAGGCCTAGTATATGGCAGCAAGTTTGGCTGCATGCGAGGCTATATGGATGAGGAAGATCCTGGTTGGTTTGTTCGGTTCTCATTTGGATCCTACTGTGATTTACTGTGATAACCAGAGTTGCATTAAACTCTCAGCTAATCCTGTATTTCATGATAGATCTAAACATATTGACATCAGGTACCATCATATCAGAGATTGTGTGCAGCGGAGGATCATGTTACTTTCGTACATTCCAACGGAGGATCAGGATGTTGATATTCTGACGAAGGCTCTCACCAGGAGCAAATTCGAGTACCACCGAGGTAGGATAGGGGTTGCTGATAATCCATATCTTGTCGAGAGGGAGTGTTGAGATTGCAACAAGATGATGGAGCTTAGTGAAAATAGTCGCCTTCACTAAGTGGGCCCGCAGGCTATTTTTGGCGCAAGTCTATTTTTAGACTATGTCTATTTTTAGACTATGTCTATTTTTAGACATATGGATCATGTCTATGGATTGCAGGTTGTTGTTTATGGATGATTGATCAAGTTGGGAAAAAATAGATGGACTTCTATTTTTGATGAAAGTGTGAGTGATCACAGTGTGAGTGATCAAAGTCTATTTTTAGACTGGCTGTCAAAAATAGAAAAGTCAAATATTATTATCTCACAATAATATTTGGACTATAAACTTAATCTTATTCTCTTGGAGCACTTCAGTTTGAGCTACAGAGGTGGCACATGCAGCTGTCAGAAGGAAATACGCTTTTCTTATGAGTCAGTTGAGTTGTTGCATGCATGACTTCAGTTAGAACTCAATCAGTTGAGTTTGGTGGAGTTGATTGTGGAGTTGATGGAGTTGTGTTCAGTTTAGCTTTGTTAAACTGGTTGTATTTAGTCTAACTGGAAAATAGACTAGAGATGAGTTGGGTGAATTAGTTATTAATTAATTCACAAGTTATTAACTCATAATACAACTAATGAATACATCAGTTAACTTAGTTGCATGTCAGTGCATGTTCAGTTCAACAAGGACAGGTGGTAGAGAATCAGATTGCTATCAGTTGTGCACCAGATCTTGCACAATCAAGGGATTGAGTATGCCAATGAGTTTGCTCACGTATTTGCCCACATTATAGCTTGTGCTCACGTCCAACAAAGTGTGAGTGACTATTTTGCAGGTGAAAAACGAGTTTGGTGATCCATTCTCATCAGTTCTTGAGCAGGTATTGAGCAGTGGAGGCAGGCAAGCAGTGGAAGAGATTTGGATATCAGATCTGAGCTGTATTGTGTGTAACAGAGGTGGAGATACTTGTGAGAAGTATTATGTTGTGTAATGTTACATGACTCAATCATTAATATACAGATAGTTGGGGTTTTTAGCGAGATGCTTTCCCCGGGATACATACTGTATTAATGTGTGAATGCTCTTGATGTTTTATTGTTATTGATGCTGCTATATTGTTGATCAATGTAGAGGAGCTTATGTATTGTGTATGTTTTCCGCAATAGTACATGATCAGGATAATCTCCATTGAATATGTGTTAAATTATTCAAAATTTCTACAGGTTGGAAATGACAAAGAAATTATCCAGGATTTGAAGACCCAATTGTCCTCCAAATTCGACGTGAAAGATCTTGGTGCTGCAAACTATATTTTGGGCATGGAAATTAAGCGAGATCAAGCAAAGAGGAAGCTCTGGTTAAGCCAAAGGAAGTATGACGAGACAATAATACAGAGGTTTAAAATGCAGGATAGTAAATTGGTGAAGGTTCCTATTCCTATAGGTGTAAATTTACCTATTGAATAGTGTCCCAAGATACAAGAAGAGGAAGAGGAAATGTCCCATGTTCCATATGAAAGTGCAGTCGGTAGCCTGATGTATGCAATGGTTTGTTCTAGACCAGACATTGCACGTTCAGTGGGAGTATTGAGTAGATCTATGTCAAAACCAAGGAAGGAGCATTGGACAAAAATGAAGCGGGTTTTCAGGTATTTGCGTGGCACTAGTGATTATGGTTTGTGCTACCAAGGAAGACCAATATTGGACATAGTTTTGGACATCCGTGGCTTTGTTGATGTAGATTGGGCTGGAGATATAGACCAGGGAAGATCTACATGTGGGCATGTGTTTAACCTATTTGGAGGTGTATTCAGTTGGATGAGTAAGAGACAGTCTGTAGTGGCACTTTCAACTACAGAGGCAGAATACATGGAAGCCACTCATGCAATCAAGGAATTAGTTTGGTTGCAGAGATTGTGTTCAAGTATGGGGTTAGTACAACGAGCTATAAGGATATACTGTGGTAGCCAAAGTGAAATTTTCTTGGCAAATAACCCTGCTTATCATTCAAAGACAAAGCACATTGATGTTCAGTATCACTTTGTGAGGGATATGGTTGAGGACAAAAAGGTGTTCCTGGTAAAGGTGGACACTTTGAAGAATAATGTAGATGCATTGAGAAAGTCTCTGAGCATCAAGAATTTCTCTTGGTGTAGAGAAACAATGGGCATTGTAGGGCTGAATCAATGACTAAGCTCTCTTGTGGCCCCCTCTGGAAAAAAAACAACAAGTGGGAAAATTTTGGGTTACGTTATATTCTTTCCACGACTACCACACGCGCGATGGGGTTAAAGGGGGGGAGATAGCCCCTCCCGTAAGTTGTGATTAGCACTGACGGGGGGTCACAGGGGGGGTGGCTACCCTCTCTGTCGGGGGGTAAGCAAGGGGGAAGTAGCCCCCCTACACAGGGTACAGGGCAGTGGCCCAGGGATTTTTTTTGGACCCTATATTAGGTGGGCAGACCTACCTATGGTTTTGTGCATGGATTTCGCACATGGTTTTGGGCATGATGGCTTTTTGTCCATGTTATTTTGTAGATTTGGTAAAGGGAACTACGATTATGTTCTAATCTAGGGTTAATGGATTGGGGTTTATGGATGATTTGACATGTATATATATTTATTGTAACATTGAAAGAAACATAATGAAAAATCAATCTAGTAGTCCCGGTTTTGGGATCCAGGGGAAAATATTTGTGTATATCTATTTTATGTTTTATTCTCTCGCCATTGCTTATTTTCTCCATTTTAAAATTCTTATGTAGGTAATTTCTGTACAGGGTTAAAACCTACACATAACACATGATTTTATAGGCACGAAGAAAGAAACTCCTAGATGATCACACATCACCTGCGCACACAGAGGAAATGGTGATTGTGTAAGATTTTAGAAGACATCCAAATTCCATGGCCAAGGCTTCTAAGGCTTATGCAGAAGCCATGATTTCGATAGTCAAGTTGTTGATAACAGAGAATGATCAGATGGAGAAGGAATTGCAAGAGGCCAAGTAGAGAACAGAGTAGTCCACATGATCCACTATGGTAGAAATGAAGAAAGAAATACTTGCGGAGATATCAAATTTGGAGACCACCAAGTAGATGTTTTATAGTAGATTTGTCACCGTGCATAACGTAGTTGTCCATCTATATGGTTTTCAGCAACAGTGCACGAAGACAACCCAAACTCTCAAAGACATCCATGTTGGTATTATGCATGTACATGAATGGACAATGAGGTATAAGGGAGCCCCACTTTACTTGCACAAGATGATGAAGCCGAAGGCAAAGTTAGACAAATAATGGATTCATATGTGGATCTAGAACTATGAGAAACTCCCTCCACTCATCACCAGCATTGAGGCTTCCTATGCACTATTGTACAGGAGTCCGGATGTCATAGTGAGGACACACAATATCCCTTTGATCGAAACCCTCACTCAAGCCATGAGGAAGAACCAAGTCATGCTGGAGGTCAACGGGTACATAGAGCAGTTGATGCGCGAAGCCACTAATGATGACTTGCAGTTGAGCGCAGAGAACATGCAGAAGTACATCGGTGGTCCAGGCACACTCAGGACAATGTTGTGCATGATTCGAGATGATCTAGACAAAGGTTTCATAACCATATACCCGAAGTCCATGGAGGCCAATGTCTACTTCGATAAAGAAATCACCAAACAATACAGGGACACAATAGCATGGTACCAAGATTGGTATCAGTTCATTACCGAAGACCACCACGAGGGGGTTACTGAGTTGGTATTTCCCCAAGGTCCCAAGTGATGTTATTGTCTTGTCAAACTGACTCAAGCCTATTTTGTCCCACACAGGTATATGTGGAAATTGTATTATTGTAAATATGTTGTAAGTGAAATTCCATGTGTCACTAGTGGAATGTGAACAGTCACTATGTAATGTGAAGAGTCATAAGGGTAGTCCAAGGTTCAAAGGGGAATTTCAAGGGTCACCCCACCCTTTGCTATATATAGAACCTCATAACTCATAGTACATGATTTTGGGAGCTAATATTTTCGCTAGGCATTCCTTAGAGAAGGCTTGGAGAGTATTGTGACAAGCCTTGACTTCTCCACAATGTAGAGTGAGTACATCTCTTTGGAGGAGCAGGCAATGTTGATTGTAATGTTCCACTATTGGGGCTAGTGGCCGTTAATGGTGTATGTATGGATGGAACTTTCACTTAATAATATATAACATAGATAGCATGTTTTCATGCATATGTTATTATTGTAGTTGGACTATACTGGTTTCTTTAGCAATTTAGGTTATTTAACTTATGCATTTGTGTATGAACTATTTTGTATACAATTGTATGAATCTTGTTGTAGATGTGTTGTTGGTTTAACCCATCACTTTGGTTTGTGGATTATTCCGCTTTCTAGCATGTGATGTCATTCCACTCGTGTGTTCCTTTCAGGATGCATGCTATTACATGATCCTAACGAGCACACTTCCTTTTCCCCTACGTGTGTTAGAACCCCCATGCATCTCACTTGACTCGCTGCAAGGCCACACACTTTATTCTGACAATGTTATAATACTTACCTTTGTGCGCTACCATAGTCAAGGCAAAACTGTACTACCCACTGTTAGGACTCCTACTCCAAACAGTCTGAGGTCTAGCTGGGACGTCTTACCAGGGAGATCCCCTGACATGTTGGTGGGTCCAACACCACCAACAAGTCTATAATTCAATATCCACATTGGACACAATTATGTGCACAATCTTTCCAAAAAAAATTGCAAATAGATAATACATGATCAGAAGCTACAACATTATTCCTGGCCTTTCTTAAATTAAACACAAGAAACCCATTTAGGAATGTCCTTTTAGCTTCCAAAACACATCAATATATCCAGAAGTTGCAAAATAAAATACCCTAGAGCTTACCATAAAATCAATTTCAATTTTTCTAGTACAAGAAACTTTAATTGGGGAGATGCCATTAACCTGTGAGAAATATGGAAAATATTGTTAAAATAACACATCAAAAGTATTTATGCTAGACGAACATATTTAGAATTACAAAGGCTAGAAATTGAACTTACCTTTCCTCATTCTCAACTTTCGTCATGTCTTCTCTAGGAACGGAGCTCCCAACAACATCCTCGTTCTTTTTAGCAACAATTGCATATTCTTTGGTACTTGTGTTTTCTACCAGTGCATGGCCAGTGACATCAATTCTATATGAATTTTTATCACTTTTTCAAATTTATTGTCCACCTTTTGCAATTGTTTAGCTCGAAAACATGATACTAAAATGACAATTGAGCTAGGCAACCGAGTTGCTAATGCAACCTCTGGGACTATTATTGATCTTGTTGAAATAATTATGGTAGAGTGTGTTTATTGCTGAACTTGTTTAGTATCAAAAAAATCTATATTAACTCCCAGTGAAGTGGCTAATATGCATTGGATAGTAGCAGTTGATGCCACTAGCTTTCCCCCAACCTTCACCTTTGAGCTATGTGGTCGTTTCTTTTTTGGTGTTGCCAACATAGTTAAGTGAAATGAAAGTAGTTAAGAGAAATGAAAGAAGATTTTGGAAGTAAAATAACACAACTAAAACATACCTTTGAATGTTTCAAGTATACACTTGCAGTTTCGGGACCATAGAGCATGTGATTTAAGCTGGCGTTATAACCTGATTCAATTGGTTGTAGATTAAGAAACAATTGTGTTCCAAATGTAGATTCAATATCTACAGGAATAAGCATCAAAATCATACCTCCTGAGTGAAAAGGAATTTGAGTTGATGATGGGGAGATGGAAACACCAAGATATGGTCCAAGACCAGATGATGGAACATGTTGTATAGATTGAGCTAATGTTACCTCAAGTAGCACTTCTTGGTTCAGGTTTCACCTTAGGCTTCCACTCTAGCTTTGGATCCACATTAACTTCACGAATTGGTTCATTAGGTCTTGCTTGATTTACAAGCATCCTATCAAGATCATATAAAGTTTCTACAACCTCCACTTCCTGCTTTGATGGGGATATTTGCATGCATTAATAAAACCTTAGCATGCATACATGATCATGAGTGACATGCATACCATATTTTAGTAGTATAAGGAATCATGGTAAACTAGAGATCCCAAAGCAGATAAAAAAGTAGGTTCTTAGTTGTTGAGTATCCACCTATGACGCAAATGAATATCAACATCACTCATGCCTCTCTATTGGATATTCCATAAAATTGTCAACACTTGTAGAAACAAAAGAAAGTTCTAGGTGTTATGCAAAGTATAACATGCCATCTCACCAATATTCGACTTAATATTGTGTTGCATGTGTCTCAAATGTTATGCTTCTATGAGTTTAACAACACATAATTAAATATGGAAATATCTTGGGCATCTGCTCTAATTTTGGTAATTTATTAATCCTCAATATCTAGAATATGTGATGTCGCTAAAGGAGTATTAATCCAAAACAATGATTACCTCATTCGGACTTAGCAATTGTTAGACTTGATTCCCTTTGTTGAGATTGCAACAAGATGATGGAGCTTAGTGGAAAGGAGTCGCCTTCACTAAGTGGGCCCGTAGGCAAATTATGGCGCAAAGTCTATTTTTAGACATATGGATCATGGTCTATGAGTTGCAGAATGTTGTTTATGGATGATTGGTCATGTTTGGAAAAATAGATGGACTTCTATTTTTTGATCACAGCAGGAGTGATCACAACAGGAGTGATCAGAGTCTATTTTTAGACTGCTAGTCAAAAATAGAAAAGTCAAATATTATTGTCTCATAATAATATTTAGACTATAAACTTTATCTTATTCTCTTGGAGCACTTCAGTTTGAGCTACAGATGTGGCACATGCAGTTGTCAGAAGGAAATACTCTTTCTTTGTGGGTCAGTTGAGTTGTTGCATGCAGGACTTCAGTTAGAATTCAAGCAGTTGAGTTTGGTGGAGTTGATTGTGGAGTTGTTGGAGTTGTGTTCAGTTTGACTTGGTTAAACTAATTGTAATTAGTCTAACTGAAAATAGACTAATGATGAGTTGTTAAACTAATTATTAACTCATAAAGCAACTGAAGAATACATCAGTTAACTCAGTTGCATGTCTGTGCATGTACAGTTCAATAGGGACAGGTGTTAGAGGATGAGATTACTATCAGTTGTGACTATAGTTGTGCATGAGGATTTTCACAAACAATGATTTGAGTATGCAAATGAGTATTGCGTTGATTTTCCCAGTAGAATAGCCTGTGCTCACGTGATTTCCAGTGTGAGTGATTCTCAGCAGGTTTATGCAATAGAGGCAGGCAAAGCAGTGGAGAAGATTTGAACTTGTGACTTGTTTGGGTCTGAGCTGGTTTGTGTGTAATAGGTGGAGATAGTGCTGGATACTTGTGAGGAGTATTGTGCTATGTAATGTTACATGTTCTCAATCATTAATATACAGATAGTGTGGGGTTTTCAGCTGTAAGCTTTCCCCGAGTTACATACTATGTTAATGTGTGCATGCTATTGATGTTTTATTGTTATTGATGCTGCTAAATTGATGATCAACGTAGAGGAGCTTATGTATTGTGTATGTATTCCACAATAGTACATGATCAGGATAGTCTCTGTTGAATATGTGTTTATTATTCAAAATTTCTACATGGTATTAGAGCTGTTGATCATCAGATCTACTATTCAGAAAGTGTTTACATCTTATTTCTTCAAGCAGAGTCTGTAATCGGGCCAGATAGCCTCTGGATTCATCCTTCCTTGGGAAGGTGAGATATCCGGTAAAAGCCCATATAGTCAATCTCTGTACGAGTCTTTGTTCTCATGAATCTTAGATCCAAGGCGGTTGAGTTTGGAGCTGGTGGAATTCGAATTTGCAACAGTGTTTTCTTGGTGTCAACGAGGCAATGTCTTTCAACGGATTGTGATTGGAGTATGCTCTTGAGGGCAGCTCAAACTATACTGCATGGAAGGACAGGATGGAGGTAGTATTGGATGATAACGGGCTGAAGGCGTTCATAGAGACTGATGTCCCATAGCCTACTGATGCTACTCAAGCTGATGCTTGGCAAAAGAAGACAACAAAATGTTGAAGGATTCTGTTAGAGGGCGTGAAGGATCACATTGCGTCCAGCCTGCATGGAAAGACTTCTCCATACTTGATGTGGAAGGCTTTAACAGATCTATTCCAAAGCATGAGCGATCAGAGGAAGTTGGCGCTCAAGGATAAAATCAAAAACATCAAATGCGAGAAGGGTGACAGTATGCCCAAGTATCTCACGAAGTTCACTCAGTGCAGAGATGAGCTGGGAAGTGTGGGGGTAACTGTCGATGATGAGGAATTGGTGAGCTTGGCTCTCCTTGGTCTTCCGAAGAGTTGGCATTCCTATCAGGACTCTGTCAATGGCCGGGAGAAATTGCCAGGATGGGAAAGACTTTGGTCAGATCTTGTGCAGGAGGAGATCAGGCGGAGTACCAGGAACGGATCTTCATCAAAGGGACTTGATGAAGAAAATTGCGCTTTGGCTGCCAAAGCAAAGAAGGGGAAGAGCAAGAAAGCTTCTCAGTCTAGTGCGAAAGGCAAGAAGCAAGACATGTCCAAGGTGAAATGTTTTCACTGTCACCAGCACGGACACTATGCCACTAATTGTCCGCAGAAGAAGAAGAATAAGCAAGCTGCTGGATCTGCAGCAGGAGAGGCTCTAGCCTCGCAGTTTGAGCTTGATTTTTCATTGATCGCATGCTTGGTTTCAAGTGTGATGGGATCGATGTGGTTCTTGGACAGTGGTGCGTATTTTCACATGATGGGAGATCGAGATATGTTTTCTGATTTGGAGGACAAAGATCTTGGAGTGCACATCGAGATGGGCGATGATGGTAGATACAATGTGACCGGTATAGGTACCATTTCCTTTAAGAGGGAGTCTGGTAAACCCTTCGTATTGAAGGATGTAATGCATGTTCTAGGATTGAAGAAGAATCTTATTTCTGTGGCGATCTTAGAAGACAAGGGATATGATGTTGTTTTCAGCGAGGGAAAGGCTTTCCTGCGCAACAAGACAACTGGAGAAACCCGGAAGATAGGGGTTCGAGTGAGGAACCTTTATCAGTTTCATGTAGATGGATGCGCAACAATGGCATGCAAGGCAGAAGGATTTGTGAGTCGGGACGATGGCGAGTTGTGGCACAGGAGATTGGGTCACCTTCACCATGGAGCCTTGAAGATACTGCAGCAGATCACTACAGGGCTTCCTAAAGGCACTCTTGCATAGTCAGATCAGTGCAAGGGGTGTACTTTGGGAAAGTATGTGAAAGCCACCTTTCACGAGAAGGATAGTCGCGCCACGACGATCCTTGTGAGAATTCACACAGATGTGTGTGGACCTTTCTCAGTAGCTTCGACGGCAAAACACATGTATTATGTGATTTTTGTTGATGATTTCTCTAGAAAGTGCTGGATCTTCTTCATGCAGAAGAAGAGAGAGACATACTCAAAGTTCTGTGAGTTCAAAGCACTAGTCGAAAAGGAGTCAGGGAAGAAGGTGAAGGCTCTTAGGAGTGATAATGGTGGTGAATACATCTCTGATGAATTCAAGGAGTTCTGTAAAGCAGAAGGGATTCGAAGAGAGCTCTTAGCTCCCCATAACCCACAGCAGAACGGGGTTGCTGAGCGGAAGAAAAAAATGATCGTGGGTGCTGCATGGGCGATGTTGCATGATCAAGGCCTACCCCTTCACTTGTGGGCAGAAGCATGCAATACAACAGTTTATGTGCAGAAACGTTGTCCTCACAGGATACTTGGCATGAGTACACCCGAGGAGGTTTATTAAGAAGCCAGATCTTTCTCATTTGAGGATTTTTGGTGTTAACGTTTACATGCATGTGACGAAGGATGCCAGGAAGAAGTTGGAGATGACCGCAGAGGTTGCATATTTGTGGGGTAAACTGATACGCGCCACAACTATCATGTGTATTTTCCAGACAGTGTTAAGACTGTTGTGCGACGGGATATAAAATTTCAAGAGGAGAAAGCCATGAAGTGTTCGCTTGAGAGGGAGCTACACTTGCATGCAGATGAGGAGCTATTAGTTCCTAAAGGTGAGCTTCAGGACGTGGATCAGCCACAGGACGAGGTTCATGGAGTGGAAGAGACCACTCATGCAGCGCCAACCATCAGAGGGCGAAAGCGCTTGACAGAAGCTGAGCGACTGGCTCAAGATGCAGAGAAAGTTGTAGGACCACCTACAGCCCAACGCAGGCAGAGACAGTCACCTGATCAATACACTGGATACATGGCTCTTATGAGCAAATGTGTTGTGACTGAGCCATCCTCTTTCAAGGAAGCTGTGGAGGATCCCGCATGGGTAGACGCCATGGTGGAAGAGTATGATTCGATTGTTAGAAATAGTGCATGGGAGATTGTTCCTAGACCAGAAGGGAAATCAGTGGTGGGTTCGAGATGGATCTACAAAGTTAAGCAGGCAGCTGACGGGAGTGTGGAGAAGTACAAGGCAAGAATTTTTTCCCGAGGCTTTTCACAGATAGAGGGGATCGATTATGAGGAGACCTTTGCACCTATCGCAAGGTATTCTTCCATATAGACGATTCTTGCTCTCTCAGCACAGATGGGATGGCACATTCATCAGATGGATGTGAAGACTGCGTTCCTCAATGGAGTCATTGAGGAGGAGGTGTACATTGAGCAGCCCGAAGGTTTTGAGATCTTCAGTAGTGAGTCGCATGTGTGTAGGCTCAAGAGAGCGCTATATGGGTTGAAACAAGCACCACGTGCTTGGTACACATGGATAGACAACTATTTCACCGGACTTGGATTCTCCAAGAGCGAGGTGGATCCTAACCTATACCAGATTGTGGTGGAGGGTAAGTTGCTTATCATTGTACTGTATGTAGATGATTTGATTCTAACAGGTGATGAGCTGTTGATACTTTCATGTAAGGATGATCTTGCTAAGGAGTTTGAGATGAAGGACTTGGGCCTCCTTCATTATTTCCTGGGATTGGAAATTTGGCAGCGCAGTGGTGGACTGTTTTTTTCTCAGGGTAAGTATGCTCGGGAGATACTAGAGAAGTTCAACATGCATGGCTGCAAGCCTGTTGATACTCCTCTTCCTGGAGGTTGGAGGAAGGAGGATACCACTTCGGCAGAAGAAGTGGATGCCAATATTTATCGACAGTTGGTGGGGTCACTTATGTATCTGGTCAATACACAACCCGATATATGCTATGCAGTTAACCAGCTTTCACAAGCTATGGTTAAGCCTACCAAGCTCTTCTGGAAGGCAGGCAAGCATGTATTGCGTTATTTGAGAGGCACATCGGGATATGGTTTGTGGTACAGACAGGAGGATGAGGTGAAGCTATGTGGCTTCACGGATGCGGATTGGGTAGGGAGCCCACGGACAGAAAGAGCACATAAGGAGGGGTCTTCAGTATCGGGTCGACAACAGTTTTTTGGTACAGTAGGAAGCAGAGATCTGTGGCACTCAGTTTAGCAGAGGCCGAGTATATGGCAGTAAGTTTGGCTGCATGCGAGGCTATATGGATGAGGAAGGTCCTGGTCGGTTTGTTCGGTTCTCACTTGGATCCTACTGTGATTTACTGTGATAACCAGAGTTGCATTAAACTCTCGGCTAATCCTGTATTTCATGGTAGATCTAAACATATTGACATCAGGTACCATCATATCAGAGATTGTGTGCAGTGGAGAATCATGTTACTTTCATACATTCCAACGGAGGATCAGGATGTTGATATCTTGATGAAGGCTCTCACCAGGAGCAAATTCGAATACCACCGAGGCAGGATAGGGGTTGATGATAATCCATATCTTGTCGAGAGGGAGTGTTGAGATTGCAACAAGATGATGGAGCTTAGTGGAAAGGAGTCGCCTTCACTAAGTGGGCCCGCAGGCAAATTATGGCGCAAAGTCTATTTTTAGACATATGGATCATGGTCTATGAGCTGCAGAATGTTGTTTATGGATGATTGGTAATGTTGGGAAAAATAGATGGACTTCTATTTTTGATCATAGCAGGAGTGATTAGAGTCTATTTTTAGACTGCTAGTCAAAAATAGAAAAGTCAAATATTATTGTCTCATAATAATATTTAGACTATAAACTTTATCTTATTCTCTTGGAGCACTTCAGTTTGAGCTACAGATGTGGCACATGCAGCTGTCAGAAGGAAATACACTTTCTTTGTGGGTTAGTTGAGTTGTTGCATGCAGGACTTCAGTTAGAACTCAAGCAGTTGAGTTTGGTGGAGTTGATTGTGGAGTTGATGGAGTTGTGTTCAATTTGACTTGGTTAAACTAGTTGTAATTAGTCTAACTGTAAATAGACTAATGATGAGTTGTTAAACTAATTATTAACTCATAAAGTAATTGAAGAATACATCAATTAACTCAGTTGCATGTCAGTGCATGTACAGTTCAATAGGGACAGGTGTTAGAGGATGAGATTGCTATCAGTTGTGACTATAGCTGTGCATGAGGATTTGCACAAGCAATGGTTTGAGTATGCCAATGAGTATTGCGTTGATTTTCCCAGTAGAATAGCCTGTGCTCACGTGATTTCCAGTGTGAGTGATTCTCAACAAGTTTATGCAATAGAGGCAGGCAAAGCAGTGGAGAAGATTTGAACTTGTGACTTGTTTGGGTCTAAGCTGGTTTGTGTGTAACAGGTGGAGATAGTGTTGGATACTTGTGAGGAGTATTGTGCTATGTAATGTTGCATGTTCTCAATCATTAATATACAGATAGTGTGGGGTTTTCAGCTGTAAGATTTCCCTGGGTTACATACTGTGTTAATGTGTGCATGCTATTGATGTTTTATTGTTATTGATGCTGCTAAATTGATGATCAACGTAGAGGAGCTTATGTATTGTGTATGTATTCCGCAATAGTACATGATCACGATAATCTCTGTTGAATATGTGTTTATTATTCAAAATTTCTACACCCTTAACTAGTATGAACTGTTGTGTTGAGATTATAACAGTTCACTAAACAAGCCCATTTGTTGGGTTTCATTGTCAACAAGGAAGAAGAAATTAAAATATATTTTTGCACACGATGTAGATTGGTTGTCTACACCTCGACTTCCCGTTTTAATCCTTTCCAATCAAGTTCATTAACAATAACTTTTAATGCAAATACATGACTTTTACTTGTATATATGGATGGAAATTAAAATTTCAATCCTTTCCCCTATCATCCACTAATGCCTCACTACAGTAAGTAAATTTTGGATAAGAACAATAAAAAATCAAATGTAGTTAAAGTAAGGCCAAGCACACCTTAGCTACTTTGGCATCCTTGTGCTTACTATGATTTCTAGACTTCTGCAAAATACAAGAAAACAATTTAATGCTTAAATAATGAATAATAAAGCTAAGAGATCAAAAAAACATAATATGAGGGAAATTGAATCGACTAACTACCCTTGGGGCTATTGATTTGAGAGATGAATTTTCAAAAGATGTATGCTTTGAATTGGGTGGTGGGAGCCTAATTATTCCATTGATGAGTTGTTATTGCTTTTTCCTCTTCTTAGAGTTGGAACCACCATCACTCTCATTCACATGATGTCAAGGAGGACTCTCCTGGTACCATTTCTTCATCGTTATTCCAATCCAAATACCAAAACAAAGTAAAAAATAAGTTCCTACAATTAAAAATGAAATGTTGTCTTCCATTGAACCATGAGATCTATAGTAGGGTTTCACAAGAAATAATTAATTTCTTTGGAGACGAACATGATAATACCTTTAATAATGAAAAATGATATTCTTCTGCCCTTATCAAATATGGCACGAGACACAAATTTCCCCAACTCAAGTGTGATCCTCATCATGACAGCTGAGAAAAACGAAGCATTATTTCTGAAACCAAGCATCTTGAAAAGAACAAGGGCATAAAATGTAATGACATTGATCCCAGTAAGATGCTGGAAAAAGGGAATGGGGATGGATGACCAGAGAAAATTTTAAGAACCACCCTAAATTTATATGTATAATAAATGGGCAAATCCCCATGATACATAGGAAAAATGGAGGTGATTTTATCACTAATATATATATATATATATATATATATATATATATATATATATATATATATATTTGGCGAATCTCTCACCAGATTATATTATCTTGTAAAGTCATGGCGAATCTTTCACTGAATTATAAAATCTTGTAAGATCTTGGAAAATATTTCACTGAATAATAAAAAATTGTGAAGTCTTGGCGAATGTTTTGTTAAAGTATGAAACCATATATGATAATAATAAAACATAATCATTAAACTGTAATATACTAACATACATGTTTGGAAAAAAGAAACATAATTTTCACTTCCTACAAACAATGTTGCAAGTTTTAGTGGCCATGTTTGTCATGGTGGGAGAGATTAATGTTTTCTCTACCACTTTTGTCAAGCTACCACTTTTGCCAAGCTATCAAATATCTTTGTTATTCCATAGGCTCCAACTACGAGATAAAAAAAACACATCAAGTTTGTTTACCCCAACACGCCAACAAGTAGCAAGCCCCAACTATATAATATAATGAAGTAGTAGGTATCCCAAAGGCCTGAAGGGGATCTAGTGGAAAGAAGTGACCGTTGTCAGAAGCCTTCCAATCAATATATAAATATATAAATGTATATTTATTTTTATTTTAATTTGAAATCTTCAATTAAATAATAAAATTTAATTACGTCTCTCCCAATCTAAATTTCTTATTAGCATAATTCACTACCTTCATACCATTT
Source organism: Pinus tabuliformis (assembly GCA_031772625.1). Taxonomy (NCBI): domain Eukaryota; kingdom Viridiplantae; phylum Streptophyta; class Pinopsida; order Pinales; family Pinaceae; genus Pinus; species Pinus tabuliformis. The sequence goes on from CM062819.1 coordinate 1,710,302,329, forward strand.
TTAACAGTGTTGTAACATGTGGATTAATTTCCTTTTTGGTTCACAATCTCCACCTTTTAGGACAATATGGTGTAGTGACCCAACCCCTACAGATCATTACGACAAACTAAGAATAGCAGAGAAGATGAAAGGTTGTAAAAACTAGCATATTTTTCAAACAACTAATCCAAGATCAGTACCTTAACTTTTTCATGAAGATATCATATTGATAATGTTTGAAAAATGGTGGGAAATCTAGGCAGGGACTATCTCTCTTCTGCGAGGGTGATGCGGAAAGAGTTAAGATTTCATTGTTTTGAATTTTTTTTGTTAAATTAGAAAAACCAATATTAATGGAGATATCGGTATTTTTTACTAAATTTTGTGAAGTGACTAAATGTAGCTTTAACCATTCACCTTAACATTTTTTTTACAATATAATTTCCGAAGTCTATTTAATATCTTCATTATCATAAAAACCAACCTATATCCATCTTAATTCCTGTTAGGTCCCTACAATACTAGTGATTACCCTATTACTAATGTAGTTGTATCCCTTATTAATATTGTTGTGCCCCTATCGTCCCCATATTGTTATTATTGTGCCCCATAGAATCCCTCTATTGTTATTTTTGTCCCTTTATATTATTATTGTTAGGCCGGCTGGGTTATATTGTGACTCCTTAGACTCCTATATATAGAAAGGAGATTTTGTCATTTGAATCATCAAGGAATCATTCATTTGTGTAATTTAAAGGAGGTTGCCCCCTCGAAGAGGCTAAATTCTAAGGTGTTGATCTATCTTTTCTATCTTTTTGTGAGCTGTTTTCATAACATTTGGTATCAGAGCTTTGGATTCTAGGGTTTCGCTGCTCCAGATAGGTCATCATGGCATTTCTGCTATAACTTTTTTTCTGAAAAGTTTCAGAAGCGAAAAAAAACCCATTTGAGACAAAATCACACTAAACTTCGAGTCCGAATTTCAGAGCTTTTCGCGCTATATTTGCGGAGATATGGTCTGAGGAAGTTGATCTTTTTGCAGACTCCTGAATTACATTCCAAACAGGTGACCCGGGGAAAATCGTCATAACTTTCTCTCTGAGCATTAGATTGAAATTTCATAGGAAGGTATAGAAATAGGATGGACTGTAGTTTATTGTATAAATATTTCAAAGCCAAAGGTTGAAACAAGGACACGTGGCATGTCGTACAAGTTAGCTCTACTGAACTAGTCTATAATCAGGTCACTGTGGGAGATTTGGTACAACTCTTCCTTGGAGAATCCAATTTGGATCAGACTGGCGGCATTGGAAAGAGGACACAAAGGGCTACTGTAGGTCACAATTTTAGAATTGGATGATTTGAAATTACAAAGATACATCAGAGGCAATATCGAGCTCCTACAAAGTGAAAAAAGGTGTGTAGATTTTTTTAAATTTTTGCTTAAGCTGGGTTTGAAAATTTATTTTGAAGGAATTCAAAGGGCATAGAAGAGCATTATTATTGGTAACTGATGCCCCAAGGAAAGAAAATGCAAACACCTAGTAAGAAACCTGAAAGCTCTAGCATGACTCATGAAGAAGAGGAAGAAATGCTACATGATATATCAAAATTACAAGACCAAGTGCAACAAATGTCACTCTCACAAAAGATAACAGAAGCTGAGATAAATGGCGTGGAAGCTAAGATGAATGGTGTGGAAGCTAAGATGGATGATTTGAAGATATATTTGAAGAAATATTTGAAGACAGACACGACATATTTGAAGACAGACATGGCAGATTTGAAGACAGATTTGACAAATTTTCTACAAGAAATACTTACTAATGGTGAAAGGGTAGTAAAGGAAACTCATGATGCGAACAAAAGAAATTTTAATCATGATTTCATAGATTCTAATGTTGGATTGAAGACCCACCATATTCCAAAAATCGATATGAGGAAGTTTGATGGCAAGGATCCCGCAACATGGATATTACAGATGGAGCAATTTTTCGATCTCAATAATGTGCAAAACACACAAAAGGTACGTATTGCAACTTTATATTTGGAACCAAATCAGTTTGTATGGTATCAATGGCTTTGCTCTCGTAAACAAATTATCACTTGGGCAATTTTTACAGAAGAATTGATAGCACATTATGAGGATACAAAAAGCAACACTTTTTTTAGCCAATTGATAAGTCTCAAACAAAAGGGTTCAATAATGGAGCACATTGAGGAGTTCCAAAAATTGAACATAAGGGTAAAAAATATTCCAGAGGAGCATAGGATTGATGTGTTCATAGGGACTTTAAAGGATAATATCCAACATGATGTTCGCCTTTGGGAACCTGATTCATTAGAGAAGGCATTCAGGTTAGCAAGAAAAATGGAAAGCAAAATTATGGCAACCAGGAAGCATACCACTCACAACTATAAAGATGGAAGTGTTGTTTCCCCTAGTCTTCCACAACCTATAAGGTTGACACCACAACAATTGGAAGAAAAAAGAGCAAAAGGGCTTTGTTACAGTTGTGATAGCAAATACACTAAAGGTCATAAGTGTGCTGAGAAGAAATTATTCTACATAGATTGTGAAGAGGAAGAAGAAAAGGAGCAAGAAAGGTCAAAAGAAGAGGATATACTCCAGGAAAAAACCTAGATAAAGAAGAAATGAATCCGACCATATCTTGTAATGCATTGGCGGGAATTACCACTCCTCAAACCATCAAGATAGAAGGACAAATCAAGAAGAAAAAGGTAATAGTGTTGATTGATTCAGGAAGTACCCACAATTTTATTCATTGTAAGGTAGCAAAAGAATTGAATTGCTTCCTATATCCAGCACCAGAGTGTCAAGTGATGGTTGAAAATGGAGGAACAATAAATTGCTCTGGAAAGTGCCATAATATCAAGCTATCCATGGGAGAATATGTATTGACTAGCCCAATGCTTTCCATTCCAATGGGAGGTGCTGATGTTGTACTAGGAGTCCAATGGCTACAATCCTTGGGTACAATAGCTTTTAATTTTCAAGAATTTTTCATGAAATTTTCTGCAGAAGGAAAGGAAGTTGAATTAAGGGGTATTATAGGGAAACCGGGAAAGATAATCAGTAACGATATGACAAAGCTTCTAAAAAAGGAACAAAGAGGTGTAATTGCACAATTATGTTCACTAGATGTTTCCACATCAAAATCATCTATTTCTCTAGATCTCCAAAAAGCCTTGGACAATCATTCCAAGGTATTTGAGACTCCCAAAGGTCTCCCACCTATTTGTGATCATGATCATGCTATTCATTTGATTCCAGGAAGTGTTCCTCCAAACATCAGGCCGTACAGATATCCCTATGCCCAAGAGTGAAATTGAACGTATGGTTGCAGAAATGCTAGAGGCTGGTATAATTCAACCTAGTCAAAGTTCTTTCTCTGCTCCAGTAGTATTGGTGCACAAGAAGGATGGATCATGGCGCATGTGTCCAGATTATAGGGAGCTCAACAAGCTCACTATTAAAGATAAGTTTCCCATTCCTGTCATTGATGAATTACTGGATGAATTGCATGGATCAATTTACTTCACCAAGTTGGATCTTCGTTCAGGATATCATCAAATCAGAATGAAGATTGAAGACATTCTGAAAACAACATTTAGAACTCATGAGGGTCATTATGAATTTTTGGTCATGCCTTTTGGCCTTACCAATGCACCTTCTACATTTCAAGGTTTGATGAATTCCATTTTCAAACCCTTCCTTAGAAAATTTGTGTTAGTATTTTTTGATGATATACTAATCTACAACAAGTCTTGGAAGGATCATGTTGAACATGTTGACAGGGTGCTACAACTATTGGAGGAGAAACAATTATATGCAAAAAGATCCAAATGTTTCTTTGGAGTACAAGAGGTGGAATATTTGGGTCATATTGTATCTCATGAAGGAGTTAAGGTAGACCCTAGCAAAATTAAAGCCATTAAGGAATGGAAAATCCCCACATCCATAAAGCATCTGCGAGGATTTCTCGGGTTAACAGGGTATTATCGCAAGTTTGTTAAGAATTATGGGAGAATAACAGCACCTCTAACAACATTATTGAAGAAAGATGCATTTTCATGGACTCTAGAAGCAACAAAGGCCTTCGAACATCTTAAAGAGGCAATGTGCCAAGCACCGGTCTTAGCTACACCGGACTTCACAAAAACCTTTATTGTGGAATGTGATGCTTTAGGAAATGGAATTGGTGCTGTTTTAATGCAAGATGAAAGACCCATTGCTTTTGAAAGTCGTCCAATCAAGGGAAAGTTTTTACACAAAGCTATTTATGAGAAGGAAAGAAATGGCGACCCTACCTAATGGGAAGACACTTCAAGGTAAAAACGGATCATGATAGCCTTAAATACACAAAGATTATCCTCTGAAGAGCAACAAAAGTGGGTCACAAAGATGTTGGGTTATGACTTTGAAATCATCTACAAAAAAGAGAAGCAAAATGTGGTGGCAGATGCACTCTCAAGAAAGGATGAGGATGTGGAAGCATTGTTGTGCGCCATTTCTATTATCCAACCAGATTGGATAAACGAAGCAAGGGAGGAATGGAAGAATGATGAAGAAGTGTGGGCACTTATTCAAAAGTTACAACAAGATTCCAGTACATCTGATACATTTAGCTGGCAAAATGATTCATTATGGTACAAAGATCGCTTATACCTCTATAAGAATTCCCAACTCAAATAAAAGATTCTAATGGAATTGCACACTTCTCCCTTAGGAGGGCATTCAGGATTTTTAAAAACCTACCATAGGGTTAAGAAGGAATTTTTTTGGGATGGCCTTAAATCGGATATTCAAAAGTTTGTGCCAGAATGTTTGGTTTGCCAACAAAATAAAGTTGAAACAATTAAGACCCCGGGGCTATTACAACCTTTATCCATTCCAAGCCAACATTGGGAGGAGGTTTCAATGGATTTTATCGCAGGTTTACCCAAGTCTGAGCGAAAGAGTGTCATCATGGTGGTAGTTGATAGAATTACCAAGTATGCACACTTTTGTCCATTATCACATCCATTTAAAGCCAGTACAGTTTCTACTGCATTTATGGAAACAATTCAAAAGTTACATGGAAATCCAAAGATTATTGTAAGTGATAGAGACCCCATTTTCACTGGAAATTTTTTGACAAAATTATTTTCTTGTCTCGGTACTTAGTTAGCTCATAGCTCATCTTATCATCCTCAATCTGATGGGCAAACTGAGATAGTAAACAAATGTTTGGAAGGATATCTTCGTTGCTTTGTATCTGATAAACAGACACAATGGGTCAAATGGTTGCCTCTGGCTGAATGGTGGTATAACACTTCCTTCCATACAACAACAAAAATGACCCCATTTATGGCACTTTATGGATATCAGCCACCATCCATCACTTCATATTTAAGAGAAAATTCTAAGGTTCAAGCAGTGGAACATCACATCGAGCATCAACAACAAGTCCTCCAACTCTTAAAGGATAACTTCGTGTTGGCGCAGAATAGAATGAAACAACAGGCAGATCAACATCGTAGCAAAAGAAGTTTTGATGTAGGTGATTGGTTATTCCTACGGCTACAACCATATAAACAAATGTCCCTCAAGCAAGCTAAGAAGGATAATAAATTATCACCAAAGTATTATGGTCCGTACAAGGTGTTGCAAAAGATTGGTACTATGGCATACAAATTGGAGCTTCCTGCAGCTTCTCGAGTGCACCCAGTTTTCCATGTTTCATGTTTAAAGAAGGTTATAATCGACAAGCTCCCAGTTCAAACAATATTGCCAGAACTTGACGAGGAGGGAAAAATTATATTGGAACCGGAAGCAGTCATAGAAACAAGAACTCGACAGCTACGAAATCGATCAATTTCAGAGTATCTCATCAAGTGGAAGAAGTTATCTGCTGAAGATTCCACATGGGAGGATGAGAATTTTATACAGAAACATCCAGAACTACTCAAGCGTTGAGGACAACACTTTTTTGAAGGAGAGGGGCATGTTAGGTCCCTATAATACTAGTGATTACCCCATTATTATTGTAGTTGTATCCCTTATTAATATTGTTGTGCCCCTATTGTCCCCATATTATTATTAATGTGCCCCATAGAATCCCTCTATTTTTATTTTTGTGCCTTTATATTATTATTGTTAGGTCGGCTGAGTTATATTATAACTCCTTAGACTCCTATATATAGAAAGGAGGTTTTGTCATTTGAATCATAAAGGAATCATTCATTTGTGTAATGTAAAGGAGGTTGCCCCCTCAAAGAGGCTGAATTCTAAGGCGTTGATCTATCTTTTCTATCTTTTTGTGAGTTGGTTTCATAACAATTCCACATCTACCACTCTTAGAGGGATGAAATCTATTTATCCCTCCCAGCACTTGGTAGACCGGAATTAAGATGGATCTAAGCTGATAGAATTTACCCTTTAAATAGTCTATGCTCACATGGATACCATGGTATTACCATGGGTTAATACCATGGGTTATCATAAACTTGGAGCTTAAAAACTACTATTAGTAATTTAAAAAAATTAATAATTGATTTTTATTTTGTTTTTTTATTTTAACCAAGTTAAAATGTTTAAGTGACATTAAATTACAAGATCCATTTTTACTCTTGATCTGCCCAAAGCCCCGAGAGGGATCAAATATTTTTCACTCTATGTTAGTTTGCATATCATGATATTTGAGCCAGAGTAAAGATGGATCTATGCTAGTTTAATTCCCCCCTTTAAATAGTTTGCATTCCATGTGAATACCATGGGTCAATACCATGTGCCATCTTTATTTTTATTAATACTAATATTAGGGTTAATAATGTTTTTTTGCATGGTATTAATAATAATTTGGCCCATGGTATTTGGCCCATAGGCTTCACTTAAATATAACACATTTTTTGAGTGTTCGTAAATTTAGGGTGGCTTATGGAGTAAATATAAAAAATGTTTTATTTATTTACCATACCTCTCGTTTATTTATATTTTTATTAATTTACCATACTTTTTTTATAAATATGGTATTTGGCCCATAGGATTCAATTAAATAAAACCTCTTTTTTGAGCCTTCTTAAATAGAAAGAGGGTTATGGACTAAATATAGAAAGAGGTTTTATTTATTTACCATACCTATAGTTTATGAGATTAAGAGAATTGAAAATTAAAATTGCTCTATTTTAAGTTGTCCAACATCTACTCAAATTAAATCTAAATTTCAAAATATTTGTCATGCTATCAATTTATTTAACTAAACATAATTTTAATAATTTTAAAACACTTATTTTAATGATTTTTCATTATAAAATAAATTTCTAAATAATTCCAATCTCTTTCTTATATATTCCATGAATATTTATCATCATCATATTATAAATATTTAATATATTCCATTTACGAAAAAACATTTTAAAAAAGTATGTATTAATAATTGTTTAATATATATTATAATGCTCAGGACAATTTGACCGCGGTCGATTCGGCGCACCCATCAGATTGCAATCTGTGCTTGGCAGCTCCTCCAGGTGGCAGCGACACGGGCGCAGGGGACAATGTCGATGTCATGTGGATGGGCTCTCCTTGCCGGGTGGAGAAGGATGCTCGGGACCCTTTGCAAAATGCATGATGCCTCCGGAACCGCTCCTGTTGTTGCAGTTTCCATTCTGGTTCTTCTATCCTATGTGTTATGCTTTTCTGGCTTTTGTCAACATGTTTTGTATCAGGTCTTGGCTCGGCATAGATATCAGATCTCATGGTCATATGCTCTGTATTAGGTCTTGGCTTAGCAAGTTTATCAGGCCTTTGTTTTTGTTCAGTTTTGCTTATGGTTATCAGGGCAACATAGAAATTATCATGGCTACAGTTCTCATATGCCCTGTAATGCTGTTTATAACCTTGGTCAGCATTTTTTGTATGTACGAATTCTGGGAATTATGTATTGGGTCATCTCAATCCGGGAATTGGGTTATCGGGTTATCTGGCCATCTAGTTATCTGGTCTTTTGTTCTCTGGGTCAGTGTTGTTGGATGGCTTCAGCCTCCTCTGAGGTCTTGACCTCCTTGTAAATATTTTCTCTTTATTAATAGATTTAGCCTTTACTTAGAAAAAAATTGTTTAATATATATTATTTAATTAAATTTTTAGTTAATATGGTTTTTGCAAAACAAATCAATCGAAAAAAACATTGATCTCCATCACATCGACAAAAAGCAATGGGGTTGAACCATAACTATGGCTAGGCAGATGTAAAAGGTTTGGAAAAAATATGCAGCCGAACTCAAAATAGTTCGCATGCGACAACAAAGAGTCTTGACGACCAATTGGTAATGGTAGACATTCTTGAATGAAGATACTCACGTTCTCCTTCCCTAAGGCACAAAATTATGTGGTCACAGGGCCCAAATGATGATTTGAGTAACCCTGGGAACAACTTATATGTCATCGAACCCTTTTCCTAAGAAGAAAAAGGAGCATGATTTTTTCACTGTGATGGTGTTAGAATATTGTTACCCTGCTTTTTCGTAGACCTGGGCCCTCAATCCCCGGTTCTCCAAAATTTCTTTTAAAATCGTTGTCAAATTTCTCTTTGGGAATTCATTGTTCCTTAGGTCATACTACATTAATTTGGTATGGGACCTTAATATTTTACTAGAGCTTCGGGTGGGTGTCCCCTTTGTCATACAATGCCTACTTTTCGAGGGTAATAAACTAGATGGCTCTTGCCCTCTTTTAGTCTATAACATTGGTAAATATGGCACTATTTTTTTGGCCCTTCATTTATGAGAGGGGGTTGTGGTAAATCCTTCCTCCTCTTTGGATTTTTCGTAGAAATATGTCATCCATGCTCAACTCTCCCCAAAGGCAGTGTAGTCTCAAGCGGCTCCTGTGTTGTATCTGGTCGAAAAATCTAAGAAAGTTCTTTCCTTAGAAATCGCACCACATGCTCTTGAGAACCTCCATCATCTCTATGTAGAATCAATCCTCATCTGTCGCTTTAATTGTTTATGGCCTCGATCGACTGATCTTTACTAATAGATCCATTCTTCATGGACCAAGAGTTGCAAGATTATTTTATGCTCCAAAGGCTTCTTCATTGTGGCATTTGCTAAATTAGAAGAATACCAAAATGTTTTATCTAATGGGCCTTGGTTTTGGGTAAATTTTGGATTGGTCCTAACCCCTTGGTTTACATATTTTGATCCTTCTACAAATGATCCGGATTTAAACAGGAACGCAACAAATTACAGAGATAACCATATACACAAAGATGCAGTGGAAATAATACTTCATTTCATTAATGGAAAATACTGAAATATGCTTGCAACCAGAAATGGAAATAAACCAACTAGGGTGATGGTAGCTTATCTCTGAGAAGAGATGTGATGGCTACATGCCTCTGAACTGTGTTACAATGAGGCTCGAAGGCCTATTTATTGTTGAGAAACAATGGAAAACCCTTAACATTCCAAAACCTAACCCTAGGAGATGAAACACCAAACTGTGGGCCCCGTTTGGGGTAAATTGGTACATCAACTTCTCGTGGTCGTAACTTTGGCATATGATCTCCGTTTGACGCGTACAATAGCTCATTAGAAAGATCTATCCGAGCACTATCATTGTTGGAACGGGAAACATTGGTCCCATGTTGCCCCCAGATTCCCCAAAAAACGTCGTTTAGGGCCTCAAAACGGCTCCGGAAGTTCAGGACCCGAAAAACTGCTAAAAATAGTAAGTTGTGCTACAATTAAGGAAACTAAAAATGCTGAGAAAGACAATGGTGGGGGTCCACGTGGACTTGGCAGGTGGCCACCAATATCCACCTGGATCATTCCTCCCCCCTTAGGAAGCAATGGTCCCCATTGCGTTGAGCTCCTCTATGAGATGAGGAAACTTCTGCTGAACTTGTTCCCTGGTGAGCCACTTGCCCTGCTGAAGGAGTTGGCCTGCTTTGACAACTCGATAAAGTTGGATATTCTGTTGGCGAGTGTTCTTGATCTGTGTGTCCATGATCCGATCAGTTGCAGCTTGTTCCATGCAATCTGGATTTAATTCTGTGGGTTTGAGCTGTTCTGCAATGTCAGATGTGTCTAGCAATGGTGGAAAGTATGGCCGAAGGCGGTCCACATTGAACACTGGGTGCAGGCCAAGGAATGGGGGAATGCTGAGCTCAAATGCATTGTCTCCCATAGCCTTAGTAATGGTGTAAGGACCATATCGGAGTGGTCTCAATTTCCGATAGGCTCCAGTAAGGCGTTCCTTTTGCAAATGCAACTAGACTTTGTCGCCCACCTGAAACTTGTGTGGCACCCGATGTTGATCATGTCGCTGCTTGTACTTGGAATTTGATTTCTCAAGAATGTCATGGACCTGCTGGCGAATATGTTGGATGCGCTCATGAAGCTGGTGGCCTTATCTGTTTCGGACTGGACATGAGCTGAATTCATGTGAGTAGCTGCAAGTGGCATGGACACATCAATGGGGCATAGTGGCTGGAATCCCAAACCCACCTGAAAAGGGCTATGGCTAGTGGAGCTGTGAAGAGCTCGGTTGTAGTTGTGCTGAACATAGGGGAGGCTCTCGTCCCATGTGCGTGGATGCTTTGAGTTATACATGCGCAGAATGTGCACAATCATCCTATTGACAACCTCTGTCTGGCCATCAGTTTGAGGATGGAAGGCTGTGGACTTCGTGAGTTTGGTGTCCAGCATTGACCAGAGACTGGACCAAAATGTGCTGAGAAACCGACTGTCCCGATCTGAGATGATAGACTGTGGGATCCCAAAGTGCACCCACACTCGTTCAAAGAAGAGTTTAGCAGTGGCTTCTGCTGTGATATTCTTCTTGCAGGCCACCATAATGGCCATCTTCGAGAACCTGTCGAGACCACAAAAACACAGTCATTTCCATGCTTACTGGAAGGAAGGCCTGACATGTAATCCATGGAGATGGATTCCCAAGGTCGACTAGGGGTAGGCAACGGGGTATAGAGGCCGTGCTTCTTAATGGTCGGTTTGGCAATGGCATAGGCCGTACATGATCGGATGTACTTCCCAACATCCTGTCGAAGATTCGGCCAATAGAAATAATTTTGCAGTACTGCCACTGTTTTCTCGACCCCGAAATGCCCAGCAGCCCGACTGTAGTGCGCTTCCCAAATCATCTTGGCACGCTCACTTGAAGGAACACAAAGGTGACTGAGGTGGCATAATAGGGCATCCTGGAGGTGAAAATCTGCAACATGCCGACCCTCCAAGAGTGTCTGGTATGTGTGGCCGAATTCTGGGTCGCTTTTGTAGAGAAGTGGCCAATCAGAAGTCTCGTGCCCACAAGAGTTGAGCACGGTGGTTAGCGCCATGATCGGTGGTTGACTGAGGCAATCTGCAACATTATTGGTGCTGCCCTTTTTATACTTGATATTCAAGTGAAACTGTTGCAGGTATGTAGACCACTTCTGATGGCGATCATTCTGCAATTTCCCTTGGGTCTGTATGAACTGCAGGGGTCGGTGGTCTGTGTGGATGACCGTTTCCTTCCCCAAAATGTAATGCTTCCATTGTCGGCAGGCCTGTACAATGGAATACATCTGTTTATCATAAGTGGGGTACTTCCGGACTGTGTCTGAAAGTGTTTCACTGTGATATGCCACTGGATGTCCATGTTGAGTAAGGACTGCCCCAATAGCATAGTCAGAGGCATCTGTCTCGACCTCAAATGGTTGTTGTAAATTTGGTAACGCGAGCACTGGTGCCGTGCAGAGGCAATCCTTCAACTCCCTGAATGCCTTCTGTTGAGATTCAGACCAAAAGAATTTTGCTTTCGCCCCTCCCTTGGTGACTTGACTCAAGGGCCAAGAAATATGAGAAAACCCCAACACAAACCTGCGGTAGAAGTTGGCAAGACCTAGAAAGCTGCGGAGCTCTGTTAGAGTGGTTGGAGAGGGCCAATCCCGAATGACTTGGATCTTGGCTGGATCGACATGCACCCCCTGTTCATCAATGATGTATCCCAGATACTGAACTTGGGTCATGCCAAAAGTGCATTTCTCCAAATTGGCACATAGCTTGTGTTGCCGCAGTGTTTGGAGAACCTGTCGGATGTGGTGGAGGTGCTCTTCCCAACTCTGGCTGAAGATCAGAATGTCATCCAAGTATACTACTACAAAGGAGTTGGTGAATGGCCGCAAGATGTCATCCATTAGCCTCATAAAGGTTGCAGGAGCATTCGTCAATCCGAAAGGCATGACCAACCATTCGAAGAGGCCCTCCTTGGATTTGAAGGCAGTCTTCCACACATCGGAGGGTTTGATTGGTACCTGGTGATATCCTGACTTCAGATCAATCTTGCTGAAATATTTCGCCCCCTTTAGTTGGTCTAGGAGGTCATCAATCCGTGGGATCGGGTACCTATTACGGACAGTGATCTTGTTCAGCGCCTGATAGTCAATACAGAGTCTCCACGTCCCATCCTTCTTCTGTACCAACACGATCGGGCTCCCACAGGGCGATGAACTCGGACGGATGTGACCTTTCTGCAGGAGCTCTTGAATCTGCCTCTTGATTTCATTGTTCTCCAGAACGGAGCGCCGATAAATTGGTCCATTGGGTAGCGGCGCACCTGGGGTCAGATCGATGGAGTGCTTGACTTGACAGTGCAGAGGAACCCCTGCCGGGGAGGTGAAGATGTCCTCGTACTCCTCCACAATCTTGTCCATCTGTAGTTGTCGTGCAGAGGGACCCCGTTTGGAGGCCGCGGCCACTGTCTTCTTCTTTCCTTGAGGGCGTATCATCAGGAAAACAAATTTCCTGGTTTTGGAAATGATCTTACTACATTGTTTTGTAGTAATCAAAGAGATGGCGGCAGGTGGTGCTACCTCTGGTATCCTGAACAACTTATTTCCCATTGTAATAATAACAGCACGGGGCCTTGATTCATATACAACATGTCGCTTCCACAAGTATGGTTGTCCTAGTAATACATCACAAACTTCAAGGGGAGCAATGTCACACAATACCTCATCCGTGAAGGGCTTGATGTTGTATGGAAGGCGACACTGCTGGCTCACGCGAAGATCTCGTCCTTGGTGAAGCCACCCAATGGTGTATGGTTGTGGATGTGCTGTGGTCGGTAAGCCCAACCGCTTCACGACCTCTGCCAAAATGAGGTTCTTTTGACTCCCGCTATCAACAATGAACTGTATCGGGGAGCCCTTTACCCACATCTGGGAGTGGAAGAGACGCTCCTCCTCCTCTGGATCTTCGGGTTCATTTTTCTGGATCTTTGCAGTAGCAACAGTGGCGCTGGGATCCACATCAATGATCTGCTTCCCTTTTTCATACCCCTTATCGGGTTCTGACTCAGAGTCGGAACATGCATCTGATTCTGAAACCTTTAGCTCAGCCACCAGTGACTGCTTGGCCCGACACTCACTTGTGTTGTGAGTGGAGCTCTTATGGAACTCGCACCATTTTCCAGTGTCCTTTCTCGGCTTCGTGGCACTGTTCTTTGCTTGCAGCTTCGGCTGGTTGTCTTGGGCTATCCCGCCTTGGCTTGTTCTGTGGTTTAGGGGCACCTTTCCACTGCTTTGGATTCGCAGATCCAAAGTCTCGCTTCTTTTGTTTAAACTTCTGCTCGACCTTGACGGCATATCGGTATGCTGCACCGAGCGAGGGGATGTTTAGGAATTGTATTTCTTTCTGGATGTACTTGTGCAGTCAGCCACGGTATTTGAGTATCAAATGTTGCTCCGAATCCTTGATACCCAACTTTGTGCGAAGGGTATGGAAAAGATTGGTGAACTCCGGCATGTCTTGGTCCCTTCCCTGCCGCAGCGTGGTCCACTTTATGTATTCATCCTCATAGCTTCCGACAGGGTAGTACTGCTCCTTGATGGCATCCCGGAACGAATCCCAGGTGGGTGCGGCTGAAAATAGTGAGCCAGTACTTTCATCCTTCTGCTCGTAGTAGGTTTCCCACCAGTCCTTGACGTGGGGGGCTGCTTTGAGAAGAGCAAAAACAATCTTTTCCCGACTCGAGAATTCATGAACAGAAAAATAACCCTCTAGCAGATTTAACCATTTATCTACGGCATCTGCGTCTATCTGACCCTCGAATATGGGGATTTCAAAATTAACTTGTACCTTAAAGGGTGTGGCATTTCCAGAGTAGCTGCTGGAAGCCGATGCGTCGCTTCTGGGTAGTCGCTGAAGGATTTGGGCAAAGCTGTCCATCATCGCGTTCCGTTGTCGCTCAAGGGCTTTTTCGAGCAAGATTTTGATGGGATCTCCTGCCCCCTCGTCTTTCTTCTCGTCCGCCATGGGATGCCGTTGGGATTTGCGAGGCTGGTCTTGCAAAGGTTCCACCAGTTCAAGCCCTAACTCCTTATATCCCGACCTTGTTGGGGACATGCAAAGAAAAACAGAGAAAAAGCAGACCGCTCTGATACCACTGATCCAGATTTAAACAGGAATGCAACAAATTACAGAGATAACCATATACACAAAGATGCAGCGGAAATAATACTTCATTTCATTAATGGAAAATACTAAAATATGCTTGCAACCAGAAATGGAAATAAACCAGCTAGGGCGATGGTAGCTTATCTCTGAGAAGAGATGTGATGGCTACATGCCTCTGAACTGTGTTACAATGAGGCTCGAAGGCCTATTTATTGTTGAGAAATAATGGAAAACCCTTAACATTCCAAAACCTAACCCTAGGAGATGAAACGCCAAACTGTGGGCCCCGTTTGGGGTAAATTGGTACATCAACTTCTCAGGGTCGTAACTTTGGCATATGATCTCCGTTTGACGTGTACAATAGCTCATTAGAAAGATCTATCCGAGCACTATCATTGTTGGAATGGGCAACATTGGTCCCATGTTGCCCCCAGATTCCCCAAAAAACGTCGTTTAGGGCCTCAAAACGGCTCCGGAAGTTCAGGACCCGAAAAACTGCTAAAAATAGTAAGTTGTGCTACAATTAAGGAAACTGAAAATGCTGAGAAAGACAATGGTGGGGGTCTAGGTGGACTTGGCAGGTGGCCACCAATATCCACCTGGATCAACAAAAACCATTACCAAGCTGCTAATATGGGTTTGGTTTCCTAATCTTCCAACTCACTTGTGACATCACTAAGTTTTTTAAAGAATTGGAAACTCCTTGGGCCATTTCCTTGTAATTGATATTTCTCGTGGGTATTTTTTCATCTACACCTATGGTAGAATTTGTGTTGAAATTGACATCAGGAAAGGGATGCCATGCAAAATTAATTTAAAAATAGGTGATCTTAATTGGACCTAGGCTCTGAACTATAAGAATACTTCTTTTCATTGCCGCTTCTGTCATCAAATAGGCCATTTACATAACTCTTTCCCCCAACTAAAATCTCACGAGAAGCAAAACATCCAAAATTCCAGAGAAAAAAGTTGGAAGCCCTATGATTCGTCTTCTATGGAGCATGAGACCTACTCTAGTTTAGACAAGGATGATGAAGGATCTGATGATGAAATGCAATCAGTAAAAAGGCTCAGATCAGCTCAATGCCTTAGAAGTCTCATGAGGATCTTGTTTTGGACCAAACTCCCTCGGCATGCACAAAGATAGTGAATAATAATGCTTATTCAAGTACATTAAAGCGAGTTCATGAGTTAGCTTCTCAAATTAGGGTGTGAGATTCTCAAATATTTAGAAGATTTTCAATTTAATGAGATTTCAAAAAATAGAAAATCCAATACTTGATGAAATAGTCACCAATAGAACATATAAACTTAAAGCCTTTGATGAAAAATAACTTACATGAATTGGGCTTAAAATTTAGTTGAAATTAAGACTCGTGTGTTTAGAAACCTTTCCCCCAATGCAATTTCAAAATATGGATGATGCATTAGAACGTTTTAACTTAAACATAATATTGAACATTATCTAGAGGTTGCTGAAATGTTTCCTTACACAATGGAGATGTCGACCATATAATTGAAAAACTATTAGATGCTCATTTGAGTAACATCATTGAAAACCTATTTGACACTTATTTGAGTAGTGTCTTCCTTTTGTTTAGCCACAGAGGCAACATGATAGGATTTTGTTGTTCAAACTTCACTCCCTCTTAGGTTGGCAATGATTTCGGGGTTGGCGAATAAGCATAGTAACGTATGAGACCTCCACTATACCAACTTAACATTAAATGAAAAGGTAGGTCTTCAAGGAACGTGCTTGCTGTGTTTTATTGCACATCTTCCTTTGGATCAGAATGGATGCTGTCCTAAACCTTACCAAATGTTCGTTGTCCTAGCATTACTACTTTCGTTTTAGTGTCTAGCCTACGAATTTGCTCAAAAATTAATTGTAGTGATTGCAGTTACCGATCATGTCGTAAATGGATGGAATTTCATTGGCCATCTGTCATGCGGAAAGAGTCAATTTTGCGGACAAAACCGACCTCCCTAGAAGCTAAGGCTTTCTAGTGACAAACAAGACAATCAAGCACTATCTTTCCCTAAATATGCATTTAAAATAGAAGCAACCAGGTGTTCAAGTCTTACCTTTAGTCCAACGCTGTTTGTAGCAGCCAAGCCTCTTCGATCCAGATGAGATCCTTCTCCTTGAAGCCTGCATTCACTAACAAGCAAACGATTACATAGCACCTGAATAACTCATATAATAAAACATATTCATCACAAAGACCAAGGAGTTTATGAAACAAATTATATATAACAACTTGTTGAGAAAAATGAACTTAATTGTATTAATTGGAAACAAAAGAAACCATTACAACCAGTGCCTTGGTGTTGTGTAGGTCCCTCCCAGGGTCCAGCAAGAGTTCTCCTTTACTTTGATCAGCTCACCCACTTCCAAATGAAGCTAAGAAAGGATGGGAATCTCTCCTCTCAAGCTCTAAAAGGGAGTCCTAATTTCAGCAGCATCTACCCTTAGGAATGTTCAGCTTTCAACCTCCCCTCCCTCTGGCCCAATGCCTGTATTTATAATGCTTTGGAGGAAGTTAAACAGGTCCACCATCAATGGGATAAGCTCCTCTTTCAAAGGGATAGCTCCCCTCTTCATGGGATAAGTTCCTCTTTCATTGGGATGCATGAACCATCTGGAGGCGCTCAATCCACGTCAAACAATCTTCTAGAATGCTCTAGAATCGACCGCAAGTAAGTTTTTTGAAGTAAAACTTGCGCCTTTTGACATTTACAGGAGTACGCACCCACCCCTTTACAGACAGAGCGTACAAGTACGCAGGTATTATGTACTTGAGGTGCGTACACGCAGGTAAGAGTAAGAGAAACTGCGTAACCAGAGTTATATTGACTTTTAAAGGCTTTCTCTCTTTTTTGGAGTTTGACATGAGGAGCAGAGGTATAAGACTTGCCAAGGAGGACAGTATGGTTATTGATGGAGCCATACTGACTGCAAATAGTCATGGTGACAAATTTTAGTGTAACAGATTGCCCCCTAAAGTGCGAAGTCTATAGTAGATTAGGGTTTTATATCATCTAGGAAGGGTGAAGCACTTTACCATTTCGAGGATTATCTTGTGGAGAGCCCAGTAGGAACCTGCAAATATTCAACACAAAATACATATATGAGATCATATCATCGCTGAGGTAGGCATTCCCATACTCAAATCAAAAACTTAACTAACAAACTAACTACTGCTCTGATATAGGAATAATTTCGCAGTACATCATAATCATAGACACATGTAGACACAGTATGGACGCAACCATCTGTTTATAATTGGTCTACTATATAATGAATACAAAACTCCTCGCAGCCTGGATGGCAGAAACTAGATCCAGGGTCTTCATTTCTACTTCCAGAAATAGTACGATTCTATCCATGCGAATAAATGAGTTGAAGTCGAACATGGTAGAAACCACTTGATTACCAGTCAATGATGTAAACTGTTAACAAGTGTGAGAGAGACCACCAGTGATGTCAATGGTTCTCAAAGTACCCTGTACAATCCATGAGATGTGAATGAATGTGTTGATGTCGAACATATCACGGAATCCTTCGATTGAAAGTCAATGATGTAAACTGTCGTCGAAGGCGAGAAACCTGCCATTGAGGCATGCAGATCTCAAGGTACTGACGATTCCTAGATCATCTTTCTAGATAATGTGCTGATGTCGATAGAAAGCGATCCATTGCAGGCAAGCCCACAACACGAAATCATAGATCAAGTTGAAGAAATGTAGCTGTAAGGACTGAATCAGGGATGGTCAAGATGGATGACAAATATTTTGCAGATGAATGGTTTATTTGCAGTGACCTCTTGAACACATAACGACACAATAGATGGCTTGGTGACAAGTGACCCAAAGTTAATACCCAGAAACCGGTTGAAGACTTTCAATGTGGTTTGATCAACTGTTAGGCAAAGGATTTCCCAACCCAGGTGAATGAAAAGTGTCGTGTTCAAGAGTGGTGATAAGGTTTTTTCCGAGACAAAGGATAACAAATCGGCTCATTTTTCTCTCTTTTCCCCTACCATTTCTGGCAAGTACCTCTTTATTTTTTACAAGCTTGAGGAGGATAACATTTGCTTGATTATAAGCTCATCCTTCGGATGAGTCCAACTTAGTTTAGATTCGAACCCTAAGAAGGAGTGGTCCGTTCCTGTTTGTAATCGAAAAGGTCCTTTACTGTGAAATTTTAACGAGTCCAGTATAGGAGAAACTCGACGTTTTTCAATTTTAGAGAGTCTGAAAAAACTTAAGAAGACTCCAAGGTTGACCTTTTTCGTAAATTTGTGTCTACCAAGCCCGAAAAAGTATAAAATAATACTTGAGAGAACCGCTTGATCTTTACGACCAAGGAGTGCTTTCATGATTAGTGTCTCTGATCTGAAAAGTAAAAAGCGATCAAGGACACGTCGTTTTATTTCCAATATCGAATTTGAAACGACAAAAATCCGGCAATCTTTTCATGTTTTTACGGTCAGAAAAGGGCTGTAAGAGGACCGTCTTTTAATTCCGTTTTAACGAGTGTAAAAGAAACGCTCGACAATCTTTTCATGTTTTAGGAATCATAAAAGGGCTTAAAGATGACTCTGATGTTTTTGTTTGTAAAAAATGACAATTTTCCCTGAAAATCCTTTATCCTGCACAAAAACCAACACATTACTCATACTTGTTGAAGATAGATAAAAATACTTTGAAAAATACCTTTTCATGGTGAAAAATAAACAAATTTACCATTTATTTACCCAAAAAACCTATAAAAAGGGCTTTTACCAATTCATTTTTACCATTTTACTGTTGAGGAGAGAAAAAGGGCTTTTGGCAAGAAACTTCTCGTGGACATTGCGGAGAATCCGACCGTCAAAATCGAACGCCATCTCTTCCAGGTAATTTTCTACATCCTCCTCTTCAATTTCATCTGTTTAGAATTCTTTTTAGCCCCTAGATTTCATTTTGTGGAGGTTTTGGGGTTTCAAAGACCGCCTCTCGGCGTACGCAGGCACCACACTAGGGACCCGCGTACCCCGACATTTTCTCAGTTAGAAAAATGTCGGGAGTACGCACCTTGCCTTAAGGGAACCTGCGTACCCATGCTCTGTTCCTAAAGGCGGGGTGCGTACTCCACGCAACAAGTTTTTAAACCCCAAATTCTCCAAAATGGACCAAAAACTTTTGATTTTATGGAATCTAATGGATGTTTTCTGGTGTGTAGATTGTTCACCATGCTTGATTGGCGCGAGAGAGAGCACAAAGATGTTGATTTGGCCGCCATTAATCATCAACCATCAATTGATGATTTGAAGGCATGCGGCCTTTATAAATACTGGGCCATACCTGGCATGAGGGCCCAAGTGAGATTTCTAGAGTGGCTGGTAGAAAGATGGAACGTTCAGGACCAGTGTTTTTATATTGGAGGGCACCAGCTCGAGATGGAGCCCACAGATATTTACTTTCTCACTGGTTTGCCCAAGAGAGGCGAACACTTGACTCTGTTCGGGACTAGGCCGGGTGGCCAGTCCATCGCTAGTCTTCGACTAGAGTGGTGTAACACTCAGACTCAGGAGAAGGGGATAGAGATCAAAACTATATCCCGCCCTGAACTTATGGTGATTGCCTTTACAGTTACCAGACTTTGCGGGGCTGCCGCTTTACACATTTCCACTGGATCCCAGATGCGGATGGCGATTGATTGCTATCGAGGTACCATTTTCAACTGGTACCCTCGTAAAAGGCCAACTGACTAGAGCCAAAAACGGACAGCTAAAGAATTTTGGTTATGGGCCTTTAGTTGTGAGTTTTGGCTTAGAGAGGGTTCTGATGCTGATCCCACAGCAGCTCACTGTTGGTTTTGGGCTTCCTCGAGAGCCCAAATTGATGCGATGGGTTGCGGTTATGGCTCGTCATCCTGATGAGGGAACGGAGGTTGTTCGATTTACTCCGGAGTACTTTCACTGGTTAGAAGACCAGGTCTTTTCTATACAGGATTTTCCTTATGCCGGAGTTGATTTTCGTGGAGATCCGGACATGGTTCTTCCACCGGGAGAACAATGGGATGATACAGGTAACTTCATTTTCCACAAGTTTTTTAAACTATCTATTTTTTTGTTTGTTTTTATATCATCTCAAAACTGATAGTAATAATTTTCAAAATGCAGATGTAGGCCCACGACGTCCAGCCAATCTCCGGCCTTTTGAGAGGAGACTACCAGTTGCAGCGGCACCGGCCCCATAGGACGAGGCCACAGAGACTTTAGCTGAGTTGGAAAGTGACCTAGAGCGTCTTACAACAGATATACCGGAGACTACCATAGATGATATTCCTATCAGGCTTCAGCGCTATGTAGTCGGGGTCCCAGGACCTTTTAGGAGGTTCTTGTGTAGGGTAGCCCGTGCAGTGGTGTCATATAGAGATCATCACCAGTGATTGGATGGTCGTTTTGTAGACACATGTGACATTTTGGTTTTTTGTACTTATCATTTTTGCCGATCATAAGGTGTTTTTCAACCTATGATCGAAGACGATGTATTTTTTCACACACTCCTATCTATATATATCATTATTACCGGCCTATCTTGTAAATCATGTTATGGAATGGTTTTAAATTTACATGTATGATTATTGCAAATGTCTATTTAACATTCGAGAAGCAATTGCATATGCTAATGTATTTAAAGACCTTGGAATATGTTGATATTCAATGTAATCAAACTCACGTTCCAAGAGACGCACTCTCAAAAATAACCTTAATAACACTGGATTTCTAATGGCATATACTCTATTAAGTTGTAATACAACAAGTTCAGAATCTAACCTCACTATCAAACTCCGAATCCCAAATGAAATAGATTCAGACAATAACTCAATCACTGCACTGTATTCTGCAATGTTGTTTTTTGTTTGACCGAGGCTCACCTCATGCATAGATACTAACTCGTCAGAGGGCGAATAGATAACCCAAGCTGCGGAAGAGATATTCCGTGTACTACGACAAGCACCATTAGCGAAACCAATGTATGTTTGGAGAGGCATTGACATCTGCATCATCAAGAGTAAAACCAAGATAAGCTAGAATAATGACGAAAAAAACACACTCTCTAGGCTAAGCACACTGTCTATACTAACAAACACACCAGCTAGAAAGAAAAACTAACCTAACTAAGAATCTCCATACCCATCTTTTAAGCATAATACCTCTTTAGGTAAAGTCCATTTTTGGGTTTACCCAAAGAGTCCCCGTCAAAGTCTACCAGCTCATAGGCCCCTTTTGCTAGCTTTCGCTTGACAATATAGGGCCCATGCCACATAGGAACTAATTTTCCATCACCTAATTTATCATTAGCTTGATCATATAATAACACTAGGTCTCCTTCCGAAAAATTTCGAGGGGTCACATTTCGATCATACTGAGCTTTCATACGTTTCGCATGAGTCTTGATCGCCAATGCAGCATCACGTCGATTCTCATCTAATTGAGCTAAGTATAATAAACGCTTTTCCTCTTCGGAAGTAGCTGGAAGTAACTCGATGGCCATTTGCAGTGACGGGATTTCGCATTCAATGGGTAGCACAGCTTCCAAACCATAAACTAGTTGGAAAGGAGTGAACCCTGTTGATGTTTTCACTGAGGTTCGGTTCTGAAAATAACATGTTGTGCCAATTCGACCGATAAATACCAATGATTTGTCAGATCATGATAACTAAAACTTTGTTGATGGACTCAACCAGACCATTTGCTTGTGGATAATAAGGAGTTGAACTATCGTGACGCAAACCAAGCTGGCCTGTAAGTTCTGTCATCATAACGTTTCGAAAATGGCGCCCATGGTCAGTGATTATCGCTTGTGGAACACCAAACCTAGCAATTATATGATTGAACACGAAAATTGCAGCTGTCTTGCCGTCTGCCTCGAATGTAGGCATCACCTCGGCCCCCTTAGTAAAATAATCTACCGCAAGGATGATATACGCATGCCCCCAGGCCGAGTGAGGGTTACATGTAATGAAATCGATACCCCATTTGGCAAAAGGACCAACAAAAATTATAGGGTGGAGAGGAGCAGGTGGAGCGCGCATCTTTCGATCAAACACTTGACAGTTGTGGCATTTTCGGACCGCAGTAATACAATCTTTAAACAAGGACGGCCAGAAGTAGCCAGCGCGCAATATCTTTTGGGTTGTGGCATACCCAGACATATGACCGCCACACGCTCCAGAGTGACAGTCATTTAGAACCCTTTCAGCCTCTTCGTGAGTTAAGCAACGTCGAAAAATAGAGTCCGCCCCACGGCGATAAAGAGTATCTCCAATAATTTTGTATTGTTGGGACTGGAATCGAATTTTCCGACGTTGCGACTTTGAAGCTTCGGGCCGAAAGGATTGGGTCTGGAGATAGACGATGATATCCCCATACCACGGATCTAAAGTGATGATTAGAAACAAAGATTCATCCGCAATGGGCTCCTCTGCCACAGTTTCCGTGTCAGCACGCGGGAAGTCACACATTAACTCTGCAAAAACTAAAGATTTCTTAGACTTAGATTTCTCAAACTCCAAGTCGAACTCTTGCAGGATAACAATCCATTTAGAGTACTTTCCCCCTAGCAATTGTTTGGTCAAAATGTAGATCATAGGGTTTCAATCCGAAATGACTGTAGTTTTACGAAGTAAAATGTAGTGACGAAAACGTTGGACAACTTGAACGGCTGCCAATGCCAATTTCTCCACATGTGAGTATTTTAGCTCAGTTGGATTTACCGTCCGACTAAGGTAATATATCACATGTTCCATTCCAAATTTGTCTTCCTAAACTAAGACCATCCCAATGGTGGAATGAGCGGCGGCGAGGTACAAAAAGTAATCCTGGTTGTAGTTGGGAGGATGCAACAACGGTGCATGGGTCAACGCGTGTTTGAGTGCATCAAAAGATTTCTGAGCTATCTCATCTCAAGAGAATTGAGCGTTCTGTTTCAACAACCGTGTAAAACCCTTTGTAACCTCGGCGTAGTTAGGAATGAATCGTCGTAAAAAGTTTGCTTTCCCCTGCAAACTTTGGAGTTGGCGAAGACTCGAAGGAGGAGGCAATTTGATGATAGCTTCTACCTTCGAGGGATCGACGTGAATGCCAGCTTTCGAAACTACAAATCCTAGCAATCGTCCCACTTCTATACAGAAGACACATTTTTGTGGGTTCAACCGAATACGATAATGCCTACACCTCATGAAGATTTCTCGTAAATGGACAAGGTGATCAGCTCGATGTAATGAATGAGCAGGAAAATCATCGAGATACGGTTGCACAATGTGTTTGATGTCATGAAACGCATAAGACATCGCCCTTTGAAAAGTTGCTCCAGCATTCTTAAGCCCAAAAGGTAATTTGCAATAAGAAAATGTCCCCCATGGACAAATGAAAGCCGTTTTTGGTTGATTGGCAGGTAGAATATTGATTTGATTGTAATCGGAAAAACCGTCCATAAAGGAAAATATTTCGCTGCCGGCACAATCATCAATTATTTGATCGATATAGGGGGTTGGGTAGTTGTCTTTTGGACAAGCTCGATTAATGTCCCTATAATCGATGCATATTTTTATTGTTCCTTGTTTTTTGTTAACCAGAACAATATTCGATACCCAATCCGTTAACGGGATCGGATAAATGAAACCTGCTTTCAACAGTTTTTCAACTTCTGCTTTAATTGCAGCAGCTTTTCGTGGGTGAATCTGATGCAAACGTTGCCGGATGGGTTTCACGGGATCAATTCCTGGCATTTCCTCATAGTACCAGGCAAACACGTCACGAAATTCTTGAAATAGGGCCTTGTATGTCTGAATTTCGTCATCTGTACACGAGGCACCTATATGAATGTTTTCAACAATTCCGGGCTTAACTGAAATGTCAATGGGAATAGTTCGAGAGATGTTTCCCAAATTCAGCTCTGAATCAGGATGTTTCATGGGATTCTAGGCTTTCTTGACATATTCAGCTGTAAAAATTGATGAGAAATCATTTTCAAAACGATCATCCTCAGGTAAAAACGAAGATCTATGATGGAGATCCTCCCATGGTAAAGTGCTACACAGAGGACTTCACGAAGTTGCTCTTCAGATGACACAACTTCAGGAAATGCTATTAACTCCGAGGTTAATGTGAAAAGTGATTCCTCATGGACCACATTCATTTGGTCGATTTTGGTTGAACGCGGGTCGGTAAAAGACTGCACGGCTTCATATATCTGATGTAATCATATGAATGGATGCAAACGAAGACAATGCGTTGATTGGAGGAAAAGGAAAAGTTCCCAGTAAACTGACATCTTTAACTAATCCTACTCCAACATCCTTATATGGGATAGTCGTTTTACCGACATGCTGAATACTCTCTGAAGAGGCTGGGTCGGATGAAAAGTAAGCCAGCTGGTCTATTGTTACGATCTTGCCATTATGTGGAAACTTTATTACTCGGAAGACCGATGAAACGACCGTTGTCATAGCGTAAGACCAACTTTGACCCAAGAGAAGGTTGTAGTCTAGAGGGGCATCAACCACCTCCACATATAGACTAACGGTTTTTCCTTCAACCCCTATAGGCAAATCCTGTAGAATGCCAAAAGGATGAAACCCACGGCCATCAAAGGCCTTAAGAATTGTCAGGGATTGATTTAGTGAAGGAGAACCAAGCGATCTCCAACACTGTATCGACATAATACACGTTGAAGCTCCCTCATCAATTACAGTCCGATGAATAGGCCTGTTTTTTACTATCACTGGGATCTGGAAAGCCATTTGATGAGGTAAACGTGGTGTACTATTTTCTAGATCAAAGATTATTAGGTTCGGGTCCTGAACATCAACAGCTCCTATAGCTGACAAGAGTAATTTGCGTTGTGCTGGGCATGATTGCAGCACTTCCAAAGCCGACATTGTTGAGGGTGAAACAGCTAAGTCCTCAACAATGTTGTAATTCTGGGCCGCTCTCGCATGTGGATTGAAAGCAGACCTTCGAAGTACACCCTTGGTGGGCGGTTTGATTACTAAGTCTGGGTTAGGCTTCTCGATCTGTAGTGGATCGGAACCGGGAGCTGAGGTTGATGGATTAGAATGAGAAGATTCTGCTTCTTTGCCATCAACAGGACTTTTACTACCATAATCTTGCGATCGAGTCGCAATCCTTACATGAGACATCATCAAAACGGGTTCTTCATTGGCACTCGAGGAAGAACCTATCATTTTGCTATCTTTTGGAAATGGATCCTTCAAGACAGCAGGAATTTGGGAACCTTTGACGATCTTTGCAACCTCTGCTCGATGAGGGCAGTCTCTTGTAAAGTGTTCTTCTTCACAAATAAGACATGGATAACGAGGCTTGCGCTTTTCATCATTGGATTTCGCCTTTTCAGTTTTCTCCTTTGGAGTTTTATCTGCTTTATTCTTCTTCTTCCCTTTCTTCTTTCCACCGGATTTTGATTTAGCCGTAGATGACTCTACAGCGTGAATATCGGCGGAAACCTCAGCAGAAGAATCTCCTGTCGGGGAGTCTGGTAAGGTTATAATAGGAGAAGAATTCTTTGAGGATTTCTTCTTGCTTTTAGTGTTTACCGTACCAATCATGCCATCAGCAGCATGAGACCCTGACGGAGCAGCAGCGATTTGATTTGACTTTGGAAGATCTGGGATCTTTTCGTGTAACGTACCTGACTGAGTATAAACTAAGTCAAGGTACTGTGCTTGAGCAATCACTTGCTCCTCAGTAACTACTCCGGCCTTAGATACGTCTTCAGTAATATTCAGTAACAATGATTTAACAAACCATTCAGCTAAGATCTGGTCTGGGATAAAAACTTTCACGAACCGCCTTCGACGTCTCCATTCATGAATATGATCGGAAATATAAGTGGACGTTGATTGTTTTAATGAAGTTAGTAACTCCGTGCCATTATCATATCTGACCGGCAACTGAAAATGAGTTAAAAACGAGGTAGCTAACTGACTAAAATTATAAAAAGAGGCCTGTGGTAACTCAATGTACCACTTGGCTGCAAGACCAATGAGAGTACGCTGGAAAAGACGTAAGCAGATCGAATCATCCGAGATGGAATTAGAGGCACACCAGAGGTGGTAAGTCATCACATGATTCGACGGGTCCTCTCCAGACTTACCCTCGAACTTGGGAATGTCACTGGGCAACTTATTCGACATTGGCGGCCAAAACGGAAGATAATTAATTGGATCGTTCGTTAGGCGCGACAAGTCTGGTAAGTCCAAATTTGCGATAAACGGTAGCTGCCGATTAGGATCCCTAAAACTCTGAGTCATTATACCAGCCCCAGGAGGAGGATATCCAGGATAACTAGGAATGGGAATCGTGTTCGGGATATTGTATCCTCCTGGAAAACCAGGATTAACTGGACCGTACTGGGGTTGTTGTGGTTTTTGATAATTGTACCCAGGATACGGTTGATACTGCTAAACTGGCTGCTGGACAGCAGGACCGAATTGGTACTATCCCTGGTACGGTTGATAAGTGAATTGTGGTTGACTTGTGACAACCGTACTTAAACCAAGTTGTCCTACAGGCATCTGAACCGTAGTTTGAATCGTAGATCCAGACGATGGTAAAGATGTCTGCGGAGTAGATACAGGAACAGTAGAAACCGGAGCTGTCGATACTCCAGAAGTAAGTGGGGTAGATTGAACAGATGTTGCGGCAGTTGCAGCAGTCATTTGAGATGGAATACGAGGCGAAATAGGCCCAGACTGAGAAACTACCGAAGGTACATAAGTTTGAATATTAGACTGGACTGGTTGCTGGGGTGAACCAAAAACTAAGGGTTGTCCAGTTTGAGATGACAACTGTACATTTGGTTGCAACACCTGTTGAACTTGCGATGGATCCCACACTATGTTCATTCCGGGGTATTGACCCATAACAGGTTGAGGATATTGAGATCCATAACCGGATTGAGGGTAGGATTGATAATTGAAAGGTACATTTCCCATACCTTGAACATAAGATTGACCTTGGGGTGGTTGGAAACCTTGGTTTGAGTACTGACCTTGGGGTAGATACCCTTGAGGCATGTACTGATACTGGGGTTGACCTTGAGGTATAAATTGATACTGAGTTTGACCTTGAGGAATGTACTGCACCATGGGTACATACTGTCCTTGAGGTTGCCCCCTAGACACAATTTGTGTACCTTGAGGTTGCCCCCCAGGCGTTAATTGAGGCTGCCCCCCAGGTAGTAACTGGCCACCTTGAGGTTGAGAATTGGGAATAGAACCTGACATCATAAGAATGCCTTCTACGCTCAACGGCTTTGCACCATTGCTTCCAGTGAATAACCCTTGTTCAATGGGTTGAGGAGATGCTCCCGAAAAAGTACCAGAAAGTGACTGATACCCAGAGGGAACAGAAGGACCGCCGTACAAAAAGGATTCAGGCGATTGAGTAAACATGGACGACTGACCTGACATATTTACGGGAGTATAAATACCCCTAGGTGGATAAGGAGCACGAGGTGGTGAAAAACTTAACCCTGAGTTGTCCAAATAATTAGTTAAAGAAAGATACCAAGTAGTACTTCTAGGTGGACTATAAAAAATGGATTCACGCTCCCTTAAATCAATAGTAGGTTGATTTTCAGGGATAGGGATGCCTATTTCTTCTTCCGGAGCAAGCTCTTCAATAGCTATCAAACCAGAAGGAAGATTTTCGGTGATGACTCTTTCTACCCTAGGTGAATTAGGAGCACTAGAAGTTGGAGAGACTAACCCCGATGTTGGAGTAACAGGTTCAGATATCTCAGGTTCTTCGCCTATATCACCAGTAGATGAAAAACTACCAGCAAGTTCGGAAACCGAAACAGCTTCAGGATTATAACCTGTTTCTAGAGTTTGGTAATCAGGATGAACAACCAACGAAGACTCTCCTTCTTCAAGTGATCCTACTTTACTGCCACTAGGAGTTACGAGGACTTTCAAACCTTCGTAATGACCCAAGACGTCTTTAGGAGGTTGGCCTCGAAGTCTACGGGACTTCCTCAACAAATCGGCCACGGTTACAACCTCAGGAGACTGGCCCCGAAGTCTACGGGATTGTCTCGGTAATTCAGCCACAGTTAAAAACTTTTAACTACTGCACACGCAAACAAAGTAAAATCTCAAAGCAAACCACCTAAAGTCTCTAAAGAACCAAACAAATTCGAATCACATGCCTAAAGAATCTAGGGCGTCAAACCACACACAAACAGTAACCTTCCGAACCAAAAACACTAGTTGGTGATGAAATCCAACATCGCAGAATTCAGTACAGAAGTGGCGGGTGGAACAGTTACCCCAGCAACCTGCTTAATGAATAGACTGGACCAAGTTCCTCCACTTTAACCGTCTCGAGTGAAGTGAACCCCCCAGAAAATCCAAGTGAGTCTAGCCGACGTCTGCTCCAGGTACAATGGGATCTTCCCTCCACCGTCACCTTATGAAGAATCCTAAAGATAATAGTCACTAAGGTCACCAACAGCAACAAATATACCTGGGGGAACAGTCTACGATCCGATACACACGCAAGGGCAGAGTAGCAAGCTCAATCCCCTTGCCGGCTCCTTGACAATAATCCAAGGTTTACCGATAAGTGACCCCAGGCTCCTCGACAAAGGTTAATCCGAGGTTTACCGTTTGTAGTACGTGCATATCTGGCGTCGTTCCCAATGAAGGAGGATTGATCCCCTCACTGGTTCGGACACGATCTCGTGCTTCTCCTTTAAGAGGAGCTTTCCAAGAGCATAAATGTAACAATTGGATTTATCCTACCGCAAGATAAGCTACTTGTTTGTTTTTACTGTCTTGGAGAGTTAATTACTCTCTTACTCCAAGACACTAGCCTGATCTATGTTGGTGTATCAGAGCCCTAGTAAATAAAAAGTTACTAAGTTAATTTTACTTTAAGCGTTAATTTTTATGGATTTTCTTTAGGACAAAAGGTAGCGGAGATGAAACTTATGATGTGTAGACTCGACTCAAATCCACTAAAAAGATGTACCTAAGATGATTTAAACTATCTTTCCTTTTCAATGAATTCCCTAGCTAAGAGAGTTGGAGAATGCAAAATTTATAAAGACAACTTTCTTCGCAATGAAAATCAAAGAAACAATCTCTTTATCTTTTCCAAAGCACACAACACAAGACCACTAATTATTTCACGAAAACTTCCTTTCTCTTTTCAAAGACTTCAAATGCTACTAAAACAAACTTTCCTCAAAAGAGATTTTGTATTTTTTTCTATTTTAACAAAGCATGTAAAACTACTTAACAAGAAATCAATTTTAAGATCTATGAAAATCTAAGAGAAATTTACCTAAAATAAAATCTAAGAGAAATTTACCTAAAAGCAAATCTAATGAGGTAAAAGCCTACAAAATATAATTCCAGGATGTTTTACTCGGTTAAAATTCAACCAAGGACTAATTCATGCAGAATCATAAATCAGTCAAAAACAAAAATAAAAAACTCTTGTTCTTTTTCTTAAGAATGAAATTCACAGCTTAACAGACAAGCCTTCTCGAAATTCCACAAAGAGACAACACAACGGTAGGTTTCTCAAACAAAGGTGGATTTTACGAAAGGTCCGACTCCTAAGAAGACTGAAAAGACCAGGGATATCCAAGGTTTTTACAACTTCTAAAGCCAAAGTCACTACAAGACCAATACAAAAATCAAACCTAGGGCTAGAATTTCTATGAACTTCACTAAAACCCTTGATGCTAATGAAACAAGCTTAGATGAAAACTTCTGACAGGTAACCAGTGGATCTGGGCAGCAATAAACAAGCTATAAACAAAATCTAAAAGGTAAAAAGGAAAAAATGGAAATTTTCTAAACTTTTGACAGGGTACGCAGGCAGCCTGTTTGCACAGGTGCGACCACGCTCTGTGTACAAAGCAGAAGTGCGTACAGGTACGCACTGTGATTAACACAGAGGGTGCGTACTGCTCTCAAAAACAAGAAAAATAAAAAATTAACTCAACCCTAAGCTATTCCACCCAAATTCACAGTCAATCAGTAAAAAACTAGAAAGAAATCGACTTTTCTCAAATCAAAGTATCAATCAAAAGAGAAATCAATCAAATCCATGGATTCCCCAGCGGAGTCACAATTTTGTCATGTGGAAAGAGTCAATTTTGCGGACAAAACCGACCTCCCTAGAAGCTAAGGCTTTCTAGTGACAAACAAGACAATCAAGCACTATCTTTCCCTAAATATGCATTTAAAATAAAAGCAACCAGGTGTTCAAGTCTTACCTTTAGTCCAACGCTGTTTGTAGCAGCCAAGCCTCTTCGATCCAGATGAGCTCCTTCTCCTTGAAGCCTGCATTCACTAACAAGCAAACGATTACATAGCACCTGAATAACTCATATAATAAAACATATTCATCACAAAGACCAAGGAGTTTATGAAACAAATTATATATAACAACTTGTTGAGAAAAATGAACTTAATTGTATTAATTGGAAACAAAAGAAACCATTACAACCAGTGCCTTGGTGTTGTGCAGGTCCCTCCCAGGGTCCAGCAAGAGTTCTCCTTTACTTTGATAAGCTCACCCACTTCCAAATGAAGCTAAGAAAGGATGGGAATCTCTCCTCTCAAGCTCTAAAAGGGAGTCCTAATTTCAGCAGCATCTACCCTTAGGAATGTTCAGCTTTCAACCTCCCCTCCCTCTGGCCCAATGCCTGTATTATAATGCTTTGGAGGAAGTTAAACAGGTCCACCATCAATGGGATAAGCTCCTCTTTCAAAGGGATAGCTCCCCTCTTCATGGGATAAGTTCCTCTTTCATTGGGATGCATGAACCATCTGGAGGTGCTCAATCCACGTCAAACAATCTTCTAGAATGCTCTAGAATCGACCGCAAGTAAGTTTTTTGAAGTAAAACTTGCGCCTTTTGACCTTTACAGGAGTACGCACCCACCCCTTTACAGACAGAGCGTACAAGTACGCAGGTATTATGTACTTGAGGTGCGTACACGCAGGTAAGAGTAAGAGAAACTGTGTAACCAGAGTTATATTGACTTTTAAAGGCTTTCTCTCTTTTTTGGAGTTTGACATGAGGAGCAGAGGTATAAGACTTGCCAAGGAGGATAGTATGGTTATTGATGGAGCCATACTGACTGCAAATAGTCATGGTGACAAATTTTAGTGTAACACTATCATATGTAAGTTTTTTTGAACTTCTTGGGCCAAACCCTTGGCGAGTGGTTCTACTACTATATACAAGAATTTAATAGTCATTCGAAAGGTTCATGATGCAACTAGTGTGCAGGCTATTGGGATAAAGCTAGTGGTACACCATTAAGAGTTCATGGAAAGGGATGAACACCAACATGGAGCTGAAGTGATGAAACCAAAACCACCCCAACATTAAATTTGACCTTCACTAATATAGAATAGCAGAGTATTTACTTAGGATGCGTCAGTAGACCACCCTTATATAGATTATTTTTTTAGAAGAGGGAATTGTTGTTTCTTCCATTTCACTATTGGTTCATTGTCTATGAAAGTGAGACATAAATAAGGGAAATAAATGTGAATGTTGCCCTTGCATTGCAAAATATGTTCTCTATAGACGTTCAAATCCATGACGCGTCAATGAATCCATGCTTGTTTCCACAGTATATACTTCATATCTACGACAGGTCTTCGAGTACGAGTCTTTCATATTGCATAAATCCCATTGAAATAAGTTTCTTTTTTTCAACGGAAGAAATCATGCTTGGAGAAACCTCTCATGCATACATAGTCCTACATAGGATTGGACCACAAGACCATGGGGACCAAACCTCCCCACCTAACCATTGGACCACATCCTTAGAACTTCCCATTGAAATAAGGTTATTATAAGAATAAGGTTACGATGGCTATATTATAAGCCACCAATATATATCATGACAAATGTGTTGAGTCCAATAACCTTAATCTTATTCTAAATGTCTTAGGTTTAGGTCTTTTGTTTTGCTTATTTTACTTTTAAATGTTTTATGTTTTTTAAATATTTATTGTATATTTTTGAATGATTTTTAAAAAAATTTAACTAAAATTTTTGTTTTATATTCCTGTTGTATATTTTTGAATGAGTTTTAACTAAATTTAAATAATATATGTGACTTATTAAATTTATATTGATTACATATTTTAAAATATTTTTTAAAGCTTTAAATTTATTTATATATTTAAATAATTTTTTTAAATGATTGAAATAATCTATTAAAACAATTTTTAAAGTTTTGCATTTAAAAATATATTTTAAATAAGAATTAAAAAAGTATATAACCAAATTTTAGTAGGAGCCACTTGGTGGCAATGTCACTGCTTTTGTATTTTCTGCACGTAGCTTGCTTGCAAAGAATACATCTATAGAAAAAAAAAACAAAAGCAATGACTTGACACCACTTGGCTCTTGTTATTTTATATAAATGTAAGGAGAATATTATATCAGAATTTAAAGAGAAATTGTGATCTCATAAAAATTTAAAAGATAATAAGGAAATTAAAACATTAGAGGGAGGTTATGAATCCAAATTTTTGTCTTAAGAAGTGTAAAGAAAAACTTGTCAATTTCCAAAACATCATTGGTATGAAGGAGTTTATGAGATTAATAGAAATGAAGATGAAAATTACTCTATTTTAAATTGTCCAACATCTACTCAAATTAAGTCTAAATTTCAAAATATTTGTGACATTCTCAATTTATTTAACTAAACAGAATTTTAATATTTTAAAACACTTGCTTTTAATGATTTTTCACTATAAAATAAATTTCTAAATAATTTCAATTAGTCTCTTATATATTCCATGAATATTGATTGATCATCATATTACAAATATTTAATATATTCAATTTACTAAAAAATATTTTAAAAAGTATGTATTAATAATTGTTTAATATATATTATTTTAATTAAATATGTAGTTTATATGTTTTCACAACACAAATAAATCTAAAAAAAATTGATCTGCATCGCATAGACGAAAAGAAATGGAGCCGAACCATAATTGCTGCCAAGAAGATGCAGAAGGTTTGGAAAAAATATGTAGCCCAACTCAAACTAGTTAGCATGCAACAATAGAAAGTCTTTACCATCGATTGGTAATGGTAGACATTCTTGAATGAAGATACTCACATTCTCCTTCCCTAAAGCACAGACCTATGTGATCTCATCCTCGTTCTTAGATGATGGATTATTCTCAATCCCCGCATCGGTCATAGGACCCAAAGTGTAACACCCTGCGGTTGATTCACCAACCGAGCGCGCCCTCCCACCATGCGAAATGACTAAGTCACGAAAAATGTGAAGGAGCGACCAAGGATGAGGCGACATATACTATGCACGGGTAGATTAGCGTTCCTTCTTTATAGGGTGAGTTGGAGGAGCTCGTCCACAAGCCGACCGAGTGGCGTAAGGTGAGCAAGAGATGGATTGGGGGGCGGTCCCATGCCATGGGCGGGCCGACCTACCAAAGACACGCATTGTTTGATGAACGCGCGCGGTTGGAGGTTTAGTTGGAGTGTTGGCCAGGGTGTAGCGCTACACGAAGGTAGCATATATATGCGCGAAGGAGTTTGGCATTTCAACATGGAACCAATGCACTTGGCATTGGTCGAACAAGTTAAGAAGCGTGCAGCAAGGGGTAGAGTCGCAGCAAGGGCAGCGCTAATGCGCCCTCCCGCCAGGCATGCTACACGGTCTTGGCATGAGTTATAGTTCAGTTGTAGTGCGGGTGGAGGGTGTTCTAAGGCGCCCGCCCGCCGATGTGTTGAAGACAAGTTTTGGATTGCGGTTGAGTGGTGGGACGTGCATGGGCGCGCCCGCCTGATTCGGCAAAGGAAGACTTGTGTTGTATTTGGTTAAGTCGTGGCGAGACCACTGTGCGCTCTTGCACGGGTGGGCGCCCAACTTGGGTGTAAACGCTGGTGGAGCCAAGCTCCCGGTCACTTGTAAAAATCTTCATATATAATAAAAGAATTCTCTTGCATATGAATGTGTTTATGTTGTTGTTCTATGATGTTGTTATATTAATGGTTTCCGCACATTAATATGTTATTCATGGTTTAATGATGAATGTTAAGGCGTAGTTCGTAAAGTAAGCTAACAATGGAAGATGTTAATTACTTAGGCGGTGCCGCACCCGACCAATTTAATGAAAATAGAATTGGGGGCGTGACAGGTGGTATCAGAGGAGGTTCACAAGTGGTGAAGCTGTTGCTTGATGAACGCAGAGAACATACATGTATGCAGGGAAAAGTTATGGAGAAATCGTGGATTAACAGTCTGGGTTTCGTGGACTTGATGGTGCATGGAAAGACCATTCAAGCTCTGGTGGACATGGGGGCCACTCATAACTTCATGACGACACGATTGGAAAAAGAGGTTGGATTGATGATCTTCCCATCAAATGTGGAAGTCAAGGCAGTGAACTCTAGAGCTAAAGTGGCGGGTTTGGCACGCGAAGTTCTTGTGCAAATAAAAGACTGGAAGGGTCAGTTGGACTTCACAGTGATGGAGATGAACGACTTCGATATGATACTCGGACAAGATTTCTTGAAGCGCAAAAAGTCAATTGTTGTCCCCTTTTGTGATGAGGTGGTGTTGGTTGGACAGTCACAAACTTGGACTTTGCCCACTCATAGGCAAAGGAGGGAAGTCAAGGTGCAGCATGTTTCGGCACTAAGTTTGGAGAAAGCTATGAAGGAATCAGATATGGAGACATATGCGGTGATGTTCAAGGATGTCGAAGGTGATGGAGTGGGGACCCCTGTTCCAGTCGAGATTTCTAAGGTGCTGAACAAATATGCAGATTTGATGCCTGATGAGCTACCAAAGAAGCTTCCACCAAGGTGTGCAGTGGACCATAGCATTGAGCTTGAGCTAGGAAAGCAATCCCCGGCTAAAGCACCTTATCGATTGTCAGGACCTGAGTTGGAGGAATTGAAACGATAGCTAAAGGAGTTAGCTGATGCAGGTTTCATTAGACCTTCAAGGTCCCCTTATGGAGCTTCGGTATTATTCCAGTGGAAGAAGGATTTGAATGAGCTACGGATGTGCTGTGATTACCGTGCATTGAACAAGCAGACGGTAAGGAACAGGTATCCTTTGCCATTGGCTGCTGATTGCTTTGATAAGCTTGCAAAAGCCCGAGTGCTTTCCAAGCTGGACTTGAGGCATGGGTATTATCAGGTGCGGATAGCTGAAGGAGACGAAAAGAAGACCGCGATAGTAATGAGGTATGGTAGCTTTGAGTTCCTTGTTATGCCATTTGGGTTGTGTAATGCTCTTGCTACGTTTTTCACTTTGATGAATGATGTCCTATGACCATACTTAGATTCGTTCGTAGTAGTATACTTGGATGATATAGTGGTGTACAGTGACAACATGGAGGATCATAAGAAGCACTTGGCGATGGTGTTCGAGGCACTGAGGGAAAATCAATTGTTCTTGAAGAAGTCTAAGTGTGTGTTCGCTCAGACCGAGATTTTGTTCCTTGGCATATTGTTGGTCAAGGGTACATACGGATGGAGCCGAGTAGAGTGAAGGCGATTGAGGACTGGGTTGAACCGAAGAATGTCCATAAGATGAGGGTGTTTTTGGGCATGACCAACTACCAACGAAAGTTTGTAGAGGGGTACTCCAAGGTAACATCATCACTGACAGACCTATTGAAGAAAGACAAGAGGTGGAGTTGGATGGATAAATGTCAAAAGGCATTTGATGATTTGAAGAAGAGGATGGTTACAACACTGATACTGAAGTTGCTGGACTTCGAGCGACCATTTGAGGTACACACAGATGCTTCAGATTTTGCCATAGGAGGGGTTCTTATGCAGGATGGGCATCTGGTGGCGTACGAGAGTCAGAAGTTGTAGGATAGAGAATGGAGGTATCTAGTCCATGAGAAGGAGATGACTATGATCATTCACTGTCTTCATGTGTGGAGGCATTAGCTGATTAGGAAGCCATTTGTTGTCAAGACTGACAATGTTGCAGCAAGTTATTTTGCATCACAACCGAAGCTTTCTACGAAGCAAGCTCGTTGGCAGGACTTCTTGGCAGAGTTTGACATGACTATTGAGTATAGACCGGGAAGACACAATGCGGTAGCAGATGCCCTTAGTAGGAAGGGACAACTTGCAGCATTGGAAGGAGAAGATCAAGCAGCTAGGAGTAGGAGTCGAGTTCAGATGTCAGAAGTGATGCAAAATAAGCTTAAGGAAAGTGTTGAAATCGATACTTTGGCACAGAATATAGTGAAGCAGATAAAGGAGGGGAAGACACGAAAGTTCTTTATACGGGACGGGTTCTTGTTCTTTGGAAACCGACTCTATGTTCCAAAGTCATCTGGGCTCAGGAGGCACCTTTTGAAGGAGTGCCACCACTCGCCATGGGCTGGCCACCCAGGGATGCGTTGTTCTTTGGCATTGTTGGAGAGCGGATTATTTTGGGAGAAGATGCGGGAGGATGTAGAGGAGTATGTACATACGTGCATCATTAGTCAGCAGGACAAATTGGATACTCAGAGGCAAGGAGGACTGTTGCAGCCTTTATCGATTCCTGAGAAACCTTGGATGAGTGTCTCGATGGACTTCATCACTTAGTTGCCACAGGTTCAGGGGTATACTGGGATAATGGTCGTGGTTGATCATTTTTCCAAGTATGATGTCTTTGTTCCAACAAGGATACCTTGTGGAGCCGAGCGGATTGCGGAGTTGTTGTTTAAGAACATAGTGAAGTATTGGGGGATGCCATTAAGCATCGTGCCGGATAGAGATCCGCATTTTACAAGCAGATTTTGGACCACATTGTTCAAGTTAGTCGGGACAGAGTTGTTGATGAGTTCGAGTTACCATCCGCAGACAGATGGACAGACCGAGAGGATCAACGCATTGCTGGAGGATTACTTGAGACATTATGTGATGGTTGATCAGAAGAATTGGCCGGAACTCTTGGATATTGCTCAATTTAGCTACAATATTCAAAAGAGTTCTGCAACAGGGTATAGTCCATTTGAGTTAGTGAATGGATAGATGCCGGTTGCAACGCATACCATAGTGACAAGAGGTTTTTTGAGGAGTCCTCATGTGAAGAAGTTCATGAAGGCTTGGGATGAGACCTTGGAGTTGGCATGGTTGCGATTGCACGAAGCTACAAGGAGAATGAAGAAATGGGTTGATCGAGGAAGACGGGATGCACACTTAAGTGTGGGAGATATGGTGTTTCTCAGGATTATTGGGGAGCAGTTTCAGCCAGCCAAGGGGACTGCGAGCAAACTGAAACGGAAGTATGAGGAACCATTCCGAGTGAAGAAGAGAGTGGGGGAAGTTGCTTATGAGCTGGTGCTTCTGCACCATATGCACATGAAGCACCCGGTTTTTCACATGAGTTAGTTGAAGAGATGCAGACTTGATGCTGATCATCCAGAGAGGGCTGAACCGCCGAGAGGACCAACGGGGATTGTGGACAAGAGAGGACTGGAGTTGGATAATATTTTGAGCTACAGAACTACAGGGATTGGTTGCCACATGAAATGGGAGTATCTTGTTAGATGGAAGAATGCACCGGAGGAAGAAAGCTGGGAATCAGAGGACTCACTTTGGAGATGGAAGAAGAAGATTGCGAAGTATGAATGGAAGATACTGAGGTAGTTGGGATTGTTGAGGGCAACAATGATTTCAAGTGGGGTAGGATGTAACACCCTGCGGTTGATTCACCATCCGAGCACGCCCTCCCACCATGCGAAATGATTAAGTCACGAAAAATGTGAAGGAGCGACCAAGGATGAGGCGACATATATTATGCATAGGCAGATTGGCGTTCCTTCTTTATAGGGTGAGTTGGAGGAG
Source organism: Pinus tabuliformis (assembly GCA_031772625.1). Lineage (NCBI taxonomy): Eukaryota > Viridiplantae > Streptophyta > Pinopsida > Pinales > Pinaceae > Pinus > Pinus tabuliformis. The sequence continues at coordinate 1,710,340,677 of CM062819.1, forward strand.
CTCGTCCGCAAGCTGACCGAGTGGCGTAAGGCGAGCAAGAGATGGATTGGGGGGTGGTCCCGTGCCATGGGCGGGCTGACCTACCAGAGAGACGCATTGTTTTATGAACGCGGGCGGTTGGAGGTTTAGTTGGAGTGTCGGCCAGGGCGTAGCGCTACACGAAGGTAGCATATATATGCGCGGAGGAGTTTGGCATTTCAACATGGAACCAATGCACTTGGCATCGGTCGAACATGTTAAGAAGTGAACAGGAAGGGGTAGAGCCGCAATAAGGGCAGCGCTAATGCGCCCACCCACCGGGGATGCTACATGGTCTTGGCATGAGTTATAGTTCGGTCATAGTGTGGGTGGAGGGCGTTCTAAGGCGCCCGCCTGCCGATGTGTTGAAGACAAGTTTTGGATTGCGGTTGAGTGGTGGGACGTTCATGGGTGCGCCTCCCTGATTCGGCAAAGGAAGACTTGTGTTGTATTTGGTTAAGTCGTGGCGAGACCACTGTGCGCTCTTGCACGGGTTGGCGCCCGACTTGGGTGTAAACGCCGGTGGAGCCAAGCTCCCAGTCACTTGTAAAAATATTAATATATAATAAAAGAATTCTCTTGCATATGAATGTGTTTATGCTGCTGTTCTATGATGTTGTTATATTAATGGTTTCCGAACGTTAATATGTTATTCATGGTTTAATGATGAATGTTAAGGAGTAGTTCGTAAATTAAGCTAACAATGGAATATTTTAATTACTTAGGTGGTGCCGCACCCGACCAATTTAACGAAAAAAGAATTGGGGGCGTGACACAAAGGATGATTTGCGTAACCCTGGGAACAAGTTATATGTCATAGAATCCTTTTCCCAAGAAGACAAAGGTGTATGAAGTTGTCACTATGATGGTGTTAGAAGCCTGTTACCCTACTTTGTCATAGTCCTAGGCCCTCAATCCCTAGTTCTCCAAAATTTCTTTTCAAATCATTGTCAAATTTCTCTTTTGGAATTTTCTGCTCCTTGTGGCTTACTCCATTAATTTGCTATGGACCTTAAGATTTCCTTGGAGCTTTGGGTTGGTATCTCCTTTGTCACGCAATGCCTACTTTTCGAGGGTAAGCAACTAGATGTATCTTGCCCTCTTTTAGCCTATAACATTGGTAAATATGCCACTATTTTTATGGCCCTTCATTTATGAGAGGGGGTTGTGGGAAAGTCTTCCTCCTCTTTGGATTTTTCTTATAAAGATGTCATCCATGCTCAACCCTCCCCATAGGTAGCGCATTCTCAAGCATCTCCTTTGTTGTATTTGGTCAAAAAATCTAAGGAAGTTCCCTCAGAATATCACACCATTCTCTTGAGAACCTCCATCATATCTATGTAGAAACAACCCTCATCTGTCGCTTTAATGGTTTATGGCCCCAGTCGACTGATATTTATGAATAGATCCATTCTTCATGGACCAAGAGTTGCAAGGTTATTTTCTGCTCCAATTGTGGCATTTTCTAAATTAGAAGACTACCAAAAAGTTTTATCTAATGGGCCTTGGTTTTGGGGAAATTTTGGACTAGTCCTAACCCCTTGGTTTCCTTTTTTTGACCCTTCTATTACAACCATTACTAGCTACCAATATGGCTTTGGTTTCCTTATCTTCCTACTCACTTGTGGCATCTCTAAGTTTTTTAAAGCATTGGAAACTCCTTGGGTTGTTTCCTTGCGGTTGATTTTTCTTGTGGGTATTTTGGCATCTACTCCTATGGTAGAATATTTGTTGAAATCGACATCAGGAAATGGCCGCCATACAAAATTAATTTAAAAATAAGTGATTTTGATTGGACCTAGGCTCTGAACTATGAGAATACTTCTTTTTGCTACTACTTCTTTCATCAAGTAAGCCATTTACATCGCTCTTTCCCTCCATTAAAATATCATCAGACGAAAAACATTCAAAATTCCAGAGAAAAAGGTTGGAAGCCTTGTGATTCATCTCCTATGGAGGATGAGACCTCCTATGGTTCAGACAAGGACGGTGAAGGATCTGCTGATGAAATGCTTCCACTAGAAAATGCTCAGACCTCAGTGCCTCAAAAGTATCATTAGGATCCTATTGTGGACCAATCTCCCTCGACATGCAAAAACATAGTGAATAATAATTCTTATTCGGGTGCATTAAAGTGAGTCATGAGATAGATTCTTCATAATCTGACAGGGATTCTCCTTTAACGCATAATGATAATCTTCATATCACTTTGATAAACCCACCTTCATAAGGTTGAGTCAAGGTTTCGAAAAAGAAAGGAAAGAAATGACGCTCCAAAGACCTTTGCCAATCTGGGTGATTCCCGTTTGTAATTATTTATTTTGTTCTTTTATGTATCCTCTGTTATTCTCAATCACATACATCTTAATAATATTCCTATCAATATATGGCACACTGTGATAGAAAAATAATAATAATTATATATGATATATATTATTTCTGATTAATCAATAAAATTCACCTTGCACACCCCAAAAATACCTGAAAACCATGAGAAAACCTGAAACTATTTAGAAACCTACTTATTGTAAGTTTCTTTATTTCTAGTAGAGAACACTAGGGTACTAGTCCATGCCATCTATATATACCTCTCCAGGCATCTATTACATTGTTCTCCTCAACATATGAATGAAATGAAATTTTACATATAAAGGTGGTTGATTGGGGTCCTTGACTAGCCTTGATAATTGTTGATGAAAAGCGCTACATTTATCTTCTAAATTTTCTATTTGTCACTTTTTTATATAGCAATGTTTTCATTAATTTCCATTCCATTGCTTTGATTTTCCTCCTCGATGTGAGCTTTCCTTGTAGTAGTAAATATGGAAGTCGTATTATCTATGATAAGGGACTTGTGCTAATTAACAACATGGTAGATATGCATAATTTCAAAATGGGGGCATCACCCTCAATCGTAGTGGGTTTCCATACTATCTAGTATCCAATGACACCTCCCATGAATCCACCAATTTCAATCCCTTAAGCTAACTTTCACTATAAACACTAAGAACCTCCCTCAATTACTGGATGAAAATTCCTCCAAGAAGTTGCCAAGCACTCTTCCAGAATATGCTCCTTGAAGGGTTCCAGAGTGACTAAAGAAATTTTAGTGAGACTACCTTCCAAACTTGACTCCACTATCCCACCTTTTCTCAAGGCTTAATTAAAACCACACTGATAAACCCACTCCCTCATAATAATTGAAGTGTGTAATGGTATTGGTATTGTGATGAACCTTGACTTTTTCCCTCCCAAATTATGGTGTTGGAGACCCCTACTTTTACCTTAAAGATTTTGCATTCCATGCAAGAAGCTTTAATTCCCAACTAATTAATGTGTTGATTCCTTTCCCTTATGATGTATAAAAATTATATTGATGCAAAGCATCTAATATCTTGTAATATTTGTCAAATAAGACTTGATATATTGTCATGTGATGAATTAGGGAAATGCGTAAGTATGTTGATTAGTGTTGAGTCCCCAATAATAATTAGGCCACTTACATTCCTTGGACAAATAAACTTTAACCTTTGGTATAGTGTAAGTGCCTTAGCTTGATTGTTAATGGCTCTACCTAGGCTCTATTGAAAACTAACATTTCCCATGCCCCAGAAACTTGGTACTCCAAGATTTCCTTTAGAGATCCCATAAAAAGGTATAATGAACTTCCTCTGAGAGAGCTGCCAAATTCTAAATCCCTCTTCCTTTATATGGATTTTCAAACTCTCTCATTTACTAGGTTTTGTATTGTAGCTTCTTGGCTAAAGGGTACCTCCCAATAAAAGATCTTTAACCTAGTCTCTTTCCTCTTGCTCTAGCATTAAGGGATTAAAGCCTTTCACTCCTTCAACTTAGATTAAAACAATCGACAAACTGTGAGCTTTAGTTACTTTTTTATATGGGAGCTATTGTGGCTTGTTGAAAGATGGCTTTACTTGGGAGCCAAAACTTTCAATAAACAAAAGTAAGCATCATCATCCACAATGTTTTGAGAATTCATTTGTTTGGAATGTTCCAATGTATTTTTTATGTCAGTGAATGAAAATTTCATCACATTAACCAAAAAAAATCATGTTATGTCTGATTTATTCAAATGCAAATGTCCATACCTACTTAAAAAGGACCAATAAAATAAATTATGACATTAGGTTTCATTATTTGAAAAAAAAAATCCATGCCTTGAAGGCCCTTGTATCCCACACTTATATATATATATATATATATATATATATATATATATATATATATATATATATATAGTTAATAATCTCCCATGAACCATGATCCAACAAAAGATATTGATTTTTGGTAACGCATCACTTATCTAGATATGATTCAAATATCTTGAATAAGAAGGTAGGGGGAGGTCTTAAGTTCGGGAAGATACTAAAATTTGACCATGCATTCAAAGACTTTGCACCCCCAACCCCAACCATCAATTTATGATTTATTCATAAGAGCATAGTTTTGGATGAGAGAGAGGAGGACATTCATCTAAGGAACAAGATAAAGCAGATGCAATAGAAATTTTGATCTAATCCAATAATCATTATGTTGCACATCCCATAAAGATAAATAAAATAATATAATGATCCTTTAAGAATTCATCTAGTCTCTCAACCCCATTATCTCTTGCACATACCTGAGAGGAGGCTTTCCCATACTACCATCATCCCATATTTTGATGAATTTTCCATTTCTACAAACCTAGGTGATTTGGAATTGAATTAGAGGAGCCATTGCTTTATAATGTTTCAAAATTGAGGATCCATTTCCACCACCTAGAGGTTGATTTAAACATATTTTCCCACTGTCATGAATTTTTTTATTGAATATGTTTTTTTTCCACCATTCCATTGCTTTAGATATGAGATGCCCAAAAACTTTGGCAGTAAAGGAAACACTCATTTAACTAGGCTCTTTTATTCCTAAACCATTTTTGTATCTTGGAGATCTAATGGTGTTCCAATTGATAAGGTGGAACTTTATTCTATTGGTTTCTCCACCTCGCAATAAGAACCTATCAATTACTTTTGCTACTTGCTATAATCTACTAGAAGATGCCAACGTTGTTGAACTTTGAAAGATGGGAAAATTTGGTAGTATTTAATTTATGATAAACAAACCATAGCATCCTTGTTACACCCATGAATCTTCAAAGGAGATATTTCCTATGGCTAACTCTAATTTTCTTCACATAACCAAATTCGCAAGTTCACAAGCAAATTTTCATCTACAACAATTACAACTTGAAACCATCTTTCCCATTAATTTGCACAACCCAAGGAATATGATTCCCTTGTTTGGCTAGAAATTCCTTACGCTATGCCACTTCCTTATAGGCTTCTAGCATAGGATAGACAGTAAATATCATTTTTTTATTCTAAGGATTATCAAATATAGATAAATTTACTTAGTACCATCAATTATAATTCCATATGGTCACAATTCTCTCATAATTCATGGTTGTAGCTTTCCATAACCCGATTATAGTAATTCTATGTTTTGGACTCTTGGCAAGAAGAATGAAAGTTGAATTCCCTTAATTTCCAAAAATCATGGTATATATTTATATGTGAATGAGAAACCATGTGTCTTCATGGAAAGCATTTGTTTATCATCTATTATAACTAATACCATTGATCATCAATTTGGTTTATCTTGAGTGGTTTAGAGGAATGATTGTTATCTTCCTCAACCAAATTGAATTATGATAAGTGACATGTTGAGCTCATATCAAAATATTGTTTTAATGGTATTGAGTGTTGTTATTTAATCTTTATCCCTAAATAGTATCTTACCCTTGCCTATAGGCTGGAGAGCGGGGTACTTGGTTACATAGAAAAAAAAACTAATCTCGATGATTAAGTAGTAGTAATGGAGCAAGTTGAAGCACTTATGCTTATCAATTAAATAATATTATCTTTATTTAGCCCCTCTTGGGCCCCTTAAGTCCCTTTTATTTCCCCTCTCATGGATTCCTACACTCCCATTTTTTTTTGTCTTTCTCCTTCCACAACTTGTGATGTATTTTTTAATTATCATTCAATAAAAATGTTTACATTTTACATCATTCAACTTTTAGCCAATCATCGTATACATACAGAATATGCATTTTGGAATCAAACTTAGGGTATTTAACTTTGATAAATGATACATTTCACATATATTTTAGGGTTTTATTTTATTCTTCTGTTGATTTACTAATTCTTTTCCTTTGGAATTTTCATGCTTGTTTTCACATTTGTATGCACGTGACATGTAACATAAAATGGTTTCCACATCACATAGTTTTTGTAGTGCCAACGAAAGGCACTAAAATTTCCTCCATGAAATTGTCTCAAACAAACTTTTCTCATAGTCAAACAAAGGATAAATATGACCATTTTCATCCTTAATAACCATATGGAAAACTCAATAGAATTTAATATCAAAATTAGATTGAATGAAATTTTATGCATATTGAAAAAAAATCCCTCAAGATGGTGTCCATATCAACAAATTATGGTCATTTTAAGTTCCAAAAAGGAGGTTTAACCTTGTTTCCATGTATCGAATGCTAACATGGGAAGTGTTGAAAATGACATGCAATAGCTGATTTGACAAGTTATGTTTGGATGCCTACTAATGTGGCACATGTTTTATGGGTGGATGATTTGACATGGTGGTGATGTGGCAAGTCCTCCAAATGATAAAGCTATACAAAAAATAATTAAAGTTTAGAGGAAATGGTTTTGAACACAAGACCTTATAACAACTAAATACATAACATATTACTTTAACCAATTGATCAAATCCATGATATTTGAGATCAAATTCATACCCATGTCTACTTGAAGAAAATCTCAATATTTGGGGCAAAGAAAAGCCAATTGTGATTAAAAAAGGTTCAAACTTGGCTAAATATATCCCTTCAAACACATTTATATGGTTAGATCATCCCAAACATGCATAAATTTGTACAAATTTAAAGTGCATCCATGGATGTTCAATTTTAGATGTGACCCAAACAAAGACCAAATTTAGCAACATGAACATTTCTCTTGACTATTTAATATGCTCCATATGTAATGGCGATGTCATATTTGGAAAAAATAGATTATAATTTGTAGAAACCAAACATGAGATTCATATTTTAATTTTCAAATCTATAAAAATTTAAAATATCATATTTGAAGACTATAAATCTAAAAAGTTAAACTAGATCTACTTGTAAATTGATGCCCAAAAACAAACTTCAATCACTATTGTTGATTGTTCATGGAAGGAAATAGTAGATTTCTTGTCCAATATTTCAAGAAATAAGAAGTTCATCCAAAGAGTTAGATATATGGATTTGATGCATTAAAAGATGTAACACCCATGTCTTTAATCCCACATATATTGTAATTGTAATTAATCATGTTAATAATGCTTGTCTGAGCATGTAAATGTAAATGGGTTAAAATACTCGGAACAATTGTAATTATGGTTTAATAATAATTCATGAAGATGTAGAGCCTTGATATCCACCATGAAAAGCCATGGGATGGAAGGGAAGCTGAAAAAAGGGATTTGTGTAATTAATCCTTACCCATAAATTATTTGGCTAAGCCAAGTATTCATGAAGTCTAAGATAGTGAACTTTCCAAAAAAATATCTAATGAGAAGGTTGTGGTGGTAACTTCCATGTTTATTGGAGTAGTTGAGATATACCCCAACTATCTTATCCAATATATGGGAAGAGTACCATTCAAATACTTCTAGGGTTTAACCAAATATTATGATATGACGTCATTGGAAAATATGACACAAAAAATCATCATAAGAAGAAGCTCGTGAAGGAAACTAATTGTCAGAGAGTAATGGAATGGATATAAGCACTCATGGGGGTGCCACAGAGAAAGATAGGATAAGTGTGCAAGAGAAAAAAGAGTGTGTGCATCCACAAGCACAAGTAGAGGAGGATCCCATGTGAATAAAAAATGTACGAGGGTTCTAAGAAACAACAACCTGCATATGATTATAATTCACATGATTTGGTGAGAGAAGTTAGAATTGAATGATTTAACCAAAGATATATGGCTTGGAATTATTGAGGAATTTGTCTAAATTAAGCATGAAAACCATTGAGAAAGGTGAAGTATCAAGGAACTGTTGGACTAGAGAAGGATTCATTTGTGTCATGCGAGCCCATTGTGACCATATTACAAATGACAACATGCCTTGCTTAGTAGATTGAATGAGAACATACTAAAGTTTATCTATATGAAGGAGAATGGCCTTCATTCTTACACCATGGATAGCCTAAGAGAATTACCTCTGGTTTCTTGCTATGTAGAATAGCTAAGAAACCACCCATAATAGTTGTGAAGACTTTGGGCTTAATTGGATTTCAAGGGAACTAATGAGCTTGAATGGATGAAAAATAATGGCCATCATGAATCCACCCTCTAATGATAAGTGATAACTCCTTCATGGATTTTTGGTTTAGATATGGGATGGCTAGCTACAATGATAAAACATATAGCTGAACCTATGGTTGGGTGGAAAGTGGCTCAGACTCCATCATTTGTAGGAAGAACATGACCTTGATTGGATAAGTTCCCTTATGGAATTTAAATCTATGATGTAAATCATATTCATTGAAACTAAAATGATATTGATAAACTGTTTACACTTATGTGCTTTCCTGCTAAATGGATATTCTTGTTTGTGTGATACTTGATCATGGTATGACGTGGTAAATCTAGTTGTGATGTTTTGTGTAATATCCATATGAATGCTGATGAGTTGTACTCTTTGTTGGTAATTAGTTGATTGGAGCTCAGTTAGTTGATGGTTTAATAAGGAAACATGATTAGGAATGGACCTCAAAAAGTATAGTTGGGAAAAAAATAAATAGGAATACAAGCTAATGGTTGAGTTGATATCTCAGTAGTTAAGTAAGAAGAGAATTTATCTCAATCAAAGGATAGTTGATTATTTGAGGAAATTTGATAATCTATTGGAACAATTGAAGGGATTTTAGTCGAGAACAAGTGCATAGTCGGCTTCTATTGGTGGTCGAAAGGAAATCAACTATAGTTGGGAAATGGTCATGAATCTTATGTTTCCTGGGATATTATCCAATGATCTTCAACCACATGTATTGATTTGAGATGTTTTGAATTAGGGTTTTCCTATGCCTATAAATAGATCATGATGTAAGGTTGATGTGAGATGTTGAAAAGATATGAGAGATGTAATATGAATGCATTTGTATTAGGTGTGGACAAAGGTAGACATTCATTGTAGATTAGCTATAATATTCAGTTGAGAATATAAGAGTAGTGGATTTCAAAGGTTTGATGGTTTTCACAGTTAAGTGTTTCCAGGATAAAATATTTGTGTTGTGTAACTCTTTATGGTGTGAAATTATTTATTTTTTAATCTTTAAGTTCTCTCACTATATATTCAAAGGTTTATGTTAATTGAGCTTTTATGTTTATTTCTATAAGAAATGATCTAGAGAAAAGCAAGGCTCAAATGAATATGAACCTAAGGTTTGAAAATGGGTCTAAAACCCTAGGTAACATTCTCTGAAGTCAGATATCACCAACAATAGAAACGTGACCTACAAAGAAATTCGTGAAGTTGTCAAAGGAGAATCAAGTTCTAACACATAAAGAATAAAGGAACTTGGAAATAGCTATGCTAATGTGCTCAAAGGACCAAGAAACTAGTCTAAAAAAGTGGGGAATGGAGCCAAAAAAAAAATCATGCCAGCTTCACAAATAACAATAGAGCAAGCATCAAAATTTTGAACCTCCTCAATCCAACAAACAAAGCAAGTTTCAAAGAACAATCCCTTCAAGGATATTCTTCACAATAATGTACCAAGATCTCTTTTGTGGTTAGTGTTTTTATTTCATAACTTTGGTCATAAGGCCATAAATTGTAAAGCATATAGGTATATCAAAAATATAAATGTTAGATCTAGTTAGATTTTAATGCTTAGATCTAGAAATTCCTATGTTAATAATGTTAGAAAGAACAATGCATTTTCTCCTCTCTTGGATGAAATTGAATGCTATGTATGCAATAAATTTGGACATAAGGAAAATGAGTGTAGAATCAAGATGATAAGTTATTATAAGCAAGACAAGAAAGAAGAATTCACTAATATATAGAGAAAAAGCTTAAAAAAATATGTATTTATTTATTTATTTTCCTTAAGCTATATTTTTCCCTAATAATTATTATTAATAATATAATATTATTATTTACAAACTATCCGTTTTGTAAATGATAATAAATTATTATTTAACTGGCCGTTTTTTTTGTATTATAAAATTATTATTTATTTTTATGAGCTAGCTATTGATTATAACTGTTAATTGATCTGTGAGTCTCTACATTGCTCTATTTATACCCTATCCATGATCTGCCTCTTCATCTTGTCCTAACGGTGAACCACACTGGATGGTTCGAAACGCGTCAACAAATGAATTATAATGTAATTATCACCGAAAACTTGTCTCAAAATGTAGAAGAGTCTAGATTTTCTCTCTATGCTCAAAATCAAGGAAACCATTAGCACATTAATAATGATTGTTCAAAGCACATGACATAAAACAAGATAAATTTTTTATCTTTGAATGAAGATAGAGGAGGTAGTGTTACTTTTGGTAATAATGCACCAACAAGGATAATGGAAGAAAGGACAACTATTTTGGACAAGGGAAATACCAAATATTAGAATGTATTATAGGATAGATGGTATTAAACATAATATCTCAAGTGTTAACTAAATGTGTGACTAAGGATATGATGTCATAGTCCATTCAGATGGTTGTGAAATAAAGAAGGCATATTTAGGTAAAACAATCATGAAGGAAATTAGAAAGGAAATGTATATGTATTGGATGAGGGAAAAGAGAGTTGTTGTATGGGAAAAATGGATGAGAGTTGGTTATGGCATAAGAGACTAGGTCATCTCAACTTTGACCAATTTTTAAAGTTAGGCAAAAGGGATGCAATACATGATATGCCTAAGATGTCGAATCCAGAGAATACTATTTGCTATTCATGTCAATTTGGAAAACAAATACAGATTAGTTCAAGGAAAAGCAGAATTAAAAAACTATATATTTAGAGCTTATTCATAGAGATCTTTATGGACCCACAAGGACTCAATCTCCAAGAGGTGATAAATAATTCATGCTCATAGTTGATGATTATACTAGAATTTCATGGGTTGGTTTACTAAAAGAGAAATCTGAAGCCTTTGATAAGTTCAATACCTTCAAAGCACATGTTGAGAATGAAATGGACTTGAAGATTAAGTGCTTAAGATCAAACATAGGAGGAGAATTCATATCTCACAAGTTCGATACCTTTTGAGAGAGACATGGGATTAAGAGACAATTTTCAATAGAAAAAAATCCTCAGCAGAATGGTATGGTTGAAAGACTAAATATGATTGTTCAAGAAATGGATAGAGAAATTCTTGATGAGTCAAAAGTGCCAAATAATTTTTGGGAAGAAACAATCCAAATAGTAGTCAACATCCTTAACAAGGCTCATATTAGAGTAAGCAACTACAAGACTCCCTATGAACTATGATATGGAAAATCAATTTCAATAAAACACTTCAAAGTCTTTGGAAGTAAATGCTACATGAAAATAAATGAGAACAACCTAGGAAAATTTGATTCCAGAGTAGATGGAGTAAAGGGTACAAGTGCTACAAAAAAATATTTTGCAAGATAGTTGAAATAATTGATGTGAGAATTTATGAGGCATCTCTACACAAAGGACGATAACATCATTATGAAAGATCAGATGATCCAATCAGCTATGAGTCTGAAGAGGAAGAACTACAAGAACAAGAAGACCAGGAGGAAGAAGAAGATAGAGATGATCTACCACATTGAAATATTCCACCAAGGTATGTTCAGAAACATCATCCTAAGTTTCAAATTATTTGTAATAAAGAAATAGGGGTTCATACTAGAAGGAAATTCACAGGCATGTCTAGTCATGTAAATTTTTCACTCTTATCCACAATAGACCCCAAGGATTTTGCTCAAGCTAGTCAATATCAACATTGGGTGAATGCCATGGAGGAAGAACTAGATTAGATTGAGAAAAATTGTACATTGGAGTTAGTTCCAATACCAAAATATAAGAATGTGATTGGAACCAAGTGGGTTTTCAAGAATAAATTGAATGATGATGGTCAAGTAGTCAGGAATAAAGCCAGATTAGTGTGCAAAGGGTATGTGCAATTAGAAGGTCTAGATTGTGAAGAAAACTTTGGTCTAGTTTCCAGACTTGAAGCAATCATAATTTTCTTGGATTTTGTATGTCATATAGATTTCAAAGTCTATCAAATGGATGTCAAGATAGCCTTTCTGAATGGAGAGTTAGAATAATAAGTATATGTGAACATCCAAAGGGTTTCTAATTGTTGGTAATGGAAGTCATGCGTGCAAACAAGAGAAGGCCCCTTATCGATTGAAACAAGCCCATAGAGCATGGTATTACAGACTTGAAATGTGTCTACAACAACAAATCTTTAAAAAGGGAACAACATACAACAATCTTTATATCAAATCTAGGAATGATAATTTGCTTATTATTATTGTTTATGTCGGTGACATAATTTTTGGTAATGATGTTGATTTAATGAGTCAAAGTTTTTTAGCTAATATGCAAAAGGAATTTAAAATATATATGCTGGGAGGATTGTCAATTTTCCTTCAATTGTAGATTAATTAATCAAGAAAAGGTATTTTTATTTCTCAAACTAAATATCTTAAAGAAATATTAAATAAATTTAGCATGGAGATTTGTGTATCCATGAGAACACTCATGGTAATAGGTTGTAAACTTAGAAAGGATGATGAATCTCCAGAGTAGATAAAACAATATACAAATCTATGATTGGAAGTTTACTTCATCTAACAGACTCAAGACTAGAAATTATGCAGAAAGAAGGATTAGAGGGAATATTTCAGTCAAATCCAAAGGAAACTCATTTGCATGTGATGAGAGAATATTTAGGTACTTGCAAGGGACCATATATTTTGGCTTATGGTATTCAAGAGGCACATACTTCACTCTAAAAGATTATGTAGATACATATTAGGTTGGTAGTGTTGATTATAAGAAAAGATGGAGCATTCTTCTTCGTCAATTGTCTAGTCTCTTGGCTCAATAATAAATAAGCTTATGTTTCCTTATCCATAGCTGCAATAGAGTATACTTTAGCAGCACCATGTTGCACCTAGGTTCTATGGATGAAGCAAAATATCAAGGATATCTAGGTAAATTGTGATCAACCTATACCATTATGTGTGATAACATTAATGCTATTAATATCCCCAAAACCCCTATTATGCACTCTAAGACGAAGCACATATCCATAGAGTATCATTGTCTTAGAGAACAATTTTTTTATCAAATTGTTAACTAAAAAAGCATTTATTCAAAAGATTAGGTTGCAGATATATTTACCAAATCTCTTCACGGATAGACTTTTGAATACCTTAGACAAAGCTTGGGAGTACTTTCTTCTCCATTTTCTAAGTAAAATAAGCAATACATAATTTTAGTCCACCACGCCATGTCTTTTTCGCAAGGTGCAATGTAGGATAAAAGTGTTGATGTACAACACAATCATAGGGGGAGTAGATCATTACTGGGACACATTACAGAGACAAAGCATCTGCGGCCAGGGAGAGTTATGTTTCCACCAAGAATGCATAAGTACAAGGGGAATAATTTCTATGCAGCACTTTTCCATTGATATCAAAGGGGGAGAAATGAGGAGACATGTTCAAATTACTGGAGAAAAATATAAATTACAAAGAGAAGGGTTAAAACAATTGACAACAAATCACAAAACATAAACACAATATTTTATCTTGGAAAACCCTAATTCGGGAAAAAAAACAGCTCATGGAATTTTATTAATGTCCTTGGAAAAAACTTAGCCAAGCAGGCCAAGTTATCCTTCATTACTCACCACCTCTAGCCCATCACAAGAGATTATTCACCTAACCTTTTAAAGGCTTCATTATATGAATTCCACATACACAAAACCATGGGTACACAAAATTGTGTGCCCAAAATCACCATGTTTGACTCTACCAACTTTGACTCTTTATCCAAGTAAATTTTACCTAAAAATACCCCATTAAACCTTGACTTGGGGTTTCACTTAACCAAATATCATCAAATCCACCCAAGTGAATTAGCATCACTCACTCTATCCTTTACCCCCCTCAAAGTTTATACCCAGGAAATATATTAGCCCTACATGTTGCTTATCACCTAGGTATAAAACCAGACTTTACCAACAATTTCCTAGGGGTATGCATGCCTTACCAAGTATTACAATAATATTCCCATTTACATGTAATATAAAAATTTTAACTCCATTATAATTTTATTTATTTATTTTTTCTATCTTGGAAATTATTCTTCCATCCTCTCGCCTTGACACACTTCGAGCCTTATTCTCTCCTCTCCAGATCTTGCCTGCATGGTTGGATATCACCAATGAGGCGATCATCTCTAGATTCAATGTTTGATATCCATAGGTATGAGACATAATGGTGCCATATCAAATCTTCATTGCATTATATATTTTTCATGCTTATGCAATCTCTCAATACTAGTCATAGAACACTGCATAAGCACTTCTTCAAGTTGTGGCTCGAGTACCAAGAACACATTGACCTCATTAGTGTCTTCAATAATCTCATAAATTTATTAGAGCCAATAGTGAACTATGACGAATATTGGAAAAGATTCCACCATTATGATGTGAAATTATCAACTTGTTTCTAAGCCAAGGGAATAAACAATGATGCATTGGGATTCAACATAGAACTACATTGAGAAGTAACAACCATGAAAATATAGCATGAAACTTTGAATTACAATGATTTGTAGGTATCTAACCCCTAACTTTTATTAACAATATTCCCTCAAAAATATTTAGACCTCTTGTCCTGAGGGTGGGATGATTCCATTTAATTTCTGAATGCCCTAACCCATTTCTCCTCCTTCATGGGAATCTTAAATGTGAGAGAATGTCCATGAATCTCTTTGAACCATGAAGTTTCCTCATTTGATCACTGACAACACAAGTTTATCTATAGTATCCACATGTCATCATTATCTGACTAGTGTGCATGGGTTCACCCAACTTCTTGTTGCTAATCATCATTACATTGTAGTCGTTGGATCTCCTTAGTGAGTTGCATCCATTCCCATAAGAATCTTGCTACTTCCTTATTTCTTCAACTACATTTTCTTGGCCTTTAGAAGAATCATGTGCCTACAACTGATATCCAAAGTCGTTTTCATGTTGGACTAATCACCCACCATTTTCTGCAACATCTTGCAATGGAGAATAAAATTGGAATGCCAATTTTTTCAATTTGGGAGAAAAATCCAATGGCCTCCAAAACCATTAGAGAGCCTGCTATTTTGAATACAAATAGTTAGTCTCAAAAAAATCCATTTGCACATTCCATATATTTCCATTGGCATGTTCCATAATTTTTTTGGATTTGCATCCAACACCTTCTTTCTTTCGTTTTTTCTTATCTTTCAACAAAAAACTAGAATCCTAGTGAGATTACAAAGCACAATTGGGGCATGTTCTATGCCAATAGGATGCATTGATCTCTCCATACAAAAACACTATTCCTTTCAACTTACGTTCTAGTGGGTTTGTGTTTACAATGATGACTAGCCTCATTAGCACTCCACTCATCCCCAACCTCTATTGGCCCTTCACTCTAATATGTGTTTTCCCTTCTAGGTTCAAGATTTACATGGGTGAAATAGGTCTTCATTCTTGCTCCTACCTCCATTATATTTGAGTTAAATACCAAATTCAAAAATCCATTTGTCATAATTGGAAACCTCTCCAACACTCTCTAAGACAAATAAACTATCAGAAACAAAGGTGTCCCTCTGAAGCCAACACTTGGCTTTGATATATACATCTGATTTAAGTAGCCAAGCCATAAATAAACATTAACCTAAGATACCATGTTAAAATAACTGGAGAGAAATATAAATTACTAAGAGAAGGATTAAAATAATCGGTAATAAATCATCAAACATAAACACAATGTTAAATCCTGGAAAACCCCAATCTAAGGAAAAAGTAGCTCATATAATTTTCTTGGTTTCCTTGGAAAAAACTTGGCCAAGTGGGCCAAGTGAGCCTTCACTTCACACCTCTTATGGCCCATTAAAGTCGTGTGCCAAAAACAACCACTGTTTGATCCAATCAAGTTTGGATCTTTCCCCAAGTCATGTTTACTTAACAACATGGGGAGAAAGGGAGTCAACCAACCGATAGGGGGAATTCTCAACAAAAGTATAACAAATATTGGATTATGTTTAGTGATATTGTTGCCATCAATGCCAAAGGGGGAGATTGTTGAACATGTGTTGTCATTGAAGTCAAAGGAAAAGGATAAGATTGGGATATCATGTTTGTTGTCATTGATGTTAAAGGATATGGATAAGTTTGGGGGTTCAACATCTATTTTCTCTAATCCTCTTCGTTGTACACATGATATTGCTAAGGTAGATGGGATTTATTATGTTGGCACCTAGAGTAAGGGGCTGAAATATGGCAAAGGGATATTGTATCTTACGTGTGCTAATCAAAATGAGTTGAATTGGTCACATGAATGTCATCTTTAGTTTGGGATTAGCAGGATGGACTAGCAGATGATGGTGGGGTTTCTTTGAAGGATAGAATCCCATATCTATATAATTTTGAGACTCTATTGAGTTCACCTTACATTCGTAGTTTTGAGACCACGCCTTCAAAGATTAGTGATCTCATATCCCAAATAAGATTTTCGCTTGATGTGGAGAAAAGTTCAAGTGTCAAATCTATTGATATCACATGTATTCCTGAGTCTAAAATGTTGCAAATAGTGTTTTCATTCACAAAAAGTGTCATTGATGCCAAAAGGGATGTCTAAGAAAACAATATAGGTCATGACTTAAAGAAACTAGTTTCACAACTAGATATCTTCCGTACTCTCATTGGGTGAAGTCAAAGGAATTTTGAAGTTTATTGAGTTTTTTATAAGGTTATGATGTCCTAATTATCCTATAAATAAAAATTTTCATAGCCCTCATTGAGACCTTTCTAATGGTATATCCCGCTTTGAAAATCTCCTCCTAGATGAGAAGTTATGGCTATTTGAAAATCAACATTTGTTTAGGGTCCAAAACTATAGGGAAAAACCCCTAAATATTAAAATGTTAAATAGTGTGAAACTCTCAAGTAGATCTATGGCTTGGTGATCAAATCTAAGGTGGATATTAAGGAAAGATGCATGAATTTTAACATGACTAAAGGTCATGCATCTTCCCGGATCGGACAAATTCAACGCTTCACCATAGATTTGAACGATAAAAGATAAATGAACTTACACCCATGGTGGCCCCATTTAGATTAAAAATTGGTACATTTTAAATGGCTTGATATGGTGGCATGGTAGATTAACACTTGACATGTTTTGAGTGGCTCGATATGATGATATGGCAGATTGAAACTTGGCATATTTTGATTGGCTCTATATGATGACATGATAGATTGACACTTGGCACATGATGATTGGCCCGATGTGATGATGTGGCAGCTCAGATACATGGAAGAAGATTACAAGATGATGTGGCTACTTGTACAACATGACATGACACATCATTCAATGATGTCAGCAAGGTAACATGGAATCACCACGGGTCACCATGTGGAAGGTACATTTGGAAGCTTTTGATTAGTGAAAAGCTAAAATTTGGGTGGCATGTGGCACCCCTCTCAACAATGATGATGTCATGATGACTTCATCATGCATATGAACAGAGAAACCTAGGGATGCAGTCATGGGCCATTTTCATATGGTACCTTGGAACAAAGTTTAAAGGCACGACATAAGCGATTGGGTTTTGGAAAGGACATATGGTGATAGTCATATGGTTAAAGCCCTATATTTTAAGGCATGAACATCAGACCATGGTCAGATTAATTAATCTATGGACCATGGGGATTGGTATATATATTTTTCCAAATGCTCGAAGCTAACAACACTCGTGAATGTGAGTAATATATAATATGAGCTTTGTGGTTGGTTGAAAGGTATCAGTTCGTGGCCTTGGTTTATTTTCGATTTCAAATATCTCTAGGCAAAGGAAAAGTTTTCTTTTATTTTGTGTTCTGATTTTGATGGTCATGGACATGGTTGCATTAAAAGAATGGAGGTAGTAATAAGTACATTACTATCATTAACAGTTTTGGTACATGTTTGGTTACATATGGGATAATAGATCAAGGTTTAGTAAAGGAGGTTGTTAGCCTAGTCTGAGTGCCATATATGGTAGATTTTGATGGTAGAATAGTGGAAGACTAGAAGTCAGGTTTGTAACGATAACATGATCCACTATGTTAGTGAAGGCCTAGCTAAATTTGGTGAAGGATTGAAATTTTGATGTTCAAGGGTAGAGTTACATGGCGAGGACACACATAGACACAGACACACACAAACACATATAGTGACAACTAGCACCAAATATAGGTGGCATGGCATGTTGGATCATATGTTGGACCATTCACCAAGTTACCTCAGAACATAAAACACATCATACGGGTCTAGTCAGCTTAATTTTTTATTTTCTACCATAATACCCATTTTTTCAAATATTTGATAAACTAGTGGTGTGAATTTTGTAGTGCTGAAAAAGGTTCATTCTATCTAACACACCCTAAAAGGGTATTTTGTATAAAAATTACTTTAGTATATGGTTTTAAATGGTTTTTGGGAGTTTCTAGGCTCATCTTTGATAAAAATTGGATTCTAGAAGAAGCATGGTGATTATGGCTCAGAGGTGGACATTTTTTAAGGCATGAAATGTCTTATTGATATATCATTGATGATCAAAATCAATATTAAGGGCTTATGAGCAGGTTGCGGTGTTTTTGAGTAGTTCCAAGATGAGACTTATGTTTCGAGATTGATGAATAGTTTGAAGCAGAGTTTTTAATAGTGTATGATAGGGCATTGACAACAATATGACAACAAAAAGTTATTCAAGTAGAAGCTTGCATATCTTACGGTTGGGTGCCTCCAATAGGTCGATGCCTAAAAATCTATGTAATGAATTGAAGAAGAAGAAAAAAATAAATTGTGGTTGTCTCCCATATGGGTTTCCATGTAAAATCTTATGTCTCCTTGTATTGATGTAATGGATTTTTGATGTGTTGTTGATATGTTAATGGTTTCTTGATACATTGCTCTATCTATTGATATGTTGTTACTCAATACTATGTAAGTATTTATTGATAAAAGTTGTGGAATGGTAAAATTGATGCTACACTGATTCACCCCCCTCTTAGTGTGACATTTGGTCCAACAAGTGGTATCATAACAGGTTTCCTTAAGGAACAATTAACTACTAGAAGGTGGATCTAAGGAATCTTGGAAACATCAATCTAGTACGAAAACTTTGTTATGCTTTTGGAAATTGAGTTGGAGGAGTTTAAAAGAAAATATGAAATCTTGACAAAACAACTTGAAGAAGCAAAAAAGTAGCTAGGAGAAACAAAAAGGCAACTAAGAGAAAGGGATGAAAAAATTGTGCTTCTCTTAAGGAGAACTGCAGCCATATAGTCAACTAAGGAAGTACAAGAATATTTCCATGCCAAAATGAGAAACAAAAGACAATCATCCAGGTACCACTCACTAGTTTATGGTTATTTTTATCTATCTCACACTTTTTTCAGTCATAAGGCAAATGATTATAGAAGTATGTATGGTAAAAATGGAATCAATTATTTTCAAAATTTTGAACACAAGGCTAAGGATTGGAACAAGAAAGAATAAAATTGTAGTCCCATAATATATGCACAAAAGAAAAAGGATAAGTGGTATGTAGATAGTGGGTTCTCACGACACATGTCATGGGATCAAAACAGGTTCATCATTATTAAGGAGATATATGGTGGTAAAGTGAATTTCGGAAACAATGCATCAATAAGAATCATAGGGAAAGAGAATGTATGCATTAATAGTGGAAGAACCAAATTCCAGGATGTATTATATGTTGAAGGGTTGAAACATAATCTTCTAAGTGTCATTCAAAAGTGTGATCAACATTTTGATGTAACATTCAACTCTAAACTATGTGAGATCATAAATTCAAATACATGAAAATTGTTAGAAAAATCTATCAAGAGCAATGGAAATGTATATATCCTTGATGGATAAAAAAATGAGAAATGTTGCATGGGAAGGATAAAATAAGATGATATTGTTTTTCAAGTAAACAATATTATCAACTCCACTGCATATCTCGATAAATAAGAAGCCAATTTTGTATGAAATCTAAGAGAAGGAACTGACAAGTTCAAAGGTAAGATCTCTTTTAAGTGTTTTGAATGTGGAAGGATAGGGTATTATGCTTCTAAATGTATCTCTGCCAAAATGAATGATAGTGATGATGAGTCAAGATTCAAATACAAGCATAAAAAATAAGCAAATTAATAATAAGAATAATTTATACTCAAAAGAACAAAGAGACAATGAAAACAATGAAAGTGTGACTGATGATGAAAGAGGTGAAATATTATTTGGCGCTGAAATAGAAGAACCCGAAGAAAAAAATAGATTATGAAGGAGAACATATAAGTACATTGATGGAATAAAATATCCTTAGAAAAAGGGAAGGTCAACTAATCTAGCAAGATCAAGACAAAAATCTAAATGAAGACACCATTCTTTCTCTCAAAGTTGAACTATAAAAATCCAAGAGGGTAAAGGAGTTCCTATCATAACAACTAAATAACAAGGGACAATTTTGTGAAATAATAGAGGAAGAGGTTGTCCTATTGAAAAAAGAATTGGAGCAACTCAAATCAAGGTTTCACATGTTAGAATTGTGTTTTCTTTGATGGCAAAGTAAAAGCATTGGAAAAGCATTGATGACCAAGGCAAAGAAGTTCATGGCAAAGGTGTTGCAAGGCTCAAATTTTTCCAAGTAGATTGGTGAGGTAATTGGTAATGGTGTAGATACTTTGGAGATATTTGTTGTACGGAAAACCATGTCAAAGGCATATGGAATCTACCTAGATGGCTAAATCTCTAAAAAAAATTCTAGTGGTATGTAGAAGTTCATAAATGGCCTCCTAGATTGAAAGTTAGAGTTAGTCACAGTTGAGGACCTTCAAAGTCAAGAGTCTAGAGCTAAATCTAGTTGGGGGACCCTTTTGGAGCATGTTTAGTTCGCTAGCATTGTCAAACACAGTGGAGCATTTTAGCGGAGTGACTAAAGGAGGATTGGGATGACATGGAGCAGACAACATAGTAGTAAGGGATCATATTGATTGGACCAAGATGGAGCCCACACAATATCTTAGTGCGACAGAGGTAGCCTGACAACAACAACAAAATGCATTATTATTGGTTGAAGGTGGAGCCCACATTACAACCCAACCCAGCAGAGGAAGCTTGATGGTTGTGCCCTAAAATAAATTTGAGTAGTGCAATAGAAGAGGCGTCAAGAAGGTCCCATCGGTACACGTCGGCAAGACAATAGAAGCAAAAGGACCAATGGAATTATAGTCAGCCTAGCATGGCAGAGACAACGTAGCAGAGGTAGGTGCATTGATTGGTAGAGTTTTTTAAATTAGGAGGCCCTCACCTAATAGTTAACTGGCATGCATGTTCTGAGGTGAATCAGGGGCCACGAGTCCCCCCCAACACATCTAAGTAAGTGCATGGGGTTGAGCACTTTCAAAATTTAACAAGAAGGGAGGTTGGATAATGGGCAATTTTTCTAAACCATTGATTGCCAGATCGACGATGGAGGTGAATTGCGCTACCCCGCCTTAATACCATAAACCAAGCAAAGGGTGTGGTGCAACTAGTGGTATTGACTAGTAGTGGTTTTTCAATTGGTTAGGCAACATGGAAAATGGAGAGAAGTGGTTTAGTCTTGGGCCATTTTTGGGTGATATGTGGACCACTCATAGAGTGACATGTGGCACATGTGACATCATCCCGCCTTAAGTGTTTTGGCAGTGCACATAGGAACATGTGGGTGGATTGGGTGTCAGGTTGATAGGGAAGTTGTTAGAGCCAACTCAGCTCAAAACTATTGTGATTGGTCCATGGTGCAGTGGGCAGACCCCAATGACATCTCATCCCACTCAATGGAGGCAAGAACTATTGTGATTGGTCAATGGTGCAGCGGGTAGACCCCACTGACAACTCATCCCACTCAGTGGAGCTTGAAAGATTTAAAAGGGTGCAAAACAAAATCACCAAGGTAAAAAGGAATCGGGGGCTAGATATTAAGTGTTTGCACAAGGTTTCATTTGGAGTACTGACCAAGGGCTCGAAGCTAAAGGAAAAAAGGCGTGGAGGTAAGTAGTTTAGCGCTCAGGGACCAAAGGGAAGGACACAACGCTTGGTCTTATGGGTGGATAAGAGGCATAGAACATTAGAGACAAGGGCTTAAAGGCTATATTTTGTAGCGTATATGTTACTTGCATAAATTGTAGCAATTTTTTCTATATTTAGCAGACAACTATAGTTAGAACTACAACTAAAGTCAATGATAAACCTTGTAATGTGCTAGAATTGACTATTTGAGCAGATGTAAGTAGTTTAACTCAAAGATTGAATTCAAAACCTCATGAAGAGATGGAATTTGAGCTTTATACATGTAGAACCCATGTTTAAACATCGAGACAACAAGAACAATTGAAGAAAGAGGTGAACTTAGCAAAAGTTATAAATAGAAAATTAAGGAGTTTAAGCTCAAATATTTTTTGAAGAGACTACAAGTCAGTGATTGAAGAATTGAGCTAGCCATAATTGAGAGATTCATGCATGAAGGAAGGCATGAAGTTAACTGAAAGGTGAAGAAATAGAGGCAATTTTTTTTGCAAGAAAAGTATGCATGGGTGTAAAATGGAAAAAGTGTGTGAGAAAATGCGAAGAAAAATGCATTGGTGATGTTGTTGGTGTTTTTGGTGATTTTTTCAATGATCAGAGATTAATGAAGGTTTTTATGGTGTATGTGGTAAGTGATTAAGAGTAATTTATTTATGAAGATAATGGCCTATTGATTTAAGTTTGAAAATGGATGAAATATGGATCAACAAAGCTAGTGATCCAAGTGGATATTGGTGGCCACCCACCTATTCCACTTGGATCCCCAACACTGTATCTTCCAGTTTTTTAGTTTCCTTAATTGTAGCAAAATTTACTATTTTTGGCAGTTTTTCAGGGCCTGATCTTCCGGAGCCGTTTTGAGGCCCTAAATGACATTTTTAGGGAAAACGGAGAGAGCGAAATCCTCCCAAACTTGCTTAACTATTTTTTTGGCCTCCTCTTCAATATATTTGAAAGGAGGTATTATGATAGCCAAACAAAGATCGTATACCAAAGTTACAACCCCAAGAATTTGATGTACCAATTTACCCAAACACGACCCACAATTTTGGTACTTCATCTCTTAGGGTTAGGTTTTTGGATGTTTAGGGTTTTTGTTTCTCAATAATAAATAGGCTTAGCCTCATTGTAACATAGTTCAGAGGCATGCAGCCACCACATCCCTTCTCAGAGATAAGCTACCATTGCCTGAGCTAGTTTATTTCCATTTTGTTTGTAAGCATATTTCAGTATTCTGATATAAATGAAATGAAGTGTTATTTCTGTATTTATGGTTATATGTGTAATTTGTTTGGTTCATGTTTAAGTTTGGATCAATGGTATCAAAGTGGTCTGCTCCTCTTTTTTTCTTTACATGTCCCCAACCAGGACAAGGTATATGGAGTTAGGGCTTGACCTGGTTAAATCTTTGCAAGACCAACCTCGCAAACCCTAGTTGCCTCCCATGGCGGAAGAAAAGAAAGACGAGGGGGAAGGAGATCCTTTCAAAATATTTCTCCAGGAAGCCCTCGAGTGACAAAGGAATGCGATGATGGATAACTTTGCCTAGATCCTTCGACGACTACACACAGGCGACATATCTTCATCCAGAAACCACTCTGGAGGCATCATTCCTTTTAAGGTACAACTTAACTTCAATATTCCTGTATTTGAGGGCCAGATAGATTCATACGCCGAAATGGTTGAATTTATTGGAATGATATTTTTCAGTTCATGACTTTTCCAATCAGGAAAAGATTACTTTTTGACTTCTCAAAGTTGCTCCACACGTCAAGGACTGGTGGGAAACCTACTGTGAACAAAAGGATGAGAGGGAATCCTCACTATTTTCAGTGGCACCCACTTGGGATTCTTTTCGAGACACCATAAAGGAACAATATTACCCTTTTGGGAGCTATGAAGATAAATACATAAAGTGGACCATGCTACAGCAGGGAAGGGACCAAGATGTGCTTGAGTTCACAAATGTTTTCCATACCCTCCGCACGAAGTTAGGTATCAAGGATTTTGAGCGGCATTTGGTACTCAATTATTGCAGTTGTCTACATGAGTACATCCAGGATGATATGGATTCCTGGACATCTCCTTGCTCGGCGTGGCATACCGATGCGCTGTCAATATTGAGTAGAAGTCTAAACAGAAGAAGCGAAACTTTGGATCTATGAATCTGAAGCAAGGAAAAGGCGCTCCCAAACCATAGAGCAAAGGCAAAATCCAAGGAAGGGTGACCCAGGACAAGGAAGGACATGGGAAAATGGTGTGAGTTCCATAAGAGCTCCACGCACAACACAAGTGAGTGTCAAGCCAAGCAGTCACTGGTGGTTGAACTAAAGGCTTTCAAATCAGATGCATGTTTCGACTCTGAGTTAGAACCCGACAAGGGGAATGACAAAGGGAAGCATATCATTGATATAGAGCCCAGTGCCACCGTGGCCACCACAAATATCCACAATAATGAGCCTGAATATCCAGAGGAGGGGGAACGCCTCTTCAGCTCACAGATGTGGGTGAAAGGTTCTCCGTTGCAGTTCATTGTCAATAGACGAAGAAAAAATAACCTCATTTCAGCATAGGTCATGAAGCGGTTGGGCCAACCAATGACAACACAATCGCAACCATACACCATTGGGTAGCTTCACCAAGGATGAGATCTCCGTGTCAGCCAACAGTGTCGCCTTCCCTACAACATCAAGCCCTTCACGGATGAAGTACTATGTGATGTTGCTCCTCTTGAAGTTTGTGATGTATTATTAGGACAACCATACTTGTGGAAGCGACATGTTGTATATGAGTCTAGACCTCACTATGTGATTATTAATTCGGGCAATAAGTTGTACAGGATACCAGAGGTAGCACCGCCTACTGCCATCTCTTTGATCACTACAAAGCAATGTAGTAAGATCATTTTCCATACCAGGAAAATGTTTTTACTTATGATTCACTCTCAGGGCAAGAAGAAGGCTATGGCCATGACTTCTAGACAGGGCTCCTCCACACAACAACAGTAGATGGACAAGCTCGTGGAGGTATGTAGGGACCTATTCACCTCACCTACAAGGGTACCTTTGCATTGTTAGGTCAAGAACTCCATCGATCTGACTTTGGGCACACCACTACCCAATGGACTGATCTATCGATGCTCTGTTCTGGAGAATGATGAGATCAAGAGGTAGATTCAAGGATTTTTGTAGAAAAGGCACATCAGGAAAATCTTGTCACCCTATGGGAGCTTGATTGTAATAGTGCAAAAGAAGGACGGGACTTGGAGACTTTGTATTGATTATCAAGCACTGAACAAGATCATTGTCCAGAATAGGTACCCAATCCCATGGATTGATGACCTTCTAGACTAGCTCAAGGGGGCCAAATATTTCACCAAGATTGATTTGAAGTCTAGCTATCACTAGGTTCCTATTTAACCCTCCGCTGTGTGGAAGACTTCCTTCAAATCTAAGGAGGGACTTTTCGAATGGTTGGTCATGCCTTTCGAGTTGACAAATTCCATCACAGCCTTCATGAGAGTGAAGGAAGACATCTTGTGACCCTTCACTAATGAATTCGTGGTGGTGTATTTAGATGACTTATTTGAGCTAGAGTTGCAAAGAGCACCTCTGCCATATTCGAAAAGTCCTTCAAACCCTGTGACAACACAAGTTGTGTGCCAATTTGGAGAAATGCACTTTTGGCATGAACCAGGTTCAATATCTTGGGTACATCATTGATGAGTGTGCAAGTGGAACCAACCAAGATCCAATTCATTCAGGATTGGCCAGACCCAACCACCCTAACAAAGGTTCGCAACTTTCTAGGTATTGCGAATTTCTACCACAGGTTTGTGTTGGGGTTCTCTCATATCACTTGGCCTTTAAGTCAAGTCACCAAGGGTAGAGAAAAAGCAAATTTTTTTTGGTATGAAACCCAACATAACGTGTTTTCCGAGTTGGTATTCAAGTATGATGATGAATATGAGAAACAGCTAGGTCCAAACTAGAGTCATTGTCCAACAAATGAAGCAACGGTGGAGTTGCTATCATCAATCTCCAAGTGGGATATTGTTGGGTGTGGAGCCTGATTATCTTCTTTATTCATAGGTCTTTGTTTCAGTCGAATGTATACCCGAGGAAAACTATACACCCCTCCATGGGGGGGGGGGGGTGGGGGTGGGTGCGGATGGGACTTGTCCCCCCTGTGGGTGTCAGGGGGGGTTTGTCGCCCCCGACTGGGGGGGATGGGGACCAATGGCCCCCCTACGGGGGTTCAAGGGCAACGCCCCCGAGGCTAAAAATAGATGTAAAATTTCCTTGTAAAATATTGTAATTTCGTAGTCAATCTAGACCATTCATTAGGCACATGATATGATGGTAGAAGTTATGTTTAATTTAGGGTTGTTTCCCTAGAAGAAAAACCCTCGCAATATATGAGGGAATTGTATTGCGGTTGTGGACATGTGTATTCTGATCGAGAAAGAGAGAGGATATTATGTGAGACCGAAGAGGGAATTACAACGAATCTTCTGTAGGTTGTATCTCTTCATTTTTATGGATAATATAAAAGTTTGGATATCTTGCTTTATGCGTTGTCTGTGTTTATATCTCTACAATATTTTATGTGTTCCATTGCTCTATGTTGATGGTGCTAGAACTGCCAACATTAGGGGATTTCCTCGGTATGAAGTCCCAACTAGACCTCACACCGTTTGGTGTAGGAGTCTCCTCCGGTACGATGGCTTGGTTTCGATTATCTTAAATGTTTGCCTTGCTCTTGCTTTTCAGTGCATGAGAGTGGCCTACTTTGTCTAAGAACAACGAGATTCGCGTGCCTGGTGAGTGTTAGTGTTACTCGTGTCAAGGTTCTTTCACCGCAGAGAGAGAGGGTGGAAGTGAGTCTCCAGTTGAAAGGGAGGAAGTCCCAACTCTATCATAGACACAACACAACAGGACATGCACAACTTTTGGAGGAGCAGCCCACATGAATGTGGTAGTCACAACACACAAGGGAAGATAGCACGTACAACACCCAACGGGACAATCCGCGCCAGTGCGATGGTTGTTATAACAAGTTTACATGAAAGGTTTTGTCTGATGTCTGGGTTGGTAACCAACATTGCACGAAATCGTTAACAACTTATGAAACACATTTTCATAAATATATGTATTAGAGCAATTGAATGAGTTCAATTGTTTAACACAGGTTAAAGAAACATGTATTACAAGTGTTCAAGATTAGTCTTACAAATAGTTACAACACATTTGTGAAAACGTGTTGGCCTGTTATCAGGCTTCTAAATTAAGCTAAAGTTCCAAGACATATCGGTACACCATACATCACTAACCCCGTAGGCAGGGTGTGGGAGCCACTACTTGCTCCTTAAAGAAAATATTACAAACTCTCAAGGCTATGTGGGAGGAGCCAAGGTGAAATTCCTTTGCATGTACAAATGAGGGGGTATTTATAGCCAAGGGAAAAACTGGCCCTTGTGACTGTTCAACTTCCCTCATGATTGTTTGACTTATTTGACTCTTCAGCTTTACATGACTCTTCGTATGACATGTGGGTCTCTTGGAATTCCACGTTACATTACATTGATTTAAACTGTATGACCCATAGTAGTTATGTGGCCGACATGACTCATGACACAAATCGACACAACAGTGCGGGTATGTCCATGTTGCTGTTGGTGTCCATGTTGAGATGCAGTGTTGCTGAGTGATGGATTTTCTCTTGGTGTATCACATCTTGACCTCCGTATGGCAAGGTGTGTGGAGTCTTTGATGGCATTGGTGTTCGCTTGATGTTGCATGTGCATGTTGCTCCTTTTCTTGTACTTGGGCATGCTTGACATGTTCATCTATTCGTGAAAAATTCTCCTTGCATGTTCGTTCATTCGGGAAAAATTCTCCTTGCATGCATCGTCTGTTCATCCGTTCACGAACACATTTTCTTGCATGTACTCTCCTTGTTCATCCCATTCATCACTGCATCATGTCTTGTCCATTTATGTATATCTACAATCAATCATGACACGACGACATCAAATCCATAAACCTCCTATTCTATCATGATGCATTGTTATTCGCTTTTGGATGCAGGTGACCGAGAGAGAGGAAAAGGCTATGAAACATCGTAAGGCAAGTTTCAAGCTGGGATGCCGACTCAGGCACTGTTGGTAAAAATTGCGTAGAATTCACTGGGAGACTGAGATGGACAATCCAGATCAGCAGTGACTGTTCGTGGGATCTAGCTTGACTGGAGAGCAGATTTGCACAATTTCTAGACGGAAGTAGTGCTAGCAACAGAGAGACTTGGCAGCAAAAACTGTAGAATTCTTAGAGGGAGGAAGTAGCGGGCTATAGGAGGCTTGGCAACAAAAACTGCACAATTCCTGGAGGGAGCTGGCAACGGGCTGTGGGAGGTTTTTCGGGAAAATTTGCGCATTTTTTAGGGAGCTGGCTGCGAGAGGCTTGGCAGCAAAAACTGCGCAATTCCTGGAGGGAGCTGGAAGAGGGTTGTAGGAGTGTTGGTGACAAAAACTGCGCAATTACTAGGAGGCTGACCACTTGAACACATCTGCATAGTTTCTGAGCTGAGCAGGATGCTAGGCAACTAAGGGGCTTTCTCATGAAATCTGCACATTTTTTTTGGGTGAGCAGTCAGCCAACTGATTGGGTGGCTGGATGGAAAAACTGTGCAAGTGTTTGAGGGAGATAGGGATGGGAATTGGGTGTTTTTCCAGCCTATCTATGCAGTTTCCTCAGTCAATGGAGTGGGCATGGTTTGTATATTTTGCGCAATTGTTTAGGGAAGTGAGTCTTGGGGTCACTATCTGGTCAAACTCTCTGGTTGACTAGCTGGAGGCTCGATTGATGTGATTGTGGGCAGTACAAATTGAAATGCCTTGCAGGGAACTTTTGTGATGTTCTAGGTGATAGTCGGTCGAGTCGATTCCAGGTTTATGCAGTGTAGACTGCCCAGAAAGCAGCCTCAAGTTCTGCGCAATTCTAGGGAGCAATACATAATCACTGAGAGCTGAAACTGCACAATGTAGCTAAGTAGATGTCCGACTTTTGGAGGATGGTCCGGTCGACAAAGCTTCAACAAAATGATCAAGTGTGTGAATGAGTGACTTCATACATGCATGACCTCGCGAACACACACTCAACATGACTTGACGATAAGACACCTTGAACCAACAAGACAACATACACTCAATGTGACTGACCGACAGTGTGAGCGACTAGCGCGCCACTTGTGATAAAAAGTCGAACGACCGCAACGACACTTGTGAGACAGTGCATACAAATTCATGTGTGAGTGCGACAGATGTTCACATAGCGAATACAACTTGTACACATGAAGTAGACCCTTGTGCATGGCCAGAACATGGCCGCAAGCATGAAATTGTGACCAACATGCAAAAAGATATTTGTTGAACGGTCAAGTGAGAAGGGTGCAAATACTCAACATGAGCTCATGAGATGAGCCCAAGTGCTTGCAAATATCAAGGTAAAAACCTAAGGAAGGCTCCAAAATTGGATGTAGGCAAAAATTGTGGAGTGCGTTTCAGCCGCTACAACACTTGGTGACACACTGGTTGAACTCCAGCTCCTCTGTATTGGTCCATTGACAGCACAGGACCTTGGTCTTTCAGGGAGTATTGAATCATTGTGATGGTTACTTTGGCTTTTCCACTTACCCCATGGATATACATGGTTCACCTTTCGTCAACTTAGTCAAACACAGCAACAAGTTTCAGCTTGATCACAGTGTTTCGAAATCAGGAAGGGTAATTTGGCTCGCGAGTTAAAAAATTTCAGAGTATAAGTTTTCATTTTTGGTGTTGCTCCGCTGCCAGAAGACCTAGACATACCCTAACGGAGTCACATAGGAGCACATGCATTGCTCCACTACTAGCGATCCTGGTCAGTACCATGGTGGATTTTCAATCTTCACCTCTCTGAGCAGGAAGCCTTTCTCTTCTTGCGCCTTTGTAATTTTTTTAATCTTTTTTTTAAAGAGGACTATGCATAGGAACTTATTTATTTCTGGGGCGGAAAAGGGATCTCGACTTATTGAGAGAAAAAGAGGTTGTTCCTTCAGAGAAGCATGTAAGACCTCTGACATAGGTTTTCTCGTTTTATATTTTTCCCTTCTCCGTTTCTACTAGTTGGGTAAGCTTGATCACAAAGAGCAGACGACTGAGTACATGCATGGGGTTTCCGAGTATGGACATAGGTTCATGGTTGGACCTAAGATTCCCTTGCATACAGCTCATATTTTCCATCAATACTTCATAGGCTTAAATTCAGAACCAAGCACAAAGAAGACGAACCTAGGACTGACTAAGTGTTGCAGTGTCATAAGAATCTAAGATCTCAGCCACATATTCATTCAAAAGCCAGAACTCAGTAGAGGGAAACACTTATTTATAAAAATAAAAATAACATGATACTAAGCAAACAAAACAAAACAAAACAAAACAAAAATAGTAAAAAAAGAAAACAAAAAAACAAGTAAGCAAAGCAAGCAAGCAAACAAACTAAACCAAGTCAGTAAGCAAAAAAACATGCAAACTAGAAAGAAAAGACAAGCAAGAAAGAAAACACTACTCCTACTCCTACGTTGAACGATCGGGGTTATGCGAAAAGAAATTTCTAGTGAAACCACCGTAGGTGTACCCGACCTGAAATAAAAAATATACAAGCAATGAAAATAGATAAAAAACAGTGTGCAAGAGAAAATGCAAAATCTTGACAAACTTGCACACGAGAGAGAAGGTCTAGCCTATGGGTAGAAATATGTGTCACAACCACCCAACACACATGCTTACCTCTTCGATGAGTACCAATTTTCAACAAACCTCAGAGGGATTTTATAAGGTATTGTTCATCTACACCAAGTTTCTTAGCGAGTGTGAGGTCGGACTAAAGCTTGTTACCTGCAACACAACTCACCAAGTAAGATTTTTCCATTCATTCAACGATTGAATCATAAAATTTGCGATGGTTGTTTTGAAAGACTCGTGATCTTTGAGAAGATGGATTCTTGATTTGAGAGAGGGGATCACGATGGGAATCTGATACAGATAGATAGATCTGGTTATTCTCGTCGGTATAGCCATCAGCGCAGACTAAAGTGCCTCACCTGCTTGACAAAAGTCTGAGGAGAAATATCTTACACGGTGAGGATCATAGTGTGCAAAGTGACTGTTAATGGATGTATTGTTTGGAAAATTATAGACTGCATGACAGCCACCCAAGATAAAAGAAAAAATAGACCCGTTGATCGAGATGCCAGATTCCCAGTTTGACCTGAACAAAGAAAATTTTGAACAATATTGCGAAGCGTTGAATGAGGGAACCAAGTTTGTTGTGCGCTAGATATGACAAAACACCCATCTGCAACTGGTAAAAAATTGTGCAGACATCATGGTCATCACAGAAATGTAGAAAGGATGCTAGCACTGTGAATGTGTGAAACCAGTTGGGGTGTGGTGAAATGAGAGTAACTTGATTTGCATGATAGGTTGTGCATTTTTCATCACATAGGGAGATTGCTGATGTGATGAGTGGCCAGATTTGATGTACAAAATTTGAAAGAAGACCAAGGAGATAATTATGAGAGAGAACGCCTGATAATTATGATTCTAGACAAAGATAGTCTCTAAGATGATCAACTTCTTTGTTCCATGATTGCATGAGGAACAAACATTCCCAACCTGAATTGGATGTAAGAGAGGTGCATGAAGACAGACATGCTATAATAGACTCATGGATTCGGTCATTAATGAAATTTTGAAATTTTGAAATATCACACCCAAAATAGTAAATATTTTTTACACAGGGATCCATGTCGAGTGAAACCATGGAGATAGACGAATTGTGCGTGAGATGCGAGATCTGAATTGGTTTGAGGGGATTACCAGAGTCACGAGGTCTTGATTGATCCAGATTTAAGTAGGAATGCAATAGATTACAGAGATAACCATAAATACAGAGATCCGATAACCATAAAAACAGAGATGGAACGGAAATAATACTTCATTTCATTAATGGAGAATACTGAAATATGCTTACAAATAGAAGTAACCCAGCTAGGGCAATGATAGCTTATCTCTGAGAAGAGATGTGTTGGCTACATGCCTCTGAACTGTTTCGAACTGTGTTTACAATGAGGCTCGAAGGCCTATTTATTATTGAGAAACAATGGAAAACCCTTAACATTCCAAAACCTAACCCTAGAAGATGAAATGCCAAACTATGGGCCCCGTTTGGGTAAATCGGTACATCAACTTCCCGGGGTCGTAACTTTGGCATACGATCTCCGTTTGACGCGCATGATAGCCCGTTGGAAAGATCTCTCCGAGGACTACGACAAAAAAGACAATTTTTTGTCCAAAAATTGCGGAGGTAGATTTCCCAAAAAACGTCGTTTAGGGCCTCAAAACGGCTCCGGAAGTTTAGGACCTGAAAAACTGCTAAAAATAGTAAACTGCGCTATAATTAAGGAAATTGAAAAACTGAAAGAGACAGTTGTGGGTTTCCAAATGGGGTAGGTGGGTGGCCACCAACATCCACCTGGATCATTCCTCTCCCCTTAGGAAGCAATGGTCCCCATTGCGTTGAGTTCCTCCTTGAGATGAGGAAGCTTCTGCTGAGCTGGGTCTCCAGTGAGCTGTTCTGCAATCTCTGATGTGTCCAGAAATGGTGGGAAGCATGGTCGGCGATGGTCCACATTGAACAATCGGTGCAAGTCAAGGAATGGAGGAATGTTGTGCTTCAAAGCATTGTTGCCCACAGCCTTGTTACTAGTGTAAGGACCATGTCGAAGCGGTCTGAGTTTCTGATGGGTTCTGGTAAGGCGTTCTCTCTACAAATGTAACCAAACTTTTTTGCCCACCTGAAACTTGTGTGGTACCCCTCTGGGTAAGGAGAAGTTGTTCCTGTGTTCTGTCATGACTGTATCCCTATGTTTCTGCTGCTACGTGGAGGAACCCTTTGCGGGGGTCATGGATGTAGCAATGATCTTCCCCTTACATTGGGAGCGAACCAGACAGAAAATAAATTTCCTAGTCTGTGAGATGAGCTTGCTACCTTTCTTAGCAGTGATCAAAGAGGTGGTGGTAGGTGGAGCTACCTCTGGTATCTTGTATAATGAATTATCCAAAGAAATAATGACAGCGCGAGGCCTTGACTCATACACAACATGTCGCCTCCACAAGTATGGCTGGCCTAATAGTACATCACAAACATCCAGAGGTGTAACATCACACAATACCTCATCTGTGAAGGGCTGGATGCTATAGGGAAGGCGACACTGCTGGTGAACTTTGAGATCTCGTCCTTCGTGAAGCCACCCGATACTGTACAGTTGTGGGTGTGGCGTAGTTGGTAGGCCCAAACGCTTCACGACCTCTACTGAAACGAGGTTCTTTTGGCTACCACTATCGACAATGAATTGCAGCGACGAACCCTTCACCCACATCTGTGAGTGGAAAAGACGTTCCCCCTCCTCTGGCTCTTCGGGCTCATTGTTTTGGATGTTGGTAGTGGCAACAGTGGCACTAGGATCCACATCAATGATTTGCTTCCCTTTGCCATCCCCCTTGTCGGGTTCCGGCTCAGAGTCAGAACATGCATCTGATTCGGAAGCCTTCAACTCAGCCACCAGCGACTGCTTGGTTTGACACTCACTTGTGTTATGAGTGGGACTCTTGTGGAACTCACACCACTTTCCTGTGTCCTTCTTCGGCTTCGTGGTGTTGTTCTTTTCTTGCAGCTTAGAGGGGTTGTCTTGGGTCACCCCACCTTGGCTTTGTCCTTTGGGCTTCGGATTTGCAGATCCAAAGTCTTGCTTCTTTTGTTTGAACTTTTGCTCGATTTTGACAGCGTATCAGTATGCTGTGCCGAGTGAGGAGATGTTCAAGATCTCCATCTCTTCCTAGATGTATCTGTGTAAGCAGCCGCGGTATTTGAGTACTAGATGCAGCTCAGAATCTTTGATACCCAACTGTGTGCGAAGGGTATGAAAAATATTTGTGAACTCTGGTACATCTTGGTCTCGTCCCGGCCGCAGTGTGGTCCATTTGATGTATTTGTCCTCATAGCTTTTGACAGGGTAGTACTGCTCCTTGATGGCATCCCGGAAGTCATTCCAAGTGGGGGCGGCTCAAAATAGTGAGCCTGTACTTTCATCCTTCTGCTCGCAGTATGTTTCCCACCAGTCCTTGACGTGGGGGGCTGCTTTGAGAAGAGCGAAAACAATCTTTTCCCGACTTGAAAATTCATGAACAGAAAAATACCCATCTAGCAGATTTAACCATTTATCTACAGCATCTGCGTCTATTTGACCCTTGAAGATGGGGATTTCAAAATTAACTTGTACCTTAAACGGTGTGGCGTTTCCAGAGTAGCCGTTGGAAGCTGATGCGTCGCCTCTGGGTAGCCGCTGAAGGATCTGCGCAAAGCTATCCATCATCGCGTTCCTTTGCCGCTCGAGGGCTTCTTCGAGCAAGATTCTGATAGGATCTCCTGCCCCCTCATCTTTCTTCTCATCCGCCATGGGAGGTCGTCGAGATTTGCGAGGCTGGTCTTGCAAAGGTTCGACCAATTCAAGCCCTAACTCCTTATATCCCAACCTCGTTGGGGACATGCAAAGAAAAACAGAGAAAAAGCAGACTGCTCTAATACCACTGATCCGGATTTAAGCAGGAACACAATAGATTACATAGATAACCATAAATACAGAGATGCGATAACCATAAAAATAGAGATGCAGCGGAAATAATACTTCATTTCATTAATGGAGAATACTGAAATATGCTTACAAATAGAAATAATCCAGCTAGGGCGATGGTAGCTTATCTATGAGAAGAGATGTGTCAGCTACATGCCTCTGAACTGTTTCGAACTATG
The DNA here is from genome assembly GCA_031772625.1 of Pinus tabuliformis. NCBI lineage: Eukaryota > Viridiplantae > Streptophyta > Pinopsida > Pinales > Pinaceae > Pinus > Pinus tabuliformis. The sequence goes on from CM062819.1 coordinate 1,710,376,072, forward strand.
TTTACAATGAGGCTCGAAGGCCTATTTATTATTGAGAAACAATGGAAAACCCTTAACATTCCAAAACCTAACCCTAGAAGATGAAATGCCAAACTATGGGCCCCGTTTGGGTAAATAGGTACATCAACTTCCCAGGGTCGTAACTTTGGCATACGATCTCCATTTGACGCGCATGATAGCCCATTGGAAAGATCTCTCCGAGGACTACAACGGAAAATACGATTTTTTATCAAAAAAGTCGCGGAGGTAGATTTCCCAAAAAACGTCGTTTAGGGCCTCAAAACGGCTCCGGAAGTTTAGGACCCGAAAAACTGCTAAAAATAGTAAACTGCGCTATAATTAAGGAAACTGAAAAACTGAAAGAGACAGTTGTGGGGGTCCAAATGGGGTAGGTGGGTGGCCACCAACATCCACCTGGATCATTGACATAACCATCAATGGATGTTGAAGTGCCTCGACTCCCTGACACGTCCCAAAACTTTCCATAATTTAACAATTGCATTTTGAGATGTGAACCATATCATGCATGGCTTGAGGATGGCTGTTGTTGCTGATTTCAAAACTGCTCTTATGATAATAGCCATCTCTTCCACATGCTTCATCACAATTTTCAGGAAGCTAACTTGACGAGTCGTCTTCATGCAACACACAAGATAATGATGAGTGGGAAGAGCCTTGTGCGTTGAGACTATTTTCATCATGGACAACCTCACTACCTTATGTCGATCAAGGAGATAATTCGCAAGATGAAGAAGTAAGAGAATGCGGAGTATCTTCGGTGCATGTTGATGCGCTGTGAATGGTAGGACACACGGGCAAGTGAGGTGCAAAGGAAACTTCAATACAAATGTTTGCTTTAACTGGTGCGCATTCCAGATCTGAGTTGGAGTGTACATGAGAGAACAACAGGTCACATGATGTTCTTGGGGGTTCATCACAACATACATGTGCATGGGAGTGATGACAGCCCAAGGCTGGAGGTTGATCGGAAGGATTAATTGTGCGTGATGTTTCACCAAGATTCACGGATTGAGAATCGATCAAGAATGGAAGCTCAATGTTTTCATGTGAACCGTTTTGAAACATAGAAGAGAAATTGATTGTGTCTTCACCTTCCTGATCCTCCGCCTGTATAAAGAGACTACATTGCACATGATCGCAATTTGAGCCAGCAACTTGATAATCAAGAGGGTGTGTGCAGCTATCTTGTGAAGTGGATGATTCAAGCGAGTCATGGTACAAGGAATCATGGCTTGTAAATGATGGAGGATGGAAGAGATAAATATTAGACTCGAGACTTGGGTTACGAATGGTGATGTCCTCTTACAGAATGGAGGAATGAGTCTTCGCGATAGGCTTTTTGAGCCATTATGGAATTTCCTCCGTTGGAGCAGGAGACGACTGAGAGGATGAGTTGGGAACATGTTGCAATGATTTCTCATCTTTGCGACCTCTGTGAGGGGGTATCCGCTGTGCAAATTTCTTAGCTTTGCTGTCGCTACGATGGGGAACCCTCTTCAAGATGTGAGTTGTCTCTTGATCCACAAGAGTCAAGGAAGAAGGGAAATTAGGAGGTTCATTCTTTCGGGAGACATGAACCAAGCGTTTTAGCTCTTGGCTAATGAAGTCAAGCTCCACAAACCATTTAGGAATTTCATGATAGAGGTGAAGGAAGAGGGTAGAAAAGTCCTCAAATGATTCACCAGGAATTAGGGGATTTTTGAGGTCTAAAATGGTCCTCCTAAGGAAATTATAAGATAATAGTGGAAATAATCAAATAAGATTAGATCACATCATCGAATTTTAGAGGGAAAAAAATAAAAATCTATTTTTTCAACTCGTATTTTCAACTTATCTATTTATGGGTTTGCTCAAATTTTGAGTGTAAACACTTGTTGGATGAAAAATTTGATTTCTCATCCAAGGAGTACCCATGTTGCATACTTTTGTTGGACCCTGCTACACGAAAAATGAAAAGTGTGATTGCAATCACGTTTTTTTCATGTATTTCGCATTTTTCGTGTAGCAGGGTCTTCCAAAAGTATGCAACATGGGTACTCCTTGGAGGAGGAATTAAATTTTGCATCCAACAAGTACTCCCACTCAAAATTTGAGTAAAACCTTAGGGAGATAAGTTGAAAATAAGAGTTGAAAAAGTAGTTTTATTATTTTATTATTTTTTAATCTTTTTATTTTTTTACTCCAAAAATGGTGAATCATCCCCCATAGTTGACATCATCATCTTGAATCCTATTGGTTCTTACAAATTTTATTTTGGTTGTACATTGTTCTTAGGAAGCCCATTTTAGACCTCAAAATTCCCCTAATGCTTCATTCTTAAATGAGAGATTCTTTCATAGACATCTTGGTGGTCACACTGATCAAAGGCTTGATCAAGCTCCTTGAGGAAAGTGAGAAGCGAATGGACAGAAGCAAGTGGCAGGGTTTGACACCATTGAATAGGACGACCTTTAAGGGTGAGGAAGAAAATTACGTAAACAAGTTCATCACTATCGATTTCATGAGATTCATAGAAATGAAGAAAATTAGAAATGTGCTCAGTTACGTGCTCAGTTATGGACGTTCCTGCCTCAACGTTGAAATTTAACAAGGACAAATGATTGGGAAAATCATCGAGGATTGATAGTTGATTAAGGGAGAAATGAGAGAAACACCCCGGGAGGATGAATTGTGTATGATTCCTTGGGTAAGAGATTCAACCCAGACATAATGGGCTTAGCTTGTCATTTGGCTCTCCTTCTAGCACCAAAATGTTGACGGTACTGGACCTGCCAACCTCAAGGGATCTCCCCAATATGAAGTCCCAACTAGACCTCACACCATTTGGTGTAGGAGTCCCATCCGGTATGATAGCCCGGTTGCCATTATCTTAAATGTTTTCCTTAGCTCTTGCTTGTCAGCGCATGAGACTGGTATGCTTTGTCTAAGAAAAAGGAGGTTCGTGTGCCTGGTGAGTGCTAGTGTTACTTGTGTGAAGGTTCTTTCACCGCAGAGAGAGAGGGTGGAAGTGATTCTCCAGTCGAAAGGGAGGAAGTCCCAACTTTGTCAAAGACATACAATGCAACAGGACATGCACAACTTCTGGAGGAGCAGTCCACACGAATGCGGCAGTCACAACACACAAGGGAAGATAGCATGTACAACACCCAATTGGATAGTCCACGTGAGTGTGACGATCATTATAACAAGTTTACATGAAAGGTTCTGTTTGATGTTCAGGGAGGTAACCAACATGGACATGACAACGTTAACAACTTATACAACACATTTTCATAAATATATGTATTAGAGAAACTACATGGGCTCAATTGTTTAACACAGGTTAAAGCAACATGTATTACAAGTGTTCAAGATTAATCTTACAAACAGTTACAATACGTGTGAAAATGTGATGGCATGTTATCAGGCTTCTGAATTAAGCAAAAGTTCCAAGACACATTGGTACACCATACATCACTAACCCCATAGGCAGGGTGTTGGAGCCACTACTCGCTCCTCAAAAAAAATATTACAGACTCTCAAGTCTATGTGGGAGAAGCCAAGGTGAAAAGTCCTTTGCATGTACAAATGAGGGGGTATTTAGAGCCAAGGGAAAAACTGGCCCTTGTCACTGTTCGACTTCCCTCATGATTGTTCGACTTATTTGACTCTTCAACTTTAAATGACTCTTTGTATGACATGTGGGTCTCTTGGACTTCCATGATACATTACATTGATTTACATAGTATGGCCCACAATAGTGATGTCGTCGACATGACACGAATTGACACGAAAGTGCTGGTATGTCCATGCTGCTGGTGGTGTCCATGTTGAGCTACAGTGCTGCTGAGTGATGGATATGATCTTGGTGTATCACAACTTGACCTCCGCATGGAAAGGTGTGTGGAGTATTCTATTTTCTTGGTGTTTTCTTGATGTTGCATGTGCACATTTCTCCTTTGCTTGTACTTGGGCATGCTCGACATGTTCGTCCATTCGCGAAAAATTATCCTCGCATGTTCGTTCGTTCACGAAAAATTCTCCTCGCATGCATCATTCGTTCATCCATTCACGAACACATCTTCTTTCATGTACTCTCCTTGTTCATCCCATTCTTCATCACGTCATGTCTTATCCATATACATGTATCTACAATCACTCATGATGAGATGACATCAAATCCATAAACCTCCTAGTCTACCATGATGCATTGTTATTTGCTTTCAGATGCAGGTGACCGGGAGAGAGGACAAGGCTATGAAACTGTGCAAGGTAAATTTCAAGTTGGGTTGTGGGCTCCAGACATTGCTGGTGAAAATTTCTCAAAATTCACTGGGAGATTGAGATGGAAAATATGGATCAATAGTGACTGTTCGTGGGATCTAGCTCGGCTAGAGGGTAGATTTGCGCAATTTTTGGAGGGAAGTAGTGTGGGTAGTAGAGAGGCTTGGCAGAAAAAATTGCACAATTCCTGGAGGGAGGAAGCAGTGGGCTGCAGGAGGCTTGGAAGCAAAAACTACACAATTCCTAGAGGGAGCTGGCGATGGGCTATGGGAGGCTTCCCAGGAAAAATTGTGTATTTTTTCAGGGAGATGGCTGCAGGCTTTGAGAGGATTGGCAACAAAAACTGCACAATTCCTCGAGGGAGTTGGCAGCAGGCTGTAGGAGTGCTGGTGAAAAAAATGTGCAATTGCTAAGAGGTTGACCAGCTGATCACATCTGCACAGTTTCTGAGCTGAGCGGGATGCTAGGTAGTTGAGGGTCTTGATCATGAAATCTGTGCAGTATTTTAGGTGAGCAATAGGTTGGCTGACTTGGTGGCTGGCTAGAAAAACTACGCAATTTTTTTAGGGAGGTAGGGACAGGCATTGGGTGTTTGTCTGGCCTGTCTACACAGTTTCCTCAATCAGTGGAGTGGGTATGCTTTGCAGCTTTTGTGCAATTTTTTAGGGGAGTCCAGGGGTCACTGCTTGGTCAAACTCTCCAGTTGACTAGTTGGAGGCTCGGCTAATTTTCTTGCGGGCAACATAGATTGAAATGGCTTGCTGGGAACTTTTACACTATTCTGGGTAACAGTCGGTCGAGTTGATTCCAGGTTTGTGTAGTGCAGTCTGCTCAGGAGGCAGCCTCAAGTTCTGCGCAATTTTTGGTAGCAGTGCATAATCACTTAGAGCTGAAACTGTGCAATGCAGCTCAATGGATGTCTGGCTTTTGGAGGATGGTCTGGTCGGCAAAACTTCAAAAAAATGACCAATTGTGTGAACAAGTGACTTCACACATATAGAACCTCGCGAACACACACTCAACATGACTTGACGACAAGACACCTCAAATGAACAAGACAACATACACTCAGTGTGACTGACTGACGGTGTGAGAAAAAAGCGTGCTACTTGTGATAGATCGCCGAACGACCGCAACGACGCTTGCGCGACATTCCAGACAACTTCATGTGTGAGTGTGATGAATGATTTCATAATGAATACAACTTGTACAAACGAAGTGGAACCTTGTGCATGGCTAGAACATGGCTACAAGCATGACATTGTGACCAACATGCAAAAAGATGTTCGTTGAACAATCAAGTGAGGAGGGTGCAAAGAATCAACACGAGCTCACGGGCTAAGCCCGAGTGCTTGCAAACATCAAGGGAAAAACCCAAGGAAGGCTCCAAAATTGGATGTAGGCCAAAATTTTGGAGGGTTTTGTAGCTACTACAACACTTTGTAGTATATAATTTTCTAAAAAAGCATCACCTCTGCTCTACACCAGTGCTCACATTACCAGATCTACATCGACCATTTGAGATTGAGACAGACGCCTCTGACTATGCTATTGGTGCAGATCTTACTTAGTAGGGGCATCCAGTGGCTTACCACAGTGAGATTGTTTCAGACACAGTCTGAAAGTATTGCACTTATGACAAATAAATGTATTCCATTATGCAAGCATGTTGCCAATGGAAGCATTACATTCTAGGGAAGGAAACGATCATCCATACAGACCACTGACCTCTACAGTTCATACAGACACAAGGGAAGTTGCAGAATGATCACCATAAGAAATGGTCCACATACCTCCAACAATTCCATTTGAACATTAAGTACAAGAAGGGAAACACCAATAATGTTGCAGATTGCCTCAGTCGACAATCAGTCATGGTGCTGATCGCTGTGCTCGACTCCTTTGGGCATGAGACTTCCGGGTGGTCGCATCTTTACAAGAGCGATCAAAAATTCGGCAAAACATACCAGACACTCTAGGAAGGTAAGCAAGTTCAAAATTTCACCTTTGGGATGCACTGTTATGCCACCTAGGACACATACTTTTTCCTTCAAGCGAGCATGCCAAGCTGATTTGCGAGGTGCACTATAGTCAGATCACTGGAAATTTTGGAGTAGAGAAAATAGTGGCAATACTGCAAAAGTATTTTAATTGGCCGAACCTTCATCAAGATGTTGGGAGGTACATCAAATCCTACACTGCCTATGCCATTGCCAAACCAAGCATCAAGAATCAAGGCCTATATACTGCTCTGCCTACTCCTAGTCAACCTTGGGAATCCATTTGGACAGATTCTCTAAGACGGCCATTATGGTGACCTGCAAGAAGAGTATCGCAGTAGAGGCCACTGCTAAGATATTATTTGAGCGAGTTTGGGTACACTTTGGGATCCCACAGTTTGTTGTCTCTGATCAGGAAAACAGATTCCTAAGTGCATTTTGATGAATTCTCTAGTCGATGCTGGATACCAAACTCACTAAGTCCATAGATTTCCATCCCCAAACTGGTGGTCAAACAAAATTCATCAATAGGATGATCATACATAGTCTACGCATGTACAACTCAAAATGCATCCACACACATGGGATGAAAGCCTCCCATATGTCCAGCACAACGGCAACAGAGCTCTCCCTAGCTCAACGGGCCACAACCCCTTTCAGGTAGGGCTAAGATTTCAGCCATTATATCCCATTGATGTGGCCATACCATTTGCAGCTACTTAGGCAGATTCGTCTCATGTCGAGTCCAAAGCTGATAGGGCTAACAACTTCATTGAGCACATTCAACACATCCGCCAACAGTTCCATGATATATTGGATAGAGCCAATGCTAAGTACAAGCCGTGACATGATCAGCATCAGGTGTTGCACAAGTTCTAGGTGGGCAACAAAGTTTGGCTACTTTTATAGAACGAGTGCCTCACTGGACCCCACCGCAAGCGTTGCCCGCTCCGATATGGGCCATACACCATCATCAAGGTTGTAGGGGATAATGCCTTTGCGCATATCATTCCACTGTTCCTTGGTCTTCACCCAGTGTTCAATGTAGACCGCCTTCGGCCATACTTTCTGTCATTGTTGGACACATCTGACGTTGCAGAACAACTCACACCAATAGAACTAAACCCAAATTGCATGGAATAGGCCACAACTGATCGGATCATGGACACAGAGATCAAGAACACTCATCAGCAGAAGATCCAACTATATCAGGTTGTCAAAGCTATCCAACTCCTTCACCAAGGCAAGTGGCTCACCAGGGTCCAAGTTCGGCAGAATTTTCTCCATCTTATGGAGGCACTCAACGCAATGGGGACCATTGCTTCCTAAGGGGGGAGGAATGATCGAGGTGGATATTGGTGGCCACTCACCTATTCCACTTAGACCCCCAACATTGTCTCTTTCAATTTTTTCGGTTTCCTTAATTGTAGCACAATTACTATTTTTGGGATTTTTTTGGGTCTTGAACTTCTGGAGTCATTTTGAGGCCCTAAACGACGTTTTTAGGGAAAACAGAGAGACCAAAAAGGTTCCAAACTAGTAATGGTTGCTCTCTTTTAGCCTCCTCTTTGAGAACTTCAAAACGAGGTATTATGATAGCCAAATAGAGCGTATGCCAAAGTTACGACCTCGGGAAGTTGATGTACCAATTTACCCAAATGGGGCCCACTGTTTTGGCACTTCATCTCCTAGGGTTAGGTTTTTGGATGTTTAGGATTTTTTTGTTTCTCAATTATAATTAGGCCTTTGATCCTCATTGTAACACAGTTTAGAGGCATGTAGCTGCCACATCTCTTCTCAGAGGTAAGATACCATTGCCCAAGCTAGTTTATTTCCATTCTATTTGTAAGCATATTTCAGTATTCTGATATTAATGAAATAAAGTTTTATTTTTGCTGCATTTCTGTATTGATGGTTATATGTGAAATTTGTTGCATCCATGTTTAAGTTAGGATCAACTAGCAAGTGATAGCTTGCATTCTAGGGGTAGTAATACCTTTCAGTGGTAGCTAATAAATGAGTAGGGGCAGTAATCCCTTTCAGTGGTAGCTAATAAATGAGTAGGGGCAGTAGTCCCTTTCAGTAGTAGATGAGAAATGAGTAGTGGTGGTAGCTCCTTTCAGTTGTAGATGATAAATCAAGGAGTGGCTACTTCCTACTCATTGTAGCTAGAAAGTTTTGTAACAACAAGTTGTAGCTTGCCTTGTGAAGGAAATGAAGAAAAATTTGAATAATTTGTGTGTTTTTTTGTGTTACTTATGTTGTTTCTTTTCATGCTCATCTAAGTGAATTTTTGAAGTATTTCTTGGTGTCTTAAAAATTTTACAAGTGAAAGAATTTTTTTAAAATTCCTACCATATTGATTCACCCGCTTTCTTAATATTGTCCCGTTTTATAACAATTGGTATTAGAACCTGGTTACTTCATATCAGTTTAATATATGGAAGAAATATCAAGGACCATGGCAAACAAGAAGGAGGATTTACCAATAGGGTACCTATGTTCAATGGAACAAACTATGTATTTTGGAAAGTAAGGATGAAGACCTATATTCGATCACTTGGAGATGATGTATGGGATGTCGTGGAAGAATAATATCAAAAGCCTCCAACAGTGATTACTAAATATCAAAAGATGGAGTTCACATGTAATTCTAAAGCCATGAATGCCCTCCTTTTTGGCCTACCTGAATCAAAACTTGTAAAGTAATGGAATGCACATCTGATAAAGCTATCTAGGAGAAAATGAGTAGTTTTTATGAAGGTGACAATAAGTTAAAGAAAGCTAAACTTCAAGGTTTTAGAATGAAAATCAAGTCTTTGAGGATGCATGATGATGAAGATATAACAACATATTTTTTAAGATCTGATGAAGTTGTGAACACTATAAGTTCTCTTGATGAGAAGATAGATGAAGTTATAGTAGTTAAAAAGTTGTTGAGATCTCTTCCTGAGATATTTAATCCCAAGGTTTCAGCCATTGAAGAGATTACCAATTTGAACACTCTAACTCTAGACCAATTACTTGGCATCCTTACTGTCTATGAGATGAAAATATCAAATGGAAAGCCTACATCAAAAGAATCAACCTTCAAATCAGATTAGAATCCCAAGGAAGATCATGACGATTCATGTTGTGAATCATAGGAAGAAGAATCCAAGTTTGTGAGGAAGCTCAAGAGAGGCTTAGGAAAATATCAAGGCACGTTACCTTTTAAATGCTTTAATTGTGGCAAAGTTGGTCACTATGGTTCAAAGTGTCTTGAAAATAAGAAGAAGGATTATGATCCAAAAGAAAAATTTAGGAAAGTTCAAAAAGATAGGAAGAAGGCTAAGAAGAGGAGTCTCTATATCCAAGAAGCCAACTCCTCTGAAAGTGAAGTGATACAATCCTCAAATGAGGACAAAGATAATGAAAGTCCAAAGGAATTCATGCTTATGGATATAGACAATCTAGAAGCTGAATTTATTATTTTTGATGAAGAATATGTTGAAGTGGATCTAGAAGGAAAGTTGGTAAGTGTGCCTGAAGATATTGAAAGGTTGAGAAAGAAAAATCAAGTCCTGAAGGAGTTATTGAACAAGGATAAGGCTGAATTTGTTGAACCATTGCTCCTGTAAATAGAAGAAGGTAAGAAGATTTAAGAATCCTTAAATTAATAACTAAGTGAGAAGAATCAAGCTAGTGAAAGGCTAGAAAGAAAAAATGTTATGTTGAGAAAAGAGCTAGAAAAGGAAAAAACGCAGCCGAGCTTTAATAATTTTTTTTTTGAAAAAGGGACTGATAATGTAAATGATCTGTTGGAAGCACTGAGATTCTCCACATATTGAATTGGTCTAGGCTTTGAGGTAGAACCAGTGCAACATCAGAATTAAAAGGTAAAAATACAATTACCTTTGTACTTGTAGCAAGAGAAGGAACTACGCAGCAACAAAAAGACACCATGCAGCCAAACAATCAGGTAAAGATTGATTAGAAACAACAAGTTAAAGGGATAAATTTTGTGAAACAAAGGAACAAAGGTGAGAAGGAAAATCAAAATACACAAAATTCAATCCATCCAAACAATAGAGGACAATTTTTCAAGTATGTTGATATGTTTCCAGGGTTGTTTCACCTACACTAATTATGGTCACAAAGCACAAAACTGCATAGTAAATTTATCCTACAGGCAACTCAAATGAAGAAGAAGAAATCAACAAATTAGATAGAGGAATAAAAAACCCAAGTAAAAAAAATCTTTTACTCCCTTGAACTATCTGGTGCAATGTTTTAAGTGTCAAAATTTTGGGCATATACTATTTTTTATTGCAGACTTACGGATAAGAGGTCTAAACCAATTATTGAATAAATCAGTCAAAAGCCCAAGGTGTGGAAATAAAAGGAGAAAACAAAGCAATGTGATATTATTTTGTATGCTCAGAATGAAGGTAGTCACTGGTATGTGGATAGTGGTTGTTCTAGGCACATGTTAGGAGACAAAATCAAGTCCTTGACATGGAAACCAGTGGAAAAGGGTAATGTAACCTTTGGTAACAATGCACCTGGTAAGATTGTTGGTAAAGGAGTTGTCAACCTATACAATGGCAGAGGTAAAGCTAAGAATTAATGTATGCTGATGGGTTGAAGCATAATCTACTATGCGTGTCTCAGATGTATGATCAAGGATATGATGTAATTTTTAAGGCCAATGCAAATGATCAAATCAAGTTTGTTGGCACAGGTGAGATAGTGGTTGAGGCTATGAGAATAAATAGTAATGTGTGTGTCTTGAAAGAGAAAATAAAGAGGTGTTTCTTATCAAAGATTGATGAGAGTTGGTTGTGGAATAAGAGACTTGGACATCTAAATTTTGATCAGATAGTAAAAATGAGTAAGAAGAATGATGTCAAAGATTTACCAAGGCTATTAAAACCATAAAATACAATTTGTAAATCTTGCCAATTGGGTAAGAAAATTTGAGTTCCATTCATGTCTAAGGAGAGCTCATCATCAAGACCACTGCAACTAGTAGACATGCACTTGTGTGGGCCATCAAGAACACAATCACCCACAGGTAAATTGCATTTCATGTTAATAATTAATGATTTCAGTAGGACGATGTGGGTTTATTTTCTTAGAGAGAAATATGAAGCCCTTGAAAAGTTTAAAGATTTCAAAGCTATGGATGAAAATGAAACTCATTGAAAAATCAAGAGCATAAGATCTGATAATGGAGGTGAATTCACTTTTAAAGAGTTTGATGAGTTTTGTAAGAAGCATTGAATCAAAAGGGAGTTCACTATAGCAAAGGCTCCACAACATAATGGTGTTACAGAAATAGAAAATGGATATGTACAATAGTTAGCCAGATCCATGATGGATGAAAGAAAAGTTCAACACATATTTTGGGCTGAAGCCATTCACACAATGGTGAAAATTCTCAACAAAGCTCATTTTAGACCAAACAGTGACAAAATTCCCTATAAACGTTTCGTATGGTAGACCTACAACTGTCAAGCATTTCAAAGTTTTTGGTGGTAAATATTACATTAAGAGAAATGATGACAAGCTTGGTAAGTTCGAGGCAAGGGTTGATGAAGGAATTTTTCTAGGATATTCTCAAAACAACAAAGGATGTAGATGTTATAATAAGAGTACCAAGAGGATTGTTGATTGTATAAATGTCAAAGTTGATGAACATGAAAATAAACTATCAGAAAATACCAAAGCTAATGAACCAACTACCAACAATGAGGAGGTCCATGAGCCACTTTCAAGAGAAGACAATGAAGAGGCCACTAGTCCTCAAGCCAAGGATCCTTCAAGGTATGTGCAAAAATATCATCCAGCTGACCAGATTGTTGGTGATTTAAAAATAGGTATTCAAAAAACAAGGAATATGCTTAATCCTTCTACACAAGCACATGTAGCCCTGCTATCCATGGAGGAACCAAAGGATGTTGCATAAGCCAGTCAAGATCAAAACTGGTTAAAATCTATGCATGAAGAGTTAGACCAAATTGAGAAAAATCAGACATGGGAACTTGTTGCAAGACCAACAAACAAAAATGTCATTGGCACAAAATGGATCTTCGGGAATACATTAAATGACCATGGAGAAGTGATAAGAAACAAGGCAATGTTGGTATTCAAAGGTTATGTTAAAATTTAAGGTCTGAATTTTGATGAAACGTTTGCTCCTATTGTAGGATTAGAGACAATTAGAATTTTTTTGGCATTTTCCTATTTTAAGAAATTCAAAATATATCAAATGGATATCAAAATTTTCCTTTCTAAATGGAGAACTATAGGAAGAAGTATACATAGAGTAGCCGAATGGTTTTCAGCTAACAGAAAGCTTGATTATGTTTGCAAGCTTAAAGAGGCCTTGTATGGTCTCGAGCAAGTTCCTAGGGCTTGTAATCCAAGTCAGAAAACTACCTGCTCAAGTGTGGTTTTAAAAGAGGTGTAGTTGACATCAATTTATATTTCAAAGCAAAGCATGTCAATCTCATTGTGGTGGTTGTTTATGTTGATGTGTCGTAGCAGTTACAACCACCCTCCAAAATTTGTCATATGCTTCGATTTTGAAGCCTCCCTTCTTTTCCACGGGATCTAATATTCCATTGATCCAGGTATTAATGCTTCGACTGAAACTCATCTTTTCATTTTTTCTTGTGTTTTCTCACTTATCTAATTCTTATAAGTCACAAGTCGATCTCCCAACTTGGTCTCACAACAACTCTAGGCTTGCCTCCAAAAACAGCGTAATCCTTGAGGGAAAGTAGGCTTGATGATAGGAATTGTACAGTCCCAACTAACAGTCAACCTTGAGCTCAGGAACTACACGGACATGGAAGGAAGCCCAACATTGAGCCCAAAAAATGCACAACCCTCACTAAGCTCAGAAACTGCATAGTGCACTGAACTAGAAAGTTGCCCAGATCCCTAGAAATATGCAAACTTTCCTGACAACGTGCATGGAAAGTTTCCCCAGAAAGGAAAGAAAAATAAAGTGAAAAAATCATCCCTAGGAAGTAGGGATCCATTATTAGTTTCCCGACGATGGCACATTACTATTTTTAGAAATTTTCTCCAAGTGTTGCTTTTCCTTGATTTCAGGCATGTGCGCCATAAACCCTCATTTGTTCAAATCTAGTTAATCGATGCCTCTAGAGCTCATTTGAGAATTCAATCTTGGATATATAACATTCCCAAAGAGATCAAGGAACCTTTGGTGGGGTCATCGTCGCTTTTCTGGGTGAGTTTTGCTTTTATCGCCTTTTGCATCCTTTTTTGTCGTTACGCTTGTGTGAGTGTTGTTTTGCTTATTTCTATTCATTATTGTTGGTGTTTCAACTTTTTTAGCTTGTAGATATGTTGTTTCAAGTTATCGCTTTCCTTTCAAAAATGTCGCATCGATTTTCTTGTTTTTGTGCTGATGGTCATCATTGCGACAAAGCTCCTCACATATTTGATTTTCCTTCTGTTTGATCAGTTTCTACACTCAATCCACATCGATTCATTCACACTTAGTCAGTTTTTCACTTAGGATCACATCATCATTCACTTCTGCTTGTTTTTCACACTTCCACCAGGCAGATATGTACTTCCCTTGGCCAGATTTTGCCTTTCCTAGCTAGGCACTATATAATACTGAGGTTCAAGCCACAGACTTGGCCTTTGGAACTACATAGTGTGTAGGATAGGCTAGCTCCAACTACCCACTACATAATTTCAGGGGTTACCCTGTCACTTTGACCACCAATGCGCAGTCTCTCCCAGTCTCTTCCCAGGATAGGACTGCGCAGTCTCAAGCCACAAGCTTCATCTCTAGCTGTTGGGACTGCATAGTGCAAGTTCCCACAGGCATCCAATCCCTCTTGCCAATTAAAATTGTGTAATCCTTCCCATCAGATGCTCGGTTTGCTGCTTGATCATGCCTTGAAAGTCGATTTGCTGAAGCTAATGTTTTCTTTCCATGAGTGTCCTTTTTTTCCCATAGTTACCACACTTGTGAAGCACTTCTCTCCATCAGTCATTTTTACCATGACACCAAAGAGAGCTGCTTCAACAGGAACCACTGAAAGAAGTACTGGGGAAGCAGTTGAGAAAATAGCAGTAGACTCATCAATATATGTAGACTCAACTATTTATAGAAAAGGAGTCAATACTAACATGGGAGAAAGTTAATGAAGCTCTTTCAACAAAGAGCCTTGGGGTAGATCTAGAGGACAACTATGGAAGCAACACCAACAGAAAGCAGCAATCCCATGTAGGATAAGGGAAAGAGAAAGATTATTGATAGTCTAAAGGGGGAACAAAGTTGCAGAGTGAAAGAAGATTCAATACTTATGCAAGAAAGTTTGGCAGGGAAAGAAAAGAGGAAGTATAGGATACAAAGAGTAGAGTGGAGGAAGAGAGAAAATAGAGTTTAAAGGAAACAAAACTAAGGGCACAGAAAAAAGAACAAGAACTAGGGAAAGAACAGGAACAAAGGAGAGAACGGGAGGAGAAACATAGGAAAGAAGAAGAAGAAAGGAAAGGTGCAATGGTAGAAGAAGCAGTACTGATTCAAGTTGAAGAGCAAGAAAAATACCAACCAGAAGCAAAAGGAGAGAGTGAAGAGATAGAGGATCGGGAGCTTTATCAATAGATTGAGGACTTGATTGAAGTTGTGAACTTGGATTTTGAACCAGAACCATAGGATGAAGATGTTGACTTGATGCCTAGTGCACCTGATCCAGATTTAAATAGGAACGAAAAAAATTACATATATAACCATAAATACAAACATGCAGTATATATAACATTTCATTTCATTAATATCCAATACTGAAATATGCTTACAAGCAGAATGGAAATAAGACTAGATCGACGATGGTAGCTTATCTCAGAGAAGAGATGTGGTGGCTACATGCCTCTGAACTGTGTTACAATGAGGCTCAAAGGCCTATTTATTACTGAGAAACAATGGAAAACCCTAAACATCCAAAAACCTAACCCTAGGAGATGAAGCGCCAAACTATGGGCCCCGTTTGGGTAAATTGGTACATCAACTTCCTAGGGTCGTAACTTTGGCATACGATCTTCGTTTGATGCGCATAATACCTCGTTAGAAAGATCTATCCAAGGACTACAACTTTTGAATGACCAACATCAATCCAAAACCCATGTTGGTCCTGGTTTTCCCAAAAAACGTAGTTTAGGGCCTCAAAACGGCTTCGGAAGTTCAGGACCCGCAAAAAATGCCAAAAATAGTAAATTGTGCTACAAATAAGGAAACTGAAAAACTAAAAGAAACAATGGTGGGGGTCCAAGTGGAATAGGAGGGTGGCCACCAATATCCACCTCAATCAGCACCACAGGTCACCGTTTAGTCTCCACCACCTCCAATCGTAGAGTTAGCCCCAAGTGAGGAAGGGGACATAGTACCTCTTAATGATGGTCCGATAATGGATGTGTAGACTTTGTCATATAAAAAACTTCATAATAGGATTGTACGAGCGTGACGAAAGAATTTTTAGATGATCATGCATCACCTACATTCATTAGAGAAAGGGTGATAGTGGAAGACACTAGCAGGAATCTAAATTCCATTGCCGAAGCCAACTTGGTCTTCACAAGTGTGACGAGATCAAACACTCAACATTTGATGGTTGAGAGTAAGAAATTGGTACAAAATCTATAGGTTGCTTGAAAAAAGATAGAAAAACTCCATGTATGAACATATAACGTAGTCTCCACACAGGTCTACTTGAGGGAAATGAGAGCAACGATACTTAGTGACATATCAACGCTTGGAGAGATCATGCGGGACCTCTATGAGGAGATCATGACCGTACATAAGGAAATTTTCTGCTTGCATAACTTGTAGTAGCAGAGCGAGGAATTTGTCATGACTCTTACGAATTTTCAAACTGCCATCACTGATGTGCAAGAATTGAAAATGCGATATAAAGGGGCACCACTTAATTTGGTAAAAAAGATGAAGCTGTAGGCAAAGATGGAAGAAGAAAGAGTTCGAACTTTGATTCGGAACATCAAGAATCTCGCCTCGTTCATTGTAAACATTCATCCCTCATATGTAGATTTGTACAATAGTTTGGATTTCATTGTGAGAACCCAAAAGATCCCATCAGCCAACTCACTCACCGAAGCTAAACACAAACACCAATTTAGGAAGGAGATTGAAGAGTACTTGGAGCAGATGGGACAGGTTGCCATAAAGGATGATTTAGATTTGAATAGAGAAAACATGCATAACTACATGGGTGGTCTTGTCCAGATCAAAACCATGTTGCTCTTGTTCGAGAAAGAAGTTAAGACTGGATCCAAATCATTGCACTCGGATGCTATGGAGGATAGAGTTTGCTTCCATCCTGACACCATCATGCGATTTGGGGGTGTCATCGCATAGTACGAAGCTTGGCATCGATATGTGACCAAGAAGCATCAAGTGGAAGTTTTGAAGCTAGAGTGTTCCCAAATTCAAGCCTCATAATGTTTTGTCTTGATAGGTTGTCAAGTTGTCTCTACCCTATTTTGTCCTATATGGGTATGTGTGTAAATTGTAATATTATTTTTAATTATGTTGTAAGTGAAATTCTAAGTGTCAATATTGGAATATGAAGAGTTGTGATGTAATGTAATGAATCATTTTGTAAATAATTTGAAGAGTCATGAGGCTATTCCAAAGGTCACAAAGGGGAGTTGAAGAGTCACCCCTCTTGTTATAAGTAGAACCTCATAACTCATATAAATGGATTTTGGGAGCCAATATTTTGGCTAGGCTTAGGCTTAGAAAGAGATCCGTAGTATTTTGAAGAGCCTTGGCTTCTCCGTAGTGTAGAGCGAGTTTACTTCTTTGGACAAGCAGGTGTTCTTGACTGTAATGTTCTACTATTGGGGCTAGTGGTCGTCAATGGTGTATGTATGAATGGAAATTTCACTTATCATAATAAAATAAGAGCCAACACGCTTTCATTCATATGTTGTGAATATAGTAGGAATATTATTTTTGTATGCAATGTATTTTATTTAACTTATTCTTATGCTTATGAACTATTTTGTTTTCATTTATATGAATCTTATTGAATGTGTATTGTTTGTATTAGCTCATCACTTTAAATTGTGGACTATTTCGCATCTTAGCTTGTGATGTCATGTCTCTCATGTGTTCCTTTCAAGTTGTGTACTATTACAGGATTCCAAGGGACGCACTTCCTTTTCCCTTCGTGTGTTTCACTTGACTCGCTGTAGGGTCACACACTTGCTCTCACCCAAATTTATCATACTTCCCTCTATGCATTTCTGTAGTCAAGGAATAACATTACCACCCATTGCTGGGACTCCTACTCCAAACGGTGTGATGTCTAGTTGGGACTTCATATTGAGGAGATCCCCTGAATGTTGGTGGGTCCAACATCGTCAACATTTCCAATGATAAAAGGAGGACCATATGACAATCTGAGCCCTTGAAGTCTGTTTTGAATTTCTGCACTCATTTAATGACTTCTTCCACAATCATAATCCCGACATGTTTTTCCATAGACGTAAGTCTGCAAGTGTCGGCGAGCATTGTAGATGACTTGTCAACCCTTAAATTTGATGGTGAGGGTGAGACAACCTTGCTTGAGCATACTATTCGCTTTCTTGAATTCTGCACAAAGCACAACATCCACTATAAGGATGTTGCTTGTAGGTTGTTCATCCTCACATTCGAAGGGCGCGTAAGGAAGTGGTGTCACACATTGATCGATGCCTCCATACACTCTTTCGAGCATCTTGTCACAAAACTGTCTCGCACTTTTGACATGTTTGATCGTAAACGTCTAGGCAAGAAAATTTTAGAATTGTGAAAATCACTTGATGAATCATTGCATCATTTTCACATTCATTTTATGCATTTGTGTTTTGAATATCTGAAAGATGAAGTTGATTGGAAGTTATTGACAGGAATATTTCAATATCTTATTCACATTTCATAAAATCCACACGAGTTAGAATCTTTTGAGCCTCTCCCAACATACCTCAGTGTTAGAGCTTCTAAATATGCGGCGAACAAGGTTGTTGTTCCAAGTGCATTAAGGGATTTTTGAGGTCTAAAATGGGCCTCCTAAGGAAATTATAAAAAAATAGAAAAAATAATAAAATAAGATTAGATTACATCATCAAATTTTAGAGGGAAAAAATAAAAAACATTTTTTTCAACTTGTATTTTCAACTCATCCCCCTATGTGTTTACTCAAATTTCGAGTAGCAACACTTGTTGGATGAAGAATTTGATTCTTCACCCAAGGAGTACCTATGTTACATAATTTCGATGAATCCTGCTACATGGAAAAAGAGAAATACATGAAAAATGTGATTGCAATAACGGTTTTTCATGTATTTCTCATTTTTCGTGTAGAAGTGTCAATCGAAAGTATGCAACATGGGTAATCCTTGGATGAGGAATCAATTTTTGCATCCATCGAGTACTCCCACTCGAAATTTGAGTAAAACCTTAAGGAGATAACTTCAAAACAATCTACCACCATTTTTTCCCACCTCACATACTCATAATTTTAGTGTAGGTTTGGACCATCAATTTGGTGATTATGATGAAGTGTTATCTCCTCATCCTCCATCCTTTGGTCCTTCTGATCCTCCATATTGCGATGTGTTGTTTTCACTTGTTTCAAATATCTCTTGTGATGTTCACGAGGATCAAGTGTTGGATGGAGTTGGTGTTGAGCAACCAACTTGTGATATCATTCACGATGATTATGTGGGGGAGCCCATAGCTGAACAAGAATATACGACGAAGGATGATTCTCTTCCTTCCACACCTCTCCTTCATCATTTTGACATTTCCCATGATTCTGTCATTTCTGTTGAATCTTGTGAAAATTTAGTTCCTGATGATGTTACTACTTCTGATCATTCATAGAACACGTGGGATGTCAGTTTTTCATCCATATGTGGAGAGGATGAATATTCTACTCTTGATCTTCCTAATCTCTCATCTCATCTTTCTAAAAACTTAGAGGGTGAAATTTATCATTTTTCATCTTCCCCTCTTTGCAATTCATTAGATCATGAGGATGCCTCTGTTTGTGATCTTGAACTTTCTGATCGTGGCTATCGCAACCTCTTCATTGATTCATTTAGTCACAATTCTGATTTTTCTGTTGCTAATCTTTCCCAGCCACCGATCTATGACGATCTACCTTCTGATGAGTTGGAATTTCCCCAAGATGTCGAGGCACTTTAGCCCGAGCTTATAGTTATCTCAGGATCTTGTAATCTTGAGGTCAGTTCCACTCTCAGTCAGAATAGTGTTGAATATTTTGAGGCTCCTCATCACTCTATCACACATATTGAAAATCAATCTGCCTTGCAATGATAAGATCCTCCATATGGATTACATAATCTTATCGCTCAATCATTGGAGGAGTTGTACATGGCGAGCACTGTTACAAAAAAAAAATCTTCTTTCTTCATGTTTGCATGCCTTTGCAATTCGAAAGTTTGTGCTTGTATGTCTTTAACTTGTAGTGTGTTGAGACACCATGATATAATCACAGAATGTCTTTCATGCGCTTTTTTCTTTTACTTTTCTGCATGTATATTCAAACTTCGAATGTTTTGGTTTGCACTATCCTATCTTTCTTGTTTACTGATTTTCTTGTATATCTTTCTTGAAATGCATTCCGTCGCCTACATAGGCTAGCCAATGCGTCGGTGGCTACATTGTAAGTATCACTTATGTAAGTTTGGCCTATGCCCTATTTAGGTTAGGATTAGGAGTATTTTTTATTTTCTTTGTTGTTGCCTTTGATTTTATTTACTTTGATTTCCTTTCCACTCTACTTCTTTCCTTTCATTTTTTTTTCTTTTTAGTTATAGGTTAGTTTCTGCATGAGATTGTGTTTGGCTTCTCAGACAAGCTCGGTGAAATCCAAGAGGAAGTTGTACTACTATCAATGCTTGGTTATCTGTCTATTCCCTCTCTTTATGTGAATCTTACATTTCTTTTAGTTGATGATACTCTGATGGAAAATACGTTCCTTTTGGAGAGATTCATGGTAAATAATGATACTTGAACTTTTAACTAGTATTGCCTACTCTAATCGGTCTAATCAGTGATAAAGTCTACAGTGGAGATCAAGGAAAGTTGCATGAAGTTTAACATGACTAAAGGTTGTGCATCTTCCCCAGATCATATGAATTCAATGCTTGACCACATATTTGAATGATATTCTATGAATGAACTTAACACCCACATTAACCCCATTTAGATTGACACTTGGCACATTTTGACTAGCCTAATATGATGACATGGAAGATTGACACTTGATATGTTTTAATTGGCTTGATATGATGACATGGTAGATTGAAACTTGATGTATTTTTATTGGCTCAATATGATGACATGGTATATTAACACTTGGTGCATGTTGATTGGCCTGATGTGATGATGTGGTGGCTCAGACACATGGTAGAAGATTATAGGGCATGACATGGCTACTTGAACAATGTGGCATGACACATCATCTAATGATTTATGCAAGGTGATGTTGCATCATTAGGGGCCGCCACTTGGAAGGTATATTTGGAAAGTTGTGATTGAAGAAAAGGTCAAATTTGGGTGACATGTGGAACCCCTCATAGGTTTCCTTGTGGCATAATGAAATCATGTTGACATCATCATGCAAATGACCAGGAACCCCTAGGGACCTAGTCAAAAGGCATGCTCATATGGGACCTCATCACGAATTTTAAAGGCACGACCTAAGTGATTGGGTTTTGGCAAGGACATATGGTGATGGTCATATGGTTAAAGCACCAACTTTTAAGGCATGAACATCAGCCCATGGTCAGCTTAATTAAGACCCGATTCCATAAGGATTTGTATATATATGCATCCAAGTGCTTATAGCTAACAACACTCATGAGCATGAGAAATATATCATATGATCTATGTGGTTCGTTGCAAGGCTTCAATTCATGGCCTTGGTTTAGTTTCAGTTTTAAATATCTCTAGGAGAAGGAAAATATTTGTTTTTTTTTGTGTTCTAGTATTAATGGCCATGGCCATGGTTGCAATTATAGAACAAAGGAAGTGTTAAGTCCATGGCTATCATTAACACTTTTGGCAGAAGTATGGTTATGCATGGGATAACAGATCAAGGTTCAATAATAGAGATTGCTAGTTTGTTTTAGTGCCATATATGAAAAAATTTGATGGTAGAATAGCAAAATATTGGAAGCCAAGTTCGTTACCATAGTAGGATCTGCTATGTTAGTGAAGGCCTGACTACATTTGGTAAAGGATTAAAATTTTTGTGTTCAAGGGATGAGTTACAGGTCGAGTATATATATATATATATATATATATATATATATATATATATATATATATATGTATGTATGTATGTATGTATGTATGTATGTATGTATGTATGTATGTATGTATGTATGTATGTATGTATGTATGTATGTATGTATGTATGTATGTATGTATGTATGTATGTATGTATATAGTGATGAATGTGGCCAAACATTGATGGAACGACACGTTGGATCATTCACCAAGTATCCCACCAACATAAAACACATCGAACCTGTAGCCAACATATTATTGATGAAAATATTGACATGTTGGTATCTTTGAGTTAGCATTGGCAGTGGATTCATATCTCTCTCTCTCTCTCTCTCTCTCTCTCTCTCTCTCTCTCTCTCTCTATATATATATATATATATATATATATATATATATCTATATATATAGTATGAGTTGGCATTATTGGTTGGCATAACTTAGTAGTGGCAGTGGATTACCATATAATGTATGTATTAGCATTATATTTGACCAGCCATGGGGTTGAATCCCCACACCCTACCTGTTGAATACAATTCATATAAAAAAAGGTTTGTATGAGCATAACGTAACAAACCTCATCGTATAGATCGATTGATAACTAGTTCATGGTATGTTGGCTGAGACAAAAGTTCAAGCCCCACCAGATGTTAGGTCAGATTAATTTTTTATTTTCTTCCATAATGCCCATTTTCTCGAATATTTAACAAATTGATGATGTAAATTTTGTAGCGCCAGTGTTGTAAAAGGTCCATTCTATCTATCACACTGTTAAAATGGTATTTTGTATAAATTAATTTAATATATGGTTTTAAATGGTTTTTGGGCTCATTGTTTAGCCAAATTGTATTTCAGAAGAAGCATGGGGATCAGGGCTCAAAGGTGGAAATTTTTGAAGGCATGAAAAGCCTTATTGATATATCGTTGATGATCAAAACATTTATTATATTTTTTGAGGGCTTATGAGTAGGTTGTAGTTGTTTTGAGTATATGGAAGAAACAGGTTCCGAGATGAGCCTTATGTGACCAAATTGAAGAACAAGTTGAAGTAGAGTTTTTGGTAATGTATGATGGGGCATTAGAAATAGTATGATAACAACAAGCTTTTGAATTTGAAGATTTATATTGTTTGAAGAGAAGGTAGATCCAGTTTGAAATTTTTTGAAAAGAGGTCCACGAGAAGTTGAAGAAAGAGGTGGGTGCCTCCATTGAGGTTGGTGCATCAATCAAGTTGGAGCCTGCAACAAGTCAAATCTTACATATCACTAAGTTTGGTGCCTCAATCAGGTTGGATCCTACAACAAGTTGAAGCTTGCATATCACAAAGGTTTTTACCTCAATCATGTTGGATCCTAGAGTAAGTCGAAGCTGACTCACCTTGAAGTTGGTGCCTCTATCATGTTATAGTCTACAATGAGTTGTTGGTTGCACATTTTTGAGGTTGGTTCCTAATCAAGTTGTCGCCTACCACAAGTAGTAGCTTACATATCTTAGTGGTTGGTGCCTCTAGCAGGCTGGTCCCTCCAAATATATGTAATGAATTGAAGAAGAAGAAGAATAAAAATAATCACGTATACGTTTCCACGTAAAATCATGTATCCTTCTGTTGGCGTGATGTATTCTTGATGTGTTTTTTATATGTTAATTGTTTCTTGATGCATTTTTATATTCATTACTACGTGCTTGTTTATTGATAAAAGTTGTGAAATGGTAAAATTTATGCCACATTGATTCACCTCCCCCTCTTAGTGTGGTCTTTGGTCCAACATGAAAATGGTGAGAGAAGCTCTAGTGAGGGAATCAATAATGTTATGTACTATGTAGTTGAAAGAGAATATGTTCAAGGAGTCTTGATTAATGAGTTTGTTAAGGAAAATGTGCCTCTAAATGCATGTAGAAGAAGAGAGAAACCAAATCCAAAGAATGGGAAGAGAAAGGAAGAAATTATTTTCAAGGACGCATAGATTACTACTCAATGATCAACTTTCAATTTGTAATTAGGTATACAATGAGAAGGATAACTCCAAAACGAAAGCATGGAATTGTTCCTACCAATTTTGGTTCCAAAGAAAGAATATGGATATGATTTCCTCCAAATGGCTTTGCATCCACCCATCCTCATTGACTTTAAATGTAAATATTACTTCCCTATGGTGTTCAAGCATCTTTGTGAAATTTTCAAATTTGATGTTGTTGACTATCTTCTTTCTATTTGTGGAAATGATGCATTGTGGGAGTTTTCCTCTCTAGGAAGGAGTGGCATTGTTTTTTATCTATCTCAAGATGATCGGTTTATGATAAATACAATGCGGAAATATGTAGTGAAAGAGTACATAAGGTCCATTTTATAGTTATGGGTAATATGTTCTTCTCAAATATACACATACATAGATGCTTTGATTTAAAAGGTTCATCTCAAGGTTGCTCAACAAACAAAGTTTAAAGTGAAGAAACTACAACTTTAAAGGATCTAGATTTAGACTTTTGTCTTTTACCTTGATATATCTCATCATTGAGAACTTTTAACACAAATGGAATGTGACTAAATGTTTGTAGAAGCTACGAGAATTATTGACTAAGGTATTTTATGTAGTGTTCACTTACGATTTCTTCAGTGTCCTACCATTTTTTCATAAGGACATTCTACATCTATCCACCATTCAGTTGGTGCAACATATGAAACATCAAAGTTTGAAGAAGATGGGTGAAATCTTACAAGACACATGGGTTTAGTTCCAGCCTAGTGCAATATTCATATGTTGAAGAAGAAAAGGAAGAATTCTTGCTTTGCACTTGGATTAAACAGTGGTGTTTTCCCTATGATATCCATTATTGGCTTGGAAAAATAGGATTATATGGCTAGGGTTGTCCATCATGATTTGGGTTTGTTCAGTGTAACGTTTAAATGGTAAAAGGGGTTTTATCCAATGTCAAGGCTAGGATACTATAGAAACAAAAGAAAATTATACAAACTATTTGTGCAATGAAAGACGTGATGAACCTTATGTGTGTGAATGTGTTGTTGGCCTGAATCTCAATACCAGGGGTTGATTTAAAACCATGGGGAAAAGAGAAAATAAAAATAATAATAAATACATTATAAAACAAATTAAGGATGATACAATGAGTATGAGAGAGGCAACAAGTATGAATGCAGAAAGATAGTCAGATTGTGTGACAACAAGTGTGAATCCTGTGTGAGTGTGTGTGACTATGCCAACAAGTGTGAATATTGTAGGAAAATATGTGTGAGAGGAGGGACAACAAATGTCAATGTTGGAGGATAGTTGGTGCGAATGTTGAGGGATATGTTAGAGAGAAAGTGTAGAACAAAGAGCATATTCAATTATGATAAGATGAATGGTTGATGTCAAAGTATAAAACAAAGAGAAGATCTGATTATAGTAAGTTTAGTAGTTGAGATCAAAGTAAAGAATAGAGAGAAGATCATATTGTAATGAGAATAATGATTGAAGTCAAACTGCAAAGAGAATTAAGGTTTAGATCAAATTGTTAAGAAGTTGAATGGTTGTAAAGAAGATTGTTGTAAAGTGTTGAAGTCATATTATTGTAGAATATAGGGATTAGACCAGAGAGTTTTGAATCAACAACAAACAAAATTCAAATCAGAGATAAAAAAAGTTCCCTATAGGTGGGTTCCTACTAAAATTTGGAAGGGGGGGTGGCATCTCCTACAGGTGGGTGCTTGCAAATTCTTGAAAGGGGATTGGTGTCTCCTACAGGTGGGTGCTTGCAAACAATGTAGAAGTATGTTGGTACCTACATTCATCTATAAAGAAGAAGTTGTTTTGTAGTTTTCTCCTTCATGGGTTTCCACATAAAAATATTTGTGTTATGATTATTTAAATGGTATGTATTTGATTTAATGCGTTAAACAAAGGAATAATTTTAGAATACTAATTCACCCCCACCCCCTTATCAGTGTTCAATAAGGGAATCATTCACTAAGCCAATAGTCCTTTCGTAATTTTGTGAATCACTTAGGTGAATTCCTTAGTTATTTGAGTTGGTTCTTTGGGTCAAACCAAAGACTCTAACACCAGCCTCACTTACAAACTGAGCAAACTAAAATCATGCACAAGGTTTTTCTTTAGTTCACACAAGAGCCTCCTTTTTTCTCTCCATTTGTATTTTTTATCTTCTCTCCTCTTCTGCCATCCCCACGAGTGATTCTTCTTCATTTTTTTCCATGAGTTCCCTTCCTTACTACGTTATGTGGGCAATCAAAAGTCTCTAGAATGGAGGGTATAGCCATATCTATGAGTAGTTTGGTACCATTGTCCACTCCTCTCATAACTATTGGAAGTTATTAATACACCTCTCATTATATATTTTACTAGGGAAAGTTAACAATCATAGAATGTTGGCTCAAACAAATAATCCATTGGCAAGGATTAATTCCATAAATCTCTTTTTGATGGCTTCTATCCTCTCATGGATTCTCATGGTCTGTAGCCTTCATTACAATTACTCTGGCCTTTGCATTGATACATTTTATAATCCATAATGAGGGAAATGTGTAATTCCTTCCTTGCTCAACCTCGATTTTACATGTGTTGTTTTAAAATAAAAATAAAATTCCTCTAAATAAAAAACTAAAAAACGATTTGGTTATAGTAAAAAAACAAAAATGAGTATACATATTTGGTTACTTTTAATTAAAAGCAATAGAAAACATTAATGATCTCATTCTTACTATGCTTCTTCTGGTTGATATCACAAGCCAATATGAAAGAGATATGGTAAACATGAAGAAATTAAAAGTATTAATGAAAAAATCTTATATTTTCACTTTTAAGTGAGACGAAGATATATAATTCCTACATTGTTTAAAAATATATACTATTTGAATATTCATTTTAATTAATATATTTCAATATGAAATTCACATATATGGAGAGAAAGAGCCAGAGAATACAATTGAGAATAATAAAATATTTAAATGGCAAAACAAAGAAGTAATTCGAAGTAAAAAATATCAATTACTTCTTAGTAGAGGAAGAGAGAGATGTGTAACTCATTTAATTCTTAATATAAAATTGATATGTAACATTTAAAAAATAATAATAATAATAACTTTTTTTTTGGTAGGTAAGCACCTACAAGGATTTGAACCAGTGACCTATGGCAAGGAGTGCCTTAACAATGCACCCATTCACCGTCAATCCAAAGCCCCATGGGCATAATAATAATAATAATTAAATGGGAGTTATAAATGAAATATTTCAATATGTATAGTTAATTGACACTAATGTGTATTATATTAATAACAAAAAATCTTTTAATGTAGACAGAAGTCCATATATAAAATATTCCAGCGATCATGTGGGCTAATATGTTCAATTATATATATAGATATATATATATATATATATATATATATATATATATATATATATCTATTAATGCATTTTATGGTTAAAACATTTCAAGTATTCTCACTAGATTTATTCACATATATTTTTCAACCAATTTTGTTTGAAATCCAACAAACATTGGTGTCGAGGGGATTTTCAAGGCATTGAATTTGTTATTGCATTCAAAATTCACTTTAGAAAATGAAAAATTACAAAGAGAGAGAGAATGTAATCTCTTGAAGTGCAAACCTTTTTCCATTTTTTTTTTCACTTTAAAAGAGGTTTTCACCTCAAGAGATTTGATTCCTCTTAGTCAATATTGGTTAAGTACATGTACATATACTTATCAATACAAAGATCATTAATATAACTAATTACCAGCCTAGATTCATCTTAACTTTGAATATATCAAGCGATGAATCAATATTGGTTAAGTACATGTACACATACTTACCAATACAAACTTCATCAATATAACTAATCACCATCCTAGATTCATCTTAACTCAAGATATATCAAGTGTCAAGAGGGATCAAATCTCTCTAGGTGCAAACCTCTTTTTTGAGTGAAAAATTTCAAGAAAGGTTTGAACCCGATATTTGATCCCTATCAGAGCTTGATAGATTGAGAGTTAAGATAGATCTCTCTCTAGGTGCAAACCTCTTTTTTGAGTGAAAAATTTCAAGAAAGGTTTGAACCCGATATTTGATCCCTATCAGAGCTTGATAGATTGAGAGTTAAGATAGATCTAGGCCTGTTTAATTATTAATTTTATTTTTTAGTTAATTATTTTGATGTAATTTGACCTTGTCAAAATGTCTAGATAACATACTATAACAGTACATTATGCAATAAAATTATATATATATATATAGAGAGAGAGAGAGAGAGAGAGAGAGAGAGAGAGAGAGAGAGAGAGAGATGGTTTTTGGGCATGTGGTATTGATGAGCCATGGTATTGGCCGAGTTAATAATACTCATGATAAAGTGTTGTGAGTATTCATGATTAAAAATCTTGTTATGTTGTAAGTATTATTTTGATTGTGAAATGAGAGATGGATTTTGGGCATGTGGTGTTCATGAGCCATCCTATTGGCCATGGTATTGTATGGATAATAATACCCATGGTAAAGTGGGGGTGAATATCTATGGTTAAAATCTTGTTATATTGTAAGTATTAAGTTTTTATGTGTTTATTAATGAAATTTAAATATGGCTACAAAATTATTATTTTAATTTATATGGTAAAATGGGTCTTAATTTATAACTACTATTTATATCTTATATATTTTAATGTGATAGATGTGTAAATACATCTCAAAAGTAATTATAAGCTTTGTTTTTCTTTTAAATTGAATAAAAAATATGTTATAAATTTAAATTCAAATAAAATATTTATAGAATATTTTGATTGTGAAATGAGAGATGGTTTTTGGGCATGCTCTATTAATGATCCATGTTATTGTAACAAAGCCTATTTACAAGTTAATAATATCTATGGCAAAGTGGACATGAAAATTGATGGTTAAATATATTATTATATAGTAAGTATTACAGTTTTTATATACTTATTAATTAAATTTAAATACTTATTATTTTATTTTATAAGATAACATGGATCTTAACTTATGGCTACTTATATGTTATATATTTTGATCTAATATGTATATTATGATTTTTTTAAATCTCAAATGTTATTCATAATTTTATTAATAAAAACAAAATTACAATATAATAAATTGAATTATATTATTTTTATTACTTTTAACTTTTTATAGACACTACAAAATCTCCTCCTTATTGGATTCTATATTACTTTTAACCGACATGTAAATATTTACCAATATAAATTCAACATATTAAGACACATGTAAAATATTAACAAACTTTCTTACATTACATTTACACACTACCCTACACTCCCACAATAATTATAATATCATTAGAAAATTAAAGATTGAAATATTACATTAATAATATATTTTTAATGCTTTGAAATATTTTATAGCCTCTTCACAATAATTACAATATCACTGGGGAATTAAAGATTGAAATCTTACATTAATAATATATTTTTAATGCTTTGAAATATTTATACTAAAAAAAATATAAATTTCAAGCTAATAGATTATTTATTTTCCAAAGCAATTATAAAAAAAAAAACAATTTTAAAAGCCTTATTAGTCCTTGCTAAGGCACGTCTCTAGCCTCTTAACACAATAATTACAGTATCACTGGGGAATTAACGATGGAAATATTGCATTAATAACATATTTTTAATGCTTTGAAATATTTATACTAAAATAGAAGTATAAATTTCAAGTTAATACTTTATTTATTTTCAAGAGGGATTATAAAACCAATTTTAAAAGCTTTATTTTCTAGAAATTTATTTGCTTGTTTATCACTATAATTTTAACTTTGAAAACTATTTTATAATGTTTAACTTTGAAAAATAATATTTAATTTTCAATATTATTAAAAAACTAATTTTCAAATATATTATTGGACCCATAACTTGAAGGTCTTATTGCATACTTCGTATAAGATAATGTTGCGTGGATAACTTCCTCACATATTTTATGTCATAATTTATGTATATGGTTGCAATATTCACCCATTATTTTAAAATATTTATGTAGTGATTTTTTATTCTTAAGCTTTGAAAGAAGTAAATAACATATTTATCATTAGTTACTTCCCACCATAAGTTAAGCAACCCTTTGCATTAAAAATAGGTAGGAATAAAATGTAAATAAATATATTTACCATGATTTACCTCTCACCATTATTTATGTTTTTCTTAACACTTTTGTAGGGGTAAAACTATAAATGTGTAGACTTATCTTACATTTGTCAACCACTATTAATTTAGTTAAAGATGACCAATGTAGCTTATAATTTATTATGCAAATTTTCCTATAACATAATTTTTAAATTGAGTGGCACGGACTAAGCTAGTGATTGCAATTGTTTTTATATAGAAAATTACAAATCAACTTAATAATTAAAGTTTGAGTAATATTTTTGAAATAAATAGGAGTCGGGTTACTTCATTGTAACAACCTCGGGTTAAAAATCCATGTAATAAAGTTAATAAAGGAAAAAATAAGACTAAGGTCATGGGACACGTATTCCAAGCTAAATGTTGCGCAAAAAAACATAGTGACGAGGATCACTTGTGATTAAATAAGGGCTATGAAAATTGGAAAAGGCAATGGAAAAGGCTATGGAAAAACATGAAGTATTTATTGGCATTTTATTTATGAAATAATGGAAATTAGGAGAAAAGTAAGGTGAAAGGTCAAAAGTTGCATGTGAGGAGGAAAATGAAGGAAAACAATGGAAAATGAAGAAAATAGATCCCTCAAAGATAAAAAGGCTTCTGAGAATCAATTCATAGTTTTTTGTCAGTTTTAGCTTGGAACTCTTTCTCTACTCTCTCATACTCTTCCACGCTTAGCGTTTTCTTGGAGCACTCTTAGAGCATTGTGGCATACTTTGGATTTGGAGAAAGAAGGAAAAGAAATAGCAGAAAAGTGTAAGGGAACATCGAGATCAGTAGCTACAATGGGTTTTTCTTGCAGGTACCAAGTTGCATGTGTGATTTCCTTGTTATTATTGACATGCATGGCATATGCACGTGGTTATTTGGTCATAATCTATCATTGGCATGGAGGATTGCCTAGATTGACAGTGGTTTTTCCTAGCCTTGCCATTTCCTGGATATCCATCGTGTTATGGGTTTTACCCTTTGTTTTCTAGTTGGTTCTCATGTTCCAAATGGCTGTGTGTTGAATTATTAGTTCTTGGAGCCTTGGTTGGAAAAACACTTTAGAAGCCCTATAACAACTTGGGTTTAGTTGCTAGTCCTGGAAGCTTTGGTTGGACAAATTCTCTAGAGCCCTTGGTGGGTTGAGTTACTAGTATTGGAGGCCTTAGTTGGACAAATGCTATGGAGCCTGACGGCAGTTATGGGTTGAGTTACTGGTTCTAGAAGCTAGGTTGGAACAAATGCTCTAGAGCCCTGGAAAACTTAGATAGAGACTGATCTTATGATGGTTAGTGATGTCCGACCATGAGATGGAATCACTAGTTGAGGGTTAAGGTGGTTTGGCCTCTAGAAGCCCTGATTTGGTTTCTTGTTTTATTCTATGATATCCCACGTTCATGCTTGGAATATGGAACATGGGTTATTGACTAAAAGAAATATTTGGTTCAGCCCAATCTAGGTGAGGTGGTACGTGGAAGTCCTTGACTTAGTTGAATTTTCATATGTTAATAATAACTCTTTCCCTCTTGTGTTCTATGTAAATGTACTTGTTATTATGTGTCTATGATGGACGTTCTATTATTCTTGTTCATCTGGTTATATGTTGGTTACATGCATGGTTAATGACGGATTTCAGTTATGGATCTCATCATGTTTTGGTTAGTAGATGAAATTTTAATGAATGAATGACCTAATATATGATAATGCAACTATTGTGAGAGGGCATCAGACCTTATTGATGATTCTCATATAAGTATGAGACCCCTATGTCTAGATGTGTAATTATGATGGTTAGGTCAACTTCTTGTCTACGTTTTGTATGGAAGGATTTGTCTTGGTGTCATTCATTGTTCTAGAAAGTTTCATGAATTTTTGAGCAGTGGTCTGGAGACTAGCCTGAAAAAGTGGCTTAAATCTCACAGTCGTTAGCATAGAATTGGGTGGAAAATTTTGTAGCCGCATGGAGGCCTTGTTGTGGGAGTGATTGGAGGGTTAAAATCGCATGGAGGGGTTGTCATGGGAGCGACTAGGGGTTTAGTTCACCTAAAAATAAAGTTAAATCAGGGGTTGGGCACCGAGAGTGGTTGGTTAGCCCCTAGGGGTCATGTAGCTCCTAAGGAAGGTCAGTTTGGTTTTAGTTTTTCGATTCCACTTCCTTGATTGTACTTGGGAAGTTGAATAATATCATAGTAACTCTTTGTCACATGTTTACCTGAGTAGGTCGGTTAGCTTAGGTAAATGTGGGAGGAGGGTGGTTACAAAGTGGTATTAGAGCATGGTTCAACCCTTGGACTGGATGGGTGGAATGTGTTTGTCATGCATACATGTCAGTTGCATATGTGTTGATTATGATTGTGGCCTATGTGCTTGATATGTATGCATGGTGTTGGTCATTGTTACAGTTGTGTTGTCATATAGAAGTTGGCGACGTTGTTGTTAAGGTGTGTTTTCATGAATACATGTTGGTTGTATATGTATTTTTTATGCATGCATTTTGTCTATATGTTTTTCACGCATGCATTGTACCTAGTCACTATTATAGTTGTGACATTATGCATGGTAACTGGGATAATGAATGAGATGATGTTGGTTTATTTATGTGATTATGTATATACATGTATCATGCTAATTAGGTTTATCTTTCAGATGAGATATCCTCCCATAACTACATTGAGTTATGTTGGTATGTTTATGTTTGGCTTATCTAACATGATATCATTGCAGGTAGAAGATCAAAGATGACTAGCAAAATGGTAAACTACAGTTCACGAGATTATCCCTATAGATCATATGAGAAACATGGTGATGGGTACTCTCCTGACATAGTAGACACTTTAAGAAGTTTGAAGGTAGAAATAAGAAGGTGTAAAGTAGATAATAACTGGATCATTCAGTCACAAGAGAGACTTTCTAGAGCGTAGGAGAAACAAGGCAAGGTCAAAATAGTTATCCTTCATAGCTTGTTAGACTTGTAGAGACATGGACCACTTAGGATTAGTCATGGACATGAGGACGGGACTAATGGAGCTTATGGTAGTAGGTTTCATGGTGGGCACGGATTGGATAGAGATGACATGGTCAGAGATGGTAGATTCTTGGATACACCTAATAGATGAGGAAGTGGACATGGGCTTTACTCTAGTTCTGGTTTAGACATGTATCATTGTCATCATCGCTATCATCCTTACAGGAGGAGTGGAAGGGGATATTTACCATATGAGTTCAAGAAATCAAAGCCACCTACATTTGATGGAGAAATGAAGAAGTCACAGGATGCAGAATCATGGTTGCTTGGGATGAATAAGTTCTTCAGATTGCATGATTACTCAGAGAACATGAAGGCTAGAATAGCTACGTTCAGTCTTAAAGGTAAAGCATACATTTTGTGGGAAGATGTAAAGAATGTCATGGGAATTCGGGAAGAGGAGTTGACTTTGAGTGAGTTCGAGATAATTTTCAGGAAGAATTATCTATCGAAGAGATACTATGATGACAAGGAAAAATAATTCTATGAGTTAAAGATGGGATCCATGGTCGATGAGGAGTACACTAGCAGATTCCTAGAGTTATTGAGGTATGTTCCTTCTCTTAAGGAGGAGAAAACGAATATTTAGAGATTCATCAGTGGATTTTTAGTAGAATTCAAATATAGGATTGAGTGTGATGAGCCTACATTGATGGACGAAGCCATCCGAAAGCTAAAGCATTGTTATGAGAAATCGAAGTGCAGATATGAGACTAAGAAGGATTGGAAAGGTAATGAGAAGAATAAAGGAAAATGGGATAAGAAGCGAAAAATACCTCAGAACATAGGTAACAAAGAGAATGTAGCACCACCTAAGAAGTTTAATCCATCTAACAAAGGATAGGGATTTTGGTCTGAGAGCAGAACAATGGTGATGGAAGGAAGCCTTTACAGTGTTGGACGCAAGGATCATCATTGAAGAGATTGTCCACAACATCAGGGTGGTAGACCACATATTTATAGTGCTCAGGAGGCATAGATAGTGGGGGATGTTAGATAAAGTATTCCTCAGATTTATGCAGCATTAGATAATAGACATGCTCCATCTATTATCAAAATGGATGGTAATATTTGTGATCAAGTTGTTTCTATTTTGATTGACCCTGGATCTAATTATATTTATGTTAATCATGACCTCATGGATAAGTGTGGTTTGAATAAAGAGGTACATGAAGAGTCTTGGTTAGTGCAATTGGCTTCAGGTACTAAGAAAAGAGTTAATCACTGGGTAAGAGCTTGTGCATTTGAGTTGAATGGTATGCCTACGTCAGCGCATTTGAATGTGCACCAAGGTGGATTGTTATGAGAAGGCCATTGAATGCTTGGATGAGAATAGAGAATTTTGTAGGGTAAAAAAAAAGGAAAGATTAGTTAGAATGGTTACAGCTATGCAGACAAAGTGTATTTGTAGAAAATGATGTGTATTATTTGCAGTACATATTTCTAGTGATAAAGGTAAGGATGTTGAGGATGTGAAAGTATTGAACAGGTACTCGGTTTTACAATAGTTGCAAGATGTTTTCCCACAGAGATTTCATATTTTACGCCTCACAAGGAAGTGGACTTTTCTATTGAGTTGGTACCAGGAACAACACCAGCATCAAAAGACACCTTATAGGATGAGCACACCATAATTAGTTGAACTGAAGTTGCAGTTGAAGGAAATTCTTAACAAGGGATACATTATGCCAAGTGTATCATCGTGGGGTGCACTGGTATTGTTTGTGAAGAAGAAGGATAGTACTCTTGGGTTATGCATTGATTACAGGCAGTTGAACAAGGTAACTATCAAGAATAGGTATTTTTTGTCGAGGATTGATGGCTTGTTCGATCAGTTGAAGGGAGCGTAAGTATTCTTGAAGATTGATTTGAGATCAGGTTACTATCAGGTATGCATCAAAGAAGAGGATATTTACAAGAATACTTCCCGTACCAAGTATGGGCATTATAAGTTTGTTGTAGTTCCTTTTGGTTTGGTTATTTCTCCATCTACTTTTATGTGCTTGATGAATAGTGTATTGCATCCTTATCTAGACGAGTTTGTTATTGTATTCATTCATGATACATTGATATATTCTAAGAATGAAGAAGAGTATGTCGAACACTTAGCAACAATATTGAGATTGCTAAGAGAGATTTATTTGTATGTCATGCTTAGTAAGTGCAGTTTCTTTCATACAAATGTAAATTACTTAGGGCATGTGGTTTCCAAGGAAGGCATAGCAGTGGATCCAAAAAAGATAAGTGGTATCATGGAATGGTAAGATCCTAGGAATGTGGATGAGGTTGGATCATTCATGGGGTTAGCAGGTTATTGATGAGCCCCAAAAATGGATAATTATTTGGGCTCATTCAACCTCCTAATTCGACTTAATCCACCATTCTCATTAGTTTATTGCATGTTTTTGATTATATTTATGCTAATAGAGTGAATTGGGTTAGTCATTATGCCAACAAGTCTAATGTGTGCTTTGTGTAGCCTTTTTGGTCAATTTGGAGACAAAATTGAAGGTTTTAATGAGCACTTGGCAGCCAAATTCGTGGGAGAACAAGGGAGAGGATTTGTAGGAAGGTGCCCCCTTCATTTATGGGCCCTTACCTAGAATTCTCCACCATCAGCTCGGAGTTCAAGGGCCACCAAATCAATTAACACAAGGGCAGCCAAGCAAGTCAAGTAGGTCTGCTGTTAACTACAAGTTTTGGGCAGCCGAGTCCCTAAAGTTTAGGAGGACTGTTGGGGTCCTCAATTTGTATAAATAAGAAGGCTTAGGGCCTCATTTTGGTTAGCTAGTGGTTAGTCAATTTGTAGCCAATGGTTAGTCATTTTGTAGGCATAAGTTAGCTAGTTTGTAGTTCGATTTTTATGCAATAGATTTGCTTTGCTTTCAGCTCATTTTCAAGTTCTCCTTGTGGACAGTTTGATGTAATTCTTCTTTTCTTGCTCAATAAAGATGAATCCAGCTTTGCACCAGCTCTAAATCTCTCTTAGGAGGCTATAGCTCTTGGGGTTGGGCCCATCTCAAGCGCCCAATACCTCCTTTGATTATCTTTATGTGTTTTTGCTGCATTCTTAGAATAAAATCTGCTATTTAGATCTAAATCTTGTTTTGTTATTTAGTTTGTTTTTTGATGAGTAAAATAGCTTTTCATGCTCAGCTTTAGTTGATAGGTTGTTAACAGAAAAAGCTTCAAGAAAAGGGCCAACAAACATCTGTGGTTTCACCTCTCCCTCAGTGGGATTGGGAGTTGTGACTAGGATGACTTTGCTGCCCACAAAAACACTGACTTTGCTTTGCCATGCAATCATTAGTGTTTGGTTTTCATTTGCAGAAGTTGGTTACATGTTCAGATCTTTGAATGCTTCATTCCATAGTTAATATACATGGTTTCCTTGAAAATAAAGCTGTTTTCCATTCTTGTTACTGTTAGCTAGATCATATTAGGGTAGCATAACTAGATCTTTGTTTTATTGCATGTCTTTGTTGGTTCAGTTGGAAACACAAATTGCAGAGCACCTGTACCACTTCTCTGTCTACCCAGACTCCCTCAAACCCATCTTCTCCATCTCCTAACTTGGTTTCTTGACTCACGTTGCCATACTGCCCTCATAACCCTACCTTTTGTGCAACATTACTTCAGTCTTCTTGGCACAAGTCCAACCCTCTACACCTTCTCCTCAACTCTATCCATCAGTCCTTGGGTCATTTCAGGCCCCTACCCTGCCTCCCTATCCATTCATGCACCTTACCTCACTCACCCATCCTTCAAAATCCAATTTTTAAGCATCCTGTAGAAAAATTACAGAACATCCTGTAGAAATCCTAAACATCCTGTAGAACCCCTGCAGACTTCCTGTAGAAGCTCACGAATGAGGTTTCTTGATAGCCAAACTCTGTGAAACTCTCTGGAAGGGTGTTAGGGACCCCTTAGACCCTCTCTGAACCTTCCCAACCTTTCCCAAGCATTTCTCCCCTTGATCTACCCCTGCACAGTAAAAAGCCAGTTAAAAGCACATGCATGATAATTCTAATAACTTATTCAAAAATACAAAAATATTTTTTCTTCAGGTAGAGGTAGTCTAGACACATGTATCTTACCTTCATAGAAGTAATGGCATCTCTTTCAGTAGTTTTCATTCTCATCTTTGCATCAGTAGGACTAGCTGGTAGAATTAGGGTTTTCTAGGGTTTGCGTTTCTTTTTGGCTTTCAGTTTCTTTCCGCAAGTAGATTAGCTTCCTTTAAGTTAGCTTTCATCCATCAGTTAAAAAGCTTCTTCTAAGAGCTCATAGAAGTTGGCTTACGCCCCTAGCGGACTTGTGCCAGTTGACCAAGTGACAACTGCGGCAAGAGCTAGTACTTGTGCATAAAGCACCGTCGCTTCCAAGTTTGTTACGAACTACCGGGTTGATAAAATTAAAGAAGGGAGTTCCAGGAGTTGTAGCATTATTGCTACAATACTGGAGCCCACCATCTTTTTGGCACCGTTGCCGGGGAAGCGTCAGAGTATTGGTGATTGCTGCTTTTCTTCTATTTTCCACTACAATCTTCTGCTAAGTAGTTTATTTCATTTCCATTATGCAATTTCGTTTATGCAAAAGTAGATTAGCATTTCCCGCTTTCATAGATTAGCATTTCAATTCCGCAATTTCATTTATGCAAGTGTAGATTAGCATTTCAATTCCGCAAGCGTAGACTAGCATTTCATTCCTACAATTTCATTTGAGCAAAATAGATTAGTCATTTCCTGCTTTCATTTCAATTCCGCATTTTCATTTCAACAAGATAGTTAGTTGCAGTTCAATCTATTTTAGTTTTTGCAGGTACAAGCAGAAAAAAAGAAAGAAAAAACAACCAAAAAGATTTCCTTTCATGCCTTGTAGGAGTAGAGATAAGTTAGAAAAATGATTGCACAACACCCCCACTGCTTCACACAGCCAACATTCTCTCTTCTTCGATGGCTGTGATTAAAGAACCCTTAGGTGGACAACAAGACACATTTGAAGAACCTCAAGGGAAGAAGAAGAAGAAACCATTCCTCTGGAGAAAATGGCTACAAGCGGAGCAGCGCCTTGTCCAAAGATGAATTTGAAGATCAGATGGAAGATTTCAAGAGTGATATGAGGCAGTTTCTTGCCATGCAACTGGATACCTTGCGGATCCAAAAGAAGCAAGAAGGAGCCAAGAGGGCTTTGGCCATTTTTTGTCCTAGGTGCACTAGAAAGCATCCTAGGAACGAATGTCCATTGTACTCCATAAAAGTGTGTTTTGTCTGTGAAGGATACCATCCTACAGATCAGTGCCCTTCCTTACCCAAAATCAAAGCTGCATATCAGAGAGCCAAAGGAGCCACTAAATCACTCTATTATATGAACCAAAGGAGGCCACATGAACCTAGATCTTATCAACAGGAACTGCAAGGGACATTTGAGACCTATTATGACCCCTATCAAGCCACTTTCATGCCTTCTTGGGGTCCCCCTGCTCATCCTTCCTGGTTCACTCCTCCTCCTTGTTCCTTCATAGATCCATATTATGCCCAACCAACTGCTCACTCGTTTCACTCTTATGCTCAGCCACAGCCTCAGTGGAATGCACCTCAGCAGGGGTGGAGGCCCCAATACAACACTCCTCCCGCTTCTTTTCCTCCAACACCTGCTCATCCACAACCATCGCCTCCTGCTCCACCAAGGCAACCCCAAATGCCTACCCAACCACAACCCCATCCACATCCATCTCAAATCTACACCCCCACTCAGCTACCCATACCACCATTTCCAAACCTGTCCATTGGAGTAGCTCAA
Source organism: Pinus tabuliformis (assembly GCA_031772625.1). Lineage (NCBI taxonomy): Eukaryota > Viridiplantae > Streptophyta > Pinopsida > Pinales > Pinaceae > Pinus > Pinus tabuliformis. The sequence continues at coordinate 1,710,414,683 of CM062819.1, forward strand.
CACAATTGCAATGTTGGGACACAACATGTCCAAATGACTCCTCTTGAGCTCAATGATCTTCACCATAGCTCAGGAAGAGTATTGCAAAAAAGAGACTATATTGAAAGCATTGAAGGACCACATCAGGCAAAAGAAGATTCAGAAGAGGAAATCAAAGAGCCATGGGCTTTACTTGATGAAGAGAAGACATCAGAAGCAGAGATAAAGAAAGATCCCTCATGGTTACCATCAAATATTCCATGTATTCAAGAGAAAGATCAGCAAAAAGAGGAAGATGAGAAAGTCATGTTAGAGGGTGACATGAAACATGACCCAGATCAGCAAAAGGACCAAGGATATCAAAGCTATATTGAGATATGGTTTCATAAGGTCACTAAGTTGCAGCGGTACTCTCTTCGTCAGCTATGTTTGAGCCCTTCAAAGTCAGATCATTTGGTCTCTAAAATCTGGATAGCTGTCCAAGCATGCATTTCGAGCCTCCACATCATTTTGTCTCTAATCTCGATGTGCACATGGCTCCATTGGAAGTATTCTTATACTTGAGAATGATTTGGTTTTTCAAGTAGGGTAGGGTAGAAAAAAAAGAAAAAATAAAAAAAGAGAAAAAAAATTGAAAATAAGAAGAGAATAAAAATCTAAGGTGAAAACCTCCTCGGAGGCGCCTTAGATTGGCTCATTGATTGAAAACCTCCATGAGGCGGTCAATGGGTTGGAAAAAAAGAGAAAAGAGAATAAGATCTCTGGGTCAAAACCTCCCTTGGAGGCGCCCAGGGCAGGCAATTAGGGTGAAAACCTCCATGAGGCGCCCTAGTTGTTTTTCAAAAAAAAAAGAGAAAAAGAAAAAGAAAAATAAATCTAATTTCCATTGAATAATTTCAGGTTGCAGCAATGACATTGCAGGTCAGGAGGAACACTCAAAACAAAGACAAAGGAGTTTTTGTGCCTTCTAGAGGAAGTTCTATATTTCTACTGGAAACATCCTGTAGAACCTTCAAGCGAGCCAGATTCGATTTTGGAAGGGGATCTAAAGCTTGGAATCCATTGGTTATGCCTGCAAGCATCCATGTTCCCATTCCTCACTCTTTTCCATCATCTTTTCCACCTCATTGTGCTTCTTCATTGTGCTTCTATAGGAAGTTCCTGTAGAAATTGTAGGAAGCTAGAAATGGATTTCAAAAAGGTGGTTTGGCGAACATGGTAGCTTCCTCAAGGGTTCAGAAGTCCTCATGTACTTTTCAAACTCCTCCTCCATCATCTCCATGCCTGCATCACAACCCAAGCTCAGTTTTCTTACCATGCAACAAAACTGCAAAATGCCTTGAAGAAAAAACACACAGAACAGAATTTGTTTCTTCCATAACTTGAAAACCATGCATCCATTTGAAAAATAATTTTATGGGGAATTGTACAAGGGTGATGGCAACATGCCTGAGTAGTTTCAGCCAATTCCGGTGCACGGTTTCCGAGAAATCAACCTCCATCTCCTTCAGCCATTTTTGCATTTTCTCAATATCCGTGCATCCGTTTCAAAACCTATTTCATGGGGATATGCATATGGGTGATAGTAACCTACCCAAGCAGTTTCAGCCGATTTCGATGCACGGTTTCCGAGAAATTGATCTCTGAAATCTTCAGCCATTTTCCATTTTTCTCGAAATCTGTGCATCCATTGATCACGATTTTGCTATGGGAGGTGCATAATGATGATAGGAATGTGCTCAGCAAGTTTCAGATCGATCCGGTTTACCGTTTGGGAGCAATGGCGAAAACAAGTTCTGGTCCTGTGAAAATTCAGCAGCAACAGCGTGAAGGTGCAGATCTGAACGTGGAAATGAACTCCTGCAGCTGGGATCTGGCCAGAGGACACCTGCACAAGGAAAAACAACCAAAAATCATCAGCCAAACCCTCATGCAACCAAAGGATCCAGGCATGCAGTAGCAAAAAGCACTTCACAGCAGCCATTTGACTTCAGGTACGTGACTAAAACCTGTTCCTCTATTGCATGAATCTAATTAAAGAAATGCATGAACGAATGGAATGGTGAAATTAAGCCACGAATATAGCAAGGTTAACTTGACATCCAGTTCTCTAGTGCTCAAGGAAAAATCACGCAGCATACGTGTATGGTCATTCATGAGAAATTTGAAAAACATAGTTAGTGGTAGATCTGTTGAACTCCAGTGCACAGGACGTCAAATAATTAACAGATAGAGGAGAACATACAGTTTATAACATCACTGTAGTTCAAATGAAGACAACACACGTTTTTGCCACCTCACCACAAATCACGCAGTAATTAAAGGAATGCTCGGCTGAAGACTCACGTTAACTGTTGTTCATTTACACTTGCAAACCTCTTTGGCTGAATCCTCTGCCTCTGAATTCTATTAAACTGACGTCCTTCGCCAAGTTTTTCAGCTTGTTCAAAATTCTCCCGCATACCAAGATCGTTCAGAGGCGCAGGGGCACTCTACAGGCGTTTCTATAGGACGTTGCGCTACAGGAGACCCAACATACAATGAAGCTTGGACTGTTCACATCAAGGGTGGAAATTCTCAGTGAGGTAGGCCTGAACAGAACTTTCCCATGCAAATAATTCAAAAGGTGGTGAATTTGATGTGTTGAGGGGGTAGGAAAAATGTGAATGCAAGTCTGTCTATGAATTCAAAAGCTGTTTTCTTATTGCTGCCTGGAATTGTCTTCAGTGCAACATAGCCCATGCTTTGGAGAAGACCAAATATTTAGATTCAGACATATACTAAAAAATATGAAGAAAAATACCATTTCTCTTGCCAGTTTACTGCAGATCTAATTGCAATGAATCATACAGATTTTATTATCACTAGCACATATCAAGAGATTGTTGGGAGCAAGGATACTGTTGGCCAGTATGACAGGAACTGCTTTCACCCTTGCTGGTCTTTATCGTGTGGTTCATGGAATTGATGTTTTTGATCCCAAGTTCAACATTGTTTCTCCTGGAGCAGACATGCAGAGTTATTTCCCTTATACAGGGAAGCAGCATCGTCTTACTGCTTTACATGGTTCAATTGAAAAACTCTTGTTCAATCCCGAACAGACAACTGAACACATGTGTATTTTGAATGACCATAAAAAGCCCATTATCTTTTCTATGGCAAGACTCAATAGAGTGAAAAACATGACAATACTGGTTGAATGGGTTGCAAAGGAAAAACACTTGAGTGATATTGTCCTCCACATTCTGGGGAGGAAATCATATATAGAATTCCCATTCTGATCAGTGCACAAGCCAAAACAAAGTGTGAGGAAGCAAGATATTGAGGCAGAGAAGAAAACTAAGGGTAAGGAAGCTAAGGGAAAGAAAACCTAGGGTAAACCATCACAAGGAAAGCAAGAGGAAAAGCAAGAAAAAAGAAGGAAGAAACAGAGAGGAAAAGGAGAAATGGGCCAAATTGCTAAGCCTAGAATTGTGGGAGGAACAATGGCACAAACACCTTGGAAAAAAATATTGCAGAAGAGAGCAGAGAAGATTGAAAAAGGCCAAACAAGTAGGGACACACCCAAGGCAACCACAACACAGGTCAAGGAGAAGGCACCCCCAGCCAAGCAAGCCAAATCAGAGAAAACTGGTTCTACAGGAAGTTAGCAGACTGTTTCTTCAGGAAGCCAGAAAACGGCCACTACAGGACTTTCTACAGGAAGTTTGGGGAGAGGGCAGCAGAAGGAGAAATTGGCCGAGATTTTAGCTAGGGAGGCAGCACCTGTGCTAGCCACCCTAAGCACATCCATCCCCTCCATGAACACTCATTTTTTTCAGAGTTCGGACACAATTTAGTCATGGTTCAACCTTCTACAAGAAGCTACAGGACTTTCTACAGGAAGTTCTGTATTTTTACCAGAAACATCCTGTAGAAGCCTTTGGGCAGGCCAGAATCAATTATGGAGAGGGATTTGAAGCTAGAAGTCTGTTGAGGAGGCATGCAACCACTCTTTTCTTCCATCCTCCACTGGTTTCATCTCCTTTCATATGATTGAATATACTTGCACAATCATACCAAGGCTGAGAATTCTCGAGGAAAAGGAGCAGGCAGTGGGAAGAAGCAGAGAGAAAAGCATGGTTTCATGACAGAGAAGAGGACATCACTTCAGAAGCTTGGCATGACAGGGAGGCCACCAGGGCCATCAAAGATGAGGAGATAAATTGGTTGCTCAGAGGATGAGCAACACTTTCAGTAGGAGGGTGATGATGAGCCCCAAAAATGGATAATTATTTGGGCTCATTCAACCTCCTAATTCGACTTAATCCACCATTCTCATTATTTTATTGCATGTTTTTTATTATATTTATGCTAATAGAGTGAATTGGGTTAGTCATTATGCCAACAAGTCTAATGTGTGCTTTGTGTAGCCTTTTTGGTCAATTTGGAGATAAAATTGAAGGTTTTAATGAGCACTTGGTAGCCAAATTCGTGGGAGAACAAGGGAGAGGATTTGTAGGAAGGTGCCCCCTTCATTAATGGGCCCTTACCTCGAATTCTCCACCATCAGCTCGGAGTTCAAGGGCCACCAAATCAATTAACACAAGGGCAACCAAGCAAGTCAAGTAGGACTGTTGTTAACTACAAGTTTTGGGCAGCCGAGTCCCTAAAGTTTAGGAGGACTGTTGGGGTCCTCAATTTGTATAAATAAGAAGGCTTAGGGCCTCATTTTGGTTAGCTAGTGGTTAGTCAATTTGTAGCCAATGGTTAGTCATTTTGTAGGCAGAAGTTAGCTAGTTTGTAGTTCGATTTTTAGGCAATAGATTTGCTTTGCTTTCAGCTCATTTTCAAGTTCTCCTTGTGGACAGTTTGATGTAACTCTTCTTTTCTTGCTCAATAAATATGAATCCAGCTTTGCACCAGCTCTAAATCTCTCTTAGGAGGCTATAGCTCTTGGGGTTGGGCCCATCTCAAGTGCCCAATACCTCCTTTGATTATCTTTATGTGTTTTTGCTGCATTCTTAGAATAAAATCTGCTATTTAGATCTAAATCTTGTTTTGTTATTTAGTTTGTTTTTTGATGAGTAAAATAGCTTTTCATGCTCAGCTTTAGTTGATAGGTTGTTAACAGAAAAAGCTTCAAGAAAAGGGCCAACAAACATCTGTGGTTTCACCTCTCCCTCAGTGGGATCAGGAGCTGTGACTAGGATGACTTTGCTGCCCACAAAAACACTGACTTTGCTTTGCCATGCAATCATTAGTGTTTGGTTTTCATTTGCAGAAGTTGGTTACATGTTCAAATCTTTGAATGCTTCATTCCATAGTTAATATACATGGTTTCCTTGCAAATAAAGCTGTTGTCCATTCTTGTTACTGTTATCTAGATCATATTAGGGTAACATAACTAGATCTTTGTTTTATTGCATGTCTTTGTTGGTTCAGTTGGAAACACAAATTGCAGAGCACCTGTACCACTTCTCTGTCTACCCAGACTCCCTCAAACCCATCTTCTCCATCTCCTAACTTGGTTTCTTGCCTCACGTTGCCATACTGCCCTCATAACCCTACCTTTTGTGCAGCATTACTTCAGTCTTATTGGCACAAGTCCAGCCCTCTACACCTTCTCCTCAACTCTATCCATCAGTCCTTGGGTCATTTCAGGCCCCTACCCTGCCTCCCTATCCATTCATGCACCTTACCTCACTCACCCATCCTCCAAAATCCAATTTTTAAACATCCTGTAGAAAAATTACAGAACATCCTGTAGAAATCCTAAACATCATGTAGAACCCCTGCAGACTTCCTATAGAAGCTCACGAATGAGGTTTATTGATAGCCAAACTCTGTGAAACTCTCTGGAAGGGTGTTACGTACCCCTTAGACCCTCTCTGAACCTTCCCAACCTTTCCCAAGCATTTCTCCCCTTGATCTACCCCTGCACAGTAAAAAGCCAGTTAAAAGCACATGCATGATAATTCTAATAACTTATTCAAAAATACAAAAAGATGTTTTCTTCAGGTAGAGGTAGTCTAGACACATGTATCTTACCTTCATAGAAGTAATGGCGTCTCTTTCAGTAGTTTTCATTCTCATCTTTGCATCAGTAGGACTAGCTGGTAGAATTAGGGTTTTCTAGGGTTTGCGTTTCTTTTTGGCTTTCAGTTTCTTTTCGCAAGTAGATTAGCTTCCTTTGAGTTAGCTTTCATCCATCAGTTAAAAAGCTTCTTCTAAGAGCTCATAGAAGTTGGCTTAAGCCCCTAGTGGACTTGTGCCAGTTGACCAAGTGACAGCTGCGGCAAGAGCTAGTACTTGTGCATACAGCAGCGTCGCTTCCAAGTTTGTTACGAACTACCGGGTTGATAAAATTAAAGAAGGGAGTTCCAAGAGTTGTAGCATTATTGCTACAATACTAGAGCCCACTAGTTATTATAGGATTTTCATCAAGAACTTCTCATATATTGCTTAACCTATGACATCCTTGCATCGAAAATGTAAGAAATTTGAATGGAGAGAAGAATGTGCTGCTATTTTTGAGCAGTTGAAGTAGTCACTTACAAATTCTCTAGTTCTAAAGATCACAAATCCGGACAAAGATTTTGTGGTGTGGACGAATGCTTGCAAGAGAGGACTTGGTGGAATCCTGGTGTAGGAAGGACAAGTAATGTGCTATGGATCAAGGAAATTGAATGAGAATGAGCAGAATTATGTGACACATGATCTTGAGTTGGAAACGATCATTCATGCATTGAAGATGTAGAGGTACTATCTTCTTGGCATGAGGTTTGTATTGATTAGTGATCATAGTGGTTGAGATATTTGTTTGACTAACCAAATCTAAATTCCAGGAAAGCTAGATGGTTGGCTACGATCAATGAGTTTGAATTCAACATTAGGTACATCAAGGGTAAAGAGAACAGGGTTGCAGATGCTCTTAGTAGAATAGTACATGTAAATCACGTTGCAACTATGAGTTCATACGGGACAGATCTACAAGATCAGATCTTGTAGGCATGACAGTAGGATGACATGTATAGGGAGCATAGGAATAGGTTACATCAAGATACAGGTGATCAGAATGTGGACTATCTTCTCAAAGCAGATGGTTTGGTCAGATTTAGGGATAAGGTCTATGTGTCAAACAACAATGAGCTCAAGAATTTTATATTGAGGAAATGTCATGCTAAGTTGTATTTTGGTCAAATTTGAAGAGGGAAGAGGCAGAGTTTATGGCTAGATGTTTGGATTGTCAACAGGTAAAGGCAGAGTGTAAGCATCCAGGTGGTTTACTACAATTAATTCCAATTCTAGAGTGGAAATGGGAGGTCATTTCCATGGATTTCATTACAGATTTTTCGAGGACATCTAGACAACATGATTCTATTATGGTTGTGGTTGACAGGTTGACTAAGATAGTGTAATTCATTGTAGTGAAGTCTAATTATTCAACTAATGATATAGCATAGGTATTCATCAGAGAGATAGTGAGGTTACATGGTGTTAGGAAGAATATTGTATTAGATAGGGATGCTAAGTTCACTTCGAGGTTCTGGAAATAATCGTTTGTAGGTTTGGGTACAAATTTGGTCTTTATTACAACTTATCATCTGCAGCTAGATGGGAAGACAGAGAGGGTCAAAAGGATTTTGGAGGACATGTTGAGAATGTATGTTATGCATCAACATTGAAAGTGGGAAGAGTATCTTCCACTAGTTGAGTTAGATTACAACAATGGTTATCAGGAGTCACTGAGGATGAGTCTGTTTGAGGCACTCTATGGGAGGATTTGTAATACTTCTATCATTTCGAGTGATCTAGTGAACAGGGTATTCATACGGCCGGACATGTTGGAAGAAATGGAATAGGAAATGTAGGTTATCAAGAAGAATCTAAAGGGAGCACATGATAGACAAAAACGTTATGCAAATCAACACAAGGTTTAAGGAGTTTCAGGTTGGGGAACATGGGTATTCGCACATCAAGCCCAAGAAGACCCCCTTTAGGATTGGGTCATGTGCAAAGCTAGCACCTCAGTATTGCGGGCCTTTCGATATCTTTGAGAGGATTGGACTAGTGACTTACAGACTTGCACTGCTTCTGACAGTGAAAGTCTTAGATGTCTTCCATGTATGTTTACTGAAGAAGTATGTTAAATATGTTCATCATGTGATTGATTCATCTGTATTGTAGGTGGAACCAGAAGGAGAATTCTAGCTGGAACCTCAGTGCATTTTATAGTGAAAGATGCTCATGCTCTGGAACCAAGCAATCGAGCAGGTTAAAGTGTAGTGGAAGCACTTTGGGCCCGATGAAGTTACATGGGAGATGGTTGATCAGATTTAGGCTATGTATCCTTCATTGTTTTTCGGTGGAGGAAAATGAGTTTTGGTATATGTACATATTTATATATGGTTTCCATTGCAAATACCACAACAAGATGTGTTATAAAGCTCCAATAAGCGATATGTTTATCATGTTGGTTTTCTTTCAGCAAGTTGTTCATTGTAAATACTGGAACGAGATAAGTTATAAAGTTCCATGGGAAGTATTTATGGGTTTTAGTGGCCCTGTTGGTTGTAAGTATCATTAAACATCGAGGACGGTGCTCCCCTATGGGGGAGGGGTTTGTAACAACCCCAGATTAAAAATCCATGTAATAAAGTTAATAAAGGAAAAAATAAGACCAAGGTCATGGGACACGTATTCCAAGCTCAATGTTGAGAAAAAAACATAGTTACAAGGATCACTTGTGATTAAATGATGGATATGGAAATAGGCAAAGGTAATGGAAAAGGTTTTGGAAAGGCATGAGGCATTTATTGGAATTTTATTTATGAAATAATGGAAATTAGGAGAAAACGAAGGTGAAAGGTCACATGTTACAAGTGAGGAAGAAAATGAAGGAAAATAATGGAAAATGAAGAAAATAGAGGCCTCAATGATAAAAAGGATTTTGAGGATCAATTCATATCTTTTTATCAGTTTTAGCTTGGAGCTCTCTCTATACTCTCTCATACTCTTGCACACTTAGAGTTTTCTTAGAGAAATCTTGGAGCATTGTGGCATGCTTTTGATTTGGAGCGAGAAGGAAAAGTAAGAGCATGAAATCATAAGGGAACATCATGATTAGAAGCTACAATGGGTTTTACTTGCAGGTACCGAGTTGCATGTGTGATTTCATTTCTAGTTTTGACATGCATGGCATATGCATGTGGTTATTTGGTTATGATATGTCATTGGCATGGAGGATTGCCTAGATTGACAATGGTTTTTCCTAGCCTTTCCATTTCCTGGATAGCCATGGTGTTGTGGGTTTTACCTTTTGTTTTTTGGTTGGTGCTCATGTTCCTTATGGTTGTGGGTTGAGTTATTAGTTCCTGGAGCCTTGGTTGGACAAACACTCTGGAAGCCCTGTAACATCTTGGTTTGAGTTACTAGTCCCAAAAGCCTTGGTTAATGGACAAATGCTTTGGAGCCCTTGTGGGTTGAGTTACTAGTACTAGAAGCCTTGGTTGGACACATGCTCTGGAGCCCGATGGCAGTTTTGGGTTGATTTACTAGTCCTAGAAGCTGGGTTGGAACAAATTCTTTGGATCCCTTGAGAACTTGGATAGAGACCGATCTGGTGATGGCTAGTGATGTTCGACCGTGAGGTGAAAAAACTGGTTAGGGTTGAGGTGGTTTTGTCACTAGAAACCCTGTTTTGGATTCTTGGTTTATTCCATGAGATCCCACATTCATGCTTGGAATATGGCAACAGGGTGATTGGCAGAAAGAAAGATTTGGTTTAGCCCAATCTATGGTCAGGTGGTACGTGGAAGTCCCTGACTTGGTTGAATTTTCATATGTTAATAATAGATCTTAACTCTTGTGTTATATGTGTAAATATACTTTTTATTATGTAGCTATGATGGTTATTCTATTATTGTTGTTTATCTGGTTATATGCTCGTTACATGCATGGTTAATGACATATTTGAGTTATGTCTCTCATGATGTTTTGGTTAGTAGATGAAATTTTAATGAATGAATGACCTAATAGATGATAATTTAGCTATTGTGAGAGGGCATCAGACCTTATTGAAGATTCTCAGATAAGTATGAGACCCTTATGTCCATATGTGTAATTATGACTTGTAGATTTCATCATGTGTTTGATGAAATGTATGTCATGGTTAGGCCTAGTTAGGTCAAGTTCTTGTCTAAGCTTTGTATGGAATGATTTTTCTTGTTTTCATTCATTTTTATGGAAAGTTTCATGAAGTTCTAGGTAGTGGTTTGGAAACTTTCTTGAAAAAGTGGCTTAAATCTCGCAGTCGTTGGCACAAAATTGGGTGGAAAAGTCTGCAATCGCATGGAGGCCTTGTTGCGGGAGTGACTGGAGGGTTAAAGTAGCATAGAGGGATTGTCATGGGAGTGACTGGGGGTTTAGTTCAGCTAAAAAGCAAGTTAACTCAGGCGTTGGGTAGCTGGAGTGGTTGGTTAGCCCTCGAGGGTCCTATAGCTCCAGAGGAAGGTTAGTTTGGTATTGGTTTATCGATTCCACTTCCTTAATTATACTTGGGAAGTTGGATCATATCATAGTAACTCTTCGTCACATGATTACCCCGGTATGCAGGATAACTTGGGTAAATGTGGGAGGAGGTTGGTTACATTCATATGATTCTTGACATTATGTTTAGTCACTATGTGTTTGTCTTTTACTTCTTGTAGTTTAGTTTATGCCAATTGTCATGAACTTCATAGTGATAGTTGTTATCATTTTGAAACATCTGAATTATATTCTATGGTCAATGATTTTGGTTTCCCTTGAGGTATACTATAACCAAACATAGCATGAAATGTGATATCTATTATTATGTGACGGAATTTTGATGCAATAGAATTCCAATTTAAATAAAATAAAAATTTGAAAGAGATATTTAATTTTCTGATTTAACAACTTTGTTTGTTAGAAACCAAGAAAATACTGGGGGGTGGGGGGTGTCGTGAATAATTTTTTTTGACAATTTAAAAAATTTCTTACTGAAAGTAAAAATATTTAGCAACATTGGTCTAGGAGCATCTCCGCCTTCAACAAATTTTAAATGTGGCACATGAAGCGTTCCAAAATAGATTTGCACACCAAAGAGAAAGCTCACATAAACTTTGGAAAATTGTGGAAACGATTAAATTGTAAATGATTAATACATTAGGTGGGTTTAAGTGCTCATGTATTTTTCATTTAATTTTTAAAAAGGGAATTATTTAATTGCGAGAATCCACCTCATAATTAGTTTCCTAGTCTCAAGGAGAAGTTAAGAGTCTCATGAGCTTAGTTAAGAGTCTCATGAACATAGTTGGGATTTTGTTTTATTTTTATCCCTTGAGTTGTTGTAGATCCAAATTTGGTGGATCTTGTAGTCTCCTTAAAAATCTTATAGATCCTCTTTTTGTGGATCTAGTCTCCTTGGACTATGGAGTCATGAGAATTATTTAAATTCCTTATGCAAGAGATTTTGGAGTGGGTATGAATTATTGTAACCTTGTTCAAGAGTATGTTATAAAATATTTGAATAAGCATAGCCATTTTGGTATTGGAGAATGGCCATTTATGTGGAAACCTTAAGTCATTTTGTAAACGAGGAGGTAGCCCCTTTTGCGAACATGAGCCACATGTTGTGAGAAGGTTTTAGCACTTATTGGAAAGAAGAAGAACATCTCTTTGAAAGATAAATAATAAAGAGTCGTGCATTACATGAATGTAGAGATGTATCTAGGTGTTTGGTGACCTCCGTTATAAAGATGAGTTTGCAAATTGTCTTCATGTGATTGTTTCTTTTCACTTTGTTTTCTTGAAGTAGAATTGTGTTATCAAATTGCGTGATTGAGACTACGAATTTGTGGAATGTATAAAGTATCATTGAGTAAGGACAAACTAAGGAATTTTATAATAGTTTGTTTTTAGGATCAAACACAATAATAATCAATAGAACACCAAACTCACAAATTTGGACACAAGATATTAACGTGGAAACCTAACTGGGAAAACTAAAAAGGCTTTTTTATTACAATGCAAAACAAAAATATAACTTCAAATTACACCAATTTGTGTAGGCTACAAGCTACAGGAGGTTCCAACCTTCTCTTTCTCAGCAAGAACCAACTTGATGATTTCTTAGGCACCAACCTGAAGGAAGCCCCAACTCCCTATTTATCAACACAAACTGAAAGGAAGAACCAACTCTCTTATTTGAAAGAATCTCATATTTGCAGGAATCACCAAACCCCTATAATTTTTCAAGCATTGACCTGAAGGACACGACTATTCGCTAATTTGTAGGCATCAACCTATTGAACCATGCAGATCCCTCTTCCATGCATTTTCAAACTAGACTTACAATATCTTAAACATAATATTACTAAACAAATTGTATAGTTGTCAAACTTGTTCCATCTCTCTCTAAAACAACCTTTCATTGTCATACATACATAGATAAATACTCTCTTCTTCTCAATTAATCACTCATTCACTATTTTGTCTTTAGATACACAATTATCACACCCCTCAGATGCATTCTCTGTAATATTTTTGTTGTTTCAATAGATTTAGAGCTAATTCTTTATTAAACTAATTTTCTATCTATGGGTTTAAGAATAAGTTTTATGTCAGATCTATCCTTCAAATTAACTACTGTTTATTTTGTTGTTCAATAAATTAAACACTTTGGTCCTCTTTTCTTACTATACTTTTATGGTTAATCTTCAGTTTTTATTCTCAGCTAACCTCTTGAACTTTTTTGAATTGATTTTCTTTTGATTTGCATGTTAATCTCTCAAAATTTGCAGTTTAACAACCCGTTTTAATTTTGGTTCTTCTTTGTGTTAATTGGTTCCTTCAATTTCTTTAATCTTTTTCTTTTACTATTAAATTAGTTAGAATTTTTTTTATCAAAATGAACAATTAGTTTAAATCGGTTCTATTTTTTTGTTCTGATGCTCTAATACTTCATTTTGCATGTTGTACTGATTTGTAATTTATCTTTGTGTCCTTGTTGTCACTGCGACAAACACCCTCCAAAAATTTTCCTACGCTTGAATTTTGGGACCTCCTCATGATCTTATGATCTATCATTTTAAGTTATCCACTGTCACTTCATGGTCGATTGATGTTTTCCAAATTATTAAGTCTTCTTCTAAGATTATAAAGTGTTGAAGTCACTTTCTTGCACATACTTAGCTTTCAATGCATCTACAAGTGCACTTCTTTCCAGCAAGCTTAACGATCAATGTCTATCTTTGAGTCAAACATTGTGCAGTATATAAGGACTATACTTACACAGTTGATAGGGATAGTGATTATGCAATCCCTATGGACATTTAGTGTGCAATCCCAGTTGACATTATCTCTCACTCTTAGTTGCAAGTGTACCATCATCCCAATGAGTTTTCTCAATTGTCGCTTTTGCACACCTTTTTCTTTCACAAGTATCATTTTCACTTTTGTTGTTGTCATTTTTTCTTGCTTTTACTTTAAAAAGTGTTTCTTTTTCTTTATATTCGCTTTGGCATGTGTCACTTTCAATTTCTTTAGTTTTTGCAAGTGTTGTTTTCACTTTTTCTTATTGTCCCAAGTATCACTTTTAATTTTTTGCACTCCTACATGTGTCGCACTATGGTGCACCACTGGAGGTAGCTCTAGCACACTCTTCTAAATTAGTTGATCATATATATCATAAGAATATGCACTAGACACTCTCCCACAAATTAGCAAACTTTCTGGTTGCTGGCGACACTTGTGTCATAACTTGTATGCTATGTGTTGTAAAGCTATATTTCAACTATCGCACTTAGAAATAAGTGTCACTTTGTTGTCGTTTCAAGGTATGCATGTGGATTTTGAGTGTGGTGAATTCTATTGGATTTTGTTTGATGGTATACATATGTATGATTTAGTTTTGGAACTTGTTTATATCATGTTTTCTCCCTTGTTCCATTGATCCAACACTTAGCTAATTTTGGAGTTCATAATTTTCACCCTCATAAATCTTATTGATGAAATCCTTACCTCTCATAATTGTGCACTCTACTCATCTTAAGGACAACATCCTCTAACTGCATATTGAGCAACCTTGGAGTCTAGACCATCAATATGGTTGCTTAGCCTTGTCAACTATGCAGTTCTTGATCCATCCGGTACTGAATTGCACATTACCTAGTTGTAGTAGGTAGTGGGCCATCCCTGAGTCACTTTCATGCCCAACTGTGTAGTCCCATAAGCTTCTTCTTCAATTACTACACATTGCATAGTTATAGTGCCCTACCCTACCTCCCTGTCTCTCTAACTTGCTCAACTACACAATCTCATTGTTCTTCCTTTCCTCAACTATGGCTTGCATAGTTCTATTAGATAATGGGCCATCCCTGAGTCACTGCCATGCCCAATTACGCAATCCTTAGAGCCTGCCCCTCAATCACTGTGAATTGTGCAATTATAGTGGCTAGTCCTATCTCCCCTACTGACTAAAACCCATCACTGCACAATATTATGTCCTACCTTTCCTCCTACTAAGAATTTCATAGTTCTAGTCGATAGTGAGGACATCCCTCAGTCCATGTGAAGCTAATCCCTACCTCCTCTTCCTTGGGAATTGTGCACTGTGCATCCTCAGGTAGTAAGATCATCACCCTATCTCCTAGACTTCCCCACTACACAGGACCTTGATAATCCTTCCCTAATTGTGCATTGCACAGTTCTTAGCTTATTTCTCTCAAATCCCTTGCAAAATTCCCTATCATAGTCAACATTTTCCATGAGCAGGCAGAGGTAGAAAAGATGATTTCCAACTGATGTTGGCTTCTCATGAGTGAACTTAATTTGTAGGTGTTATCGCATCAATATGATAGGGTGATTATTAAGGGAATTCATCAAGGAGAGGCTATAAGAGAGAACTTGGGAAGAAGGAGCAAAAGGAAGAACCATCATGAAGGACATGAATGAATCTTGGATCGAGATAAAGAGGTGGCAACTCATGCCGACTTAGAAGGTTTCGACACTCACCTAGACCCTTTGGAGGGTGAATATGAAGAACAAGAAAATATCCATTATAAAGAATTCAAAGTGATATCAATAAAGAGAAGAGCTTGGCATTGATATAATGAAGTATTATGCCACCATCACCAATTCTTGGCTTCTCAAAGTATCACCACAAAATTCATATGTGTCAATGTGTTTTTCCACATCATTTGTGGAATGTAATATTGTATTTTAAAAAATGAGAAAATTTAAAATGTGTGGAAACCTAAAGGTTCCACATGGAATGTGGAAATTCACTAGAAAGTTCTAAAGTCGTGTATAATCTCAAAGATCATTTATGAATTCAAAAAGTCATAGTAGAATCTCAAGAGTCATGAGGGAGCTCAAGAGTCACATGAGAGGTGGAGAGTCACCTCATTTGTTATAAATACACCCTCATAGCTCAAGAGAAAGGACTTTGGAATTTTCACCTTGGCTTCTCTAACTTGGCATAGGAGAGACAAACTTTCTTTGGAGGAGAAAGTGGTGACTTAATGTTCCACTATTGGGGCTATTATGGTAGCATTGTAATTGTGTATCTTGGGACTTTCACTTAACTTATGAAGCTCTCAAAGCTAATGAACTTTCATGCATATGTCGTGAATGACTGTGGGACTATTCTTTCATTGCTTTCAGTGTATGTTTATGTTCACACATACTAATGAAAATGAACTATTTCATTGGCTTTGGTATGCAACATTTTGAATGTGCATTGTTACTTTCTTTTAGAATCTATTTTATCTTGTGAACTACTTTTCATGTTAATCAATGATTCTTACATTCTCTTCTTTGTCTCTTTTATGATAGTGCTATTACTTTTCTTCTATAGGCTCACTCTCTCATTTCTCTTCCGTGAAAGTACCTTATATACATTTCAATTGCATGCCTCATAGTGTGAACTTGCTTGTTTCAAAGATTGTTTACATAACCTCTTAAGAATAATGACAACTAACCTTGTTTCCTAGTTGGGGCTCCTACTCCAAATGATGTTAGGTCTAGTTGGGAATTCATACCAGGGAGACCCCGTGTGTTAGAAGATTTACAACATCATCAACAAGTGGCGCCAAAAGGAGGGCTAGATGGAAAGTTGTTCCCATTGAGTCTATTTTGAATCTTTTATATTGAATGACTCATTCCAAAATCATAATCTGGCGATGTTTTTCTAATAGAGAAAATATTACAATCCCTATGTAACTTATTTACAACTTGTCTCAATTAAAGTTTGATGGTGAGGGTGGAATATTGATAGCTCAACATACATCTTAATTTCTTAAGTTTTTTGATATTATTGAAGTGACTTCTAAAGATGTTGCTTGTAAATTATTCACCCTCACACTTGAAGGTTGAGTTAAGTTGCGGTGTTATACCTTACTAGTCACTTCCAATCAATCATTTGAATAAATCTTCAAGGACCTTAATCAAGCCTTTGGAAGGTATGATTATCGATATGTTTATAAAAGGATTAATCAACTTAGGATGAAATCCAATGAATCAATAGAGGATTTTCTAATAGATTTCTTCACCTATGTTATGAGTTTCTTGAAGAAGATGTGGATTGGGCTTTCTTGAATAAAAAATTTCAACATTTGGTTCAAATCCCCTTGAAACAATATGAATCTGAATCCTTGGTTGATTTGGCTCTCCCAACTTGTTTTGATCATGAGAACCCTAAAACTCCATAGGAGGGACCTACTTCCCTTTTAGTCCCTTGTCCTCCTCCCTTTTCATTGCCAAACAAGGTAGTCTCTGGTGTTATCGATGAAGTTGGGAAATCTGAAAGTCAAATTGATTGTCCATTTATCCCACCTACACTTTATCTTAATGGTCAACATTATATATGGGAAAAATTGGAATGACCTAATCAGTACAAGAAACCTAAAGTGAATATCGGTCCCTTGGTTCCCCAAGATCACATTAATGTACATAACTAAAATCTTGAATATAACATCATTAAAAGTGTTGTTTCTTCAAGGGACACCTTTCATCCTCTATCATCTACATGTCATGACACTTTGTACCTTGATATGCTTGATCAATGTACTCCAACTAGTTCTTCATATACTTTTGATTTTCAATTTGTTGGTCCAAATGGTGATCAGGTACAAGGAGGTCACATTTAATAGGAAGAGGAGCAGGTTGAGGGACTAAGTCCCCTAGGGTTTTGGGTCAACACCCTAGTAGAGCGAGGGGTTATCTACAGTAAAAGACAAGCATTCCACATAGACATGATACTTAAATAAGCAAACTATGCAAAGAGAGGTGCACCTGGGGGTCCTTTGTTCGGGTAGATCTAACCAGGGTCCAAACCCTCTTGGAGTTCCTCTCCATCCTTGAACCTACAAAACAGCCAATTCAAAGAAGCATAGCAATATATGGACAAAGTATCATATAGAAATAAACTTCATAACTTATTGAAAGATGGTTAATTATACATTGAAACAATTATTCATATGTAAACCATAACAATAACATCATATGCATAAAGAAGATTGATTTTGGGAACAAGACAAATATTTCTTTATCGTAGATAACTAAAACAAAATAAGGAATGATATCACTTTAATCTTCCTCTTGCTGGCTCCAAGAGGAACCATCCTCCGGGTCCGTCCAATCCCAAGTCTTCAAAAGGCTCCTTCCATGACTCACACAAAGATATCTCAACTAGTGAAATGACATCAAAACTCAAGGAAACAAGGGTTTCCTATGGTGGGGGGAGTGCTGGAAGCACAGGGATCTTCAGACTTGATCAGGGATCTCAGCAGAGTAATTCTCTCTCTTCTCTCCCCTCTCTTCCTTAAGGCCTTCCCATTGAAGCCTTTTTATACTTCTCCCAAAGTAGTTTTTTAGTTGGGAATTCATTGGGAACAGTTAGGGCCATGGGCACTAATAGGTAATCAAATAGGTAAAGCTCATGATCTCCACCCGAAATTAAGGAGATTTAATTTTTTTAAGTGTTTTAAGACATATATGCGGGTTGGGTATACACTGACCTGCGTACACGGCATTTAGCTCAGGGCAATGTCATGTACAGGGAATAAAACACTGTTTTTTAAGTATTTTGACCAAGTCTGGAAAGAGGGGTTTCCCTAGGCCATAAATGCAGCATCAAAAATATCAAGGGTGAGATTTGGAGCTATAACAGATGCCCCCTAATATATGAGGTCAGAAGGGGTACATGATGGCCGAAATGTATTAAGTACATGGAAGGGAAACCTGTCAAAAACTGAGAATGACTTCACCAAATTTCAGCCTGCCAAGCCACAAAAGGAGATCAGAAAGAAACACTATCTGAGGTGGGCATACCCATGCTCAGAGAAAGTAAAGCATGTCCGCATATCAAGCACAAGTGGATCCACTAAGTATATAAGTATAGGAGACTGGAAATACATAATGGATCATCTGATCACGATCGAACAAGTACATGTCTGAATATCACATATAAGAAGATCAATGAAGCTAATCATTGATGTCAAAGATTGATCCCAATAGTACCAAATGAACATGATGGAATAAGATGATACTACACTGCAAACTTGGGTGTCAGCATATAAAATATCGCCATGAATGATTGCAACATATAAGGTGGAACGGTATCAACTAGCAATAATAGGTGCAATTGTCAAGTGAACCAATGAATGCTGATGCAACCCGAGGTCTTCACCAACCATCGTGGTACATTTCTACACAATGGGAATGAATGAGCTAAATTCGACCATGTGAGAAATCGTTTGATTACCAGTCATTGATGTATACCGTTAACAAACGCGAGACTACTCACCGATAATGATAATGAGATTTAAGGTACCCCATTACAATCTAACAAGTGCGAATAAATGATCTGAATTCGAACACCTGGAAGAATCTATCGATCAGGAGATAATGATGGTTTCCCACTGTCGATAGCGAAGGATCTACCACTGATGACACAAAACCCCAAGGTACTGCCAAATGGACTCTAGACCTTTGCCCCAGAGCAATGAGTCGTAGTCGATAGGGAAAGATCCGCTAGAAGGAAGGCATTAAGGCATCCTTCATCAATCTAGCACGAGTGTAACCCGTAGGCCAATAATGTGGAAGGAATCGGACAAAAAAGATGTAGTAACCCAACCAAAACACGTTTCCGGCATACACAAGATGTAGCTAGCGCACGACAAAAACCCTCTGAACCAACCAATAATGAAAGTTGACATAGAGGCAAGGTATCCACCAATAGGGTCAAATGGAAACCAAAGTACTACACGAATCCCAATGTGTGATAATGTAAGTTGACGTCGAACACAAGGGAAACCACTCAATCAAAGACCCATGATACTGATCGATGCTGAGCACAAGGTGACCTATCAATAATGAAAATAGGGCCAAGGTACGGCTCTAGGCCTGTCCTCAGAGCAATGTGTCGTCGTCAATAAGGACAAGACCCACCAACGAGAAGTCAATGGGGACCTTCTCAAATCGGCATTAGTAAATGACGAATATAACTGATGTGATACAAAATAATGTACTGACAACCAGGAATGGTCGACTAAAAAATGAGTCAAGAGACACCGTAGAGAGGCCGACTCAGGCTTACTTCCCTTGAACAAAAGCACGACTCAAATGATGACTTTGTGGTAGCATATGATAACTTTGTATAAGCTCGTCACACAGGAGGCATGAACGAACTCTCCATATGATTGGAAGAGATAACCAATCGGAGGAGGACTGACTCAATAACAAGGTTAAGGCATACCTAAGTCAAGCTAAATCCCACCCAAATGGAGGAGACACTTTGTTTGAGTGCTTTGTTCAAGGGCGACACGACTCTAGCTGCCAACAATAAATGGAAATATTGTCCCATTCCCGCTCTTTTTGGAATATATAATTTTTTTGTCTTTTTCATTAAGCTTGAAAAAGAATAAAAGAATGCTATAATACAGTGGAAAGAATGAGTGTCGGTGAAGCAGATGATCTAGTTCCTGGGATTGGAACAATCCTATGCTCAATGCAGGGAGGCGAAAACTGGTCAAAGACACTCAAAGGTATGTTCCTTCCACAGGTCATAGTGTGTCAAGTTGTAGAAGTTAAGGGAGTGCAAGTTTGATTTTGCAGATGACTTGGTCAAAAGTTGGCTTAAACATGAGTCCAAGTGAAGCCAGCTAAAGGCCAAAAGGTGCAAATAGTCAATATGAAATGCAGTAGTACAACTCAACATGAAGGAGCCTCTAGGGTATAAGGCCAGAACGAAGCGAAGAAGAAAAGAGGAATGAGTCTTCAGCGCATAAGTCATGGCGGGACTAAAGAGGACTCTTGAGCCTAAGAATGATAAATCAGCATGAGCACCAAGTGACAACAAGGTACTATCTAGGGCACTCATGGTAAGGTAGGCTCTACCACACAAGTCATGATACTTCTAAGAAATGAGAAGGTTCTGCACCATAACTTGGTGGGGTCGATCCTAAGGCCAAAATGGGAAAGGAAACTGATAAGTGCACAATGCAGGTGGAAAAACCTAACCTATATGCCAATTTCGAGAACCATTACCTATCAGAATGGATCAACCATAAAAATTTCCAAAGAAGAAATCTTCCAAGTTCTGTAAACATAAAAGGAACACTAGACAAGAAGTTAATACATCCCACATATAAACTTCATATAAAATCTTGTGTTATAAAATACAAAACTTGAAAATGTGTACCTTATATATACAATATGGTACAGGGAACCATGCAACCTTATAGCTTACGCATAATAGTTCTTCTGGACAAACCCCTTGCAGGGCTCATGCCAAGGACTCCTTTGGTAGTCAAAACTCATGGTTTCAAAGAGTTCCTCCTGTGATGGCAAATCAAATTCCGAGAAATCATGAGAACTACAAGGATCAAAAGAGGGAATTAAAGGGTCCCATGTCCCTATAGGAAGAATCTCTTGGTTAACTGCCGGGAACAAGTCCCAAGAAGGAGAATAATAAGTCAAAGGATTCTTCTGAGAAGCAATTGAACATTGAGGATTCAATGCTACATAATTCACCCGTGGTGGGGTAGAGTCTATTTGAACACTTGGAACAAACCAAGGGGTATTCTGCAGTAAATTTGACTTAGGTTGGTAACTATCAGATGCAAGCTGATCAATAGCGATAATATTCCCTTTATGAAGAAAACACATCACTCAAAAGAGCGAAGACACCACAACATTCATAGCATAGACATAATCACGCTCAAGTAGCATATTAAAGTCTAAAGGGCTATCAACCACCATCATATCGATTAAGACAGTCTTTCCACCTAAAGTAATAGGCAATTGAGGAAGAACACCCATAGATTCACCAGGTCTTCTATCATGTTGAGATTGCAACAAGATGATGGAGCTTAGTGAAAAGAGTCGCCTTCACTAAGTGGGTCTGTAAGAAAATTATGGCGCAAGTTCTATTTTTGGATCACAGCAGGGATGATCACAGCAGGAGTGACCACAGCAGGGATGATCACAGTAGGAGTGATCACAGCAGGAGTGATCAAAGTCTACTTTTAGACTGGCTGTCAAAAATAGAAAAGTCAAATATTATTGTCTTATAATAACATTTGGACTATAAACTTGATCTTATTCTCTTGGAGCACTTCAGTTTGAGCTATAGATGTGGCACATGCAGCTGTCAGAAGGAAGTATGCTTTCTTTGTGGGTCAGTTGAGTTGTTGCATGCATGACTTCAGTTAGAACTCAATCAGTTGAGTTTGGTGGAGTTGATGGAGTTGTGTTCAGTTTGACTTGGTTAAACTAGTTGTAATTAGTCTAACTGCAAATAGACTAATGATGAGTTGTTAAACTAATTATTAATTCATAATGCAACTAAAGAATACATCAGTTAACTCAGTTGCATGTCAGTGCATGTTCAGTTTAGCAGGGACAAGTGTTAGAGGATCAGATTGCTATCAGTTGTGACTATAGTTGTGCATGAGGATTTGCACAATCAAGGGATTGAGTATGCCAATGAGTATTTCCCATTGATTGCCTAGTATTATAGCCTCTGCTCACGTCTTTCCCAGGGTGAGTGATTCTTTGGAGGTAAATACGAGTTTGGTTAATCCATTCTCATTGATTCTTAAGTAGGTATTGAGCAGTGGAGGCAGGCAAGCAGTGGAATAGATTTGGAGATCAGATCTGAGTTGTATTGTGTGTAACAGGTGGAGCTGGTACTGGATTGCTTGTGATAAGCATTGCACTTTGTAATGTTACATCTTCTCAATCATTAATATACAGATAGTGTGGGGTTTTCAGCTGTAAGCTTTCCCCGGGTTACATACTGTGTTAATGTGTGAATGCTCTTGATGTTTTATTGTTATTGATGCTGCTATATTGATGATCAATGTAGAGGAGCTTATGTATTGTGTATGTATTCCACAATAGTACATGATCAGGATAATCTCCATTGAATATGTGTTAAATTATTCAAAATTTCTACATGGTATCAGAGCCGTTGATCATCAGATCTACTATTCAGGAAGTGTTTACATTCTATTTCTTCAGGCAGAGTTTGTAATCGGGCCAGGTCGCCTCTAGATTCATCCTTCCTTTGGAAGGTGAGATATCCGGTGAATGCCCAT
Source organism: Pinus tabuliformis (assembly GCA_031772625.1). Lineage (NCBI taxonomy): Eukaryota > Viridiplantae > Streptophyta > Pinopsida > Pinales > Pinaceae > Pinus > Pinus tabuliformis. The sequence goes on from CM062819.1 coordinate 1,710,437,269, forward strand.
ATAGTCAATCTCTGTACGAGAAATATTGTGTTCTCACGAATCTTAGATCTGAGGCGGTTGAGTTTGGAGCTGGTGGAATTCGAATTTGTAGCAGTGTTTTCTTGGTGGCAACGCAACAATGTCTTTCAACAGATTGCAACTGGAGTATGCTCTTGAGGGTAGCTCAAACTATATTGCATGGAAGGATAGGATGGAGGCGGTATTGGATGATAACGGGCTGAAGGAGTTCATAGAGACGGATGTCCCAAAGCCTACTAATGCTACTCAAGCTGATGCTTGGCAAAAGAAGACTGAAAAATGTCGAAGGATTCTGTTGGAGGGCGTGAAGGATCACATTGTGTCCAGCCTGCATGGAAAGACTTCTCCATATCTGATGTGGAAGGCTTTAACAGATCTATTCCAAAGCAAGAGCGATCACATGAAGCTGGTGCTCAAAGATAAACTCAGAAACATCAAATGCGAGAAGGGTGACAGTATGCCCAAGTATCTCACGAAGTTCACTCAGTGTCGAGATGAGCTGGGAAGTGTGGGGGTTACTGTCAATGATGAGGACTTGGTGAGCTTGGCTCTCCTTGGTCTTCCGAAGAGTTGGCATTCCTATCAGGACTCTGTCAATGGTCGGGAGAAATTGCCAGGATGGGAAAGACTGTGGTCAGATCTTGTGCAGGAGGAGATCAGGCAGAGTACCAGGGACGGATCTTCATCAAAGGGAGCTGATGAAGAAAATTGTGCTTTGGTTGCCAAAGCAAAGAAAGGGAAGAGCAAGAAAGCTTCTCAGTCTGGTGCGAAAGGCAAGAAGCAGGACATGTCCAAGGTGAAGTGTTTTCACTGTCACCAGCACGGACAATATGCCACTAATTGTCCGCAGAAGAAGAAGAACAAGCAGGTTGCTAGATCTGCAGCAAGAGAGGCTCTAGCCTCGCAGTTTGAGCTTGATTTTTCATTGATCGCATGCTTGGTTTCAAGTGTGATGGGATCAGTGTGGTTCTTGGACAGTGGTGCGTCTTTTCACATGACGGGAGATAGAGATTTGTTTTCTGATCTGGAACACAGAGATCTTGGAGTGCACATCGAGATGGGAGATGATGGTAGATACAGTGCGACCGGTATCGATACCATTTCCTTTGAGAGGGATTCTAGTAAACCCTTCATATTGAAGGAAGTCATGCATGTTCTAGGATTGAAGAAGAATCTTATCTCTATGACGATGTTAGAAGACAAGGGATATGATGTTGTTTTCAGCAAGGGAAAGGCTTTCCTGCACAGCAAGACAACTGGTGAGACCCGGAAGATAGGGGTTCGAGTAAGGAACCTTTATCAGTTGCATGTAGAGGGATGCGCAAAAATGGCAGGCAAGGAAGAAGGATTGGTGAGCCGGGATGATGACGAGTTGTGGCACAGGAGATTGGGTCACCTTCACCATGGAGCCTTGAAGATACTGCAGCAGATCACTACAGGGCTTCCTAAAGGCACTCTTGCGCAGTCAGATCAGTGCAAGGGGTGTACTTTGGGGAAGTTTATGAAAGCCACCTTTCACGAGAAGGATAGTCGCACCACAATGATCTTTGAGAGAATTCACACAGATGTGTGTGGACCTTTCTCAGTTGCTTCAACAGAAAAAAACAGGTATTATGTGATTTTTGTTGATGATTTCTCTCGTAAGTGCTGGATCTTCTTCATGCAGAAGAAGAGTGAGACATATTCAAAGTTCTGTGAATTCAAAGCACTGGTCAAGAAGGAGTCGGGGAAGAAGGTGAAGGCTCTTAGGAGCGATACTGGTGGTGAATACATCTCGAACGAGTTCAAGGATTTCTGCAAGGCAGAAGGGATTCGAAGAGAGCTCATAGCTCCCCATAACCCACAACAGAACGGGGTAGCTGAGTGGAAGAAAAAAACGATTGTGGGTGCTGCAAGGGCAATGTTGCATGATCACGGCCTACCCCTTCACTTGTCAGCGGAAGCATGCAATACAGCAGTTTATGTGCAGAACCGTTGTCCTCATAGGATACTTGGCATGAGTACACCCGAGGAGGCTTATTCTGGTAAGAAGCCTGATCTTTCTCATTTGAGGATTTTTGGTGCTAACGTTTACATGCATGTGACGAAGGATGCCAGGAAGAAGTTGGAGCCGACCGCAGAGGTTGGGATATTTGTGGGGTACACTGATACGCCCCACAACTATTGTGTGTATTTGCCAGATAATGGTAAAACTGTTGTGTGACGGGATATAAAATTTCAGGAGGAGAAAGCCATGAAGTGTTCACTTGAGAGGGAGCTACACTTGCATGCAGATGAGGAGCTATTAGTTCCTAGGGATGAGCTTCAGGATGTGGATCAGCCACCAGACGAGGTTCATGGAGTGGAAGAGACCACTCATGCAGTGCCAACCATGAGAGGGCGAAAGCGCTTGACAGACGCTGAGCGACTAGCTCAAGATGCAGAGAAAGTTGTAGGACCACCTACAGCCCAACGCAGGCAGAGACAGTCACCTGATCGGTACACTGGATACATGGCTCTTATGAGCAAGTGTGTTGTGACTGAGCCATCCTCTTTCGAGGAAGCTATGGAGGATCCCGCATGGGTAGACGCCATGGTGGAAGAGTATGATTCTATTGTCAGAAATAGTGCATGGGAGATTGTTCCTAGACCTGAAGGGATATCAGTGGTGGGTTCGAGATGGATCTACAAAGTTAAGTAGGCAGCTGACGGGAGTGTGGAGAAGTACAAGGCAAGATTTGTTGCCTGAGGCTTTTCACAGATAGAGGGGATTGATTATGAGGAGACCTTTGCACCTGTCACAAGGTATTCTTCCATACGGAAGATTCTTGCTCTCTCAGCGCAGATGGGATGGCACATTCATCAGATGGATGTGCAGACTGCGTTCCTCAACGGAGTCATTAAGGAGGAGGTGTACATTGAGCAGCCCGAAGGCTTTGAGGTCTTCAGCAGCGAGTCGCATGTGTGCCGGCTCAAGAGAGCACTGTATGGGTTGAAGCAAGCACCACATGCTTGGTACACATGGATAGAAAGCTATTTCACAGGACTTGGATTCTCCAAGAGTGAGGCGGATCCTAACCTATACCAGATTGTGGTGGAGGGTAAGTTGCTTATCATTGCACTGTATGTTGATGATTTGATTCTAACGGGTGATGAGTTGTTGATACATTCATGCAAGGATGATCTTGCTAAGGAGTTTGAGATGAAGGAATTGGGCCTCCTTCACTATTTCCTAGGTTTGGAAATATGGCAACACAGTGGTGGACTGTTTGTTTCTTAGGGAAAGTATGCTCGGGAGATACTGGAGAAGTTCAACATGCATGGCTGCAAGCCTGTTGATACTCCTCTTCTTGGAGGTTGGAGGAAGGAGGATGCCACTTCGGGAGAAGAAATGGATGCCACTTTTTATCGAAAGTTGGTGGGGTCGCTGATGTATTTGGTCAATACATGACCCGATATATGCTATGCAGTTAACCAGCTTTCACAAGCTATGGTTAAGCCTACCAAGCTCTTCTGGAAGGCGGGCAGACATGTATTGCGTTATTTGAGAGGCACATCGGGATATGGATTGTGGTACAGACAGGAGGATGAGGTGAATCTATGTGGCTTCACAGATGCAGATTGGGCAGGGAGCCCAACGGATAGAAAGAGCACATTAGGAGGGATCTTCAGTATCGGATCGACAGCAGTTTCTTGGTACAACAGGAAGCAAAGATCCGTGGCACTTAGTTCAGCAGAGGCCGAGTATATGGCAGCAAGTTTGGCTGCATGCTTGGCTATATGGATGAGGAAGATCCTGGTTGGTTTGTTTGGTTCTCATTTGGATCCTACTGTGATTTACTGTGATAACCAGAGTTGCATTAAACTCTCGGCTAATCCTGTATTTCATGATAGATCTAAGCATATTGACATCGGGTACCATCATATCAGAGATTGTGTGCAGTGGAGGATCATGTTGCTTTCATACATTCCAACGAAGGATCAGGATGTTGATATTTTGACGAAGGCTCTCACTAGGAGCAAATTTGAATACCATCGAGGTAGGATAGGGTTTGCTGATAATCCATATCTTGTCGAGAGGGAGTGTTGAGATTGCAACAAGATGATGGAGCTTAGTGAAGAGAGTCGCCTTCACTAAGTGGGTCCGCAGGCAAATTATGGCGCAAGTTCTATTTTTGGATCACAGCAGGGATGATCACAGCAGGAGTGACCATAGCAGGGATGATCATAGTAGGAGTGATCACGGTAGGAGTGATCAAAGTCTATTTTTAGACTGGCTGTCAAAAATAGAAAATTCAAATATTATTGTCTCATAATAATATTTGGACTATAAACTTGATCTTATTCTCTTGGAGCACTTCAGTTTGAGCTACAGATGTGGCACATGCAGCTGTCAGAAGGAAGTATGCTTTCTTTGTGGGTCAGTTGAGTTGTTGCATGCATGACTTCAGTTAGAACTCAATCAGTTGAGTTTGGTGGAGTTGATTGTGGAGTTGATGGAGTTGTGTTCAGTTTGACTTGGTGAAACTAGTTATAATTAGTCTAACTGCAAATAGACTAATGATGAGTTGTTAAACTAATTATTAACTCATAATGAAACTATAGAATACATCAGTTAACTCAGTTGTATGTCAATGCATGTTCAGTTCAGCGGGGACAGGTGTTAGAGGATCAGATTGCTATTAGTTGTGACTATAGTTGTGCATGAGGATTTGCACAATCAAGGGATTGAGTATGCCAATGAGTATTGCCCAGTGATTTCCCAGTATTATAGCCTCTGCTCACATCTTTCCTAGGGTGAGTGATTCTTTGGAGGTAAATACGAGTTTGGTTAATCCATTCTCTTTGATTCTTGAGCAGGTATTGAGCAGTGGAGGCAAGCAAGCAGTGGAATAGATTTGGAGATCAGATCTGAGCTATATTGTGTGTAATAGGTGGAGCTGGTACTGCATTGCTTGTGATAAGCATTGTACTTTGTAATGTTACATGTTCTCAATCATTAATATACAGATAGTGTGGGGTTTTCAGCTATAAGCTTTCCCCGGGTTACATACTGTGTTAATGTGTGAATGCTCTTGATGTTTTATTGTTATTGATGCTGCTATATTGATGATCAACATAGAGGAGCTTATGTATTCCACAATAGTACATGATCAGGATAGTCTCCATTGAATATGTGTTGAATTATTCAAAATTTCTACATATCATAGGCTAACAACTGACTCTGAGCTATCAACAACTTTTGGGAAACCAAAGCTTTCCAAGTCAAAGAGGATATAATACTTGTAGAGGATCCTTCATCCACCATACATCGATAGACGTTTGTGGAATTAAGTTTGACATTTATTTGGAAAGGTGTAGCGGAAGGAAGACGAGGCTCGACAAGACTATCCCAATCAAAGTAGGCACTCCTAGAACTTGGAGGGGGAACATTCGAAGCAGCCGGAATGCCCCCTATATCAGAAGACTCTGTACTAGAAATCAAATAGAATCTTTTGTTAGGAATTTCACCCCCCAAAAGAGGAGTGTAATCAGCCATAGATTGCACTAGCTCAACCACATTATTGACCAATGGTTGATGGGACTGTTGAGAAACCATATCAGATCGAGGAGTAGAAGAACTTTCAGACTCGGACCATATCCTTTATACCTCTGGAATACCAGGGCACAAATGAGTAAGATGGTATCCCTTGCATATCTTACAAGGGAACTTAGGTTTAAAACTTCTACGTCCAGGTTTCTTATCAACATCCATTCCACCAACATGACTAGCAGTGGTTTGCGGAGAGTCCCGAACATGACTTGCAGAGGTCAGTGACTCTTTGCTAGTATGACTTGCAGTGACTAGACTTGTGCCCCCAGCATGACTTGCAGTGACTGAAGGCTCATCTTCAACATGACTTGCAGAGGTTGATGATGAATTGCTAGTATGACTCGTAATGACTAGACTTGTGCCCCCAGCATGACTTGCAGCGGCTGAAGGCTCATCTTCAACATGACTTGCAGAGGTTGATGATGAATTGCTAGTATGACTCGCAGTGACTAGACTTGTGCCCCCAGCATGACTTGCAGTAGCTGAAGGCTCATCTTCAACATGACTTGCAGAGGTTGATGATGAATGGATAGAATTATTCTTCTTCTTCGTCTTCCTCTTTCTCCTCTTTTTAGATTTCTTATTACAAGAAGGAGGAGAAAGAGGAATCCTAGATTTCTCTTTGAAAGAAGATGAACAATTAACATCCATGTGATGCCCCTGAAATAAAGCATTCATCTGAGAAGCTTCAAGAACATCTGGAATATTTGGAGTGGACCATAGCCAAACTGGTAGTCCAACATTCAATCCAGGAATATTCAAAGTGGCCATCAAGGGGGTACCAACGTTTCCAAAGAAAGGAAAAGCACAAGGATCCCCTTTTGGGAGGGTACCTTGGTTGGTTTCCATGGGAATATTGGCCATATCTAATGTATTCGCAGATCCTTCCCTTACGGGAATGCAGAAATGACTTTTCAAGGAAGATAGACACACAATCAAAACCTTTTCCCTTAAGGAGGCAACTCCACAACTTTCGAAAAAATGATCAAAAGCCTTTCAAAATCGGTGGAGTGGTAGGTCAGTCACTCAGAATCGAAAATCCAAAAGTGACTAGACAAAAATACCTAAAGCCAACTATATACAAGGAGCAAAGAGCACTCAACTATAAAGTCCCTAAAAGAAGTCAGCCAGTCAAAAAACTTTCAAGTATTTTCGCTTCGGGTGATGAGGACCGGACACCAAAATAAAAAAAAAGTGAAGTATGGGCCTTCCGAAGATAGTATGGGATAATCATGGCCCAAGCTTACCAGTGAAGGTATCAGAGGAAGTTACGCTGACCTCCAAACAACAGCCTGTGCCGGTGCAAGCCCCCAAGCTTCGCAAGGGTGCCCTCCAGAAGTACTGCTGAGAGTGATACAATGTCGACCTCAAGTGCCACAGGATTCCCCTTCACAGCCACCTATGTAGATCCCTAGGATAAGCAACTAAGGTTACCAACTCATGTCAGAAGCCAGGAAGAACAGTCTTGAGGTAAGATCTGACAAGTAGGAGAGGGGGTATCTCTCTTCCTTATCTTCAAAAACCCTCATGCTTAACTCCTAGATCTGGAGCTTTCCTGGTCTCCCTAATGCTATTGGATTTTCACTCTTTATTCAAACCCTTATGTTTGATAGTTTAAAGTGGCCTTAGAGATTTTTCTCTCCACTCGCCTAATCCAAGGCCCTAAATATCCCAAAACTTGTTGGTGTGTCTAAATTGACAATATAAAAAAAGTTCTAGTATATTTTAATTAGCGCTTGATTTTAAAGGTTGTTCTTTTTAAGTCAAAAGGACAAAACGAAAGTGAAACTAATGATGTGTGTATGACTTAATCGGAATCAATGAAAAAGTAACTACATGAATGCAATCATTTTTCCTTTGATGAAAAGAGAATTCTATGTGGGTTCTGCGAAACTCCTAAAAAACAAAATACTTTTTTCTTTTCTTTTCTTGCAACACACTTCACACTCACAAAAATATTACTAATGCTTTAACCATGCAAACTATCCTAATGCAAGGTGTAATGAAGATGCAAGAATTTAAGATTACTCTAAAGCAAAGAATGAAAGCAAATTGTTTATTGCTTCTAATTAGCCACCTTAGATGTTCAGATAGAATATAAGTTCCTAATGCTAATTTTCGTCCAAACACTAAAAGCAAATCTTAAGACAAACAAAATGCACTCTCATTCGTAAAAAGAAACCAAATCAAAACAAGGCAAAAGAAAGCAAAAACCAAGTTTTTAAGAAGTTTTCTTTTTCATAAAAGCAAAAAACTAACTTTTCAAAAGCGCTCCAAATACTATTGAAGACTTTGAGACCAAAAAATAGGCAACAAAAACACTTTGCAAGTTATCAACTCAATATGGGCAAAAACTCAACAAAATAGGTGTTTCAAGATGCCCTAAACGACCAAAAAGCAGCAAAAAGAGCTTGGTGACAATGATCAAAAGACCAAGAAAGACAACTTTCAAAATCGTCAATCAACAACTTTCGAAAAGTGAGAAAAGCAAATGGCCACAAGATGTAGTTTTGACACAAAGCAAGAAGATCACAAAGATAAATTTTGTCACAAAGATTGAAACCAATCTTTCTACTCTAGAAGACAAAAACAACCAATATTCTCAGAAAGAAATCTCGTGTGCTCAAAGACAAATGATGACACTTGCAACAAAGAAAAACAAGACTAAAAATTTCCACAACAAGAGAGAATTTGAAACTGTAAACTTGTTGTAAAACCAAAGACTGACAACAAAAACTGACTGCTCAGGAAATACTCAGACCCGCAAAAAAATCTTCTGAGATAGAAAGACTTGAAAAAATCTTGGAAAATTAGGGTATACACGACTGTGTCAATACACAGTTGCGTGTATACGTAATTCAGCCCAAAGAAACTTGTGTATATGCGGGTTCATATGGGAAACTTGCATACATACGCCATTGTAACCCTACAAAACTGCGTATATAACAGTTCACAAGAAAAAACAAAAAGGAGGTATGAAGAAAATGCTCAGACTTACAGTCTGAGTTCCTACAGGAATAGACAAATCAGTTATAGCGAGAAAACAAATAGGTGAGCATTTCCTGCAGGAAATACTCAGACCCGCAAAAAAATCTTCTGAGATAGAAAGACTTGAAAAAATCTTGGAAAATTAGGGTATACACGACTGTGTCAATACACAGTTGCGTGTATACGTAATTCAACCCAAAGAAACTTGTGTATATGCGGGTTCATATGGGAAACTTGCATACATACGCCATTGTAACCCTACAAAACTGCGTATATAACAGTTCACAAGAAAAAACAAAAAGGAGGTATGAAGAAAATGCTCAAACTTACAGTCTGAGTTCCTACAGGAATAGACAAATCAGTTATAGCGAGAAAACAAATAGGTGAGCCCTGATTGGCTTAAATTAACCAAACTAGGAACAACAATACTATTGTCCCCAGCGGAGTCGCCAATTCTATTGAGGGACTAAGTCCCCTAGGGCTTTGGGTCAACACCCTAGCAGAGCAAGGGGTTATCTATAGTAAAAGACAAGCATTCCACACAGACATGATACTTAAATAAGCAAACTATGCAAAGAGAGGTGCACCTGGGGGTCCTTCGTTCGGGTAGATCTAGCCAGGGTCCAAACCCTCTTGGAGTTCCTCTCGATCCTTGAACCTACAAAACAACCAATTCAAAGAAGCATAGCAATATATGGACAAAGTATCATATAGAAATCAACTTCATAACTTATTGAAAGATGGTTAATTATACATTGAAACAATTATTCATATGTAAACCATAACAATAACATCATATGCATAAAGAAGATTGATTTCGGGAACAAGACAAATGTTTCTTTATTGTAGATAACTAAAACAAAGCAAGGAATGATATCACCTGAATCTTCCTCTTGCTGGCTCCAAGCAGAACCGTCCTCTAGGTCTGTCCAATCCCAAGTCTTCAAAAGGCTCCTTCCATGACTCACACAAGGATATCTCAACTAGTGAAATGACATCAAAACTCAAGGAAACAAGGGTTTCCTGTGATGGGGGAAGTGCTGGAAGCACAAGGATCTTCATACTTGATCCGGGATAATCTCAGCAGAGTAATTATCTCTCTTCTCTCCCCTCTCTTCCTTAAGGCCTTCCCCTTGAAGCCTTTTTATACTTCTCCCAAAGTAGTTTTTTAGTTGGGAATTCGTTGGGAACAGTTAGCGCCACGGGGACTAATAGGTAATCAACAGGTAAAACCCGTGATCTTCACCCGAAATTAAAGATATTTAATTTTTTTAAGTGTTTTAAGACATATACGTGGGTTGGGTATACACTGACCCACGTACACACGCATTTAGCTCAAGGAAATCTCGCGTACAGGGAATAAAACACTATTTTTTAAGTATTTGGACCAAGCCTGGAAGGAGGGGTTGCCCTAGGCCATAAATGCAGCATCACAAATATCAAGGGTGAGATTTGGAGCTATAACAGAAAGGTGACAATACTTTTTATCTCTCTTCCCTATTTCAAATTCCCCTATGTCTAGATGATGCTCCTTCATTCTTGGCTGATTTAGAATCTTGTAATATCAGCAATCAGTCAAAATAAATCAAGATGCATAATCATTATAAAGCCTTGGAAAACCATCATTTTAATGACCATGATCCTATTAATGAATGCCTAGGTATATCAACCAAAATTTTGGTTTCTCAAGAAGATCCTCTTATAAGAACTTCTTCTTTAACCCGTCATCCCTTGTGTCTCATTGCTTTCAATGAATTTCATGATGAAGATATACCCTGCTTTTTAAGTTCACAATCTAATGAGTAGGATTTTGAATTGACACAAGATGGTAAGGTTGCACATGATGAAGAAGAAAACAACGAATTCATTAAGCATCCATTCCATTCTATACAACCTCTAGCCTTGTGTAAGGATAATTCTCTAGTTTTGGTCACTCATGAAACCTCTCTTACTTACACATCCTTAGATAAACAATCAAAAGAATCCTATGAATTGAGCAATATGTTTGTCGAAGTTGTAAAATATGATCAAACTAGTGGTGTAGATGGTTTCCTTGTCTATAATAGTGATCTTGTCGACTTAAATAATAGTAATTGTCCACATGAAATTTGCAATCTAACTCAGGTCTCAAAATGTAATTATTCAACATTTTAAACTTCTGGGATCTTTAGGGAGTCGAGGCACTTCAAATTTCGTTGATGGTTATGTCAAGTTATCGTGATCCTTATGAGATCCTTGAACCATGTTAGATCTGTATTTTCTCATATAATTATTTTCTCTGCATTGTTTCACTAGATGTAAACTCATTGTTGAAATATTTTCATCGTTTCCAAGTTAATTTGCTTAACTTTCAAGATCTAATTTTTTATCAAATAGAGAGTTTTGCTTTGGTTAACTCATCAACATGGGAATCTCTCGTATCAAATCCAAGATTGAAATTTATACTTTTCATGGATGCACAAAGTTATGAAGGCAACCATTTTAATTATCATGACAAAGATTATCATTGGTCGAAAGCTTCATATATGACAACTACTTATGTGAATCATCAACCCTTAGTCATTCTTGTGAATATTGTGATTCTGATCATTTTCGTTCTGGAAAAACCTATCCTCTTGAGTCTTAGTGAATTAGAGTTATTTGGTGAATCAGTTCCTCATCTTGGAGGATTAATTTCCCAACTTGATATAAAGGTTTAATCTGAATAAACACATGTTGATCCATCATATCCTAATTGGTTTCCTGCATTTTCTATACTATCATTCATTTTTAATTCATCTAATTTTTGTGTTGTTGGTTTAGTTTGTAATCAGATACATGGAAATGATTTGTTTCATTTAACACGCGAGGAAAATGGTTCTATTATTCACAGAATTTGTATAACTTCTTGAATTGATCTATCCTTATTTTCCAATAATAGAGAATCTTATGCCTTAACCGATCCATCTTATCATAACACTAGGTCTAGAAGATGTCAAGCATCTAATCATTTTCCCAATGTATATATATGATGAGAGTTGTTTTACATCAATATATCTTATTGAACCAGTTGATATTTATGGTTTATTATCTCACTGTTCAGATATTTATCAAGCAGTTGATGCACTTTAGCCTTTTTTGATGGTTATGTTAGGTTCTCACGATCTCGACAAAGCTCCTGAACAAGATCAGATTAATTTTCCTTCACAAGGTTCTCTTTATAATTCGATCGAGTTAATTGAAAGTTCATATACCCAAAAATTCCAAAGCTCTCAAAAGGATTGTTTGAATTCCATGATCGAATCTAAGATTTGTTGGAAACATCTTACTTAACATGCTTTGTCGCTAGTAATAAGAATGAGAATACAAATGATCATACATTCACGAGAAGCTTGCAAGGTTTGTATGATTGTTGTTCTAATAAAAAAGTTAAGGCTAAAAGCTGGTTAAAGTTAGTTTTATGGCACATATTTCTTCCGATAGGAAAGACCTTCAATTTCTTGTGCAAGATTTTCAATTTGTTATCTTTACTTTTTCACATTGCTTTATGGTGTTTTTAATTGTTTGCATCTTTTCACTTGCGGGCCAGGAGCATATTTTGTGGCTACATTTGAATTTCACTTCAATTAGCCCTGACCTTCTACCCGATTAGGTTAGGAGTAGGTATAAATGCATTCTATTTTATTCTTACTTCCTGCATTTGCTCTCCATTTAGTGTTTTCTTTGTTTTCTTGCTTTTTCCTCGCATGTTGCTTTTCAGTTCAATTTTCCATTTGCTTTGTTCTTTTGATATTGTTCTCTTGTTTCATGTATTTTCCTTCATGTTTTTTTAATAAGACCATCCATGAAAATTTCTCTTATTTGGCTCAAAAGAAAAATGTGGTGCAAGTTTTAAAGGATTTTATGACATACAACAACACTTGGTTAACTTTCGGTCCCTCTTCTTCACTTTGGATTGATATCTTTAAAGTCAATGATGTCTAGATGAAAAATATGATTCATTCAAATGGAAATCTATAGGAAAAACCATGATGCCCATATCTATTTTAGGATCTTCATTCCTTGACTAGGTGTGGTAACTGAATGGTGTTTTGCTTGTATATACAATCAAGTAGAGAAGGGAAAGGAGAAAACTAAGAGTGAAGATATTAATTGCAGAGGTATATAATAATCTCTGAAGGAATAACCTCTCTTGATATCAATAAGTCAGGATAAAATTCCAATGACCATATTAACAATAAAATAAAGGGTGAAAGACAAGAAAGACTTCTTACGCAGAGAGGTGAAGCACGCAACTTCATCGGGGCACTGAACATGCTCGCTAGCAGCAAATCAATGCTTGTTATTCCTTGAGGTGATTTTTTTTGGGTATTGAATAGGCCCGCTAGTAGCGGAAAAACAATAGGGAAAGTGCTCTCTAAACATCAAAATTTTGATATATACATTATTGTTTTCCCCAATTGAAATAATTGAGGTATGAGTAGTCTTGTAAATTTGTTTAAAGTTGAGAAAGGAAAAGGAGATCCTATATCTTTAATCACGATAAATGGGGAAGATGAGGTGGTATATACGGTGAATCAATACTTCCTGAAAGACTAAGACTTTGTTCTCAAAGGTAGACCTAAGCAGAGAAGTTGGAGTTCATCCAATCTGTTGCCAATTTTTGTGTTGTGACAAAAACCCTCCAAAATTTTGCCTACTCTTGAATTTTAGAGCCTCCTCGTGATCTTTGATATTTCATCTCAATTTTTATGTTTTCACTTGATGGTTGGTTGATTTTTTCCAAATGATTAAGTCTCCTTCTAAGATTCTAAAGTGTTGAAGTCACTTGCTTGCACATGCTTAGCTTTCAATGCATATACAAGCACACTTGTTTCTAGCAAAGCTTAACGGCTAATGTTTATATTTGAAGTCAAAATTTGTGAAATATCTAAGAACATTAATTGTGAAATTGATAGGGACAGTGACTGCATAATCCCTATGGATAGTCAATTCATAATACCGGTTTACAGTCTCTCTCACTCTTAGTTTCAAGTGTATCATCATCCTAGTGAGTTTTCTCAACTGTCACTTTTGTGCACCTTTTTTTTTCGTAAGTGTTTCTTTCACTTTCGCCAGTATTTATTTTTCTTTCACAAGTGCCAATTTTTATTTCTCTTCACTTTAACATGTGTCACTTTCACTTTCTTTAGTTTTTCCAAGTTTCGTTTTCACTTTTTTTTATTGTCGCAAGTGTTGTTTTTAACTATTTTCACTCCTGCATGTTTCACACTATGGAACACCACTAGAGGTAGCTCTAGCACACTATTTTGAATTACCTGATCATATATATAGTAATAATATGCACTAGAATATCTCCGACAACTTATCACACTTTCCGGTTGTAGTCAACATTTGTTTTGTAACTTGTATTCTAAGTGCCGCAAAGTTCCATTTCAACTATCGAACTTAGAAATAGGTGTCGCTTTGCTATCATTTCAAGTTATGTATGTAGATTTTTAGTTTGGTGCATTATATTGGATTTGATTTGATGGTATATAGGTATGTGATTCGGTTTGGAACTTGTTTATATCATGTTTTCTCCCTTGTTCCATTGATCCAACACTTAGCCAATTTTGGAGTTCATCCTTGTTATCACATCTTCGCAACTCATGAACATATTTAATATCCCAAACAAGTGATGATTACTCTACACCCTCCTAAGTCTCAGTGATGAAATCCTTACCTCTCATACTTTTACACTCTGCTCATCCTAAGGAAAATATCCTTCAACTACACATTGAGTAACCTTGGAGTCTAGACCATCAATCTGGCTGCTTAGTCTTGTCAATTGCACAGTTAATGATCCCTCCTGCCTTGGATTGTGCATTACACAGTTGTAGTAGATAGTGGGACATCTCTGAGTCACTTTCATGCCCAACTGTGCAGTCCTCTAAGCTTCTTCTTCAGCTACTATGCAATGCGTAGATATGGTGCCCTAACATGCCTCCCTATCTCTATAACTTTCTCAACTGTGCAATCCCATTTTTCTGCCTTGCCACAAATTCAAATTATGTAGTTCTATTAGACAATGGGCCATCACTAAGTCACTTTTATGCCCAACTATGAAATCCTTGGATTTTTCCCCTCAATCATTGCGCATTGTGCAATTACAGTGGTTAGTCCTATCTCCCATGCTAATTGAAACCCCTCACTGCACAGTGTTTTGTCCTGCCTTACCTCCTATTATGAATTTTGTAGTTCTAGTGGATTATAAGTCCATCCCTCATTCCCCATGAAGGTAAAATACACAATCCCTACCTCATCTTCCTTGGGAACTACGTGATGCACATCCTTAGTTAACAAGTTCATCACCTTGTCTCCTGAACTTGCCCATTGCATAGAACCTTGCTAAGCCTTCCCTAATTATGCATTGTGTAGTTCTATAGGAAAGTGTGGTGATGTATGGGCTCTTGTAGTCCTCAACTATGTAATTCTTTGTTTCTTTCTCTCAAATCCCTTGCAAATTTCCCTATAACAGTAAGCATATTCCATGAGAAGGTAGAGGTAGAAAAGATTATTTCTAACTGATGTTGGCTTGTCATTAGTGGACTTCATTTTCAAGTGTTATCATCTCAATATGGCATGATGATTCTTAAGGGAAGTCATCAAGGAGAGGTTACAAGAGAGAACTTGTGAAGAGGGAGCAAAAGGAAGAACCATCATGAAGGACATGAAGGAATCTTGGATCAAGAAAAAGAGGTGGCAACTCATGTTGACTTGGAAGGTTTCAGCACTCACCTAGAACCTTTGGAAGGTGAAGATGAAGCAAAAGAAAAGATACATCATGAAAAAGTCACAATCATAGCAACAAAGAAAAGAGCTTGGCATTGATACAATGAAGTCTTATGTCATCGTCGCCAAGTCATGGCTTCTCATAGTATCACCACAAAAGTCATATGTGTCAATGTGTTTTGACGCATCATTTTTGGAATGAAATATTGTATTTTTAAAAATGATAAAACATAAAATGTGTGGAAGCCCAAGGGCCCCACATGGAATGTGAAAAGTCACTAGAAAGTTCTAAAGACATGTAGAAGCTCAAAGGTCATGTAGGAATTCAAGAATTCATAGTAGAATCTCAAGAGTCATGAGGGAGGTCAACAGTCACATGGGAGGTGGAGAGTCACCTCATTTGTTATGAATACACCCTCATAACTCAAGAGAAAATAATTTGGACTTTTCACCTTGGTTTCTCTATCTTGGCATAGGAGATAAGATCTTTCTTTGGAGGAGAAAATGGTGGCTTAATGTTCCACTATTGGGGCTAGTGTGGCAGCATTGTAATTTTGTATCTTGGGACTTTCACTTAATATAATAAGCTCTCAGAACTGACGCACTTTCATTCATATGTCATGAATGATTGTGGGACTATTCTTTCATTTTTTGTGGTGTATGTTTAAGTTAACACATACTAATGAAACTGAACTCTTTTGTTGGGTTTGGTATGCATCTTGTTGAATGTGTGTTGTTAGTTGATTTTATGATCATTTTTATCTTCTGAACTACATTATAGGTTAATTAATGATTCTTACATGCTCTTGTGTGTCTTTTTTAGGGTAGTACTACTACCTTTCTTCTAGAGGTGCACTCGCTTTTCTCCCTTCCATGAAAGTACCTTTATATACATTGCAATTGTATGCTTCACAATGTCGACTTGCTTGTTTCAAATATTGTTTGCATAATCTCTTATGTTGATAATTACATCCAAGGAAAACTCCTAAGGATAATGGAAATCGACCTTATTTCTCTATTGGGGATCCTACTCCAAATAGTGTGAGTTATATTTGGGACTTCATATTAGGAAGACCCCCTTTGTTGGTGTATTTTTAGCACCATCAACAATTCTTCAGTCTGTTTAAATTTTAGTTCTATTTTGTCTTAACTATTTTTGTCACTGCTTCTTTTCTTTGTTTTCAATTGATCAATCAGTTAGCTCATGCTAAAATTGTTTTTTACTCTTGGACTTCATGTAAACATCGTATGTCACATGAAATTCACATTCATGCCTTGCATGTCACATGAAATCAACATGTAAACTCCTTATTTCACATGCAACTCACATGCATGTGTTACACATCACATTTAATCAACATGCAAACTCCATATGTCACATGAAACTCACATACATTCCCTGAATGTCACATGCAATCACCTTGAAAACTCTGCATGTCTCATGCAAATCATATGCATGTATTGCATGTCGCATGCAATCAACATGCAAACTGTGCATGTATCAGGCAACTCACATGCATGATTGGTATGTTACATGCAAACTCTGCATGTTTCATGCAACTCACACGCATGCCTTGCATGCATGCAATCTCCTAAGGTATGCTCCATAAACCACCTTTGATGTCAATGACAACACTTTGCTAACAATATCCCCCTTTGGCATTAATGGAAACACTAAACATCATAGGTCATTGATGGAAATACTACTTAAATATCATTATCTTCCTATTTGTTGATTTTTCCATTCTCCTCCTTTGTTTTTGAGAAGCTCCTCTCCCCCTGTAAATAACCACAAAGCATATTACAGCAATGTTTTCTCATGCAATGTTTGCTCATACTCCCCCTTTGACATCAATGGCAAAGAATTTAGATAGTCCCCTTGCAACTAATATCCCATTGTGATCATGCTATTCTTATGGACTTGTCAGCTCCCCTTGTGTTGATCTCTATTGTTCAACTATCCCTTTTTTGATTTGGACAACTGCCTTCTTTCCTTGTGGAGAAAATCTAGTTCAGAGAGGAGAGAGAAAATACTCTCAATCTTTGTCTGAAATTCTCAATAATACTTTTTTTGTACAAATGAGCCAAAAACACACTAATGCCTACTAATCTAAGTCTCAACCAGGCTTAAAATGTTAATTATGTACCTCTCCCTAGGCTTATACACTAATTTTCTCCACCTACCATACAACTTACTTTAACATTACCTGATATCTACCTCATTTGCTTCTACTTGAGTGTTATTCCTACAAACCTATCTTTACTTTGGGCCTTTTAACATGCTACTATTCTATTGCAACTCATCTTCAATTATTATCGTCTTCTTCATGTGACTTGAGATGCTACTGTGTACTCCCCAAGACAATGAATTCATCTATGCAACAACACATGGACTCAAATTTACCTCAAGCATTCATATGCATCACTCTATATATTTCTATATGTTGATTGCATCTGACATCTTTGTCTTCACTAGAAGCCATCCTCTTCTTCTCAAAGAAGAGAAACTAAGGATCTACTAGCCCTGAGTATATTTTCTTCCTTTTTCCTCCACACCTTCCTATTGTCTACTTGTTGGTTCCACTTAGAAGGATTTATTTTCTTATCATCCCTCTTACCGGATCTTTGTTGATCCATTTCTCCTATTAGCATCTTGTTTTGAAATGAAAATCCAACTTCTTTATTTCTTTTTATATTCAATGGCCAAGTTGCTTCTTTTTCCTATTCTTTCTAAGAAGGGCAGCTAATCTTGCAATATCTACATTCTACTTCTTTGTTCCCAAACTTTCCACTCTTGTAGCATTCAACGTAATTTAAGAAAGAGGCAAAGGAATTATAATTCCTCACCGCTTTTTCACTGTATCCTTTATGTTGTATATATACTTATTTCCTAACATTCTATGCATTCTTTTGTTGTTGCAATTTACCACATTCTGATCTCTTGCATAATATCTACAATCTATTTCTTTATGTCCATAATTATTGCAAGAAAAAAAAATAGCCATTAAAGAACCTTTGATACTTGGAAACATTTTTCCTTTGAAGATTTTTTCCTTGAGGGAGAAAGGCCCTTTGTTGGTTTCTCACTTTTTCTTTGTAGCTGTTCAAATTGTTGTTATGAATAATTCTTTTTTGATGTTGATTCTCATGGTTGTTATTCACTTTTATTTGCGATTGTTGATTTACTTGTTATTGTTATGGTCTAACACCTTCTTTAGCATTATTGTTGGTATACTTCTTATCTTCTCCAAAATTTTTCTCTATTACTTTACCTTCCTCCTTCTTAGAGCATGATTCCTCTTTATATCCAAGTCCGGTTTTAATGAGAGGATATTTTTTACTTTTGAGAATCTCATCCAAGAATTTGGAACTCTTTTCAAGATTTTGATATCGAGACAAATGAACATTAGCCTTTTCTAAATCATGTCCTAATGTAACTATCTTAGCTTCTAGTCTCTCACAGTGAGCCTCTCATCCAAACAACTTATTTGTCATTGCCTCAATCATTCTTTTGACTTCTTCTTGATGAGTCTTCGTAATAACAACAATTTATTTTAGTACTTCAGAATTCTTATTTTTTATCATACATTCCTATAGAAAGTCCTTTTGTTTCTATTTTGTTGTTGTAAGCATCTTGATATCTTCTAAAGAAAATATAAGTTTTCGTATTGGAAATAGATATTTTCATCAAGATCTTCTAATTCATAAGAAGAACTACTATATTCACATCCAGAGTCTATTTCACTTTCAACTTCTTTAGTATCTATATTTGTTGTTGTTATGAGTGGATGTCCTTATCCACTACTACTATATGTATAAATATCTCTTTCATTAGAAATTTCATATGAACATCTAGAAGATAGATGGCATATTCTTCTACAATAATAATATAACAACAACTTACTTATAGATTGCATCTCCTTAGTATCCTCTAAGTGATGATTAGTATATTGGCCATTTGTTACATGGGAATCATCCGGTTGTTCTGATTCATGATTTGCAATCTTCTTTGAATCTTTGTGTGCTACATCCTTTAAAGAGGACTTCTTGATATCACATGTAGCTTGAGTACCTTTATCATAGATGCACTGCAACTCATCCCATATCTCTTTTGTAGTCTCATAATAGATCACTTTTTCAAAATTTGACTTAGACAACCCTTTCAATATTTCCTCCTTAGATTGTGTATTATACTCATTGTCTTTCATTCCATACTCTACAGATAACCATACATCCAAGTCAAGAGCCTTTAAATATATTTCCATTCTTACCTTCTAGGTTGTGTAATTTGATCCATTAAAAAATGGAACTCCAACTGGGGTAATCCAATCCTAGTTAGCCATTGTCCCTGATCTTCCTTCTAGTTATTAGATTGACCCTGAAGGAACCCATTTCTAATGCCAATAAATAGAAACCAGGAAAACAATGAGAGGGGGGTGAATGAATATTTTGTCATTTAAAAAAAAAATCTTGCTCAAAGTAAAAATACTTAGCAACACAGCAATTATTAATAACACACCAAAATATTAAATTTGGACACAAGATATTAACTTGAAAACCCAACTGGGAAAACCACTAACACATTATGATTATGATGCAAAATAAAGCTCCAACTTCAAATTACACCGATTTGTATAGACTACAACTTACATAAGTCTCCACCCTTCTCTCTACCTGCAAGCACCAACTTATTGATTTCTTAGGCACCAACTTGAAGGAAGCTCTAATCAACACCAATTGAAAGGAAGCACCAACTCCTTGATTTGCAGGCACCAACCTATTGAACCATACAGATCCAGTCTTTAAATTAACTATTGTTTACTTTGTTGGTCAATGAATTAATCACTTTGATCCCCTTTATTGGAAAATTTGGTATAGAATTTATGGCTACTTGAAGTTGGTATTAATGTCAACCTGACACAAGGTAGTTGGTGTATGATTGAAAAATTGATGGTGGACATTTGAGATCTTATATCAATCTTGAAGGACACTTAGGCTTATACATGAACATACAAAGATTAAAGACGGACAACTAGCTTCTACAACCTAGATTGCACACTGGAAGTCTGCACCCACACCCCAGATTGTTAGTGGACAACCAACATGTTCATTATCAAGCATGAAAAACAATACGAAGTCTCAAAACCACGGTTCCTCCACTTCTTTTCTCCTCACAACGATTTTGTGTTGACTCGTAATACCATCAAAATTTTACCTTGGTTTTTGTCTGTGGTAAATTGGTGGGCTGACTTGATTTGGTCATAGAACAATGGATGTATATACACAAAGAAAATTGACATTTGAAAATTGGTTGACCAATATTAATTGAGAGATACGAATTGAGAAATCTATGGAATGGTATTGCGTTTGTTTTTTTTTCCTAGCCCGAGATAGCGTAATGGAGGTGCGATGAAGGCATTGTGAAATGTGAGTCAGTTTTGGGATATAGATGATGAAGGCTTGCCTAAATAAATTGATTTTATCTAGTTCAATAATCATTTTACATTGGTTTATTAATGGTATGGTGTGAGGATCTCACCTTGGTTCTGATATATCGTTGGTGTAACTGCATCTAACCTAGAGGGATTGCTTAGTGTTTATCTTGTTCTAACCCAGAGTGATAGACTTTGGCTTGAATCGTTGTTTGAAGCGAAGTTGTGACTCCAGTTTGTGTTCACTCTTTTGACCCCATGCGCATGTATGTAGAGCATTTGACTATGGATCTGATTTGATCAGATCTATGTTTAGGAACATAAAAAATTGATTCATGATGAATTCTTGAGGCTGAATATGTTGTTGATTTAAAAAAAATAAAAGGAGTGCCTCAATAGTTTTTGTATTGTGATCAATTTGAGAAAGAGGATTGGTACATGCAGTTGGTCTGGTTATACAAGTTCATTGGTACGAAAAGTTCTTGAGCATTCACGTGTGCAATCCAAAGGCTTGAATCTGTCTGTGATTTATTACTAATTTCTCTAATCTAGTGAATGGTTGAATAAGAAAAGGTATATCTTTGGTTCGATCTGGATCTATTTAGCATAATGTCTTTGATCTAGTGAATGGTTGAGTACGTTGATCTAGGATCTTTTAAAGTGACTTGGCTTGTAAAAATGTTTAAGTGTGAATGATTGAAACATAAAACCAACCTAACAATTAAATCAAGCATGAAATAATTTAATGAAGCTGCAATTTAATATGAAATGTAGAAGATTGAGACAAAAAGAAAATAAGAACAAAACCAATTGATAACAAAGTTCGTCTAGTGTGTACTACGTCTTTGGGTTCTGCCTCCAAGGGAGTGGTCGCTTTATTAATTCATCTAATGCTCAGCATTACAAATGCTTTATTACATCACAAAATTCCTCCAAAACTACAATAAAACTAAGCTCTCTGCTAATAGTAAGTGTTATAGACATATTTGGGCACTTCAACCCCAATCTTATATGTCGATAAACCAAGGGCTCTTTAACCCCTAAAAGTGTTGTTTCATACCCTAAAGGATCATGGTCAACTGATTACATCATACCCCAGAAGTTCCACCTAAAAATCCACTCAAAACTGGCCAAAACTGGACCATACTGACTGCTCCACTGTCTGGGTGAGATGCATACTGACTTCTACACTAGCCAGGTGCGATGCACACTGAATAGGCCTTATGTGGGGTGTGATGCATGAGAATGGACAAATGTCTGAGACAGTTTGCTAAGTGGATGCTCATGGAATCTTCTAGAAACTTCTCCTATGACACTTTCCTCTCTGAATTCGCCCAGGGATGAGTAAGAGATCTAAGAAATCTCCAAGTGGAACCAAGAATGACACTAATAAAAAACCCAGAGATGACTCACACCCTTGCAAACATCTATAAATGGATCCCTCATTTGAGAGATCTAGAGGCTGGAATTTTGTAATTTGTAAGGAAGCGTTGATAGTTTATCTTTGAGAAAGAACATGGTATTGTTGGGTGATCTTGATTTTCATGAGGTGAAGAGGGATTTGATGCTGGGAGGACGATGCTGGATCAGACAATTGGGTTGTAATTCTCCCTTCTATTTTAATAAAGTTCTTTGAGTTTTCCTCCATACAATTGTGTATTTGTGAATGTTGTTATTTGTGAATGCCATTGTATGTTCATTGTATTTCTGATTCTGCAATGCTTATGATATAATAGATCGAGATGCTTTGATAGTTCTTTGTTACTGTGTTTCTACAGGTACTCTCCAAGTGGGATAAGTACAAAGAGGAGTTGCAAGCTCTTTCAAGGGAGAGAGAGATCAAGCAAGGAGTTAAGCAGAAGATCCAGGTTGGTTCCTTTGCCTCTCTCTTATCTATCATACATAGAGGAAATCCCAAATTGCTTTGATTGTTTGTTTCTAGGATAGCTGCCAATCCTAGAGGGCTAGCAGATCGAAAAGACACTAGTTTTCCTGGAAACAGTAAGTGGCCTCCAGAATGCCACCAAAAACCTCCTTTGGTTGCTACAAAATCAAACTTCAAAAACTACTTTGTTACAAAAATGCAGGCTTAAAAAAACCAATTTCAAAATCTCGTGGCTCTACAAAAGATTTTGAACCAAATCATTTTGGCTCAATGGAAAATCTTTTACATATTTATAATATTGGGGGTCTGCAACCCCGAGGGTGAGCCCATAGAGGTTGCGAACCCATCCATTTCAATATATATAAAAATAGTGCCTTTGTTATGCTTGAACCATATTAACCAAACATATTTAACAATAAAATGATTTGTGCCCTAATCGCATGTGTTTGATGGAATATACATTTGTAACCAATCAAATGAATGACCTAATTAAAATATCTCAGTGGCATGTTGGCTATAATTGTGTCAACATCGTTCTGAAAATAGTTTCGTTGTGTCCAATCCCATAATGTGATATATAACCATACCCCTACAACAAGCCTTCAGTGTTATAACTTATTATGGTATGTCTTTATCACCAACGCGCTAGTTAAAACCATTTGAACCATTTATATAATACATAGTGTCATATCCAGACAATGATTAAATTTCTGGATGTTCAAGTCCAACTACATGTTATCTTGTGGCACATAACCAAACCATACTATATGCGCTTGCGTTCATTATGACAGGTTCTATTTGATTGGTTGAGTTCAGGTTAATGGGTTTATCCCGCAACCTTCCTCTCACTTTTCAGCTTTAGTTACAGCTAAAGTTTAAATATATTATCATGCCACTTCATTCCAAAATTCTCCTGTTGGCTTATTGGTAGAGTGTTCATCTTGTAACCCAAAGGTCATTTGTTTGAACCCAAACAGTGCAAACCATGAAACAAATTTTATTCTATTGAACTTTCTACATTATTCCTAAGGTTCCATGTGGCTCCCTTTGATTGGACCACATGGCTAACTTCCACTGGTCCACATCATGCCACATGTCGATCTACCACATTATGCCATTTCAGAATTCCAACTCAATTCCATGTGTCAACTCCAACCTATGCCACGTGTCAATCCCAATGATTCCACATCATACTACATCTGCCATGTCACCTTATCTATACTATGTTAGGTCCCTATATTACTATTGATTCCCCCATTAATATTGTCATTGTAGCCCTTATTTTTATTATTGTACCCCTGTTGTCCCAATATTTTTATTATTGTGCCCCATAGAAGCCCACTATTGTTATTGTTCTGCCCTTATATTATTATTGTTATGTCGGCTTTGATTATATTGTGACCCCTTCAACTTCTATATATAGAAATGACGTTTTGTCATTTGTATCATCCAAGAATTATTCATTTTTGTAATGTAAAGGAGGTTTCCCCCTCCAAGAGGCTGATTTTGCAGCCGTTGATCTATCTTTTCTTCTATTTTGTGAGTTGGTTACATAACATTTGGTATCAAAGCTTTGAATTCTAGGGTTTCGGTTCTCCAAATAGGTCATCGTGAAATTTTTTCTATAACCTTTTTTTACAAAGTTTCATAAGCAGAAACTAAAACCCATTTGAGCCTAAATCTCGATGAACCTCGGGTCCAAATTGCAGATCTGCTCTCACTATATATTCGGAGATAGGATCCAAGGAAGTTAGGTTTTTTGCACGCTCCCAAATTATATCTCAAACAGGTGACCGGGGGAAAATCGTCATAACTTTCTCTCTGAGCATCAGATTAAAATTTCATAAAAAGTTACAGAAAGAGGACGTACTTTATTTTTCTTTATATCTAACTCAAGTCCTAAGGTTGAAACGGTGACACGTGGATCTTCGTAAAAGTTCACTCTACTAAACCAGTCTATAATCAAGCCATCGTGGGAGATTTGGCATAACTCTTCCTTGGAGAATCCAATATTGATCAGACTTGCAGGATCAGAAAGAGTACTCAGAGAGCTACCGTAAGACGAAATTTAAGACCTTGGAGATCCAAAATTACAAAGATATAACAAATTCAATATCGAGCTCCTACAAAGTGAAAAAAGGTGTGTAGTTTTTTTTTAATTTTGCATAAGTTTGGTTTAAAAAGATAGTTTGTAGTAATTCAAAGGGCATAGTGAAGCATTATTATCATTAATTGATGCCCTAAAGAAATAAAATGGAAACACCTAGTAAGAAACTTCAAATCTCTAGCATGACTCGTGAAGAAGAGGGGGAAATGCAACATGATATATCAAAATTATGAGACCAAGTGCAACAAAATTCACTCTCACAAAAAGTAACAGAAGCTAAGATGGATAGTTTAAAGAAAGGCATGGAAGCTAAAATTGATGTCATGGAAGCTAAGATGGATGGTTTAAAAAAAGGTGTGGAATCTAAGATGGATGGTATAGAAGAAAAGCTTAAAGGCAACATGGAAGATTTGAAGAAATGCGTGGAAGCTAAGATGGATGGTATAGAAGAAAAACATAAAGGAAATGGAAGATTTGAAGATAGATTTGACAAATTTACTACAAGAAATGCTTACTAATGGAGAAAGGGTAGTAAAGGAAACTCATGATGAGAACAAAAGAAATGTTAATCATGATTTCATAGACCCTAACAGTGGATTGAAGACCCACCAAGTTCCAAAGATTGATATGCGGAAGTTTGATGGCAAGGATCCCGTAACATGGATACTGCATATGGAACAATATTTCGATCTCCATAATGTGAAAAACACGCAAAAGGTACGCGTTGCAACTTTATATTTGGAACCAAATCAGTTTGTATGGTATTGATGGCTTTGATCTCGTAAACAAATGGTCACTTGGGCAATTTTTATGGAAGAAATGATAGCACATTATGAGGATACAAAAAAAACACTTTTTTTAGCCAATTGATAAATCTCAAACAAAATTGTTCAATGATGGAGCACATTGAGGACTTCCAAAAATTGAATATAAGGGTAAAGGATATTCCAAAGGAGCATCAGATTGATGTGTTCATAGGGAGTTTAAAGGATAACATCCAACATGAGGTTTGCCTTTGGGAACCTGATCCATTAGAGAAGGCATTCAGGTTGGCAAAAAAAATGGAAAGCAAAATTATGGCAACAAGGAAGCCTACCAATCACAACTATAAAGATGGAAGTGTTGTTGCCCCTAGTCTTCCACAACCTACAATTTTGACACCACAACAACTGGAAGAAAAAATATCAAAAGGGATTTGTTACAGTTGTGATAGAAAATATAGTAAAGGTCATAAGTGTGTTGAGAAGAAATTGTTTTACATAGATTGTGAAGAGGAGGAAGAAAAGGAACAAGAAACGTCAAAAGAAGAGGATATACACTAGGAACAAGCCCTAGGGAAAGAAGAAATGAATATGACCATATCTTGTAATGCATTGGCTGGAATTACCACTCTTCAAACTGTAAAGATAGAAGGACATATCAAGAATAAAAATGTAATAGTGTTGATTGATTCGGGAAGTACCCATAATTTTATTCATTGTAAGGTAGCCAAGGAATTAAATTGCTTCCTATATCCAACACCAGAGTGTCAAGTGATGGTTGCAAGTGGAGGAACCATAAATTTCTCTAGAAAGTGCCATAATATCAAGCTATCCATGGGAAATTATGTATTGAATAGCCCAATGCTTTCCATTCCAATTGGTGGTGCTGATGTTGTACTAGAATTCCAAACAATCCTTGGGTACAATAGCTTTTAGTTTTCAAGAAATTTTCTTGAAATTTTCTTCGAAAGGAAAGGAATTTGAATTAAGGGGTATCACAGGGAAACTGGGAAAGATAATCATCTCTAATGGAATGACAAAGCTTATAAAGAAAGAACAACAAGTCTTAATTGCACAATTATGTTCACTAGATGTTCCCACATTGAAATCATCTATTTCTCCAGATCCCCAAAAAAATCTTGGACAATCATTCCAAGGTATTTGAGACTCCCAAAGGCCTCCCACCTATTCATGATCATGATCATGCTATTCATATGACTCCAAGAAGTTTTCCTCCAAACATGAGGACTTACATATATCCTATGCCCAAAAGAGTGAAATTGAACGTATGGTTTTAGAAATGCTAGAGGTTGTTATAATTCAACCCAGTCAAAGTTCTTTCTCCACTCTGGTAATATTGGTTCACAAGAAGGATGGGTCATGGCACATGTGTCCGGATTATAGGGAGCTCAACAAGGTCACTATTAAAGATAAATTTCCCATTTCTGTCCGGATTATAGGGAGCTCAACAAGGTCACTATTAAAGATAAATTTCCCATTTCTGTCATTGATGAATTATTCAATGAATTGCATGGATCAATTTACTTCACCAACTTGGATATTCATTCAGGATATCATCAAATCAGAATGAAGACTGAAGACATTCCAAAAAAAACATTTAGAACTCATGAGGGTCATTTCAAGGTTTGATAAATTCCATTTTCAAACCCTTCCATAGAAAATTTGTGCTAGTATTTTTTGATGATATACTAATCTACAACAAGTCTTGGAAGGATCATGTTCAACATGTTGATAGGGTGCTCAAACTATTGGAGGAGAAACAATTATATGCAAAAAGCATCAAATGTTTCTTTGGAGTACAAGAGGTGGAATATCTAGGTCATATTGTATCTCATGAAGGTTTGAAGGTAGACCCTAGCAAAATTAAATCCATTAAGGAATGGAAAGTCCTCACATCCATAAAGCATCTGCGAGGATTTCTCGGGTTGACTGGATATTATCACAAGTTTGTTAAGACTTATGAGCTAATAGTAGCACCTCTAACAACATTATTGAAGAAAGATGCATTTTCTTGGACTCCAGAAGCAACAAAGGCCTTTGAACATCTTAAAGAGGCAATGTGCCAAGCACCGGTCTTAGCTATGTCGGACTTCAAAAAAACCTTCATTCTGGAATGTGATGCCTCAGGAAATGGAATTGGTGTTGTTTTAATGCAAGAAGAAAGACCCATTGCTTTCGAAAGTCGTCCAATCAAAGGAAAGTATTTACACAAAGCTATTTATGAGAAGGAAATGTTGGCAATACTACATGTACTTAAGAAATGGCGACCCTACCTAATGGGAAGACACTTCAAGGTAAAAACGGATCATGATAGTCTTAAATACTTTTTAGAACAAAGATTATATTTAGAAGAGTAGAAAAAATGGGTCACAAAGATGTTGAGTTATGACTTTGAAATCATCTATAAAAAAGGGAAGCAAAATGTTGTGAAAGATGCACTCTCAAGAAAATATGAGGAGGTGGAATCATTTCTTTGTGCCACTTCTATTATCCAACCAAATTGGATAAATGAAGCAAGGGATGAATGGAAGAATGATGAAGAAGTGTGGGCACTCATTCAAAAGATACAACAAGATCCCAGTACATCTGATACATTTAGCTGGAAAAATGATTCGCTATGGTACAAATATTGCTTATACCTATGTAAGAATTCCCAACCCAAACAAAATATTCTTATGGAATTTCACACATCTCCCTTAGGAGGGCACTCAGGATTTTTAAAAACTTACCAAATGGTTAAGAAGTAATGTTTTTGGGATGGCCTTTAATCGGATATTCAAAAGTTTGTGGCGGAATGTTTAGTTTACCAACAAAATAAAGTTGAAACAATTAAGACCCCAGGTCTATTAAAACCTTTATCCATTCCAAGCCAACATTGGGAGGAGGTTTAAATGGATTTTATCACAAGCTTACCCAAGTCCGAAGGAAAGAGTGTCATCACGGTGGTAGTTGATGGACTTACCAAGTATGCACACTTTTGTGCATTATCACATCAATTTAAATCCAATATAGTTTCTACTGCATTTATGGAAACAATTCAAAAGCTACATGGAAACCCAAATATTATTGTAAGTGACAGAGATCCCATTTTCACTGGAAATTTTTGGACAAAATTATTTTCTTGTCTTGGTACCCAGTTAGCTCATCTTATCATCCTCAATCTGATGGGAAAAATGAGATAGTAAACAAATGTTTGGAAGGATATATTCGTTGCTTTGTATCTGATAAGCAAACACAATGGGTCAAATGGTTGCCTCTAGCTGAATGGTGGTATAACACTTCCTTCCATACTACAGCAAAAATGACCCCATTTATGGCAATTTATGGATATCATCCACGCCCATCACATTATATTTAAGATAAAATTATAAGGTTCAAGCAGTGGAAGATCACATCGAGCGTCAACAACAAGTTATCCAACTCTTAAAGGATAACCTCACTTTGGCGCAAAATAGAATGAAACAACAGGCAGATCAACATCGCAGCGAAAGAAGTTTTTATGTAGGTGACTGGGTATTCCTACAGCTACAACCATATAAACACATGTCCCTCAAGCAAGCTAAGAAGGATAATAAATTATCACCAAAGTATAATTGGTTGTACAATGTGTTGCAAAAGATTGGTACTATGGCATACGAATTGGAACTTCCTGCAGCTTCCCAAGTGCACCCAGTTTTCCATGTTTCATGCTTAAATAAGGTTATAGGTGACAAGCTCCCACTTCAAACAATATTGCCAGAACTTGATGAGGAAGGAAAAATCATATTGGAACCTGAAGCAGTCATAGAAACAAGAACTCGATAGCTACGAAATCGATCAATTTCAAAGTATCTCATCAAGTGGAAGAACTTACCTACTTAAGATTCCACATAGGAGGGTGAGAATTTTATACAGAAGCATCCATAACTACTCAAGCATTGAGGAAAACACTTTTTTGAAGGAGAGGGGCATTTTAGGTCCCTATAATACTATTGATTCCACCATTACTATTGTCATTGTAGCCCTTATTGTTATTGTTGTACCCCTATTGTCCCCATATTGTTATTATTGTGCCCCATAGAAGCCCACTATTGTTATTGTTGTGCCCTTATATTATTATTGTTATGTCAACTTTGATTATATTGTGACCCCTTAGACTCCTATATATAGAAAGGAGGTTTTTTCATTTGTATCATCCAAGAATTATTCATTTGTGTAATGTAAAGGAGGTTTCCCCCTCGAAGAGGCTGATTTTGAAGTCGTTGATCTATATTTTCTTCTATTTTGTGAGTTGTTTACATAACATACTGCCACATGTCAAGCCCAGATGCTACCACGTCTCAAGACAAATTTGACTTGTTGTTTCAAAAATATTCAAACTACCATATCTTTTGTACATGGACTTTGATTGACACGATTCAAGTTGCACTAGAATCATCTCGTTGAGTTCTTTGACATGGCATTATTTCCATCATATTTTGAGAATTTTGAATTTTAGTCCTTTTCATATCCTCCCAAATCAATCCTCCCCACTAAGAGGCTTTTGGACCTCCAAAAGGTTATTATTTAGATATTAAGTGCAAGATCTTCCTCCCCACTTGTCTGGTATCTATCTAACCTATTCTATGTATTTAGATCATCACAAAAAGATGCATAATAATTATGACAATTGAAACCATATTGTTATCCATTTTCACTTTCCCACATCCTTCTGCATGTGTTACTTCATTGGCTGCACATGCAATAACATCAGCGGCAATAAAAAACAAAAATATGCTAATGACAATGAACTAGAAACATATTTGATCCTCTTGACATGTTCCCACAACAAATTCCCATGCTCCAAAAAACCTGCTTCGTTCACCTTTGCAAATATGAGAGAAAAAGTCTTTCTCAAGTTGATGAGCCTCTTTAACTACCTCGTGGTTACCCATGAAGAATCATCCTTCATATAATGAGCTCAAATGATATACTCTATGTCGTCCTTGAAAAGGTGATACCTATTTTCCTTCCTGCAGTACATAACCTTCCTATCGAACAAGTAAGGACTTACAAGCACAATTCCACAAATATCCAATGGAAACACATATAGTTAAATTTCATATAGAAATCTAGATGTAATAGAAAACCTAAGCTTACACTTTTTATTCACCTACAACTTAGTGTTGTTACATACCCATCTAAGCAGATAAGGTTTAGGATGCGTCGTTGTTTCCAAATTCATCTCCTCAACAACTACCTTTGATATCAGATTGGCTTGAGAACTAGTGTAAAACAAAGTATCTACTTTAACATGCTTGGTTACCACCCTTATGTGAAAGAGTTCATAATTCCAAAAATATCCAATGGAACTACATCTAGTTCAATTTCGTCCACAAATATAGATGTAATAGCAAACCCAAGCTTAAAATTTTCAGCCATCTGCAACATAGTTTTGTTACATACCCATCCAAGTAGACACGGTTTAGGATGTGGTATTGTTTCCAAATTCATCTCCTTAACAACTACCTTAGATATCATATTAGCTTGAGAACCAATTCCAAACAAATTAGCTACTTTAACATGCATGGTTACCACCCTTATGTGAAATATTTCATTCCTCTTTCTTGCAAAAATTGAATATGAAATAGAAGAACAAGAACCAACATGTGAAGATGATATACCTTTCAAACCCATAGTTGTGATTTGTGTCTGATCCTAGACCCTGCTAGACTGTCAATGCCACCTTCTTCTTTCCCTTTCTATCTCAGAACCATTTAGGCCTCAACTATGGATGTAGCTTCTAAAAATGATCATCAACGTGTCCCTCTTTCTTACAATGGGTAAAAGAAATTTTCTCATCGTTTTTCTTCACATAAGCTATTCTCTTTGGTTTCTTCTTCCCTTTACCTTTATATTCTTTTGACTGAATTTCCTCCATGAAGACTCCACCACCTTGTTTACCTGCTTCAATATAGGTCACTTATACACAAACCTCATCCACATTAGATGGCTTCAACAGAAAAATAGTATTGCATATATACCCATGAGAACTACCAATATACTTAAGAAGAGTCTCTTGCATATTAAACGGAATATTTAAAGTACTCCTTTGTAAATTTTTGTATGCTTTGGCCTTTATGTTGTCGCATAGATTGCCATTTTGTTATTTCCTTCTAGTCATGTTCCAAAGGATAGAATTTCTTTTTTAATGCTAACATAAATTTAAACCATGAGGAAAGAGTTTTACCTTCCTGACATGTAGTCTCCCACAATATTAGAACAGTACCTTCCAATCGAAGTGAGGCGAACTAAATTTTTACCTTCTCATCAATGATCTATTGTACACAGTAATAAAATTCCATACGACAAATCCAATTCTTAGGATTTTCAGCATTAAGCTCACCATAATAAACTAGCAAGTCAAACTTAATATCCAACTTCAACAATAGCTTCTTCAAAGTAGCTTTCCCATGAGGAGATGGACGAGGAGAATGAGGACTTGATGGAAGATAAGAAGGAAGAGGAGTATTTTTCAAATTTCCATCATGTACTTCACCTTTAACTTCCTTCTTTGATGATCTTCACTCTCTAAATTCCTTCCATTCCCAATATATTTTGTCAACTATGGCCTTCATTTCCATGAAAGCTTCACGAAAAAAAAATTAAATCGGATGTAATAGGAATTTTCTCTCTCTCATGTGATGACATTTATTTTCTTCGGGTAAAACTTCTTGATCCAATTTCTTGATTTCCTTCAACAAGCATTCCTTCAACTTGCTTGAATTTTCTCCTGGTTATCATGCACACTCACAAACCACCATCAAATATTCTCTGATACCAATTGATCTACGCTCTTTTAAAGTGACTTGGCTTGTAAAAATTTTCAAGCGCGAATGACTAAAACTTAAACCAACTTAACAATTAAAACAAGCATGAAATACTTAAATGAAGCTGCAATTTATGAAATGTAGAATATTCAGACAAAAATAAAATAAGGATAAAACCAATTGATAATGGAGTTCATCCAGTGATGACTACGTCTTCGGGTCCTTCCTCCAAGGGATTGGCCTCTTTATTGATTCATCTGAAGCTAAGCCTTAAAAATGATTATTACATCACAAAATGCCTCCAAAACTACAAGAAAACTAATCTCTATGCTACTAGGAAGTGGCCTCCAAAATGCCACTAAAAACCTCCTTTGGTTGCTACAAAATCAAGCTTCAAAAATTTCTTTGTTACAAAAACGTAGGCTTAAAAAAACTTTCAAACAGTTCTATAAAATCCTTACACCCAAATATCTTTGGCTTAATGGAAAATCTTTTTCATATTTATAATATTGGGGGTCCCCAGCCCCGGGGTCGAACCCACGAAGGTTGTAGCCCCATTCATTTCAACATATAGGAAAATAGGGCCTTCATTATGCCCGAACTGTATTAACCAAACATATTTAACAATAAAATGATTTGTGCCCCAATCACATGCATGTGGTGGCATATCCATTTGTAACCAATCAAATGAATGGCCCAATTAAAATATCTCAGTGGCATGTTGGTTATAATTGTGGTGGCATCGTTCAACATTAGTTGCATTGTGCCCAATCCCATAATGCAACATATAACCATACCCCCACAACAAACCTTTATTTTATAACTTATTATGGTATGTCGTTATTACCAACATGCTGGTTATAACCATCTGAACCATTTATATAATACATAGTTTGATATCCAAAAAATGATATTATGTTGGGTCCAATGACATGTTATCTTGTGGCACTATGACCCACGTGTGTTCATTATGATAGGTTGCATTTGATTAGCAAAGGTCCAGTCAACAGGGATATCGTGGGATCAAGCATGTGGACTTATTCCCCCTTTTCAGCTTTAGTTACAACAAAATTTTAAATATAATATCATGATGCTTCATTCTAGCATCTACCTACTAGCTTATTGGTAGAGGTCCCACCTTGTAACCTGGAGGTCATGTGTTCAAACTCTGCCAGTGAAATCTGTCAAACAAATTTTTATCCGTTGAACTTTCTACACTATTCTTGAGGTGCCACATCATGCCCTTTGATTTGGCCACGTGGTACCCTTCCATTGTTCCATGTCATGTCACATGTTGATCTGCCACATCATGCCAACTCCAACCTATGCCATGTTTCAATCCCAATGTTACCACATCATACTGCATCTGCCTTGTTACCCTATATGTACTACCATGTGTCAAGCCGATATGATACTATGTGTCAAGACATGTTTGACTTTTTGCTTGTTGGTCAAAATATTCAAACCACCATATCTTTCGCATATGGACTCCGATCGACACAATTCAAGTTGCATTGGAATTTTCTTGTTGATCTCTTCGACATGGCTCTATTTCCATTAGTTTTCGATAAATTTAAATTTTGGGCCTTTTTATATCCTCCTAGATGATATGTGGAGCACATTGGTTCAATCTGGTGCATTTTTTATACTCACATTTGAACTCTTTCTTTGGCAGTAAGGGATCAAATTTGACCTCTCTCTGTCTAATCGCATGACTGTGGTGATTTTCTAATGTGTATACTTTATGAAGTTCAAGTCTAATTGTTATACCTGAGGAATTTATTTTTCTAAAGCTTTCATTTGTAGATTTTGTATCTAATTATAACTGTATGATAGGGGAGCAGTAACTTGTGACAGAGAAATATGTGTATCAGCTTGGGTATCTAGAGTTTTATGGCATCCTATGTATGCAATGCTAACTAGAATTGTTGATTTGGCTATATGATTATTGATGATGCTAATGAGTTGCCATAGAGATACTACAAGGATGAAATTCTTTGATCACTGAATATTGTTACCAGGGATGTATTGCTAGTTGATTGTATGAAGCATATGTCTGCTGAGAGGGTATTTATGTGTTGCTCATATTTATCAGAGATAAGAGTTTTGATTTTTTTGGTATTACTCATGGCTACGTATTGATGTATTGTTGAGCACTTCATTTCTCAGATTTGTTGTTAGATATTACAAGGGGTAATATCTGAGTTGTTTGTTGATCGCAAAGTTTTATTATTGATGTATGTATGACAGAGTGAGAATATGTTGGATCTATGATGGTTGTCTGCTAAGAAGAGAATTTATATAAGTTGATGTATGTTATTGCTATGGTAATATAACAACTAGGTTGTCTTGATGACCGGATATTATTGTTGTAGTGATTTAATTGCAAAATTGAAGAAGTTTGTATTGATTTTTGAAGTTAATGTAAAAAAGAGTGGATCTAATTTGAAAATGGATGAAAGTGTTATCCGTGTTGATTAAAGGGGGTTAGTTCCTCTATCTATTTGGTGTCAACCAAACAAAGAAGCGAGTGGGTACTTCTTGTTGGTGGGTGCTGATGAAACAAAGAAGGGAGCATTGAGAAATCTATGGCATTAGAATTAGGTGATTTCTCTTCTATTAGTGACTACTTGTGAATGTTTTTACTTCTTTAGATTAGGATATTCTTCTTCTGATTTTATTAGTGTTCTTCTTCATCAAACAATAACCAATTCATGAATATAAATAGATAAGAGACACAGAATGTAGGCTATGAGCCAGGGCCAAAACCTCTCACTCTTTGAGAGGAAAACCCGTACAAATTCTTCTTATAGAGATTCCAATTGATGAATACTAAGACCAAGACCCTTGACCTATTAGCCACTCCAAGACCAATACACTAGTTCTCTATTCTTCTTCTTGACTCCTCTTCCTCTTCAACCTTCTTCAAACTGAGATCATCTCTTCAACGAACTAAATATATATTAGGCATGGCACCAGAACATGTCAATGTAAAGTCACCAAGATATGACCATTGCAGCAACATTGAAACACAGTAATACATTACTAAGGAATAGCTCCTTCAGAGCACCTGAAATGTGGCCTCTATATACCATCGAACTGTGGTTTCTTGACCAACCTGTGATCTACTACTGTGGCACCGAGATTCTCCTTCTGAAGTCTGAACTATTGTTCCTTTACTTGTCATTACCACTGTGATCCGAATTACATAGGTGAACAAAACTTCTTGAATACTCACCGAACTGTAGCCTTCACTCAAACTATGTGACTATGTTTAGGGCACTGAAATAGTCACACTGATCTTAAAGATAATTCAAACTTCTTGCTACTTCTGTTCTTCTGAAATAATAGAAGGAACTCATCTGAGCTTCACTGTGTCATCATCTGAAATTCTCTCTGTCTTTGTCTACCAAAAAACTCAAAGATATATCGAATTGTTCTATGTGCTAATGTGAAAATCCTTCACTCCTATTTATAGTGGTTTGTCCCATATATTAAGCTGACATGACATTACGAATAGATGTGTCTCCATATAAGCTAAGTCGACATGAGTTTCTTTTCTGTTTTGAGGCTGACTTCAAGAGAAAAACTAGTCCTTGTCATTGGAGGGCTTTCTAGACATATTGTAGACTCAAATACACTGTTATATCCCCAAGAAGGGTTCTTCATACATGACATAGACTCTTTGACTTTTAATGACTAATCCTAAGGCTCTCAATGGGAGCCATCTAAAATAAAATCACTTGCTCATGAAACCCATGAAGCAAGGCTTACAAAAATAATTTTATTTTCTTCATTACATCATTTACAAAAGTCATAATTACATTTCATTATGAAGACTGAACCTAGTTACACTTTTCAACGCTCCCTCTTAACTAGGGAGGTATTCATAATGGTACTTGGTCATTCTCAATCTGAAGAATTTCTCATAAGAAGAATCAAATTGGTAACCCATCTGTCTAGCATCATATCAACCAACATTGTCACATAGAAAGGCCTTGACTAACATCTTTATCCACATGATTAGAGCACAAAGTTGGTGAGACCAATGATTCATAGACATGATAATCATTGTCTCTCAAGGTACATACTCCACCCGGGTGTTCACAGAGTATGACATTCTTTGGAATATTATTATCTTGGGTAGTTAGTCCTCAAATAATATTGGTCCACTACGACTACTCTTATCTTGGATTCCCTATCTCATCCTCAAAGAGCATCGGATGCCAAATGATTACCTAATCCTCCATTCTATCTTCCCACGTGAAGACTAGAATGATGTTTCTATATCTCCCTCTAAATTAGGGAGGACATATCAGTTCCAACAATGGAATGTACTCATTCATACCAAAGGAATGTACCTAAGCTCCTTCTTACCCTAGGAATTTTCTAGTTTCTTCCAAGTAAGAAACTTGTTTTTAGGCTCCCTCTTAATTAGGAACCCCCAATAGCTCCACAACTAGCTACTTGAAGAGCTCCTTCCTTCAATGCCATGAATTTATTTGTCAAGGAGTCTTCATCTTGTGGGGCTTCTTCATAGGGCACATACCATCCATCACTTTCATCCATGTCATGTCATAATTCTTTTCATCAAAAAGTGATCCATTAGCCTTCATCTGGCCTTGCTTCATGTCGTGCTTCCTTCTTCATGCCATATTTTTTGGACAGATCTTACATCCTTCTATATGGTTCTCTTGGAAGACATCCAGAGTTCTTCCCTTGGCAGACCTACTTAAACCCATTCAAATTTTTGTTCAAGAATAAGAAATGAACACTTAAATCAAAATAACCTTTGTGATGGTCTCTCATCATGACACATTCATGTAGTTATAAACATCCTGCGTATATGTTGACACATCTCCCAAAGATATCCATTGTCAAGGGTCTCCATTTTGGGAACGGGATCCCCCAAGGACAGTTTTGGGGCTAAAAGCCCATGTTTGGGTCAAATTTTGTAATAAAATTATAAAGTCTCTGCATTTTGTGGTCACGGAGTGCGAAGGTGTCATGAGTCATAAAGGGTTGTCCGCCCTTATTTTTGTAAAGTAAAGTCGGTTGTAAAAGATCTACCCATGGTCTGCGGACCATGGGATTGTATAAAAAGAGCTAAGTAAGTAAGCTCTAAGTAGTTCAGATAAGTATTAGATAGTCATAGATCTGAGGTAAGAAGTCTAAGTTTTGGGTCGTAGCGTAGGTAGAGGCTCTGCAGCTGAGTGCGCAAAGGCCTAGGGTGGAAGTCTGCAGCTGAGTGTGCGGACCCCTGCAATTGTGTGCATAGGGTGGATAGAGTCTATAATCACTTGAAAATATCAATAAATAGAAGTATTCTGCAAATTCTGTGTCTTTGTTTCCTGTTAATGCATCTTGACCTGTTATGTATGAATTTCTTTTATAATGCTTATATGATGCGTGAATGTATGTAATTACATTGGTTAAATGAATGCAAGTAAGAACATCTATTTATGCGGTGCTACTTGTGATTGTTTAACAATATAATTAAGACACTTAGACTAGTTTGGGAATCTGCATGGTACGCTGCCCTTGCAGCGCGAAAGTACCTGAGCCGTAGGTTAAGGCTACGCGAAGATCAATCATACCTTTTCGTGGAGGTACTAAAGGGTGGAATAGAGGGCTAGTCTGGAAAGTCCTTGAACTAATTGACCTACGCGAAGGCAAGAATAGAAGGAATAAACCAACATCATGAACATCTCAAGGTGTGGAAACTTGGTTCCAGCATCCCCCCATATTGCTTTGGGTGAGACTTCGGTCCGCGCTCTGCGGGCTAATGCCGAAAGGGCCAGTAGTGTAGGGATTTGTTTTGCTAACTAATGATGAACCTGGATTAGGCCCCCATAAGCCAAAAAATGGTTCTGTTGCTGGGACCAAAATTTGCATAAGAGATGTGTGATGTCGTAACATTGGAATTCAACTAAGAAAGAGATTAGAGACTGGTTGGATAGAAAAATCCATTAATTCGTGGCGCAGGAGAACAAAAACCTGTGACTGACAAAGGAACAGTGGCTGGATAGGTACCTATATACATAGATCCACGAGATATTTTTTTTCTCCTTTCCGGTTGAGCTATACGAGTGGATCCTGAAGCTAGAAGATAGCTAAGGAAGGTGGAAACTTGACGGTCCTATTGCTTGGACCATGGAGCTAGTACAGAAATTGGAAGCATCTGAGGA
The DNA here is from genome assembly GCA_031772625.1 of Pinus tabuliformis. Classification (NCBI taxonomy): domain Eukaryota; kingdom Viridiplantae; phylum Streptophyta; class Pinopsida; order Pinales; family Pinaceae; genus Pinus; species Pinus tabuliformis. The sequence continues at coordinate 1,710,475,782 of CM062819.1, forward strand.
TAAGATCGCCCGCATTGTCGATCATTGGCTTGATCACGTCATAGGAGGATTTGTAACTGAATTCGCGGTCGATACCTCAGTCAGCTACAGCGAGGCAGAGCAGCACTTCTTCAAAGGACCACAAGGTAAGTACTTGAAATCTTTGAATACCTGGATTAAGATGCTATTGTGCGAAAATCGGGTTATGCAGCTAACTTCATGTTTGGAGCTACATGAAGTGAAAAAACTTACAAGAAAAAAGGAAGAAAGGGTCTTAAATATAGTCCATTGATTTCACCTCCGTGAGGTGACAAATAAGGGATAGCGTAAGTTTCTCTACGAAGTGCTATTCAGTTAATAAGACAAGGATTCCCACGATTGCCACCTCCACCCACACCACCTCCAAATTCACCACCATCACCTGTGACTTCACCCGTACCACCTCTGCCTCCACCGCAGTTCAGTATGGAAAATTCAATGAATATTCCTTTGTTTAAAGGCTTGGGGAACGAGGACCCGGACCAATTCTGGTTTGTTGTGAAAGTCGTATGGGAAACTTAGGGTGTTATAGATGATCACATGAAGAAGGTGACATTGGTTAGTCCTCTGCAGGATCGTGCGCTAACCTAGTACATCAAGTACTCTAATGATAACCCGAATGCTGGAGCAGTAGGCATCCAAATAGCATTGAATAGAGAATTCAATAGGCCTAAGTTTGAGGCACAGTCGATTGTGGGGTTCAAGCAAATCGTGATACAACCAGGAGAGACACCTTAGGAATTAGATCAGAGGTTGAAGTCTAAGATCCGCAAAGCTAATATGAATTTAACAGATAGAAAACATCGCGAGTGGTTTGTGGTTTCGCTCCTGCCACACTTGAGGGTTGCGCTGTCACAATAGAAGATAACGACTCAGGCTGAGGCCTTGGAGATTACAATGAGACTGCATGAAACATTGTTGCAAGACCCAAATTTGGGGGTTCAGCAGATCCATGTGTAGTTGAAAAATCTTTGCCTTGAGATGCAAAGCTTGAAGCAGGACAGAACAATCCGACCTGAGGTGCGTAAAGAGGTATGGTACCTGAAATGCAAGGGTCAGGGGCACGACAAAAACCATTACCCAGTCTTTGCGAACTACCTAGAAGAAGGAGGACCAATGCCTTTGAGGCCGGAAGCTTAGGCAGGACCAAGCGTGGGGCTTGCATTGTGGTGTGCTATATGTCAGGTAGCAGGAAAACATGCCATGGATAACTGTCATTTGCTACAAAAGTTTGTACAAACACCAGAACAACTTTTCTGCAAATACTGCAGGTCGGTAGGTCATGATGAGCACAACTACAGAGGTTATAAATTGATGTTGGATAAAACACCCACCTATAGGGTCCAAACAGAAACTCGGCCCCTTGACCAGAGCGTGGGGATGGCGCGGACAGGATTTCAGGGGCGCGGACAAGGCTAAGGCGAAGGAGGACCTGGAAGAGGTCAAGGACAGTTGATCTGCTACAATTGCAGAGGAACAGGACATTATGCCTGCGATTTCAATAACCCTACACGTCCATCATGCAAGTATTACACTCTGTTTGATCATGAAATGGAAGACTGTCCCACGCTGATAGAAAGCATACATGACAAAGGGGCACTACCACCTCAGCCGACTCAGAACCTGCAGATGATGAGATATGAGCCGCACAAAGATGATCTGAACGTGAATATAGTGCTCTGAAGTGGAATCACAATAGGAGACGACAAGGGGAAACAACCCAAAGACAGTACATGGGTTCGCAAATCTCTGGTGAAGGAGGTTGAATTCGATTTGGAGTGCGCACGTGAAACATTCATGGAAGTGAAGAAGAGCTTCGTTGAGGCCTCCACCTCAGGGAGCAAGGATAAGCCCGAATAGGTGATGGACACTTCTATTCTTACAACCATCTTGGAGACCTGCATGAAGTTACTGCACGATAGCAAGGTTGTGAAGGGGTTATAGGAGCTCATAAATAGATGCGCCAGAAACACTTCGGGCGAGCCGCGCGTAGTACGAAAGATTGGTAAGCATAAAAAAAGGACGAGATGGGAGATGAGAGTGACTGCGTAGATAGGAGAGTATGAAATGGATCAAGTTATTTTGGACCTGGGGTCAAACACGAACATCCTACCAAAGCAAACTTGGAAACGGATGGGGAGACACGTGCTGTAATGGTCTCTGATTCAACTAAGAATGACAAACTAGCAAAAGATCATCCCCATGGGGCAGCTACAGGGGGTGACTGTAGATATTGAAGGTGCGAGCATGCTAGCTCACTTCGAGATAATAGAAATTATGGATGACAGCAACCCCTACCCTGTGCTCTTGGGAATTGATTAGGCTACTGGTATGAATGGGGTAATCAACCTAAAGAAGCGAAAGATGATATTTGAGAAGAAATCGCTACGCGTAATAATACACCTAGATCCTGCTTAAGGATCGCACTATACTGAACCAGTCTGTGATTATGAGAGTGATGATGATCTGGAATGTATCTATAAGATAATAGTGTGACCAATATTGGCTAAATACAATAGCAGATGGACAAATTACATGGGATAATGAGGTTCATGCACCTATGACTCTGATGAAGAATTAGAGCACTGGCAGAATCGGTTACATGAAGTAAATACACTTAGCTGTAACATGATGACCCGGTCGCTGCATTGTGTGTCATTGGAGGTAAGAAATATGCCTACTTATGATGGCCTGAATGATGTAGATATATTTTTGGATGCGTCTAAGAAGGAGGTACCAGAAAAGCAATGCTTCCAGGTGTTGGGCTAGGCATTGCGCGCTATGCCTGCAAGATGGTGGGGTATTCACAAGGGAAGCTTTGATGATTGGAGCGAATGTAAGAGGATGATGAGAACACGCTTTGGAAAGCTAAAGGTGTGAATAACAGACAAATATGATGGGCAGGATGATTTGCGCATGCAATTGACCAAATGGACTCAGGCTTATGGAGAGAAGCCCCACCTTGAATGGGTGCACTTGTTCTGTCACACCAAGGATGTCGTCCCGATGAACTGGTACGTAGAAACAGAGCTCTGCCATGGTACAGGTGAATGGGATATTCTACGCGAAGGATTCATAATGACATTCAGTTTTGAAGACGGGTTTGACTGTATTGATGAGGCGCTACAAGAGGTGAAAGCAACAATCTTTAGGATACCACAAGATCCTTTGGACCTGGTTCAGCCTGAGTGGGCTACTCAGCTGAGTCACGCGCTGGAATGCTATAACATGACCATTGAAGAAGAAGATGAGGATCTGCGAAAGATTAACATCCCTGAAACAGAAGGCCACCGTGAAGTTGAAGGACCGCAGATTGAGAGTCCTGATATAACTGTGCCACTGAAAATGAAACAAGTAAACATTGTACAGAGGCAGAGCCCAAATTCATGAAGATTTGAGACTACTGGGACGAAGCAACGGTTGATAAGGTCACTGAGTTTCTCCGCGAATACCAGGATTTATGCCCCACCAAGTTTACGAATCTAAAAGGGATAATCAGAGACCTAGGTGTTATGAAGATCATGTTGAAACTCAACACACAGCTGGTTAAGAAAATACCTACCATCTCAATCCGAAGTATAAGGAGAAGGTCTGCTTAGAGCTAGACAAGATGCTAATGGCAGGCATCATTGAGCCTGTGGAAGAATCCGATTGGGTAAGCCCCATGATGGTACAAGAGAAGAAGCAGAAGGATTAAATAAGGATATGCGTGGATCTCAGAAAGTTGAATGACGCTTGTGTACATGGTCCTTTCCCGACTCTGTTCATGGACAAGGTGTTGGACAATGGTGGACAGGTAGCAAATTCCTTCACTGATGGGTTCTCTAGGTAACATCAGATCAAAATCGCACCGAAGGATAGGAGCAAGACAACCTTCATGACTGAGTGGGGTTGTTTTCAGTACACAGTAACGCCGTTTGGGTTGAAGAATGCGCTTGCAATTTCCTTGCATGTAGTCATTGCTACATTCAAGGAATTTATTCATAAGTTCCTGAAAGTATACTTTGATGGTTGGATTGTGTTTGGGCTAGTGAAACGCCATGTAGCAAGCTTACGCCTAATGTTGGATACCTATCGAAGATACCTGGTCGCGCTCAATCTGAAGAAGTGTCTATTTTGTGTTGCCTTTCGGGACCTTGATGGGTCATGTGGTTTGCAGATAGGGACTAATGGTAGACCCCGCGAAGATCGTAGTGATACTGAACTTGAAGGCGCCAAGGAGTGTGAAATAGCTACACACTACCCTATGACATATGGGATATTACAGAAAGTTTATCAAAGGCTATGCCCAGATCACTGCGTCTATGGAAAAGTTGTTGAAGAAGGATGTCACATTCTACTGGAATGAGGACTGTAAGAAGAGCTTGGATGTATTGAAATAAAAGATGGTCACCGCGCCAATTTTAGTCTTCCTAGATTGGGAGAAGGGGTTTCATGTACACGTCAACATGTATTGTATAGCGCTGGGAGCAGTACTGACACAGGCTGGTGGAGAAGACTTGTACCATCCTATAGCATTCGCAAGAAGAAGGTTACCTGAGGTAGAGAAGAACTATTCCACCACCGAGCGTGAAGGGTTAGCCATGGTATGCACGCTCCATAAGTTTAGACACAACTTGCTGGGAGGCCATTTTAAGATGTACACATATCATTCCGTGTTGAAATACCTAGTCAATAAGCTTGTGTTGGGGGGGAGAATCTGCAGGTGGTTTTTATTGTTCCAGGAATATGATTTTGAGGTTATTGTGAAGCCTGGACGACTGAATGTGGGACCAGACCATTTGTCGTGCATCGAAACAGGGGAAGAGCCCACTAATTTGGAAGAAGGATTGCCTGACGCACAACTATTTGTAGTGCGCGTCGCAGATGGTCATTTTGAGGATATCATACACTTCCTAACGACAGGGACTACCCCAGAAGGATACACTGTCCAACAGAAGAAGAAATTAGTGGTATGCGCGGCAGATTTTTCTGTCATTGCTAGGCATTTGTACAAACTGGGGTCTCATGAGATATTGCGATGATATGTACCCGAGTTTGAGAGAACCATCATCCTCATGGACGCTCATGGGGGCGCCGCGGGAGGACATTATGCAGGGAGAGCGACCGCGCAAAAGATTCTACGCGCAAGGTTGTGGTGGCCAACCCTCCATCGGGATTCAAAATCTTACTACAAAGCGTGTGATGTGTGTCAAAGGATTGGCAGACCATCGTGGAGGGATGAAATGCCCCTGAATCCATAGATGACATTACAACCCTTTGAGAAATGGGCAATAGATTTTGTGGAACCCATTCAGCACCAAGGAAAAATGGGAGCGAGGTACATTATCACCGCAACGGAGTATTTGACTCGTTGGGAAGAGGCGCAGCCTATGAAGGATTGTACAGGCACGACTGCTACAAAGTTCCTATTTGAGTATGTACTAATGCGATTTGGTTGTCCAAAGATTTTGATGAGTGATTGCGGTACGCACTTTCTGAACGAGACAATCAATGCGCTGACGGAGGAATTTAAGGTATATCACCAGAAGAGCACACCTTATCACCTGCAGGCTAACGGGACGGTGGCAGCATTCAATAAAGTATTGGAGAATGCACTGACCAAGGTTTGCAACGCTCAACGAAGTAATTGGGACCTACGTATACCTGCAGTACTATGGGCCTATTAGATGACATGCAAGAAGTTGACTGGACAAACTCTGTTTAGGCTTGTCTATGGTGTTGAAGTGGTAATGCCTATGGAATATATGTGCCTAGTCTGTGCATAATGGCGCTTATGGGTATGACGGATCGTGAAGCCCTGGAGGAAAGGCTTGCACATCTAGATGAGCTTGAGGAAGAGAGATTTCTAGCCTGATTTCACCAACATGTCCAAAAGCAGCGCGGAAAATCATGGCATGATCGGCACATTAAACTATGCACCTTTAAGGTAAATGACCTGGTTTTGTTATATGACAGTAAGTTTGATGAATTTCCAGGGAGATTTAGAATGCACTAGTTAGGGCCCTATGTCATTAAGGAGATTACCAACGGAGGAGCGATGCAGCTGGTCAAATTGAATGGAGATCCCTTCCCAAGAAAGGTGAATGGTAGTCAACTGAAGCCATACACTGGCAATCCAACCATGTGACTAAATGAAGGTAGCACAATCTTAGCTCTCCAGGCTGCTGAAAGGAGGTGCGAGACTATAAACTACACTGCTCGAGTTGGGGGGTTGTGCGATTGGAGGATTGTGCAAAGCATGGAAGTGTCAAAGGGTTCACAACAGTGCGAAGGGAGCTGCGCTACCCAGGGAGAAATCACGCAGGTCGGCCGGAAAGTGACCGTTAAAGTCACTGTTCATGATTTGACGGTAGAAATGCGGCCAAATAGAGCGGGCGCCCGACATTTAAGACGAAATTTATGGGTCATATCCTTGAAGATCTGTCACCAATCTGGCATTAATGAACCGAATTTAGGGGGAATGGTTGGATTTGAATTCAAAATGCCCTATAAATTACAAGTGGTTATCCAATGAAAAACACTTGGCATTTTGAGAATTGAGTTGTTGAGATTTCAGGCACACATGGATCGAGAATTCTTCGAGGCTTTGAAAGTGACTCTAGCATTTGTAAACTTACCAGAGATGTCGCGAGCACTGTTGGAAAGCGTTATGTCGTCACCCACAGAAGCTATAGACACCGAAGTAGAGGAATTGGTGCCAGAAGTTGAGATGGAGGTAGAATTCGTTGCTCCAAAGGTTGTCGAGGTACTAGCCGAAGTCCCTAAATCACCAAGAACACCGAGACCAAAGCCGACCCCAACCAAGGAGACCGTGAAGGATAAAAAGGGCAAGAAGCCTTCCATACCAATGCGCACATCGCCAAGAAGAAACCCATCGAAGCCCACTACACAGAAGAAGGGCAAAGCCGTAAATTTGGAGCTGGAGGAGGAAGACATTGAAGACATCTCAATCGATGATGAGGAGGTGGGAGTCGAAGTAGAGGAGGTTGAAGCCCAGGGTGCGGACCCTATTACTTGGTTGCTTGAGTATGTCCCTCCGCACAAGGCCAATACCAAGGTGTCGAAGGACATCTATGAGAGAAAGACCCCCTTGCAAACCCCTCTGCTGCCAGATGAGATTGTTTTTGATAGACCACACTTGGCATGGGTGCTGCTGCCAAAACTTGAGGACTGGGACTTGGTTGATCATGAAAAGTTCCCACACCTAGCGACCGAGTAGTTGATGCACTACATCATTGATACAAATACCGGAATGACTGCATTGGAGCCTCGGAGGTGGCTCAGAGGAGTGGAAAAGGCAGGGTTGCTCAACCTGCTTTGGGTGTCGCACTACAACTGCACCCTAGTGATAGTATTGGTCATCAAGAAGCTGTTTTTCTTTGAGGAGCTAATACCCATCACAGCTAGATTGATTCATAGGATAACGTGGTTGCCGTGTACAGGAGAGAATCTGGCCATGATATTTGGCAGAAAAGGTGGTGAGCAGTTCCTCATGGAGTCTATGAAAGAAAAGTTTAAAGTGGTGAAGAAGCCGTGTGGATATGCTATATCCAACATCTGCAACCCTGTTGTAAAGGTAGCCACATAGATATTAGCAGGGAAAGTGATGAGGAAGTGTCACACTGATGAGGTGTTGGCACCTGTCGCTGTGCTAGCAACCTAGTGCACCGAAGGAGTCCAGTTCAACTAGTCGAACTACCTTCACAAAGAGTTCCTAGCAAACTGCTGCGAAGCGCAGGAACTCAGCAATACGTTCCACTACACGTGGCTCTTGCTGTCAATTGTGTTGGTAGCATGCAAGCTGTCAGAGGACATCCAGTTCCCTTCAGTCACACCAGACCTCCTAGAAGCAGCGAAGTACACTTCACTGTGGGTGACCAAGGACACGCAGCACGTCAAGGATAGCAAGATCTTCTGGATCTTGATGGAGATGAACATTCGCATGGCCATCAATCGCAAACCACGATTTTCGCCTACGGTGTACGCTAACCTACAGGGCTACGCAAAATTTAAAGCAGACTTTCATCATGTATCTATCAGGGTGTGGAAGGACCTTGCACAGAAATGGTATGACTTGCCTTATCTGGCAAAGGATGACGCCATTGACATGGTACTTGATCAATGGCTGGCAGAGTGGCGCGCTACAACAGACTTGGTGATGGGAGGAAGTAAGTCCCCCTGCAGAGAAAGAAGGAGGAGGCCAAGCTCAAGATGACATAGCTGGCTGAAAAGAGGAAAAAGGAGGTCATTGATAAGGCCTAGGCAGAGTGCAAGGCCACGCAACAGACAGCAAAGTAGATAGGTGGGACAGAGTGAGGCTCTGACAAAGGCATGAGGTCGCCTTCACCTGAGACAGAGGAGGAGACATACAAGCAGCACAACGCGGACCCACAAGAGACGTCCGCCCACATCAAGCACCCAAGGAAGAAATCAAAGGCTACCAAGACATCATTGGACCCTATCATGCTAACAGACGGTGATCTGCACGATATCGATGACACGGTGCGGGATGTCACTGCTGAGGCCCTGCAACAAGTTGAGCAGTAGTAGCAAATAATCCTGCAGGCTATCCAAACAGGTTTGTAGGAGTTTCAGACCCGTGCGTTACAGGATGGCATGGTGTCCACCAGCCTAGCTATCTACACTTCAGAGGTTGTCGAGATGCTACGCGCGAAGGCCTCCAGTGCGATAGTGCTGCCTAATGGAGCACTGACCACTGAGAAAGAAGCTGACAAGACCACTTTCAACACCCTAAAGGGAGTAGGGTTGAATCTAGCAACACTCCCTAGTGAAGCGCTCCACCCCTTGCAAGATGGAGTGATTGCAAAACTAAGGGTCCACGAGCATTGTGCCCTCTAGCTGATTAGTGAATAACAGATCAACAATGAGCAGATGGCACTACAACGAGACTCTTCCATCACCGTTGTGGCCGAGGTGACCAATCAGAACAAGCACATTATCCAGGTCATCGAGGAGGCATGTTGAATGGTCCCAGAGTTCGCCATTCCTAAGGAGCGCATTCGCAAGCTGGCTACGAGGGTGCGCGACACTCGTACTGACATGGCGAGGGTTTAGTTGGAGTTGAACCTACAAATCACGGAGTTACAGTTGAAGGCCCAGCCTTCAACTCCGCCAGAAGTGAAGGAGCAGCAGGCGATCGCTGTCACAGAAGCAGTAGTGGTGGTGGATAGTGTAGTAGCAGACTGCACGCAACTTTTTGAGAAGTCGTTTGAGGTCCTGACAAGCTTACAAGAGGACCCCAACGTACAACGACTAGATACGGAAGCACGCGAGCTACAACAATGCTATGATGAGGTTAAGGGCATAGCGCGAACCTTCGTCCTAACACAAAGACTAGCAAACCTGCAAGAGGCCAAGTAGTTGAAAGAACAAGTGGATGCAGCACTGCACAAGGAAGCAGTGTTAAAGGCACAACTGAAGCCTTGATTGGATGAGGCTTACATGGTGATAGGATCTATTGAAGGCAAGCTTGTGACTCTACAAGTGACTCAGTAAAGGCCTCAAGATGACATTTCAAGAGCAGTGACCGAGCAGATGGTCGAAGACGCAAAGCAGGCAGCCACACAATGCACAGCTGAGGTTGTGGTCATACGGGTCGAGCTGTAAGGTCTTCACGCAAAGATCTTCGTGCATGCCTAGCGACTCGAGGGTGAGTCACGATGTTTGTGTTGGGGTCCTGTTGGGAACAAGATCCCCCAAGGATAGTTTTGGGGCTAAAAGCCCATGTTTGGGTCAAATTTTGTAGTAAAATTATAAATTCTTTGCATTTTGTGGTCACAGAGCGTGAAGGTGTCATGAGTCATAAAGGTTTGTCCGCCCTTATTTTTGTAGAGTAAAGTTAGCTGTAAAAATATCTACCCATGGTTCGCGGACCATGGGATTGTATAAAAAGAGCTAAGTAAGCTCTAAGTAGTTTAGGTAAGTCTTAGATAGTCATAGCTCTGAGGTAAGAAGTCTAAGTTTCAAGTTGTAGCGTAGGTAGAGGCTTTGCAGCTAAGTGCGCAGAGGCCTAGGGTAGAATTCTGCAGCTAAGTGCGCAGACCCCTATAGCTGTGTGCACGGGGTTGATAGAGTTTGTAATCACTTGAAAATCTCAATAAAGAGAAGTATTCCGCAAATTTTGTGTCTTTGTTTCCTGTTAATGCATTTTGACATGTTATGTATGAATTTCATATATAATGCTTATATGATGTGCAAATGTATGTAATTATGTTGGTTAAATGAACGCAAGTAAGAACATCTGTTTATGCGGTGCTACCTGTGGTTGTTTAACAAGATAAGTAAGATACTTAGACTAGCTTGGGAATCTGCACGGTACGCTGCCCTAGCAGCACGAAAGTACCTGAGCCACAGGTTAAGGGTGCGCGAAGATCAATCGTACCTTTTCGCGGAGGTACTGAAGGGCGAAATAGAGGGCTAGTCTGGCAAGTCCTAGAACTAAGTGACTTGCGTGAAGGTAGGAATAGAAGGGATAAACTGACATCACAACCATCTCAGGGTGCAAAAACTTGGTTCCAACATCCCCCCATACTGCTTCGGGTGAGACTTCGTTTCGCGCTCCGCGGGCTGATGCCGAAAGGGTCAGTAGTGTAAGGATTTGTTTGGCTAACTAACATTGAACCTGAGTTAGGCCCCCACAAGCCAACACTCCATATTTTTCAGACTTCCATGAGTCTTCATATCTTTCCGGGAGATTTCCTAGTCAAATCTTTCTTGGTCTTCTCGATGTTGATTTCCTTACCATGGTTTCGTATCTCACGATCTCTTCCTTCCTTTCACACATTCCAAAAGCTTCCAATCAAAGTTCCTTAATTGTATTCAACCACCTCATACTAAATATGAGGACATATTATGTTGATTTCATCTAGTGTGACCTATGCCTTCTTGCATCCTTTTAGAGAAGGAGATCATTTTCCTTTGATCATGTTTCTCAAGATAAAAGTAGTGATCCATGTTACCTGCAACCATACGACATGACATTATAGTATTAAATACAAGAATACACACCTCATTTACCTTTAGTTCATATAGGCTTCTTTCAACAACTTCCTTGATTGAAAATATCTTCAACCCCTTTATCTGCTACATATATTATGTCATCATACCATCATCCCATGAACTTCACAAGTTGGAGTTCCTGATGAAACACTTGCTTCCTCTCTAGATTAGTGAACCCTCCAATGAGGATTCCATCAGAGAATCTTGAGGATATTGTATATCCCTATCTGGCAGATGTTTCCTTTTTGTCTTGATGTATGATGAGCCTTGTCTTGCATAACTTCTTCCTTTCCTTAAGTTTGCAATGAGGTTCCCAAGAGCTATATCCTTCATATTTTATTTTCCATGGATTTTGTTCTGTATGTCCTTCATGATTCCCTATGGTGATGTCACGAGCTCTTCTTTCTAATTCTTCCATGATGCCACAATGCATCTTATTATTTATTATAGCCATATCCCATAAAACGTTTAGGAGCTATGACAAGACCTTTTGTGAGGGAGACTATCTCAACATAGTAGAGATCTCTTACTTCCTGTTTTCTTGGACTTCTTCTCTTCGACTCCACTTCTTTGGTAATATGGGCTTCTTATATTCCTCTTTTGATATTGCCTCTTTTGGACAATCTTTCCTGTAATGTCCATAATTTTACATCCATAGCATTGAATCTTAGTTACTCTCTTCTTTCTTTTCCGAGGAACAAATTTTCCAAACTTCCCTTTCCTTCCTACAAATGTTTGAGTCCTTTAACCTTCAACACTTTTTCCCTCAACTTGTCTTCTTCCCTCTTGCATAGAAACCACAAGTTGTTGAATGAGGTAAATTTCTTATCCTCCTGGATATTTTTTACCTTGTTCACCAATTAGTGCATTTACAACAATGATGATTATCTTTTCTTTTCTTTTCTTTTTGAGTTTTTTCTTGGAGTATCCATAATAGAAACCATATTTGTCAACGTTTCGAATCCCAACATGGATCCATCATTAGGACCAATCTGAATGATGATATAAGAAGAGCTATGAGATAGGATAAATAGTTTTAAAGGTCGGCTGATAACTTCTAATTTCTATATATATATATATATATATATATATATATATATATATATATATATAATCATACTCATTAATAAATTGCTTCTTTTTTATTTTTTACTTTAATTTATATTTTAACAGATTTTTATTAGTTGAATAATTAATTAATTGGAGGCTTTTTTTAATGAATTTAATATTAGCTGATTTTATTAATTTGTTCCTTAATTCTTTAAAAACTAATTTTATTCTAAAAATCATTATCATAACATAAATAAATAAATTATTATTATTAATATTTTAATAATAGTTAATTAATTGAATATAGTTTGATTTAATTTTTATATAAAGTAATTTTTTATAATTAGTTAATAATAATTATTAATATCATAAAATTCTTTTTTAATCTTTATTTTAATATTTTTATGATAATTATTATTATAAAAATTCAATAATTATTATTATTAAGAATTATAATTTATTTTCAAATTATATTAAAAATTAGTTAATAATAATTATTAATATCATAAATTTCTTTTTAATCTTTATTTTGATATTTATTTTATTTTATTTTTATGATAATTATTATTTCATTTTTTTTTAATAATAATTATTATTAAGAATTATTTAGGCTATTATCACGACAATTACTCAAAAATTTCAGAATGAAGATAGCAAGAAGAGTTGTCACATAGCTCTTCTTATATCATCATTCAGATTGGTCCTGCTGATGGATCCCTTTTGGGATTTGAAAGGTTGACAAATATGGTTTCTACTGTGGATACTCCGAGACAAAACTCAAAAGAAATGAACCACAGATGCCTAAAATCCATAAACATTTCCCTGTACGGAGGGAGATACATGGAGTGAAACTATTTTACTCGAAAATTTCAGAATGAAGATAGCAAGAAGAGCTGCTCACATAGCTCTTCTTATATCATCATTCAGATTAGTCCTGATGATGGATCCCTGTTGGGATTCGAAACGTTGACAAATATGGTTTCTACTGTGGATACTCCAAGACAAAACTCAAAAGAAATGAACCACAGATGCCTAAAATCTAGAATCATTTCCATGTACGGAGGGGATACATGGAGTGAAACTATTTTCCTCGAAAATTTCAGAATGAAGATAGCAATAAGCACTGTCACATAGCTCTTCTTATATCAACATTTAGATTGGTCCTAATGATGGATCCCTATTGGGATTCAAAACGTTGACAAATATGGTTTCTATTGTGGATACTCCAAGACAAAACTCAAAGGAATGAACCACAGATGCCTAAAATCCATAATCATTTCCCTGTATAGAGGGGATACATGGAGTGAAACTATTTTACTCGAAAATTTCAGAATGAAGATAGCAATAAGAGCTATCACATAGCTCTTCTTTAATCATCATTCGGATTGGTCCTGATGATGGATCCCTATTGGGATTCGAAACATTGACAAATATGGTTTCTATTGTGGATACTCCGAGACAAAACTCAAAAGAAATGAACCACAGATGCCTAAAATCCAAAATCATTTCCCTGTATGGAGGGGATACATGGAGTGAAACTATTTTACTCGAAAATTTCATAATGAAGATAGCAAGAAGAGCTGTCACATAGCTCTTCTTATATCATCATTCGGATTGGTCCTAATGATGGATCCCTGTTGGGATTCGAAACGTTGACAAATATGGTTTCTACTATGGATACTCCGAGACAATACTCAAAAGAAATGAACCACAGATGCCTAAAATCCAGGATGATTATCTTCTTATCATCACTCCCAGATCTTGCAGTTGAGATCTTATGAAGATATCCCTTCATTCTTTGATACCTTCAACTTTGTGTATAACAAATATAAGTTATGTGACCTTCTTTATCACATCTTCAAAGAATAGTCTTACGAGCTTATCATATACATCTCTTTGTTGTCTCCAATATTGCTATATGAGGGGACCTTTAATAAGAATTCTTTTCCATGAATTCAAAGGATACCTTTTCCATTGATGTGTTCAATGACTTCAATTTATTTGAGGACTATGTCTATCCTCCTTTTTCATGCAAGGAATTTTGATGACCCAACGATCTTATAGATCTCCTTGCAAACAAGAAGTCATTGTACCAAATTTGATTAAAGAATGAAAGATACTTACTTGACAAGTGAATATGAAATCCTCATCTTGATCACTTTGACATTACGAATAGATGTATCTCCATATAAGCTGAGCCGACATGAGCTTCTTTTCTATTTTGAGGTCGACTTCAAGAGCAGAAGTAGTGCTTGTCATTGGAGTGTTTTCTAGACACATTATAAACTCAAATACACTGTTATATCCCCAAGAAGGGTTCTTCATACATGACATAGAATATTTGACTTTTAATGACTAATCCTAAGGCTCTCAATGGGAGCCATATAAAATAAAATCACTTTCTCATGAAACCCATGAAGCAAGGCTTACAAAAATAATTTTTTTTCTTCATCACTTCATTTACAAAAGTCAAAATTACATGTCATTATGAATACCGAACCTAGTTACACTTTTCAACAGGGAGTGGGTGCATCTTGCTGGTGAAAGAAGGGAGTGGGTGCTTTTTGTTGGTGGGTACCAATGAAGCAAAGAAGAGAGTGGGTGCTTCCTACTAGTGGGTGTTAGCAAAATGGAGAATGGAGTGGGTGCTTCCTACTAGTGGGTGTTAGCGAAATGGAGAATGGAGTGGGTGCTTCCTACTAGTGGGTGTTAGCAAAACAGAGAATGGAGTGGGTGCTTCCTACTTAGCGAACTTATGTAAAGAAGAAATTGAGAAGAGAAGAAGAAGAATGGTGTTTCTCCCTTTATGGGTTTTCACCTTGAAAATTTATGTCTTCTGTGTTACTGATGTGATATGCTTTATGATTCTTATGTTTTTTTTCTCATGCATAGTATTGATATTGATTTGATTTTAAAAGATTTGAAAAATATTAACAAGTAAATTTGTATTGATTCACCCCCCTCCCAATATAAACAATATTTCTACATTATTTTCTGACTGCACATTCCAAATTATCTTCAGGTTTTATTCTCAATCAATATCTTGAACTTTGTTGAACTGATTTTGTTTTGATATGCATGTCAATATATCCTAATTTGCAGTTTAACTACATGTTTTAATTTTGGTTATGCTTTGTCGTAACTAGTGTCGTCAATTTCTTTAATCTTTGTATTCTCTTGCTATTAAATTACCAAATTTAATCAAAGTGAACAATTAGATTAACTTAGTTATGTTTGTTTTTATAATGCTTCAATACTTCATTCTACATGATGTATTGATTTGTAGCTTAGCTTTGTGTTTCTCAGTATGTTTAAATTTCAGTTTTTTTGTCTTAACTGTTGCTTCTATGTGTTTTCAATTGATCAATCAATTATCTCATGTTGCAACTATTTTTTACTCTTGACCTTCATGTAAACATCACATGTTGCATGTACTAAACATGCAAACTCCATATGTCGCATGCAACTCACATGCATGCCTTGCATATCACATGAAATCACCATGTGAACTATGCATGTCGTGTGTAATTCACATGCATGCCTTGCATGTCACATGAAATCAACATGAAAACTTCGCGTCGCATGCAATCAACACACAAACTTCGCATGTCGCATGCAAATCACATGCATGTCTTTCATTTTACATGTAATCTACTAATATATTCTCCATAAACCATCTTTGACATCAATGACAACTCTTTGCTAATTCTCTTCACTCATTCACATATTTGAGCTAGATGATTATCATACTCAATGTTAATAAATGATTAATTAAGAATCAAACTAGAATAATGAAGATGTATGATACATGTTAACAATTTAGTATTGAAGTTAAAAGAGTGGAAATTTAGATTTATTAAAAACTCTTAAGTTTACAAAAGTTTTAATCAATATATGTTGAATTAGGTTTTAGTCATCATGGAATGAATGCCATGTTATTAGTTTGAGCATCATATTTCAATAAATTCTCTTTTACCATGGAACATAAATTATATGTATTGATGATATAAGAAATGTTCTATTATAATTATAAGTTGTTTAACGACAAAAATAATAATAATAATAACAACTTTTGGGGTAGCTCAATTGGCAAGCGTTGTGAAAATGAAGCGTTATGTATTAAGAGATTTGAGGTATTAAGATTTTAATGGACATTAATATAGTCATTAATAAACAAAATATTCACATCACATTAATACTCAACATGGTCAACCATAGTCATCATGGTTGACCATGGTTGATGACAATCATTTATAGATAAACATTGACAAAGAAAATCAACATCACAATGTGACAAACAATCTCAATTCCATAGTGTGATTAATAATAAATTATGTGATATTGAGATAACACGATGTCATGAACAAAAAATGACATTGTAATTAGAAAAAAACATGATATTGCAATGTGATGAACAATAAATGACATCTCAATGTGATGAACAACAAATGACATTGAAATGTGATTCAACAAACAATGTTGAAATGTTATAACATCGAAATGTGACAAATAACAAATGTTGTGACAATGTGACGAAAAACAAATATCATTACACAATGACTAACAACAAATGAAGTTTCAAAGTGATGAAAAACATACAATGTGACAACGTGGCGAACAACAAATGTATTCATAACTGGACAAAAAAATGATATTGCAATGTAATGAACAAATATCAAATTCATAATGTGACAAACAACACCATTGTCAACCATGGTCAACCATGATCAACTCTTGGTTGACCATGTTAACACACAATTAACCATTGTCATCCTTGGTCAAGCATAGTCAATGATAGAGAACATGTTTAAGATGGCCAACCATGGTCAACTAAGGTCACACATGGTCAAACCATGTTTAAAAATTGTGTACATGGTCAACATGGTTAACTATGGTGAATTTTTCTTAACCATGGTCAAACATGATCAACCATAGTTGAAATATGCATCATAATCAACCATGGTCAACTGTATTCATCTACAGATAAACACTGATAATCGTTGTCAACCATGTCCACTCATAGTCAAACATATGTTGACCATAGTCAATAATTGTAACATCCTCCTCCCACATCTACCCAATTAATCGGCCAACTGGGGTAAAATTGCGATGAGAGGCTACTATGATCAGATTCAACCTCCTATGTGACCTTAAGGAAATGGAATCAATGAAAACACAACATACAGACCTTCCCATCAGCTACGGGACCCCTGAGAACCATCCAAGCACTTCAGGTAGCTTGCCCTTGGGTCCCACTGAAGTTTTTGATCACTTGACCTTTGGACGCTCTCATGCTATAGGCCTGCCAGCGTCCAAGAGGCTCTAGACGCTCTCATGCTATAGGCATGCCAGCATCCAGGGACTATTTTCAAATTCTGTGCCAGCATCCCCGTGATTTAAGCCACTTTTTCAGGCCCAGAGCTCAAGTCACTACCAAAAATTGAATGACATCTTCAGAACAAGAAAATAATAGGGAAACAATGATGCAAAACCAAAAAGTTGAATAATCCCTTAATCAGATCCCTACTAGCCATGACAGGCATTTTGTCAAACAGATCACAAATATGTAATCTACAGGTGTAAACAACATATTTAAGCATAGGGATCTCATACTTATCTTAGAATCGCTAATAACCATTGTTCCCTCATATCATTTGCTACATTATCCTCTATTAGGTCTTATATACATTGTCCATTAATTTACAAGAAAAAACATGATGAGATCCATACATAGCCACTGTCATAAAACACATACATGACCAGCATAATAGCACCAGAAATACCAATGAAATCATGGCCATATTATCCACATATAAATCAGTATGATACTCATAGAAATACAAGGAGAAATAACCTTTCATTAATGATGCAAAATCTAAACCTGGGATGGGACTACCGTGTTCCACCCGACCATAGAATGGCTGAGCCAAATATCTCTTCAACCATTCACCCCCATGCCATATTCTAAGCATGAATGTGGGACTCAAACCAAAAGAACCAACCATAAATACCGAGGCTAAACCACCTCACCCTAATTAATAGAAACTAGGCGTTACCATAATCCATCCCGGATCACTAGGCAAACACAATAAACATTTCATAACAGGCTTTACCATGATCTCCACCCGATCACTAGGCCAAAACAAGCATGGATGCCATCGGATTTCTGCACCTACACGTGAGGAAATTTCTTGTCTCCTAGTCTCTCAGGCTTTACCGCAATCCAGACCTAGATTACTAGGCCCTAAACCGAGATCCACTCTCCAGGCTTTACCGCATATCCCAAACCCGGGATTACTAGGCCTAATGGAGAGCAAACCACCTCTTGGATTTACCGTATATCCTACCATTCACCAACAAGGATTCCTAGGCCCACCAAGGCAACACAATCCTGGCTTTACTGCAAGCCATAATCTACCTCAAGGGTCACTAGGCCAATAACTTTTTAGTGATCCACAGTCTGGTTCAGGGACAACTAGGCCATGTTCTCTATCATTCAGAGATCCACCTCACTCAACTTCAAACCCATCTAGCAATCCAGCTCAACCAAAACATGAGAACCCATCACACCATGGCTATCCGGAAATGGCAAGGCTAGGCTGGAAAACACTGTTACACCTGGAAAAACCCATGCCATAACAGCAAAAGAACCACATGCAATACCATGCATGCCAAATCTAGTAAGGAAAATACACATGCAAATCTATACCTGCTATTGGGTTGTGTTATATTCTTTCCATGTAGATAACAAGGGGTTTAAGGGGCACCCCACTTTATGGGGTCCGGGGCAGTGCCCCGGAAAATTTTGGTTTTGGACCCTATGTTAGGTTGCGCGGACCCACCTATGGTTTTGTGCATGATTTTCGCACATGTTTTTTGGACACGATGGTTTTTCGGTCCATGGTATTGGACGCGATGGTTTTCGGTCCATGGTATTGGATGCTTTGGCATGTATAAATATGTATTATAACATTGAAATGAGCATAATGAAAAATCAAGTTGGTAATCCTGGTTTTGGGATCCAGGGGAAAATCTCTGTGTATATGTGTTTTATGTGTTCTTCTCTCGCATTATTTATTTTATGTGTTTTAGAATTTGTATGCAAGTAATTTCTGTATGGGGTTAAAACCTACATTTGGTATCAGAGCATATTTGGCTTCAAGGGGATGCCTTTGTTGCTGAGGGGTTTCACTCGGGCATGTGGTAGACCCTGTTCAGTGGGAGATCTACGAGATCGATTCTGGTGGTGAAAGAAGATGGTGAGCAGTGGAAAGATAGAGATTGAGAAATTTAATGGTCAGAGTTTTGAGTTTTGGAAACTCAAGATGGAGGATCTGTTGGTAGATAAAGATCAATGGATCACGGTAGATCCGGGTACTAAACCAACGGGAGTGTCTAATGAAGAATGGAAGAAGTTGGATCGGAAGGCAATGAGCGCAATACGATTGTGTGTCTCAGATTCAGTATTGCTGAATGTATCAGGGGAAGCTACAACAAAGGCTTTGTGGGACAAGTTAGGGACTTTGTACCAATCTAAGTCTCTAGTGAATAAACTGTTCCTGCGGAAAAAGCTGTATAACCTGAGGATGAAAGATGGAGACTTGGTGACAGAGCATCTGAATGCATTTAATACTGTGGTAAGTCAGTTAGCATCTGTTGATATTAAAATTTCAGATGAAGATAAGTGCATCAGTTTGTTGTGTTCTCTACCAAATTCGTGGGATAGTCTGGTTATTGCAATATGTAGCAATGCAACTACCTTGCAGTTTGATGAAATAGTCTCAGCCTTGCTCATAGAGGAGATGAGACGAAAAAATATGGAGAGCCAAAATGGTGATGCCTTGTCTGTACGAGGACGGTCCCAGAACAGAAACAAAAATAATTCGTCGAGTGGGAGATTTAAATCTAGAGGGAGATTTGAATCTCCAGGAAAATCGGTAAATGTGGTGTGCTGGAAATGCGGAAAGGAAGGCCACTTCAAAAGGGACTGTAAATCTAAAGCTCCTGACAAAGGAAAGGGATCTGATGAGGCTCCTTCTGCAGAGGCGAAAACCACCTCAGATAAAGGTGGGGATGTGTACTTGGCTTCTTCAAGTACACATGTAGATCATGAGGCATGGTTGATTGACTCAGGTGCATCCTTTCACTTCACTCCCCATAGAGAGTGGTTCTGTGAGTATGAGAAATATGATGGTGGTGATGTCTTCTTGGGGGATGACAGGAAGGCTAGAATCATTCGTCGTGGAAAATTAAAGTTGAAGCTACAAGGTGGAAGGGTTAGAACACTTCCGGGTGTTCTACATATTCCTGCATTAGCCAGAAATCTGATTTTTGTTAGTAAGATGGATGATGTAGGTGTAAAAACAGTGTTCAATAAGGATACCTGCAAGATGGTTCAGGGAGCACTGGTATTGATGCAGGGAGTTCGGATTAGAACTCTGTACAAGCTGCAAGGTAGCACTGTTGTTGATGGGTGCAACAGTTCTGTGGTTCTTGAAAGTGGAGCAGAAAATCTAGTGGTCTCTGGAGAAAAGACTATGCTGTGGCATTCAAGGCTTGGACATATTGGAGAGAAGGGCCTTTAAATACTTCATGGTAAAGGTATGGTAGAAGGTACGAGTAATATCTCTCTGGATTTTGATTTCTGTGAAAATTGTGTATACAGGAAGCAGAATTGGGTGAGTTTCCCCTCTGGTGGTAAGAGGGTGAAACATATATTAGAGCTTGTGCACAGTGATGTGTTTGGACCTATGGAGGTTCCATCACTGGGTAATTCTGTGTACTATGTATCATTTATAGATGACTTCTCAAGGAATACATGGATATATTTCCTTAAGAAGAAATCTGAAGTCTTTGATAGGTTTAAAGAATTTAAGGCTCTAGTGGAAAACCAGACAGAGAAGAAGATAAAGGTGCTGAGGACAGATAATGGTGGAGAGTTTTGCAGTAAGGAATTTGAAGAATTCTGCAAGAAGTGTGGTATAGCACGAAAGAAGACTACTCCATATACACCTTAGCAAAATGGAGTTGCAGAAAGAATGAACAAGACGTTGATGGAAAGGGCAAGAAGCATGCTCAGTGGCGCCGAGTTAGGACAGGAATTCTGGGCAGAGGCGATGGATACTGCATGTTACCTGGTCAACAGGTCACCTTCATCAACGTTGGAGGATAAGACTCCACAAGAGGTATGGACTGGTAAGAAACCCTCTCTTTCATGTCTGAAGGTATTTGGATGTGATGCATATGTACATGTTCCAAAAGAGAAAAGAACAAAGTTCGATAGTAAATCTGAAAAGTGCATCTTTATTGGGTATAAGGATGGTTTAAAGGGTTATAAGCTTTGGAACCCAATAACAAGGAAGGTTATGTACAACCGAGATGTGGTGTTCAGAGAAGTGAAAGATGTTATTAAACATGAAGTCCAACCAAATGAACCTGAGAAGATAGAGTCTGAGCTAAAGGAGGAAGAATCAAACTTTACAACAAAGGAGGAATCAAAGGATGAAGAGCCAAAAACTTCAGCTGTGAGAAGATCAGTTCGAGAAAGAAGGCAGCCATAAAGGTATAGTCCATCTGCATTCTGTTCAAATTTTGCTTTATCTATTACTGATGATGATCCCAAAACTGTGAAGGAAGCAGTGGATTCAGAGGATGGAAAACTCTGGAAAGAGACCATGGTTGATGAAATGGCATCTTTGCAAAAAAATGAGGCTTGGCATCTGATGGAGTTTCCGGCTAGAAGGAAACCCATTGGCAATAAATGGGTGTTCAAAAAGAAGACAAATTCAGAAGGAAAAGTAGAGAAATACAAAGCTCGGTTGGTAGCAAAAGGTTATTCCCAGGTGCTGGGAATTGATTTTGGTGATATTTTTTCTCTTGTTGCCAAGGTAACTTCTATTAGATTACTTTTATTTGTTGTTGCTGCTTTTGATTTTGAGGTAGAACAGATGGATGTGAAAACAACATTTCTTCACGTGAATCTGGAAGAGGAGATCTACATGAAGCAACCTGGAGGCTTTGCGGTGAAGGGTAAGAAAGAGCTGGCATGTAAGTTAAAGAAGTCTCTATATGGGTTAAAACAGTGACCAAGGATACGGTATCAGAAATTTGATACATTTATACGGGGACTTGGTTTCACCAGAAGCAAAGCAGATCACTGTGTGTATTTTAAATTAATTTGTGACCGTGTTATTTATCTAGTCTTGTATGTGGATGATATGTTGTTGGTTGGAAATGACAAAGAAGTTATCCAGGATTTGAAGACCCAATTTTCCTCCAAATTTGACATGAAAGATCTTGGTGTTGCAAACTATATTTTGGGCATGGAAATTAAAAGAGATCGGGCAAAGAGGAAGCTCTGGTTAAACTAGAGGGAGTATGTCGAGACAATATTACAGAGGTTTAATATGCAGGATAGTAAACCGGTGAAGGTTCCTATTCCTGTAGGTGTGAGGTTATCTGTTGAACAGTGTCCCAAGACACAAGAAGAGGAAGAGGACATGTCCCGTGTTCCATATGCAAGTGCAATTGGTAGCCTGATGTATGCAATGGTCTGTACTAGACCAGACATTGCACATGTAGTGGGAGTATTGAGCAGGCTTATGTCAAAACCAGGAAAGGAGCACTGGACAACAGTGAAGCGGGTTTTCAGGTATTTACGTGGCACTAGTGATTATGGTTTGTGCTACCAAGGAAGACCAAGATTGGACAGAGTGTTGGATATTCATGGCTTTGTTGATGCAGACTAGGTTGGAGATCTAGATCAGAGAAGATCTACAAGTGGGTATGTGTTTAACCTATTTGGAGGTGCAGTCAGTTGGATGAGTAAGAAACAATCTGTAGTGGCACTGTCAACTACAGAATCAGAATACATGGCAGCCACTCATGTAAGCAAGGAAGCAGTTTGGTTGTAGAGATTGTATCCAAGTATGGGGTTAGTACAGGAAGCTATAAGGATAGACTGTGACAACCAAAGTGCAATTTTCTTGGCAAAGAACCCCGCATATCATTCAAAGACAAAGCACATTAATGTTCAGTATCACTTTGTGAGGGATATGATAGAAGAAAAAAAGGTGTTGATGGTAAAGGTGGACACTTTAGAGAATATTGCAGATGCATTGACAAAATTTGTGAGCTCGGAGAAGTTCTCTTGGTGTAGAGAGACAATGGGCTTTTTAGGGCAGGAAAAATGATTAAGCTCTCTTGTGGCCCCCTGTGGAAAGAAAACAACAAGTGAGAGAATGTTGGGTTGTGTTATATTATTTCCACGTAGTTAACAAGGGGTTTGAGGGGCACTCGTAACCCCACTTTATTTTGGTTTTGGACCCTATGTTAGGTTGGGCGGACCCACCTATGGTTTTGTGCATGATTTTTGCACATGTTTTTTGGACATGATGGTTTTTCGGTCCATGGTATTGGACGTGATGGCTTTCGGTCCATGGTATTGGATGCTTAGGCATGTCTAAATATGTATTATAACATTGAAAGGAACATAATGAAAAATCAAGCTGGTAGTCCAGGTTTTGGGATCCACGGGAAAATCTTTGTGTATATGTGTTTTATGTGTTCTGCTCTCACATTATTTATTTTCTATGTTTTAGAATTTGTATGCAGGTAATTTCTGTACGGAGTTAGAACCTACACCTACAAATAATATTGTTGTAGCTTATTAATATTGCCTTTCCTTGCTTGATCTTTGCTTCCTCTTGCCTTCTTTTCCTTTCTTGATCCAATGCCAAAATGCTCCAAGAAAACTCTAAGTGTCCAAGAGTGAGAGAGTGAGAGAGAATAATGAGAGAGCTCCAAAACTGAACTCACAAAAGTTTACCAACTGATCCTCAAAATCATTTTTATTAATGAGGCCTCTACTTTCTTCATTTTCCATTATTTTCCTTCATTTTCCTCCTCACATGCAACTTTTGACCTTTCACCTCCCTTTTTCTCGTAGTTTCCATTATTTTTATAAATAGATGTGAGAAAAAATCCATTTTGCTTTCGCCAATTTCCTTAGCCATTAACAACCAAATGAACACCCACACTAGGATGTTTTGCACAACATTCAACTTGAAATAAGTGTCCCATCAACCATGGTTATTATTTTTTCCTTGATTAACTTTTATTACATGGAATTTTCACCAGGGCTATTATAGAACCCCCCTTCCCCTTGGGGGACATCGTCGTCGGTGTTCAACCACGCCTATACCTCAGCAAAACCACTGAAAAGAAAACATACTACCCATGGATATTTATAACATAGCTCGTTGCAGTATTTACAATGATCACTCTGTTGAAAATAAAACCAACATGACAACATAACAACATAACATTATAATGACATGACACCCATACCACTTATTGGAGATTTATAACATAGCTCATGGAAGTATTTACATCCATATACATATGTACATATACCAAAACATCACCAAACATATAACAAATACATATACCAAAACACCACACCAAAATTACTTTGCCTCAACTGGAAAACAAGGATACATAACCCACATCTGATCTGACATCTCTCATGTAGCTTCATCGGTTCCAAAGTGCTTCCATTGCCCTTTAACCTTCGATTGTTCGGTTCCAGAGCATGTGTGCATTTTTTCTGCAATATACAAGGAGGCTCCGAGTGGAATTCTCCTTCTGGTTCCACCTGCAATACATACCATTCAATCACATGATCAACATCTTTAACATACTTCTTAAGTAATGATAGATGGAAAACATCATGGAATTTGACTGTCGGAGATAGTGCAAGTTGATAGGCTATTGGCCCAATCCTCTCAATAGTACTGAAGGGTCCACAAAACCATGGTGCCATCTTGGCACACGATCCATCTGCAAGGATATTTTCCTTAGTTTGATGCGTAAGTACACCTGTTCCCCAATATAGAACTCCATGAACAACATGTTTCGATCTGCATAACTCTTCTGTCTATCCTATTTTTCCTTTAGATTCTTCTTGATCACGTGCATTTCCTATTCCATGTCCACCAACATGTCTAGTCCAATCAACACCCTGCTAACTGGATCACTCCAACTGATAGGAGTATTTCAACTCCGCCCATACAATGCCTCAAATAGACTCATCCTCAAAGATTCATGATACCCATTGTTGTACATGAACTCTACTAGTGGAAGGTACTCTTCCTACTTTTTTTACTGATGCATCACATACATCCTCAACATGTCCTCCAATATCCTATTGACGCTCTCTTTTTTTCCATCTGTCTATGGATGATAAGTTGTACTGAAGGCCAACTCTGTGCCCAAACATGCAAATAACTCCTTCCTGAACTTGGAAGTGAACTTCGCATCCTTGTATGACACAATATTCTTCGGAACACCATGTAATATGACCACATATCTGATGAATATCTGTGTTACATCGCTAGTTGAGAATGTAGACTTCATCGAAATAAAGTACACAACCTTTGTCAACCTGTCCACAACAACCATGATGGAATCATGTTGTCTTATTGTCTTTAGAAATCATGTGATGAAGTCCATGGAAATGACTTCCCATTTCCAAGTTGGAATCGCAATTGGATATAGCAATCCAACTGGATGTTTAAACTCTGCCTTCACACGCTAACAATCAAAACAACTAGCCACAAACTCTGCTACGTCCCTCTTCAGATTCGGCCAATAATAAAATTTCTTCACTGCAGTCAATGTCTTCTAATAACCTGGGTGATCTGAATATGGTTTCGCATGAAACTCTCTCAAGATCACCTTCTTGAGCTCACTGCTATCCGGAACATATATCCTATCTCTAAACCTAACCAATCCACCTATTGTAAGTCAATATTCCACATCTTGTGCACCTGCACATGTACCTATACCTATAAATGTACCACTACATGTACCTGTACCTATACATGTAATTTAACCTATATTTGTACCTGTACTACCACCTATACATGTACCTGTACTATGCTGCAACCTGTGCACAATATTCATACACCTAACATCCTACTGACCTGCCTGCAAGATTCTATCCTGTAAGTTTGTCCCATAGGAGCTCATAGTTGCTAAGTGATTTACTTGTATCCACCTACTGAGAGAATCTTCCACCTTGTTCTCCTTTCCTTTGATGTACCTGATCTCGAAGTCAAACTCATTGATTGTGGCCAACCATCTATCCTGTTGGGCATTCAAATTCGGTTGGTCAAACAAATACCTCAACCCAATGTGATCGCTCATCAGTACAAACCTCCTGCCAAGAAGATAGTGCCTCCACATCTTCAATGCATGTATGATCGTTTCTAACTCCAAATCATGTGTCGGGTAGTTCTTCTCATTCTCATTTAGTTTATGTGACTCACAGCATAGTACCACCTATCCATCCTACATAAGGACTCCACCAAGTCCTTTCTTGCAAGCATCTGTGCACACTACAAACTCTTTTTTTGGATCTGCAATCTGTAGCACTAGTGCATGTGTCAACAACTGCTTAAACTGATCAAAACTAGCCTCACACTCCTCTGTCGATTCAAACTTCTTAGCTTTCCTCTGTAATAATGTAATAGGATAGGAAATCCATGAGAAGTTCCTGATGAACCTCTTATAATATCCTATCAACCCCAAGAAATATCTCACCTCATCCACATTCTTAGGAGCTACCCACTCCATGATGGTTCTTATCATTTCTGGATCTACTGGAATGCCCTCCTTGGAAACAACATGTCCCAAGTAGTGTACCTCAGTCTAAAAGAAACTACACTTGCTGAGATTAGCATACAATTGATGTTCTCTCAACAACCTCAACACTGTAGCTAAATGCTCAACATGCTCTTCCTCATTTTTAGAATATACCAATATGTCATTAATGAAAACAATAACAAAATTATCCAAATACGGATACAACACAATATTCATCAAGCACATAAATGTAGTTGGAGCATTAGTCAAACTGAATGGAACTACAACAAACGCATAATGCCCATACCTGGTTCAGAAAGTTTTCTTGTAAATTTCCTCCTCTTTGATGCATACCTGATGATATCCTTATCTCAAATCGATCCTCAAGAACACTACTACTCCCTTCAACTGATAAAATAAGTCATCAATCCTTGTTAATAGATACCTGTTCTTTATGGTCACTTTGTTCAACTGCCTGTAATCAATGCACAATCTGAGAGTATTATCTTTCTTCTTCACAAATAATAACCGGTGCACCCCAAGGTGATACACTTGGTCTCATGTATCATTTATCCAACATTTCCTTTCACTGCAACTTCAACTCAATCGACTCTGAAGTGTTAATCCTGTAAGGTGCCTTTGATGTTGGAGCTATCCCTCGCGTGAACTCAACAGAAAATTCTACTTCCCTGTGAGGTCAAAACTCTAAAATGTCCTCAAGAAATACATCCTGAAACTATTGTAGAACTGGGTACATGCTCAAAACATCTACATCCTCAACTTCCTTACCCTTGTCACTAGAAATGTGCACTGCAAATAACATACACCCTTTCCTGCGACTACGCTTTTCCTGCATAGCTGTCACCATCATAACTAATGTGGATTTCTTCTTTCCCTATAAGAATCTTGATTCCCCATTGTCATCAACACACTCAATGGATTTTTCATAACAATCTACCTTTTTTCTATGAAGATACAACCAAGCCATGCCCAACAACATACTGTATGATCCCAATAGTAATACATTCAAATGTGCTGCGGTAGGAATATCATTAAAATCAAATGTACAAGCTCTTACCCAATGATGAACTCACTTCTTTATACCTGTATGCAACTGCACTAACCAAGATTTTGCATGCAATTTCTTACTCAAACCACACCTATCCACCAATTCAATACTAGCATAACTATAATTAGATCCATGGTCAATCAAAATAGAAATAACTTGATCACAAAGTTTACTGTCCAACTCAATGATAGATGCCCGATGGCCTACCTGCTTGTTATCCAATGCTACATAAATATGAGGAACGCACTGAACAACATCCCCAATAGTTTGTGCCTCCTGTGCACTATATATCTGAGCTCTACCACCCTAATTTTGTGGACAATATCTCTTAAGGTGATCCTCACTGCATGTCCAACACTCCAACCGACTAGTACCCTCACCTCTATATTGATGCCACTGTTGTGACCCATGCCCCTGTCTAGCTGCATTAAACCTCTTTTGTCATGCCATGTTTTCTTTCTCATTTGCATTCTGAGGCCTTGTCCTTTTCGGCTTCCATTTACCTTTACCTTTGTCTTTCCCTTTCCATCCTTGTTGAGATTCATTTTTACGCTTTGACTACTCATAGAAATGCTTCAATTTCCCAATAACTTCCTCAAGTGACTGAGGCTCATCATACTCAATCTGATCTCTAAATGCTAATGGAAATCCACTGAAAAATTGTTAAAATTTAGCCTTCTCATCTTTTGTTGGGTGTGTGTTATATTCTTTCCACGACTACCCTATATTAGGTGGGCAGACCTACCTATGGTTTTGTGCATGGATTTTGAACATGGTTTTGGGCATGAATATGGTTTTCTGTCCATGGTATTTTGTAGATCCTGTTAAGGGAACTAGGGTTATGTTAATCCAAGGTTAATGGATTGGGGTTTATGGATTTTTGGCATGTATATATATGTATTGTAACATTGAAAGGAATATAATGAAAAATCAATTTGGTAGTCCCGATTTTGGGATCCAGGGGAAAACCTATATGTATATTTGTTTTATGTTTTTATGTTCTCACCATTGTTTAATTTTTGTTTTTAGAATTCGTATACAGGTAATTTCTCTACAGGGTTAAAACCTACATATATAAGATATGGTACATGCCTTAATAGCTCCAGAAAATTAGTCGTGTACTCTTCATCTGTCATTGATCCCATCTTTAGCTCATAGAACTCTTTGGCCTTACTGTCATAGTACCTTTCTAACAAGTATTTCTTCCTAAAAATCCTCTTGAACTCATGCCAACTCAAGTCATTGTTTGTGACGTCTCTGACCCGCTTCACATCTTCCCACCGAATATCTACTTTACGTTTCAAGCTAAGATAACTACTTTGGCCTTCATGTTATCTGTGTAATCATGAAACTCAAAGAATTTGTTCATCCCAAGTATCTAAGCCTCTTCATCTTCTAGCTTCTTCACTTCTCCATCAAAAGTAGGTGGCTTCGCTTTCTTAAATTCATCTAGAAAGTATCCCCTATCACTCCTCCTGTAAGGATGATAATGATGAGGATCATGATGTCTATTCGATCTAGAACTAGAATAGCACCTCTATCCATCACCTCCTCTATCCAGATTATCCAACAACCTTCCATCTCTAATAGTGTCATCTCTATCTAAAATGTGACCACCATGAGACCTACTGCCATATGCCCCATTAGTTTTGTCCTCCTATCCATGGTTGATCCAAAGTGGCCCTTGTCACTGCAATTCTAACAAACTCTAAAGAAGTATAGCATTAACCTCTGCTTGTTTCTCTTGTGTTTGTATGATTTTGTCATTGTCTTCCTTACAACTCCTTATTTCTTCCTTCAAGATTCTCAATGTGTCTGCCAAATCAGAAGAGTTCCCAACACCACGCTACTCATCTGACTCATAGGGAGAGTCTTTGTAGTCTACCATCTTGCTAGCCATTTGATCTCTTTCCTGTAAGGCATACTATGTCAACTAAACCAAATCATAATAAATCAATGTACCTTAGCATAACTCGGGGAGGATACCTTATCTGCAAGATCAAAAAATCAACGTGATACATGTATAACATAATCATAATAGCATATATACATATACAAATAAGTGCATCAACACATAAACATCATTCTAGCTAGAGTCCAGTCATCAATGCATGACCATATCAATTACACATACCATGACCTCATGCATGACAACAACCATTACGCCATTGTACACATGGCCACATGCAAACATCAACATGCATAAGAAATGTGTAATCAACCACACACACACATGAACACATATAATCAAGCATAAGTGAACAATACTTGAAACCAAGCTTACAAGAATGATACATGCAACCAAGCATACAAGAATGTAACCAAGCATACAAGAATATAACCAAGTGTACAAAAATGATACATGTAAGTGACATATAACAACATGTAACTAGTCATACACTCATGATGATGCATCCCACAACAACAACCTCAACTTCCATGTAACAACCCTCATGAAGTTTTGATGCAATAAAGTAAATAAAGGCAAAATAAGACCATGGATAAGGAGCACATATTCCAAGTTGAATGTTAGGCAAATATGTGCTAGTGGGCATCACTGGATGTGTGTTTTTGGCTAAGGAAATTGGCAAAGGCTAAGGTAAAGGCATTAAAAGGCAACAACAAAAAAAATTGCCACATTTATTTATGAAAATAAAGGAAAATAGGAGAAAAGGAAGGTAAAAGGTCACAGGTTGCATGTGAGGAGGTAATTGAAGGAAAATAATGGAAAATGAAGAAAATAGAGGCCTCAGTAATAAAAAGGCTTTTGAGGATCAGTTGGAAAGCTCTTGGATCAGGCTTAGTCAGTTTAACCTTTTGTCAGTTCAAGTTTGGAGCTCTCTCATTATTCTCTCTATCACTCTCTTGGTCACTTAGAGTTTTCTTGGAGCACTCTAGTTTGGAGCAAAGGAAAGGGAAAGCAAGGCAAGAAAGGAACAAGTAAAGGAAAGAAGGATCAAGCAACTTCAGCAGGAATACTTGCAGGTAACCTTTTTCATGTTTGATTTCCTAGTTTGTTTGGACATGCATGGCTTTTCATGTTGGTGTATGGTTCTCTTGCTGTCAGTGGCATGGTCTTGCCAGGTTATGACAGTGGTTTTCAGCTTAGCCTAGCCTTTTCTGGATGCCATGGTATGTTGGGATGTTTATTTCGGTTTTTGAACTTTGGAATTGCTGGATGGATTTTAGAATCCGGGGCAGAGGTGGTCTCAAGGTTCATTACCAAAGGCCTAGGAATCCCTTGATCGGTTTTGGCGGGATACACGGTAAATTTTGAGGGAGAAGTCTCGATTTAGGGCCTAGTGATCTGGGTTTGGATTGCGGTAAAGCCTGAGATACTGGTCCTGGTTTAGGGCCCAGTGATTTGGTTTGGATTGCAGTAAAGCCTAAGAGACAAGGAGATGGAAAATTCCTCAAGGATAGTGATGGATTCCGGACAGCATTTCAAGTTCTGTTTGGTTGTGATCAGAGCACAAGTTTTGGTGTGATCACGGCTGGATGAGGGTGGAGGTGGTTTAACCTCTGGATTCCCTTGATTTTTCTTGGATTGTTTGTTCTATGATGTCCCACATTCATGCTTGGAATATGGCATGGGTGTGACTGGCTAAAAGAGAGATTTGGTTGAGTCATGTTTATGGTCGGGTGGTACGTGGAAGCCTCGAACCTAGTCGGATTTGCCTATGATTAATAAAAGCTAAGTTCTCTTACTTTTGCACTTATTTATATGTGGATTTAATGGTTTTCATATCTTTGATATTTATATGGTTTTATGCTTCTAATAAGCATGGTTGAATCACTGGTTCATGTCATGATTATTTCATATATCTACTTGTAACTGCTAAATAGATGGATGCAAGACCTAATTTATGATGTAGTAGTTCAATGGAGAAGGAGTTGATCCTTCTAGTTATGTTTCATAAGTTGTTTCATTCATTTATGCCCTGTCTTGTATCCTAGACCTGTAGGTTGCATTGATGCCAAGTGTTTGACAGAATGTCAGTCCCGGTTGGGGATGCTTAGGCCTAGTCTTGAGGGTGATTTTTTATTGATCAACATGGTTATTATGTTTTTAATTATTTCTAAAAGTTACAACAAGTTCTGGGCAGAGGCCAGGATTCTGGGCTAGAAAAGTGGCTCAAATCCCAAGGTCCCTAGCACAAAACTGGCAATTATGGACCACAGTTGCTAGTAGGCAGGCCTATGAGAGTGACTTTAGGTTGTTGGTCACTCCCTTGCCCATAGCATGAGAGAAACTGAGGCCTAAGAGCTGTAGAATAGTAGTGGGACCCAGGGACAGGTTGTCTGAGTGGCTAACTTGTCTCTTGAGGGGTTTGTTGATGATGTTGGATGACTTTATGTGATGTTCCGTCGATTCCACTTCCTTAATGTGATAGAGGAGGTCTAATCTAATTGTAGTAGCATCTCTAATTATGTTTACCTGGTTTGCATGGTTACTTTGGGTAGACCTAGGAGGGGGTGTTACAGATTGGTATCAGCGTGTGGTTTCACTCTCCTTGGGTGAATGTGTTGGTCATGCATGCATGTCAATTGCATGTGTGTCTCTTACACTTGCATTCCATGTTCTTGTTGCATTGCATAATGATTGATCATGATTGTAGTAAGGTTCCCATGAGGAACTTGATTTATTTTGTGGAATGCATCCTCAAAAGTATATGATTGGTTACAGGATTATATGTAGCTTGATTACTTCCTTGTATGTTAGGTTTCATTCTTGGTTGTTTGATTACATGTATTAGTCTTGTAGATTGGTTACAAGAATTGATCGCTTATGCTCAACTACATGAATTCATGCATATGTGTAGTTGATTAGGCATTGCTTATGCATGTTGATGGTTGCATATGGAAATGTGTACAATGGAGTAACGGTTGTTGTCATCCATGAGGTCATGGTTTGTAAATTTGAAATGGTCACACATTGATGACAGGACTCTAGCTAGATTGATGTGAATATGCTTTGGTACTCATGAGTTGTATGTCTATATGCAGTTGTTATGCATGTATGGTCTTGGCTATAGTTATGCATGAATAGTAGGTCAAACATGCCTTGTGAATTCATGGTATGCAATTTAGGTCATCATGGTGCTATTGGTATGCTATGATGCTAATGTGTTGGCTAAGATAAAGCAGGAGATGCAGATCACCATAATAAGGTTGCAGCACTAGACTTTGGGATAAGAGCATATCGTCATACATGTATTGTATGGTTGGAATGCAAGTACGTAAGCTAAGGATTGCTATATGCATTAGGTTTATATACATTAGGTTTATGCACATGTCTTTTGATGTTATGGTTACATTCATGATAGATGTTAGTTGATTAATGTAGTTAGATGCACATGTGTCGAATAGTCAAGAATGGTAGTAACCTATGGTTGTATGCATTGTTGTTGTTGTTTTATATTAGATAACCTGGTGATTATGTTATATGTTGATGATGAGCATGTTATAGGTTAGCTTGTTGTTTTTATATGACAGTTATCTTGATGATTAGGTTATATGTTGTTGATGAGCATGATATATAGCTTATTTTTGTTTTATGTTATTAAATTGATGATTAGGGTTATCTCATTGAGATCTTGATGTTGTAATTTGGATTGGCCATATGCATGATGGTTATGTACATTGTATTGAATATATTGATGTTATATGTATTGTCTTAACCTGGCTTGGCCTATGCAGATGGCTATGGTTGCGATATTTAGGTATGAGCCGACATATTTGTGATTTGGTGTCATACTAATCTAGACTGATAGTACATATGTGATTGCTATGAATAAATGATAATTGTGTATGAGTTATGATGTAAACATGTTAGGTAGTGACTATTTTGGATATCATGATCTTATTTATGTTTGAATTTATACGTTGTGAAGTTATATCGTGATAACTAGATTGATTGTGTAGACAAGATAGCCTCCCCTGAGACACAATAAGGTACGAGTTTGCTTATGTTGTATAATTAGTGCTTAATTGTTTGATTATGTCATCTAGTTGATTTATTTAGCATGGTATGTTACAAGTTGGTTGAATGTTTGATGAATTGCATAATATGAGTATGTGTTCAAATGATCTTGTTTT
This sequence comes from Pinus tabuliformis, assembly GCA_031772625.1. Taxonomy (NCBI): domain Eukaryota; kingdom Viridiplantae; phylum Streptophyta; class Pinopsida; order Pinales; family Pinaceae; genus Pinus; species Pinus tabuliformis. The sequence continues at coordinate 1,710,509,686 of CM062819.1, forward strand.
AAGATGATTGTGCTAATACATATGAGTTGAGATAGCTGACATGCACTTGAGTATGATAGGTGATAGTTGTAGTGTTATGTATTATGACTAATGACTATGAGTTGACTATGGATTATGACATGATTGTTAGTCCTAGTAAAGGTTGATTTCGAATTGATAGATATGATTGTCTTGATATGTGGAACATGTGGTTGACATGTGTGAGAAGTTGCAAGAAACATTCTTGGTATTAGCGTGACAAGGTAATAGTTGATGTGTTAATATAACTAGCAATTGGGTGATGCGACAATGCAGAGTAGGCCTCGATTGCAACAAGGAAAAAGGTAAAATAAATGAATTGGGAAAGAATTTCTTTGGCTAGGTTTGGAAACCCTAATTCAAAACAAATGAGTTCTTTGCATACAGGGAGTCTTCATAACCTTGATTTTGTTTGACATTATGTGGATATGTGTTATACTCATGAACATGTACTTGACAGGTATATTAGGTAGTCTTTAGTTACAGGTGGATCTGTCAAGATAATTGGAGTCCCTTGAGTGATGGAATGGATGTGTTCAGTTGCAAGGCAACAATATTGGCACAACAAGATAAGGTAACTGATGTTTTGCTATGTTTATTTATGCACTAACATTATGTTTTTATGGCAGTATAATGCAGGGAGTTACATGGCAAGAGAAATTGCCATGAATCTTGAAGAAGGATTAGGTTGAGCTTTCCTTTGGAAGCATCAGGAACCATGGGGATTGAGTGATGGTATCTATTTTTGTTCTTGTTCTTTTGGTATTTTGTGATTGTTGCACTTGATTTGTGATTTTGCATGTGTCTGGTGCATAGTTATACCACTTTTTTGCGGTGTCGTATTGTTGTTATGGGTTTTCATGATCTTCTTCTTATTTGTTTCTTAGGTTGCCTTTTATGTTTGAGTCTTAGGATTTGGTTGGGAAAGAGGAAAGTTAGTGGAGCTCAGGGAGAGTCGTGCGGTACCCAACAGGTAAGGTAAGACTCAAATGAATCTATGTGCATGAGTAAGCGCAGTGGAAGGTAAGACTATGACAGTCAGCTAGACTGGTTGGTCCATAATGTTAAATGGATGGTGGTAGTACAAACATGTGAAAGGTAACTAGAAAAGGTAAATTAAATGGATCTGAGGTGTCAGATGCCTTGGCTATGTTGGGAACGATTGTTCTCAATGTTGTATATGAATAAGGGAAGTTCTATTAACCTTGACCTTGATATCTAGTAATTATGTTATGATCATGATTATGTTGATGTTTATACATGTAGGCGTGTATGTATGTCATGTTTGACAGGGTCTTCATGGATCATGATTATTAATGCTAACATTTATATGTATACATGTATGTATGTATGTCATTGTCTCACAAGATCATGAGTGTTTTATGCTAATGATATATATGTATGTATCTATGTATCTATGTCACTGTTTGACAGGGTTGGAAAGGATCATTCTTGTGGAGGAATGATTTCTTACACAGGTGAATGGCATGAAGAAGTTTTTGGTCTTACAAGGAATCAATTGAGAAGAGTAGTCATGACAAATATATAAGGTCAATATCATATGTTTATGAGTTGATATTATGTGATTATATTATGCCTATGTTATGTTATGGTAGGTAACGTTGAGAGATACATTAGTGAAACGAAGCAGTGTGGTTGCGGCATGTTGGGACAAGCATGGATAAGACACTGGGAGCAAGGTTTCTTGGTAGAGACAGTGTGCTTGTGGATGTGAGGTACTATTGTTGTATATGTTGTACATGTTACATCTATCATGTTGTTTGCATGCGGTGTTGTGTATACATAGCGTGTGTACATGTTGTTTATGAAATGTTATGTACAATATGGTACAGATAGTGTTGTGTGAATATTGCATATGCAGTGTTATGTACATGATGGATATGCGGTGTTGTGTGCATATGGTGTTGTGCACATGTTGGATATGCAGTGCTATGTATAAATGATGTTATGTACATGTTGGATATGCAATGCTATGTACATATGGTGTTCTATGCATGTTGTACATATGGTTCTATGTACATATGGTGTTGTGTGCATGATTGTACAAGTGGTGTTGTGAGCATGTCGTGTTGTGTACATGTTGTACATGTGGTGCTATGTGCATGTGGTGTTGTGTACATGTGGTGTTGCATACATGTCGTGTGTGGTACTATGTACATGTGGTATTGTCTACACTTTGTACAGTGGTGCAATGTACATGTGGCGCTGTGTACACGTTGTACAGGTGGTGTCGTGTACATGTTATGCTATGCACACGTTGTGCAGGTGGTTGTAGTGTATAGGTGATACTGTGTACATGTGGTATTAATGTAGATGCATGTATTTCATGGTGTTGTATGACATGTGTAGCTGTGTGTGTGTGATGCATACTATGTGTATGTGCACATGGTTGAGGAGAAGACACTAGGTGTTTGTCTGGTGTGGCAACTAATATGGAGTGTGTACGGAATAAAGACAATGATAGAAGCTAAGGATTGATTAAAGGATAAGTATCATCATTCTATTTCAAGTTTTAGTATGCATGTGATTTATGATTCTATTCTATGATGATTACATGTGATCTATGATTGGGTTTATGATGGCTACATGTGATTTATGATTTTGATGGTTATGTTTTGAGCTAACCTGATGTGATAATTTTATACATGTTGATTTGGTCAAATATGCTAGTTTGACTTGTTATGATAGGAAGCGAATATGATTGCAAATGTACCTTATTGATGAACTACCAATGAGGTATGATTTGAGGTTATTTCAATTTACTTGAATCTAATGAAAATTATGTGCTTGGAACAGGAATGCATGAACATGCCTAGTTGGGGGGTTGAAATCAACAACAACAAAGAAAGAAATTGGAACATTCAGTAGTATGCTGGCAGAGTACTTAAATTAGGGGCAGGGCCATTGTGGGACACTAATACCCAGTAGTGTCCATTAATTTCCATGAGCATGCTATGACTGGTATGATGGTTTTCAGGCAGGTATATACCTTGGGCTTGTATCTTCCGCTGCAAAGAAGCCTTGCCAAGGGATGGATCACCCAGGTTAGGGGATTCCAGAGAACTTGAAAGGTGAGTGACTAAATGGAAGGGGGTGACTATATTTCCTGAGGGACTATGTAGCAGAGGAGGGAAGGTTGTAGATATATAGGTTTGGTCATTAGCATTGCCAGATGGAATTAGATGCACACTGGGAGTGCACCCTCGAACAATGAGCCAGTAGTTGTTCACTGAGAGGAAAAGTGGCACGAGATTGTAGCGTTGGACATTGGATGCAGCTTTGACTGTGGCAATGAATTCTGGACTTCCTGGAAAGGAGGTGAATCTTGGTACTACTTTTGAGGGTGGAGATGTGATCATCTAGACTCCCTTGTTAATTGATACGGACATCGTATCATTTTATTCGCTAGTTTAACAAATGTGCATATGTGTATATCTGGTTATTGTAAATACTGTAATGAGTTGTGTTATAAAGCTCCAGTATGCAGTATGATTGTTATTTGATCATGTTTTCATGATGTTTTTCTTTTGAAAAAGTCTTTCATTGTAAATACTGTAACGAGCTAAGTTATAAATCTCCATGAGCAGTATGTTTTCCTTTTAGTGGCCTTGCTGAGGTCTTGGTGTGGTTTAACACCGAGGATGGTGTTCCCCAAAGGGGAGGGTTCTGTAACAGCCCTGGTGGAGTTTTAATGTAATAAAGTAAATAAATGAAAAATAAGACCACAATAATGGACACGTATTCCAAGCTAAATGTTGGGAAAATATATCCTAGTGTGCATCATTGGATGTGTGTTTTTGGATAAGGAAATTAGAAAAGGCTAAGGCTAAGGCATTAAAAGGAAAAAAAGACATTTTTGGAACAATTATTTATGAAAATAAAGGAAAATATGAGAAAAGGAATGTAAAAGGTCACAGGTTGAATGTGAGGAGGAAATTAAAGGAAAATAATGGAAAATGAAGAAATTAGAGACCTCATTAATAAAAAGGCTCCTGAGGATCAATTAGAAAGCTCTTAGCTCAAGCTCAGTTAATGTAACTTTTTGTCAGTTCAAGTTTGGAGCTATCTAATTATTCCCTGTCTCTCAGTCTCTTGGTCACTTAGAGTTTTCTTGGAGCACTCTAGTTTGGAGCAAAGGAAAGGGAAAGCAAGGAAAGGAAAGGAAAGGAAGGCAAGCAAGGAACAAGGAAAGGAAAGTAGGATCAAGTAGCTTCAATAAGAGTACTTGTAGGTAAAATTTTGCATGTGTGATTTCCTAGCTGGTTTGGACATGCATGGCTTTGCATGTTGGTATATGGTTCTCTTGTTGTCAGTGGCATGGTCTTGCTGGGTTGTGACAGTGGTTTTTAAGCCTGGCCTAGACTTTTCTCGGATTCCATGGTATGTTGCGATGTTTATTTTATTTTTGGAACTTTGGAATTGCTGAATGGATTTCAAAATCCGGGGCAGATGTGGTCTCAAGGTTCATTCCCAAAGGCCTAGGAATCCCTTGACCAGTTTTGGCGGGATACACGGTAAAGCCTGAGGGAGAAGTCTCGGTTTAGGGCCTAGTGATCCGAGCTCGGATTGCGGTAAATCCTAAGAGATTGGTCTCAGTTTAGGGCCTAGTGACCCGGTTTGGATTGTGGTAAAGCCTAAGAGAGAAGGAGACAGAAATTTCCTCAAGGATAGTGATGGCTTCCGAATGGAATTCCAATTTCTTTTCGGTTGTGATCGAAGCACTGGTTTTGGTTTGACCATGGTTGGATGAGGGTGGAGGTGGTTTAACCTTTGGATTCCCTTGATTGTTATTGGATGGGTTGTTTTATGAGATCCCACATTCATGCTTGTAATATGGCACGAGGGTGACTGACTAAAAGAGAGATTTGGTTCAGCCATGTCTATGGTCAGGTGGTACGTGGAAGTCCCGAACCTGATCGGATTTTCCTATGATTAATAAAAGCTAAGTTTTCTTACTTTTGCACTGATTTATATTTCGATTTAATGGTTGTCATATCTCTAATATTTATATGGTTTTATGCTTGTTATAAGCATGGTTGAATTATTGGTTCATGTTATGATTATTTCGTATATCTACTTGAAACTGCTAAATGGATGGATGCAAGACCTAATTGATGATGTAGTATTTCAATGGAGAAGGAGGTGATCCTTATGGTTATTTTTCATAAGTTTTCTCAGTTATAAATGCTCTGTCTTGTATCTTAGACCTGTAGGTTGCATTGATGCCAAGTGTTTGAAAGAATGTCAGTCCCGGTTGGGGATGCTCAGGCCTAGTCCTAAGGATGATTTTTGATTGATCAACATGGTTATCATGTTTTTAGTGATTTCTGAAAGTTACAACAAGTTTTGGGCAGACTCCAGGATTCTGTGTTAGAAAAGTGGCTCAAATCCCAAGATCATTGGCACAGAATTAGAAATTCTGGACTGCAATCACTGGCAGGAAGGCCTGTGAGAGTGACTTTAGGTTGTTGGTTTCTCCCTTTCACATAGCATGAGAGTGACTAAGGTCCAAGAGCTAATGAATAGCAGTGAGACCTAGGGGCAGGCTGTCTGAGTGGCTGACTTGTCTCCTAAGGGGTTTGTTGATGATGTTGGATGATTGTATGTGATGTTTCGTCGATTCCACTTCCTTAAGGTGACATATGGGGTTGAATCTGATTGTAGTAGCATCTCTCCTAATGTTTACCTAGTTTGCATGGTTACTTTGGGCAGACCTGGGAGGGGGTGTTACATTCCACGTGGCAACATCACTATAACCATGATCAACACCATGCAATGAAACAAGCACATGGAATGAAAGCATAAGAGACACACATGCAAACGGCATGCATGCATGACTAAAACACATAGCCCATCCAGTTTGAGGGTTCAACCATGCTCTGATAACACTCTCCTCCCACATCTACCCAAGTAACCAGCCAATCGGGGTAAACATGCGACAATAGGCTACTATGTTCAGATTCAACATCCTATGTGACCTTAAGGAAATGGAATCAACAGAAACAGAACATACAAACCTTCCACATCAGCTACAACATCCCTGAGAAACATCCCAACACTTTAGGCAGCTTGCGCATGGGTCCCACTAAATTTTTTTATCAATTGACCTTTGGACACTCTCATGTTATAGACCTGCGAGTGCCCTAGAGGCTCTGGATGCTCTCATGCTATAGGCATGATAGTGTCCCCAGGATTTAAGCCACTTTTTCAGTTCCAAAACCTAGGTCACTGCCCAAAATTGAATGACATATTCAGAACAAATAACAGGGAAACAATAATGCAAAAGGAAATAGTTGAACAAGCCCTTAACTAGATCCCTAATAGCCATGACATGTATTTCATCAAACACATCACAAATATGTAATCTACAGCTGTAAACAACATATTTAAGCATAGGGATCTCATACTTATCTGAGAATCGCTAAGAACCATTGTTCCCTCATATCATTTGTTGCATTATAATCTATTAGGTCATAGATACATTGTCCATTCATTTACAAGTAAAAACATGATGAGAACCATACATAGCCATTGTCATAAAACACATACATGACCAACATAATAGCAGTAGAAATACCAATGAAATCACAACCATATGATCCACATATAAATCAGTATAATACTCATAGAAATAAAAGGAGAAATAACCTTTCATTAATGATGCAAAATCCAAACCCGTGATGGGACTACTACGTTCCACCTGACCATAGAATGGTTGAGCCAAATATCTCTTCATCCATTCACCCCAGTGCCATATTCCAAGCATGAATGTGGGACTCAAACCAAAAGAACCAACTAGGGCATACCGCGGCTAAACCACCTCACCCTCAACAATAGAAACCGGGCTTTACCGTAATCCATCTCAGATCACTAGGCCAACACAATAAACATGTCATAACAGGATTTTCCATGATCTCCACCCAATCACTAGGCCAAAACAAGTATGGATGCCACCGATTTCTCCACCTACACCGTGAGGAATTTTCCTGTCTATTATTTTCTCAGGCTTTACCACAATCCAAACCTGGATCACTAGGCCCTAAACCAATACCCACTCTCCAGGCTTTACTGCATATCCCAAACCCAAGATTACTAGGCCCAACGGAGAGAAAACCACCTCTTGGCTTTACCTTATATCCTGCCATTCATCGGCAAAGGATTCCTAGCCCACCAAGGCAACACAATCCTCGCTTTACCGCAACCCACAGTCTGCCTCAGGGGTCACTAGGCCAATGGCTTTACCGTGATCCACATTATGGTTTAGGGACCACTAGGCCATGTGCTCTATCATTTGGAGATCCACCTCACTCAACTTTGAATCCATCTGGCAATCCAGCTCAACCAAAACATGAGAACCCCATCACACCATGGCTATCCGGAAATGGCAAGGCTAGGCTGAAATCACTATTACACATGGTAAAACCCATGCCATAACAACAAAAGAACCACATGCAATACCATGCATGCCAAATATAGGAAGGAAAATACACATGCAAATCAATACCTACAAAGAACATTGTTGTAGCTGCTTGATCCTGCATTTCCCTGCTTGATCTTTGCTTTCCTCTTTCCTTCTTTTCCTTTCTTAATCCAATGCCAAAATGCCCAAGAAAACTCTAAGTGTCCAAAAGTGAGAGGCAATAATGAGAGAGCTACAAAACTGAATTGACAAAAGGTTACCAACTGATCCTCAAAAGCCTTTTTATTAATGAGATCTCTATTTTCTTCATTTTCCATTATTTTCCTTCATTTTCCTCCTCACATGCAACCTGTGACCTTTCACCTCCCTTTTTTCCTAATTTCCATTATTTTCATAGATAAATGTGAGAAAAATGTCATTTTGCCTTTCCAAAGCCTTTTCCTTTACCAATTTCCTTAGCCATTAACAGCCAAATGAACACCCACATAAGGATGTTTTGCCCAACATTAAGATTTGAATAAGTGTCCCATAAACCATGGTTATTATTTTTTCCTTTATTAACTTTTATTACATGGAATTTTCACCAGGGTTGTTACAATAATGGTCAAACAAGCTCAACCATGGTCAAACGTCATCAAACAAACTCAACAATGGTCAAACATCATCAAACATGGAATTTAGCCATGGGAAACCTTGTTTAACCATGGTCAAATAAGCTAAACCATGGTCAATCATGGTTGAACATAGACAAACATGGTTAACCATGCTCTACTATGGTCAACAGGGACTATTGTGGTCACTAGTGTTTAATCAAGGTTAAACATGCTCAACCCAAGGTCAACCACAATATGCATGGTTAGACATATTCATTCATGGTCAACAATGGTCAACCATTATGTTGTAATGCAATGAACAAGTATTAACAAACAAATGATGTTACAATGCAACGAGCACACATTGACATCATAATGTGATGAACAAAACTATTGGTAACCACGGTTAACCATGTTTAACTAAGTCAACCATAATTGCCCCCCTGGTTGACCATGGTAAAACATGGTCAAACTTAATAAACCGTATTCAACATGCTTAAGATGACCAACTATGGTCAACTAAGGTTAAACATGATCAAACCATGTTCAATCATGGTGTACATGGTTGGTTAAAGTTAACAATGGTCAAACAAGGTCAACCATAGTCAAGACAGACATCATAGTTAACGTTGGTTAACCATAGTCATCTACAAGTAAACATTAACAACCCTAGTCATCCATATTGACCCCTACTCTACCATTTGTTGGCCATAGTCAACTGTGCTTGTACAAGTTCAACGATGGTCAAACATGCATAACAAGTTCAACCATGGCAACCTTGTTCAACCATGGGAAAACAAGCTCAACCATTTTCATCCATGGTCAACCACAGTCAATCATAGTCATCAATGATTAACATGGAATACCATTGTCACCTATGGTCAAACATGGCCAACCAAGTTTTGCATGGTCAAACATCATCAATCATGGTCAACAATAGTCAACTATTATTGATCATAGTCCATTATAATTATATAACTACAACCATAAGCTGACTATATCTGACCAAAGTCAGCCAAGGTGAGCCATGGGAAAAATGGTCAAAGCATGCTCAATGATCATCAACAAGGCCAACCACTCTCAACCACACTAATCGTGGTCAACATGGCCAACTATAATTTACTATGAGTAACCATTTTCATCCATGCTCTACATGCTTAACATGGTTGAGCATAGTCAACTATATGCAACATCGTCAATTATAATCTATCATAATTTAACGCCATAACCATGGCCATCTATAGTCAACCATAGTAAACTATGGTAACTGTAGTCAACTATGGTCTACTAATCTTCTTCACACACTTAGCATATCAACTAGCATAACTACTTTAATAAAGATATTGATATATTTCCATCAACATCATTTTCCACCTTTCATACACCAATGAACACCAATAATTTAAAAAAATGAAAAATAATGTCAATCAATATATATTAACCCCTTATTAATATGACCATAGTTACCAAATTCACACAACTCAAGGTGAAAAATATGAAAATTTGATAGTTCAATTTGTACAACGAATACTTAGATGAAATTCAATACTATTTGCAGTACAATAAGTTAAAACAATGTAAACTTTGAAACGGAAACTGATATTGTTACCCGTTTCATAGAGATAGCAAAAAGTGACCCGATTTTGAAAATGGGTGATGCAGAACATATATGTTTTTTTTAGAGCATAGTTTTTAGCACTTTAATTTTTTTTATGTACATTACGTTTTAGAATGATAGTAATTTTCATGCTAATTTAAAAGAGTGGCGATTCTGCATTAGGCCCTTTTTTTAAAAGACCTATTTTTTTATTTTAAATTTTCTAATGTATGAAATGTAAATAATTATTTTCTAAATTTAACAATTTTTTAAGTAGTCATCTTCTTCATATTTTCTAGTTTTTTTTTTTTTGGTAGTGAGGGTTTTAATGTTTTGCATATTTAAAAAAGAAGGTCGATATTTTGAATTTTCGATATTCTACATATTTATACATCGTTAATTAATTTTCAATGCACATGAAATAATTGTCTCTAAAAAACAACAATTTTTAACAATTGACATAAAAATAACCATCTTCAGCGTAAATATAACTAAAAAACTATACGTTTTGATAATTTTTTGTAATTTTTTGCTAGAAATGACATGTCAAAATCACAATTTTTATAGGAAAATTTTAACTAAAAATGGTTAAATAATAGTTTTTTTTTATGAATTTCATGTCAAAAAAATAATAATAATCACTGTTTTTTTCAAAAAATAATGATTAACATAAAAATTAATGCAAAAATCACATAATACAAATATTGAACACATAACAACATTAATTGAGTGCTTATTCTTCTCATAAAATGTCAAATTCAAAACATTACAAGTATAACTAATTAATAGTTACAAAAAATGAGCTTGATTTCCAAGCATAACTTAAATTTAATCAACAATATCACGTAATCCAAACTCTTCATCCTCTAGAGTTTCATCATTGTCTTCTTCCACAATATTTTATGTTTCATTTTGCTCATTTTCCTTTTCTAATAGATCTTTGATGTCTGTGAATCTCCCAATGTATGCCTTTCCAATCATTCCATGTAATGGTGGTTGGGGTTCCTTTGCCTTTTTTGCCACACGTGATTCACTAAAGTCCCCTTTCTTCAACCCAATTTCTTGCATTGCATCTGGAAGAAATTGAAGAGCATTAATAAAATTGCAATGTATTGGATCTTTTTTAATGGCAATGCAATTTCTTCCTTTTTGAAGGCAATATGCTCATGTTGTACCTAATTATCAAGCACAAAAGAAATAATGAAGTAAATTAGTACAATGACATATAAATTAAGGAATAAGATATTGAAATTCAATTCCATATAGTAAAACTTACCTGAGCCAAAAAATAAATCCAGAACCCAATCTCCTTCATTTGAACATGTCTATAAGATAGTTAATCAATAAATGTGGTTTTTGATAAATGTTAACTATCTCTCATTTTGATTCTTTTTCTTCATATGTTAGTTTTCTCACAACATCATCATAAGTTAGTACTTGGCTATGACTCTTTCCATCTACCCGATTGACAAATTGGTTAAACTGTATACGATAACTGACGAACTACACCTTGACGGAACCTACGGCCAAGCAAGAACGGTGGATCTCTTGGCCGGAGGGTAGGGCAGCTTCAGAAGGGTATCGGAATAGACAACCTGGAAAGAGTCAATCCCCAAAAGTAGAAGGGGTAGGGGATAGAGGACGGCTCTTCTTTGGCGCGATAGGCCACCCAATAAGTAAAATGAATACGTTAGTGACTCGACTGATAGGGAGAGGTACGTTAGTGACTTTTTTAGTTACTTATTTGATAAGGGCCACCCAATAAGTAAAATGAATACGTTAGTGACTCGACTGACAAGGACCCTTTAGGGGGCTCGACTGATAAGGATGCGTAAGCAGGCTCGACTGTTAAGGATGCGTAAGCTGCATCCTTGAGTTTGTTTTCCCCTTGAAGCTTGACAATAACATTGCGCATTGTGTGTCTGAATGAAATGTCACAAATCTCCATAATGGTGATGATGTGACTTATAGAAATCCTGCAACCACTTTACTAAGAGATTGATAAGTATAAGGGTCATTATCATAGTCAATGTTTGGAATATTGAAACCATGGGGAATATCTGTAATAACTAAGGCATAATCCCTTTTAGGTATGAGTTTAGCAATGTCTTCACAGTCGCCTTGTATTACTTGATATTGAATATTGTCAAGCCCATTCCAAATTGTAGGTTTTAACCCTGTACAAAAATTACATGCATACAAATTCTAAAATACAGAAAATAAACAATGCGAGAGCATAACACATAAAACACATATACACAGAGATTTTCCTCTGGATCCCAAAACTGGGACTACCAGCTTGATTTTTCATTACGTTCCTTTCAATGTTACGATACATATTTATACATGTCGAAGCATCCAATAACATGGATCAAAAATCATCGCGTCCAAAACAATGGACCAAAAACCATTGCGTTTAAAACCATGTGCAAAAAATCATGCACAAAACCATAAGTAGGTCCGCCCAACCTAATATAAGATCCAAAAACAAAATTTTCCAGGGCATTGCCCTGGACCCCATAGAGTGGGGTTACCTGCACCCCTTAAACCCCCTGTGACCCCCCCCCCCCACTACGCAATCAGCGTAACGAAGGGAGGACTCCGCCCCCCTTCTAACCCCCCAGTTAACTACGTGGGCTAGTCGTGGAAAGAATATAATACAACCCAACATTCTCCCACTTGTTGTTTTCTTTCCACAGGGGGCCATAAGATAGCTTAGTCATTTATCTAGCCCTGCAATGCCCATTGTTTCTCTACACCAAGAGAACTTCTCAGAGCTCACAGATTTTTTCAATGCACCTGCAGTATTCTTCAAAGTGTCCACCTTTACCAGCAACACCTTTCTTTCTTCTATCATATCCCTCACAAAGTGCTACTGAACATCAATGTGCCTTGTCTTTGAATGATATGCAAGGTTCTTTGCCAAGAAAATTTCACTTTGGCTGTCATAGTCTATCCTTATAGCTCCCTGTACTAACCCCATACTTGAACACAATCTCTACAACCAAACTGCTTCCTTGCTTGCATGAGTGGTTGCCATGTATTCTACCTCTGTAGTTGATAGTGCCACTACAGATTGTTTCTTACCCATCCAACTGACTACACCTCCAAATAGGTTAAACACATACCCACTTGTAGATCTTCTTTGATCCAGATCTCCAGCCTAGTCTGCATCAACAAAGCCATGAATATCCAACACTATGTCCAATCCTGTTCTTCCTTGGTAGCACAAACCATAATCACTAGTGCCACGCAAATACCTGAAAACCCACTTCACTGTTGTCCAGTTCTCCTTCCCTGGTTTTGACATAAACCTGCTCAATACTCCCACTGCATGTGCAATGTCTGGTCTAGTACAGACCATCGCATACATCAAGCTATTGACTACACTTGCATATGGAACACAGGACATGTCCTCTTCCTCTTCTTGTGTCTTGGGACACTGTTCAACAAATAACTTTACACCTACAGGAATAGGAACCTTCACAGGTTTACTATCCTGCATATCAAACCTCTGCAATATTGTCTCGACATGCTTCCTCTAGCTTAACTAGAGCTTCCTCTTTATCTGATCTCTTTTAATTTCCATGCCCATAATATATTTTGCAGCACCAAGATCTTTCATGTCAAATTTGGAAGACAAATGAGTTTTCATATCCTGGATAATTTCTTTGTCATTTCCAACCAGCAACATATCATCCACATACAAGACCAGATAAATAACACGGTCACCAATTAATTTAAAATACACACAATGATCTGCTTTGCTTCTGGTGAATCCAAGTCCTCGTATAGATGTATCAAATTTCTGATACCACATCTTTGGTGACTGTTTTAACCCATACAAAGACTTCTTTAACTTGCATACCAGATCTTGCTTACCCTTCACCGCAAAACCTTCAGGTTGCTTCATGTAGATCTCCTCTTCCAGATCCCCATGGAGAAATTTTGTCTTCACATCCATCTATTCTACCTCAAAATCAAAAGCATCAACAACAAATAAAAGTAATCTAATAGAAGTTACATTGGCAATAGGAGAAAAAATATCACCAAAATCAATTCCCGACACCTGGGAATAACCTTTTGCTACCAACCGAGCTTTATATTTCTCCACCTTTCCTTCTGCATTTGTCTTCTTCTTGAACACCCATTTGCTTCCAACGGGTTTCCTTCCAACCAACAACTCCACGAGATCCCAAGCCTCATTTTTGTGCAAAGATACCATTTCATCAACCATGGCCTCTTTCCAGAGTTTTCCATCCTTTGAATCTACTGCTTCCTTCACAGTTCTGGGATCATCATCAGTAATAGATAAAGCAAAATTTGAATAGAAAGTAGATGGACTATACCTTTCTGGCTGTCTTCTTTCTTGAACTAATCTTCTCACACCCGGAGTTTGTGGCTCTTCGTCTTTTGATTCCTCCTCTATTGTAGAGTCTGATTCTTCCTCCTTTAGCTCAAACTCTATCTTCTCAGGTTCCTTTGGTTGGACTTCATGTTTAATAACATCTTTCACCTCTCTGAACACCACATCTCGGCTGTACACAACCTTCCTTGTTACTGGATTCCAAATCTTATAACCCTTTAAACCATCCTTATACCCAATAAAAATGCACTTTTCAGATTTACTATCCAACTTGGTTCTTTTCTCCTTTGGAACATGTGTGTATGCATCACATCCAAATACCCTCAAATGTGAAAGAGAAGGTTTCTTACCAGTCCATACCTCTTGTGGAGTCTTATCTTCCAACGCTGATGAAGATGATCTGTTGACCAGGTAACATGTAGTCTCCACTGCCTCTGCCTAGAATTCTTGTCCTAACTCGGCACCACTGAGCATGCTTCTTGCCCTTTCCATCAACGTCTTGTTCATTCTTTCTGCAACTCCATTTTGCTGAGGTGTATATGGAGTAGTCTTCTGCCATACTATACCAAACTTCTTACATAATTCTTCAAATTCCTTACTGCAAAACTCTCCACCGTTATTTGTCCTCAACACCTTTATCTTCTTCTCTGTCTGGATTTCACCAGAGCCTTAAATTCTTTAAACCTATCAAAGACTTAGATTTCTTCTTAAGAAAATATATCCATGTATTCTTTGATAAGTTATCTATAAATGATACATAGTACACAGACTTACCCAGTAATGGAACCTTCACAAGTCCAAACACATCACTGTGCACGAGCTCTAATATATGTTTCACCCTCTTACCACCGGAGGGGAAACTCACTCGATTTTGCTTACCATATACACAATTTTTACAGAAATCAACATCAAGAGAGCTATTACTCATACCTTCTACCATACCTTTACCATGAAGTATTCGAAGGCCCTTCTCTCCAGTATGTCCAAGCCTTTGATTCCACATCGTGGTCTTCTCTCCAGAGACCACTAGATTTTCTGCCCCACTTTCAGGAACCATAGAACTGTTGCACCCATCAATAACAGTGCTACCTTGCAGCTTGTACGGAGTTCCAATCCGAACTCCCCGCATCAATACCAGTGCTCCCCTAACCATTTTGCAGGTATCCTTCTCGAACACTGTTTTTACACTTGCATCATCCAGCTTGCTTACGGAAATTAGATTTCTGGCCAATGCAAGAATATGCAGAACAATCGGAAGTGTTCTAACCCTTCCACCTTGCAACTTCAACTTTACTTTTCTGCGACCAACGATTCTAGCCTTCATATCATCCCCCAAGAATACATCACCACCATCATATTTCTCATTCTCGCAGAACCACTCTCTATGGGGAGTGAAGTGAAAGGATGCACCTGAATCAATCAACCATGCCTCATGATCTACATGTGTACTTGAAGAAGCCAAGTACACATCTCCACCTTCATCTGAGGTGGTTTTCACCTCTGCAAAAGGAGCATCATTAGATCCCTTTCCTTTGTCAGGAGCTTTAGATTTACAATCATTTTGTAGTGTCCTTCCTTTCCGCATTTCCAGCACACCACCTTTATAGGTTTTCCTAGAGATTCATATTTCCCTCTAGATTTAGATCTCTCATTCGATGACTTATTTTTGTTTCTGTTTTGGGACCATCCTCATACAGACAAGGCATCACCATTCTGGATCTCCATATTTTTCCGTCTCATCTCCTCTGTCAGCAAGGATGAGACTATTTCATCAAACTACAAGGCAGTTGTATTGCTACCTATTACAATAACCAAACTATCCCACAAATCTAGTAGAGAACACAACAAACTAATACACTTATCTTCATCTGAAATTTTAATATCAACAGATAATAACTAACTGACCACAGTATTAAATGTGTTCAGATGCTCTGTTACTGAGTGTCCATCTTTCATCCTCAGGTTATACAGCTTTTTCTGCAAGAACAGTTTATTCACCAGAGATTTAGATTGGTACAAAGTCCCTAACTTGTCTCACAAAGCCTTCGTCGTAGCTTCCCCTGATACATTCAACAATACTGAATCTGAGACAAACAATCGTATTGTGCTCTTTGCCTTCCGATCCAACTTCTTACATTCTTCATCAGACACTCCCGTTGGTTTAGTACCTAGATCTACCGTGATCCACTGATCTTTGTCCACCAACAGATCCTCCATCTTGAGTTTCCACAACTCAAAACTCTGACCATTAAATTTCTCGATCTCCATCTTTTCACTGCTTGCCATCTTCTTTCACCACTAGAATCGATGTCGCAGATCTCCCACTGAACAGGGTCTACCACAAGCTCGAGCGAAACCCCTCAGCAACAAAGGCATCCCCTTGAAGCTAAAACAACTCCAATACCAAATGTAGGTTTTAACCCCATACAGAAATTACCTGCATACAAATTCTAAAACACAGAAAATAAACAATGTGAAAGCATAATACATATACACAGAGATTTTCCCCTGGATCCTAAAACCGGGACTACTAGCTTGATTTTTCATTATGTTCCTTTCAATGTTACAATACATATTTATACGTGCCAAAGCATCCAATACCATGGACCGAAAACCATCGCGTCCAAAACCATGTGCGAAAAATCATGCACAAAACCATAGGTAGGTCCGCCCAACCAAATATAGGGTCCAAAAACAAAATTTTCCCCCCTCAAACCCCCTATGACCCCCCGCTACACAATCGGCGCAACAAAAGGAGAGCTCTGCCCCCCTTCTAACCCCCCGGTTAACTACGTGGGCTAGTCGTGGAAAGAATATAAAACAACCCAACACAAATGTAATAAGTAAGAGTTGGATCAAGTTCAACATTTTTAAGACGTTGCTTCTTCAGTCTTTCAATCTTAATTTTTTCAATAAAGGTTCTGAAACTATCTGGTGCTCCATTTGCATCCTTCCTCATCTTTAATAAAATAAACAAATATATGTGCAAGTTATAAAATAAAAATAGGATACAGATGAATAAAAATGAATTTATAAATCAACATACCTTTTTAAATTCAAGATTAAAAAAATAATAATAATAATAATAATAAAATATATATATATATATATATTAATGTTGATATAGAACTTGAATCTGGATAGTTGCATACAACATCATCCCAACTATCTTCATTCAACAATTTAACCATTTGTTCTTGAATTTTTATGTAAACTTTGTGACTGCATAGATAAAGTAAAAAAGTTAATATAATGATATATATAACAAATACTACCAAGAACAATATGTTATATTTAAAAGAAAATTATAATCTAGAAATAAGTAAAAATAGTTCAACAAACTTTCTTTTGAAAATCCTCAGACATTTCCTCCAATGATAATTCCCCTGACCTCACGTGAGATAATATTGCTTTGACAAGTTTTTCATCCTTGACTCCTTGCAATGCTCTCCAAGGTGTGATAGTCATATTTTTTGGAAGTTGCTTCATTTCAGGACCTGATTTACTATTGCTACATATCAATGGTTTAGACCTTTTGACCTTCTGGTTTTTAATGCCAATATTCTCCCACATGCTAAAAATATCATTAATCAATTCCGATATCTCTTCAGTTCTAAATGCCAACTGGAAAATGTTATCAATACCTTTGAATATATCAGTATTTACTCTGCCGCCTTTTGAATTGATTTTCTCTTCAATTTGATAACCTATTTCCATACAACATTCCTTTCGGAAATCTATAGTAATATTTATCTTATCCCCATCACATTTTTCTTCAAATTCACTATGAATAAATCTAACCCTTTGGATGGAAGTCATAGACATCCTATATTCATTATCTGAATTATGATCCCATGCCACTAACTTTGCTTTTGTACCTGATAAACCAGCGTAAATGATACATTTCATTGTTTCAAACCGTGGGTTATTGGGATATTCCTCCATCAATTGTCTTTGAACTTCTACAAAATGGTTCCCCCCCAAGCACATAATAATTGTATTCAAAACATTTTGGCTTATCAAATGCTTATTTGTTGGGAACTTGAACTAGACTAACAAGAAGCACATAATTAACCACATGCGCATATGGATTGTACCTCATCAATGTCTTCAAGTTGTGAACATGAAGATGGTGTGACTTTCTGATTTGATATTTACATTGTCCTTCACTTGCCTTATAGATTTGTCTAACATTAAGCTGAAATGTACAACCACCCTCAATTAAGTTTCTCTTTGTTAAGTTTTGTCGAATGGCATTTTGTTTTGTTTTAATAATGCCATCCTCTAAATCAGCTCATGGTGTAATGATTTCTCTACTTTCTTTTGAAGTTTCACTAGGTTCTTGATTGTTGGTAATGACTACTTCAGAATGTTCAACTTTACTTTTCTTCATCATAACATTCTCATCATTAACTAGAACATATTTGTTTTTGGGCATTGTTACTTTTGGTCTTTTATGGCTCTTCTCTTTTCTAACATCAGTTCCGATGTCATCCTCAGTAACGACAACATATTCTTTAGTGCCAGTTTCAACTTTCTCATCTTCAAAAGTAACTTGTCTACCTTTGTTAAATTTATCCACTAGAGGCAATTTTTTCTGATCCCTTGGATGTAGTTTTGTAGCATCATGAATTACTACATTTTGCTTGTTTGCCATATCTTTTTCTCACACTGAGTAGAAATTGCTAGCAACTTTCATAATATCATGCTCTATGAAATGAATGCCTCCCAACTTAATTGAACAACTTTCAACAAAATTTTTCCAAACAAAATATCATATGTCAATAAAAACAAAGTTATAAAAATATAGTGAGACAGTTACAAGAACTCAAAACACAAATATAAATAACAATACTTAGGATATTTTGTGTCATCTCATTTACAATTTGTTTACACAACTTTGTAGATACCTCTCTCGTGTCATACAATGAATATGATAACTGGTATTTAATCATTTCATGTGACTTGGACGGTTTTGTAAGTATGTAAAGAACTTCATTATCCGACACTGAACACATGTCTATGACCTTTCCCGGCGCGTCTCAAATTCCATTATCGTTAGTTATATCAACATATAGATATATCTTCACATTTTGGCTTTCTCTTTCATTCATATACCAGACATTTGATAGAAGTTTCACTTATTTTGATTTCTTCCAGTATGAAGTCATCTTCTTCTCGTTTGAGGCACTTGAAAGATTTGTAGCCATCAGTTCAGGTGGGGTTCGTTCAACAGTGTTTTTTGAAGATCCACCTTTAAGAGTCTTTGTTTAAGAAAGATTCACAAAAATCTTCTTTGATGTCATTTTCCTGAAAAAAATACACATATAAATCAGTTAACAACAAAAAAATAATAACTTAAATTAACAAAGAAAACAATAAATGATAATTAATTTCGTAAAACATAACAAATTAAAAAATACATCACCCTACTGCCCCACCCTAAAAATCGGTCGGCCAACCAAGCCAGTAGTTCGGCCCAGCCCCCCTACACCACCCTGGCAGCCCAACAACCACCCCTCCTCCCGACCCCTAGCCCCACTCTATCTCGGCGGCCCAACAGCCCGCCGCCCAGGTAGGGCGAGGGGCTGGGTGTCGGTCCCCCACCCCACCCCGATGGCCCAACGGCCTGCCGGCGGTCGGCTCAGGTGGCGGGCTGTTGGGCCGAAGGGTGGTGTGGAGGGGGGCCGCCAGGGTGGGTTGGGGGACTAGCCTCCCCACCAGGCCGTTGGGCTGCCGCGGTGGGGCGAGGCCAAGGCGGCAGGCCATTCGGCCACTTAGGTGGGGCGGGGAATCGGGCGCCAGACCCTCCGCCCCACGCCGGCGACCCAACAGCCCGCCACCCGGGTCGGTCGTTGGGCCGTTGGAGTGAGGCGGGGAGCCAAGCTAATGGTGGGGTGGGGGGCCGAGAAATCGGCGCCCCGCCCTACCCCAGCGGCCCAACGGTCGGCCCAGGCAGAGGGTCGAGCGCTTGGCCCCCCGCCCCACCCTAGCGGCCCAACGGCCGGCCCGGGCGGCCGGCCATAGGGCCGTCGGGGTGGGGCGGGGGTCGGGCCGATTCGCGTCTTGCTCCCCGCCCCACCCCGGTGGCCCAACGACCAGCTCGGATGACGAGCCATTGGGCCGCCGAGGTTGGTGGGACGGGGGGTTGCGTGCCAGCATCCTGACGCCCCCCCCCCAGTGGCCTAACTGCCCACTGCCTCCGCCAACCATTGGGTCGCCGGGGTGTGGCGGGGGGCTGGGCACGAGCCCCCCGCCACACGCCAACTACCCACCGATGTGGTAGGCTGATTCCCGAAACGAATCGACCTGTCACCCTAGCGCATCGTTGGGCCACTGGGGTGGGGTGTAGCTTGGCCACCAGCACTACACCCCACCCCGGCGGGCAGGGTGGCGGGCTGATTTCAGGAATCGGCCCACGACCCCAGCGGGCCATTGGGTCGCTAGAGTGGGGTAGGTTGCCAGGTAGCCAGCCCCACCACTCCTAACCCATGGGCCTGTTTGGCCGCCAGGAGCCTGATCGGGCCCACCACGCCCACTGCCGATGTAGTGGGTAAATCTATCCTACAAAAAATTTTAATTTGTAAAAAAAAAATTAAACATTTTTAATTTTAAAATTTGCAAAGCAAAAAAGTTAACTGACCTTTCAAATGTGATAATCCTCCGTTGAATATGTTGTTGATAGCAATGTAGTTGCTCCACAAATTCGGTCCAAGTCTTTTAATGAACCTCGGAAAACCTTGATGTGATGTGAGTAATTGTGATAATGAAATTTATTATATAGGTGAAATTACGGAATTGTTTTACCGTACGGTTAATGTAGGATTAATTTGTTTTTATAAAATTTAACATGTTAATTTTTTATGGCTATTATGAAACCAGCTCACAAAAAGATAGAAAAGATAGATCAACACCTTGGAAATAAGCCTCTTCGAGGGGGAAACCTCCTTTACATTACACAAATGAACAATTCTTGGATGATACAAATGACAAGGCCTCCTTTCTAAATATACGAGTCTAAGGGGTCATAATATAATCAGAGCCAACATAACAATAATAATATAAGGGCACAATAATAACAATAGTGGGCTTCTATGGTGCACAATAATAACAATATGGGGACTACATGGGCACAACAATATAATAAGGGGGTTGTACTAATAACAATAAGGGGTTACACTAGTAGTATAGGGACCTAACATGCCCCTCTCCTTCAAAAAGTGTTGTCCTCAACGCTTGAGTAGTTCTTGATGCTTCTGTATAAATTCTTGTCCTCCCATGTGGAATCTTTAACGGGTAAGTTCTTCTACTTGATGAGATACTCTGAAATTGATCTATTTCGTAGCTTTCGATTTCTTGGTCCTATG
Organism: Pinus tabuliformis; assembly: GCA_031772625.1. Classification (NCBI taxonomy): domain Eukaryota; kingdom Viridiplantae; phylum Streptophyta; class Pinopsida; order Pinales; family Pinaceae; genus Pinus; species Pinus tabuliformis. Next base: position 1,710,531,068 of record CM062819.1, read on the forward strand.
ACTGCTTCAGGTTCCAATGTGATTTTTCCTTCCTTGTCAAGTTCTCGCAATACTATTTGAACTGGGATCTTCTACAACTTTTGAATGAGTTCCCACTCCTTTGGGCATATGGATATATGTAAGGCCTGATGTTTGGAGGAACACTTCGTGGAATCAAATGAATAGCATGATCATGATCACAAATAGGTGGGAGGCCTTTGGGAGTCTCAAATACGTTGGAATGATTGTCCAAAATGTTTTGGAGATCTAGAGAAATATATGATTTCGATGTGGGATCCTCTAGTAAACATAATTGTGCAATTACACCCCATTGTTCTTTATTTAGAAGCTTTGTTATGTTGTTAAAATTTATTATCTTTCCAGGTTTTCCTTCGATACCCTTCAATTCAACTTCCTTTCCTTCCCAAAAAAAATTCATGAAAATTTCTTGAAAATTAAAAGCTATTGTACCCAAATATTGTAGCCATTGGACTCCTAGTAAAACATCAACACCACCCATTGGAATGGAAATCATTGGGCTATTCAATACATATTCTCCCATGGATAGCTTGATATTATGGCACTCTCTAGAGAAATTTATGGTTCCTCCACTTGCAACCATCACTTGACACTCTGGTGTTGGATATAGGAAGCAATTCAATTCCTTTCCTATCTTACAATCAATAAAATTATGGGTACTACCCGAATCAATCAACACTCTTACCTTTTTCTTCTTGATATGTCATTCTATCTTGATAGATTGAGGAGTGGTAATTTTTTCTAATGCATTACAAGATATGGTCGGATTGATTTCTTGAGACTCAATGTAATCTTTCAATTCTTGAACATTTTTCTTCTTGATATGTCCTTCTATATTGATAGTTTGAGTAGTGGTAATTCCATCCAATGCATTACAATATATGGTCGGATTCATTTCTTCTTTCCCGATGTGATCTTTCACTTCTTGAACATTTTTCTTCTTGATATGCCCTTCTATCTTGAGAGTTTTAGGAGTGGTAATTCTTTCCAATGCTTACAAGATATGGTCAGATTCATTTCTTCTTTCTCTGGGGTCGGTTCCTGGTGTATATACTCTTCTTTTGACGTTTCTTGATCATTTTCTTCCTCCTCTCCACAATCAATGTAAAATAATTTATTCTCAGTACACTTATGACCTTTAATGTATTTGTTATCACAATTGTAACAAAGCCATTTTTCTCTTTTTTCTTCCAATTTTTTGTGGTGTAACCCTTGTAGGCTGTGGAAGGCTAGGAGAAACAACACTTCCATCTTTATAGTTGTGAGGGGTAGACTTCCTTGTTGCGATAATTTTGCTTTCCGCTTTGTAACGAAGCCATTTTTCTCTTTTTTCTTCCAATTGTTGTGGTGTTGCTCTAAAGAAGGTGTTGCTTTTTGTATCCTCATAATGTGCTATCATTTCCTCCATGAAAATTGACCACGTAACAAGTTTTTTACGAGAACAAAACCCTTTATACCATAAAAATTGATCAGGTTCTAAATATGAAGATGCAATACATACCTTTTGTAACAATGGTACACCATGTAGATCAAAATATTGCTCCATCTGTAGTATCCAATTTACTGGATCCTTTCCATCAAAATTCCTCATATCACCTTTTCTTGATTTCAGGAACTCAATCTTGAAATGACTGTAACTCTGTACTTTCAGATCTCAAAGTTCCGAAATTGTCTCCTGCAGTAACCCTCTGAGTCCTCTTTCTAACCCCACAAGTCTGATCATAATTTGATTCTCCAAGAAAGAGTTATGCCCAATCTCCTAAGATGGCCTGATTATATAATGTTTCAGTAGAGCGAACTTGTACGACGTGCCACATGTCACTGTTTCGACCTTCGGATCTAAAAACTATGCACAAAAAACTATAGTCTGTCCTCTTTTTGTAATTTCTTACAAAATTTTAATTTATTTCTTAGAGATAAAGTTATGACGATTTTCCCAAGGTCACCTGTTTAGGATGTAATTTGGGAGTCTGCAAAAACCCTAACTTCCTTAGGTCATATATCCGAAAATATAGTGAGACACGATCTAAAATTCAGACCCGAGATTCAGAAAGATTTCTTTTCAAATGGGTTTTTTATTTAGCTTCTGAAACTTCGTAGCGAAAATATTACAGCGAAAATACCACGATGATCTGTTTTAGATGAAATTCTGGAACTTGCAAAAGCCCTAACTTTCTGATATCATATCTCTGAAAATATAGTGAGACAAGATCTGAAATTTGGATGAGCGGTTCAGCGAGATTTCTTCTTAAATGGGTTGTTTTTTTAGCTTCTGAAACATCGCAGAAGAAAAGTTATAGCGAAAATACCACGATGATCTGTTTGGAGCAGCGAAACCCTAGAATCCAAATCTCTGATACCAAATGTTATGAAACCAACTCACAAAAAGATAGAAAAGATATATCAACGCCTTAGAAATAAGCCTCTTCGAGGGGGAAACCTCCTTTACATTACACAAATGAACAATTCTTAGATGATACAAATGAAAAAACTTCATTTCTATATAGGAGTCTAAAGGGTCATAATATAATCAAAGCCGACATAAAAATAATAATTTAAGGGCACAATAATAACAATAGTGGGCTTCTATGGGGCACAATAATAACAATATGGGGACTACATGGGAACAACGATACAATAAAGGGGTTGTACTAATAACAATAAGAGGTTACACTAATAGTATAGGGACCTAACAATGGTGATATAGGAAACTATGATAAAAGTGAATATTACGGAATTATTTTACAACACTGATTAATTTGTTTTAGAAGGTATAATAAAAATTAAAAAAAAACATTCAAGTGTTAGTAAATATTATATAGTTTAAGTATTAAATTAATTTAGGTAAAATATTTAGTTCACAATTTTAAATTTAAAGATTTATTTAAAAAAAATAAATTAAAAATTTTCAATAAATTGTAAAAGAAAATAATTGAAGGAAATACATGAAACAAAATTTTTGGAGGGAAATTTTCATTCTTTAAGCTATATAATATCATTAAGAGAGTCTGCATTTGTATCATTCAACCTCTTCTATTTGAAATGGATGGATTCTTCTGATAGTGAAGTTTCGCTTTGTGAAGTATCAACATCTTCTTCACGTAACAACTCTATTCGTATTGATGAATATAATGGAAATTCTTCCACTATGAATAGAGAGTCAATTATTCCACTTAGTCCTGATCCTAAGGACTATGAGAGCAGCACTGATGAAAGACGGGATGAAGAATTTCAAATAAATAAAAAGTCACGGTCTCCACTTACTTCTAATCCTAAGGATTATGAGAGCAACAGTGATGAAGAACATGATGAAGAATTTCAAAAGAATGGAGTGTCACGGTGTCCACTTAGTCCTAATCCTATGGACTGTGAGAGCAACAGTGATGAAGAGCATGATGACGAATTTCAAAAGAATAGTGTCACGGTGTCCACTTAGTCCTAATCCTATGGACTGTGAGAGCAGCAGTGATGAAAAGCATGATGATGAATTTCAAAAGAATGGAGTGTCACGATTTCCACTTAGTCCTAATCCTATGGACCATGAGAGTAGCAGTGATGAAGAACATGATGAAAAATTTCAAAAGAATGGAGTGTCACAGTGTCCACTTAGTCCTAATCCTATGGACTATGAGAGCAGCAGTGATGAAGAATTTCAACTGAATAGAGTGTCACAGTGTCCACTTAGTCCTAATCCTATGGGCTATGAAAGCAGCAGTGATGAAGAACATGATGAAGAATTTCAAAAGAATGAAGTGTCACGATTTCCACTTATTCCTAATCCTATGGACTATGAGAGCAGCAGTGATGAATAATTTCAAATGAATAGAGTGTTATAGTGTCCACTTAGTCCTAATCCTATGGACTATTAAAGAAACAATGATGAAGAGCATGATGATAAATTTCAAAAGAATGGAGTGTCACAGTGTCCACTTAGCCCTAATCCTATGGACTATGAGAGCAGCAGTGATGAAGAACATGATGAAATTTTTCAAAAGAATGGAGTGTCATGGTATCCACTTAGTCCTAATCCTACAAACTATGAGAGCAGCAGTGATGAAGAGCATGATGAAAAATTTCAAAAAAATGGAGTGTCACAGTGTCCACTTAGTCCTAATCCTATGGACTATGAGAGCAGCAGTGACGAAGGACAGGAGGAAACACTTAGTCCTAATCCTAAGGACTATGAGTGTAGCAGTGACAAAGAACAGGATGTAGAATTTTCAGTAAGTAAACAATCACATTTTCGATGTAGTCCTAATTCTATGGACTATGAGAGCAACACTAACAATGCACATGAGGAAGAATATCCAATAAACATCGAGTCAAATTTTCCATTTAGTCCTAATTCTAAGGATTATGACAGTAACACTGAAGAGGAGGGATATGACAAATATCCTCCAAGTCAGTATTTCAAAAGCACAGCTAATCATAGTGAGAATAAAATTCCTCAGAATGATGATGAAAATGCTTATGCAAAGGATGATCCAATGATGGCGATGTTGCTAGGAAATATTGTATCGAGGAGTAGGAGAAGACCTTTTCGTATCAATCCAAGATGTTCTAGTTATACCAGGCGTAGAGTAGAATATTTGACGAGAAGAAGTTCTATCAGTGCTCTCACTTCAAGTGCATGTTGTCAAAAATATTGCTTGAAACATATGGATTTCAAATTTGCATTAGAGAAAAGGAAGAGATTTGTCAATGAATAAAAGCAAGCAAAATTCATATTTAGTTGGGTGCATGCAATATACATTGTCATGTTATTATTATCATATTGGGTCTTTATTTATATGTAGAAAGGCTTTCAAAATGTTTCCTTCGATGGGTAATTTTCGTCTCTTGAGAATCCAAGAAAATTTGGAAAAGAATTCCACATTTTATTCAGAAGTACGTCATAAATGACAGTTTGGGCCATTATCAAACACTGCAATGTCATGGATGAAATATTTCTTTTCAGAGCATGGAGAGTGTATGCCAAATAGAGAGACAATACATATTCTAGATAATTTTTCAAGACAAGAAATCTACAACTTATACAAAGAATACGCAGAAAGTTCTAAGGGACATGGTCGGTTTATTACATGTCAATATTTTGTGAAGGTATGGAAGAAAGAATTCAACAATGTCTGTATTCTTAAGAAGACAAGGATGGGGATTTGCAGTACATGTGCTTCTCTTAAATAAAAAAGGGATAAATGTGAAGGGTCAGAAAGAGGTAAGCATCCATAACTTTAACTTTTAAAATTGTATAGTCATCAACTATGAAAACGTATTTCTTAATGGCTTTCTTTTATGTTGTGTAGATTCCATTATAAAAGAACTCCAGGAGCATCACGAACAACAAACAAGTGAAAGGAAAAAGTTGTACAAGCATCGAACAAAGTGTTATGATAATCCAAATAAATATTTGGGTTTGATAATTGATGGTATGGTCTAGAAGAAAACACTTTTACCACATTTTGTTCGCACACCCAAAAATTTACAGGAGGAAAATTTTATTCAGTATCACTTGGTCGATTATATGGTCTTCAATGGGAAAATGTTACCAAGGTTGTACTTCACAGCTCCAAATATTCATAATGATGCAAATATGACAATAACCATAATTCATGATGTGTTTTCTCATTGGTATGGTAATCTTCCTGAAATTTTGTATCTACAATTGGAGAACACTTGCCGTGAAAACAAAAATCAAGTTGTTATTGGATATCTAAACATGCTTGTTGAATTGAGAATTTTTCAGAAGGTAAAGGTTGGTTTCCTTCTTATTGGGCACACTCATGACCATATTGATCAGATTTTCAGTCGTTTTTCAATGACATTGAGGAGAAAGGAAGTTGGGAGCTTGCCATCATTAATTGAATGTATTAAGAAATCATACATGCCAAAACCTACTTTTGATGTGTTGGAAGAAACTGTTGACATGTGAAGGTTTATTCTGGGATCACATGGTGAGGAGAAATGCATTGAACAACTTAATGACATTAGCTTCCAACATCAATTTCGTATCAAAAAAATTGATGGGAAAACACTAATATGGGGCAAGAAGTATTCAACTACTACAGAATGGGCACCATCATCAGGTTTGGAATTTTTGAAGTTCATTCCAGATCATCCAATATTTGCATCAAAAATATTGTTATTACAATCAGTTGGTGAAGTTCATAATGCACACAGACAAAATAGAGATATAAATTACTCTGATTGTCTAGAAGAAATTAAAAAATGTATTAGATATACATATGAGTACTTTAACATCGCTGATTCAGTTTGGTGGGAGTCATTTTTCAATAATCAAAGTGATATCATTTCAACAACAACAAATGAAGATATATTTTTGAAAAATCCATTTATTTGGCCACAAAATGTGTCAAATGAACATGAGAAAATAAACATTGTTGAACAGCAAGAATCTCAAGGTATTATTAATTCTTCACAGGCAGAGGAAAGAGAGATGTATATTGGTTCCAGAAGATATCGTGCACAACATGAAACCATGGAATACCTTTACAGGGGTTCAGTACAGGATATTAAGGAGAGTTGTGTGATCGCAGTGGTAGCAGATGGAGATCCCAATGGCTATTCATTTTGGGTTGCTAAGGTTATAAAGGTCTTTACAAAAAATGAAGATGTTACAGGTGTTGAAGCACATTGGTATGCTACAAATACACACCCATTCAATGGTGTGTATAAGCCAAAGATTGTAGTTGGAAAAAAATTGGCAGAAAGAGAAAAAGAAAAGGTACAAATTAAATCGCCGCCACACAGACCTCTTAAAATTGGAGGATGTTGACATACTTGTTTATGACTTCAATTTAAAAAAGGGAGGAACTCTTCACTTCAAAACGATAGAGATCCTGAAAAGGTTGTTACCAGAAGGAATAGTGTTGAGATGGGAGTCTGCTTAAACCAGTCATAGATCCAGAAGAATTTTTAAACCTGAAAAGGTGGGCATGCATGTGGACTCAGATGGCGCACTAGTTGATGAAAGAGAAGAATATGGAACATCTTTGTTTGCATCGAGTCATCATCTGAAGATGTGAATTCTGATGGTGTGCAAGAAAATACAAGTGATTTTGAATAATTGTCTAAGATAGTTTATATAACTGATGTTTGCATCGTATCTTGAAATAAAATTTTTGATTTCCATATGGTGCTAAATCAGAAATTATGAGTCATTTTTATGTTGTTGGATTATATGTTTTAATTATAATGATTTTTATTGTTTAGAATATCTATAATGCAACAATAAATTAAAGATATAATGTATGTTTCATTCAATATACAAATAATGACATTTTGATTAATTTAGTCATGTAATTTGTTCATAATGTCATGGTTTTTAATTTTATAATTGAAAAAATTCCAATTATTTTTGTATCTTTAATGTTATGGTTGAAAACAATTAGAATTTTAGCAATCTTTAGCGTGATGTTGTTATATGTTTAACAACATGGATGAAAACTAATAAAATTTTAATGTGTTTCATATCTCATTATTTTTTATCGTCATTATTAAAACATGTTGAATTTATACTTAGGAAAGAAAAATGTTATTCTCCCAAAAAGTCATTAGTGTGTTTTTTTCCTCAAAAACGGTTGTCTTTTTGCACATAAGAATTCGGTTTCACTGACATTTTTTAAAAATGTTGAAAATTGACCCTAAAAAAAACCATCCTTCTAGTATCAACACTTTTCGTTTGCACGGTGTTTTTTGCACAATTTTTGCACGAAAATATCATTTTCACTGCCATTTTTAAAACATGTTCAAAATTGACCCTAAAAAAAATCATCGTTCCAGTATACACACTTTTCGTTTTTAGCATTGTTTTTTATGTTTTTTTGGGATTTTTTGGCCGAAGTTCTGTTTCAAAGTTTACATTGTTTTAAAAAAGCAATTTGTAGTTTCATGAACACACTTGCATATAATGCTAAGGGTAATACCTGTCTAAACACAAAAATAAATAGGGGCCAGATATATTTATAAGAAGGAATCAATTCTATTCCAAAGGGATTTAGATAAATAAATTTTGAAGTCCTATTTTTTAAATAGGTATTTATTAGGAAAGGATACTATGCAAATCTTGAAGCTAGAAAGAATATTAAATTTAATTTTTGCAATGAAGAGAAAATTTAAAGGAAAAAGATTAATGTTTTTTTTCATTGTGTTCTAAATTATATATATATATATATATATATATATATATATATATACACTCCTAAGATTCAATATATATATATATATAGACTCCTAAGAGTATATATATATACTCTTAGGAGTCGGGATGCAGCATTTGGATGAAGGCTTTACATATCTGGGGTTTAACCTGAAGCCCAACAATTATTGCATCAAGGACTGGGATTGGTTAGTAGACAGGTTTCAAAAGAAGCTAGATGGCTGGACTCATAGATGGTTGTCTATGGGAGGAAGAATGATTATGTTAAAAGTTGTTCTTCAAAACCTAGCAGTATACTGGATGCATCTTTTTCTATTTCCAAAGAAGATAATTAAAAAGATTCAATCCATTATGGGGCATTTCATTTGGGCTAGAACATTAACTCAGGGGAAGTATCATCTTGTTAAATGGTCGCACATTGCAAGACCCATTGAGGAAGGGGGATGGGATATAATAGATCCATCAACCTTCAACAATGCATTGATGATAAAGAACATGTGGAGGGCAGCTACGAGCTCAGGAATATGGTCAAAGGTCATCACAGAAAAGTATATGTATGAGTAACCTTTAACTGCCTGGATTTCGGGAGGGGCAAAGATGAAGTCTAATTCATCATATATTTGGAAGAGTATGATGAAAAACATTCAGTGGGTGATGGGATTGGTGCGGTGGGAGGTAGGGGATGGGTCAATTATCAAGATTGGATTGGATGCAATTAAAGGTATGGGGGGACCACTCATTATCATTTGGAATCCTTCATTTCCTGCATAACAAAGAGATAATCTTTCTAAATCAGATTTTCATACATGATGATTTATGCATTGACCACCAATCTTGGAAAAGTGCCAAGGATATTCAATTACCTAGGGGGGATATCTGTGAATGGGAAGCATATATTACCAATCTGAGAAACGCGGGCATCTCTCTTAATGGCCAGCAGGATCACATGTCATGGGGGGAAGCATAAAAAAGGGGCACCCTTTGGTAAAAGAAATATACAACAGAATCCCTAGGGAGGAGATGGGGAATCAAGGTACTTCCTGGATACAGAAAATATGGAAAGGGAATATTCCCAACAAGATCAAGTGTTTTTGTTGGTTGGCTATAATGGACAGAGTATTGACATGGAATAATTTACTAAACAGAGGACACATAGGGTCGGGGATATGTCTCCTTTGCATGAGAAGTAATGAGGATAATGTTCATTTATTTCTGCATTGTCCATACATGCAGGCTATTTGGGAGGGGGTTTTGGACACTTTTGGTATCAAGCCAATTAAGCATTTTTCATCATTAAGAAGTTGTTTATGGAAATGGTTCAAAACTCAAGATAGATATAGATTTCTCCCACTGTACCTCATTTGGGCCATATGGTGGAGTAGGAATGCTCTCATTTTTTAGAACAAAAATCTGATTATAAGGGAGGACGTTATCAAAATAGTTGCATACTTCTTGGAGCTCGGTCCAACAAAAATTGATAACAAGCACAGAAGTATCATTTGGAAAGACATATGGCATAAATTTCTCGTGGGTTTCTTCGATGGAGTGAGCTGTAGGAGGAAATGTGGATGCGGGGCATTCATTGTCATTGAGTCGGGTAACTGCTATCACTTTTGGTGGGAAGGGGGCCAGGGCACGAACAACAAGGCAGAGATAGTTGCACTATGGGGAGTGTTGATCGCAATGAAATGGTTGGGAATGGAGAGCTTATAGGTCTTTGGGGATGCAAAAAGAATTATCGACTAGACTAAAGGCCAGAATAAATTCAATCCTCCAATTTTAAATAACTGGATGAAGCGCATCAAGACGATGGTATGTACGTTCCAACACATCAATATTGATCACATTTACAGGGAACAAAACTGGACAGCTGATATACTATCCAAAAGAGGCATTGGCAAGGCACCAGGTAAGTTTTATTTCTCAGTATTCGAACAAGGGGTCAAGACAAATGTGGGAAGCATTAACTTTTCGAAGAGATAGGAGACAGTGTTGGGTAATACTGAAATGCATGGGGCATATTATTTTGTAAGAAGATGTATGCATTTCGTGCATTTTTTATATTTTTGTGTGGTTTATGGTCTAAGGAGGACTGAGATTGGCCTACAGAACTCTAGTATCTAGAACTAGAAGATATGGTTATTGGAAAATGTGACAAGTAACTCTTTTTGATGTGTTTTATGCTGACAGAAAATCAAACTCCATCATAAATGTACTATCTATTTTTATATTAATACGGAAATGTTTTTCTTTTTGTTAAAAAACTAGAAATAGCAATATATATATCTATATATATATATATATATAAATTTAAAACATATATTATTAAATTTTTTTGGAATTGAAATTTTTTTGGTTTAAAATTTTACTCATTGAAATTTAAATTCAAATTTAGTAACTATAAAATCTTACTAATTCAAATTTGAATTCAAATTTAGTAACTACATAAATATGGCCAATTTTTATTGATAAAAATTTGAATTCGAACTCAACTATGAATATGAACATGGAGCTCCGGAGATGCACCTTTATTTTTCGTGTGTTGCACTATTTTCACTCAAATTTCAGTTAAAATTAAGGGAGTTGTGTTTAGTGGGACTTTTTGGAAGCTTTTCGGGTGGATTTTTACGCTCTAATTTCTCTAAAATCACACATGAATTCATTGAAATCACAAGTTTGATGGGCAAACCCTGCACAATAGAAGTGCCCTAAGGGTTTTTCATGGTGCTGAATCTATATATAGAGTCAAAAAACTAGTTTAAATAAGAAAATAGTCTTCCGATTAATCACATCATAAAGATTGGGTCGATGTTTCGAACCAACTAATGTGGTTCATCCCTAACATAGTTTAAATAACACAAACCATGATTTCCCCACAAATTTTAAATAACACAAATCATAATTTCACCACAATTTTTTATGCCGGATTCCAAAACAAAAAACTCTAAAAAATCACACTAAAAACGACTCCAAAACTAAAAATCAAACCATACAAATTCCCGACCGTAGATGCACAAAATTAATTATAAAAATAGAAGAATAATTTTTTTAATCCCACAAAATTGATTACAAAAGTGGAGGAATAATTTTTTTTCCGAGAAAACCAAAATACAACATCGAAATTGACCGAACTCCTTTTTTTATTATTAAATATGAGATGGTTGGGTTAAACTAAAGGAGTTGTCTATAATGCGACTTTTTGAGATTCCGGTGACGGAATCCGGCGGAAGAAATTGAGATGAAATCATGATTTGTTGCAGTTAAAATGGTTTTTTAACTGCATATTCGGATTCAGCACCCTGGAAAACCCCTGGGACGCTTTCATTGTGCAGAAACTAGTTATCAAACTTGGATTTCAATAAATTACTGCCGGATTTTCACCGGAAAAAATTGCCGGAAAAGCTTTCAAAAAGTCGCGTTAAAGACTACGGCTAAACGGAATACCCTGCAAATAGAAAATCGGATGATTATGGACATAGTTGTTGCACTCTGAAATTCTCTTGACAATGGCGAAACAATACCTCGATAGGCGAGCAACCGACTTGGAGATTGGCCATGGATAAGGCTCTTCTCACTGCTGAATCATGAGAAAAGAATTGATGTACGTCATTTTCTTTTACGCAGTAGTTAATAAAACGCCAAAACAGATGGACAGCAATAATATTATAAAAAAATCTAGAGGATTGATGCTCCACTACTGGAATAACGACGGCTCTGCGAGGAAAAGTTCAATTAAGATGAACACGGAAATATCAAAAAGTACTTTGGAATCCAATGTCTCGTAACTCTCACCCACCACATAAGGTGAAACTGGGGACAATCCAGAGAATCTAAACGTAAAGTGTCATGTCTCACATTCAGTATACGTATCCCGGTGTCCTGCCTGCAGTGAAAGAGAGAAACTCGAGTTTCTTCAATGTGAGTCATCAATATTCCGAAGCAGTCGACGGAAATAGTAGCATCGATTAAAAAAAAGTTGGTTCAAGTAATATTGAGTGACCGTTACATAGCATCGATAATATGTTATAATATGTTTTGTTTTTGGTTCAAGGATATGGAGGGAACTTTATATTTATAGGAAAATTTAGGTAGATCAATTTGAAGAGAATATTTTTTTGGTTCAACGATATTGAGTGACCCTTACATCTATGAGAAATGAAATAGATCAATTTGAAGGGATAACATAGACAACATCAACTCTCCGTCAAATTAGCAAGGCCTAACCTCAAGGGCATCGAGGAGATTCCCCGAACTAGCAAGGCCTAACCCCAAGGGCATCGAGGAGATTCCCCGAACTAGCAAGGCCTAACCCCAAGGGCATAGAGTAAATTCCCCGAACTAGCAAGGCTAGCAAGGCCTAACCCCAAGGGCATCGAGGAAATTCCCTGAACTAGCAAGGCCTAAACCCAAGGGCATCGAGGAGATTCTCCGAACTAGCAAGGCCTAACCCCAAGGGCATAGAGTAAATTCCCCAAACTAGCAAGGCCTAACCCCAAGGGCATCGAGGAGATTCCCCGAACTAGCGAGCCTAACCCCAAGGGCGTCGAGGAGATTCCCCGAACTAGCAAGCCTAACCCCAAGGGCATAGAGTAAATTCCATGAACTAGCAAGGTCTAACCGCCTAACCCTAAGGGCATCGAGGAAATTCCCCAAACTAGCAAGGCCTAACCCCAAGGGCATCGCGGAGATTCCCCGAACTAGCAAGGCCTAACCCCAAGGGCATCAAGTAAATTCCCCGAACTAGCAAGGCCTAACCGCAAGGGCATCGAGGAGATTCCCCCAACTAGCAACGCCTAACCCCAAGAGCATCCTGAGGTAAGTCAGCCAAATTAGCAAGGCCTAACCCCAAGGTCATCTAAGAGATTTGACCGGGTGACCTCCTGATAAGGAATATGAAATTGACCAACTAAGCTTTCCCTTGGGGTTTTTTAAAAAATTATTCTATTTGTTATTTGTTTTGAATTTTTTGAGCATTTTTTTTAGTTGAAGTTGCTTGATTTTTTTTTGAAATTGGTTGAATTCATAAGTTAAGTTTAAGTTGTGAAATCTCCACGATTTAAAAAATCAGATTTTTTTGAGAGTGTTGAATCGATACATGTAGTCAAAAATCTGTTTTAAATAACAAAAGATGCCAAAAATTGTTTTGCCAAATTCAAACAAAAAATTCCATAATATATTCAAATTTTCTTAGAGATTTGTTGGAATTATAAGTTTGAGTGGTGAACTCTCCAAAATTCAAGTGACGAAAAGTTTTTCAAGAAGCTGAATCCATATATACAATCAAAAATTCATTTTATACAATTTCACCAAAAATATTTTTAACCAAATTCCTAAAAATTATAAAATATATAAACACCATTTCGTAATCAAATTCCTAAAATTTCTAAAACATATAAACACCATTTGGTGCATTCAAAAACTACATCAACAAAAAATTGTCTAGCAGCATTCCAACCGGAAAAACTCCAAAACTTATTTCGTGCATTCAAAAACTAAATTAACCAAAACTTGAAAAAACCTAGAAAAGTTGGAATAACTAGACAACGCAGATTTATTTAATTTATTCCTAAATTTACAATAAAGTTGGAATAACTAAGCAACGCAGATTTATTTAATTTATTCCTAAATTTAGAATAGTTAGACAACACATGTTTGTCTGGAAAAACTCCAAAACTTATTTCGTGCATTCAAAAACTAAGTTTTTCCAAAACTTATTTCGTGCATTCAAAAACTAAATTAACCAAAACTTGAAAAAACCTACCAAAGTTGGAATAATTAGACAATGCAGATTTATTTAGTTTATTCCTAAATTTAGAATAGTTAGATCACACGTGTTTGTTTCATTTGTTGCTACATGTTTGTTTCCTACTACTTCAGTGTGCATTATAAGGAAAAATATAACAGCTCAAATTTCTTATAGATCATAACATTTTATTACCATATGCATCTAAATTTTCCGAAGCCATGAAATGTTTTTACCATATACATATAAATTTTGAGCAGACATACTAAATTTTACACCACTATAGATTGATTACCTTTTACCTATGTGTACTGAGCACAGATTCATTTCAAGATTGAAACTTTTATACACCCAGAATTTAATGCCCTCAACATATAACATACTCAAATTTAATGCTCTCAAAATATAGCAGACTCTAGACATTTAATTTTTTCAGATGATAACAAATGTAGAAAGTGGAGAGATTCATTTCAATCTTGAAACTTTTATACACCCAAAATTTAATGCTCTCAACATATAGCAGACTCAGACACCCAAAATTTAATGCCCTCACCATATAACAGACTCAAATTTAATACTCTCAACATATAGCAGACTACACTTAATTTTTTCACATGATAACAAATGTAGAATGGTGGAGAAGTTGCAGACATCACACAAATAGTACAATGAAACATCAAACCAATTAAGTTTAATTTCCACAAAATTACAGAAATATGAAAAAAAATGTATTGGTTAACTATTAACCATTCACCCTTGTGTTAAGTGATTGTGTTTTTACTGTGAATAGGGTGTAATTATCTTGAAACTTACAAGAGCTCCTTCAAATACAATATTCTTATAGGCCCAATACAAACAAATCGATGATCTCAAAAAGTCTAATACACAGATACTTGGTTGATGGTATATTATAAAAATACATCTATACATTTATGCAGATATTTGGTTGATGGTATGCAGATATTATGCTTTCTCAAATTCCCCTCCCCTCCGTTATGTGGTATGCAGATATTATACTTTCTCTAAATGCCCCCGTTATGTGACAGTACGCAGACACTATACATTCTCAAAATGCCCCCGTTATGTGACAGTACGCAGACACTATACATTCTCAAAATGACCCCGTTATGGGACAGTACGCAGACACTATACATTCTCAAAATGCCCTCTGAAAATCTGAGAGAGAGAGCCCGGTTTTGCAAGCTACTGCAAATAATTCTACCCACATTAATCCTGCAGCTTTTGTCGCAGAAGAGATCATCAGTTGAATGCATTTTCTATCAGAGATGCTTGGTGTTCTTCTGTTGGCTATCCAGCGATTTCATGATGTTGGAGCGCCCTTGATTTCTCTTGAGATAGAAGTTGAGGAAGAGCAAGAGGAGCGTGGCGTTGGACAGGGCATCAAAGAGCCACGCGCCCATTCCGTTGCAGCCTTCCCTGGTGGTGAAGTGTAGCGCAAGAAGAGCAACGTAGGCGAGCAACGTGAATGCCAAGTGCACCATCTGGCAGCTGGCGGGGAGAGGAGAGGACCAGCAACCCCAACCGAGGCTGCAGCAAAGGAAATACGAATAGACGACGACATAGAGGACCGTGGTGGCGAGGATGGCCACGATCTGCAGCGACTGCGAGAACTCCAGCCAGCCGTAGCACACGCAGACGACGGCGATGCGATGGAATACGTGAAGGAAAGTGAGGGGCTTCTTGCGGAGGATCCATATGACCGTATCGAAGAGCTGGTGGTACTTTGTGAGGTAGAAAATATATGACCAAAAGAAGACTCTGCCGGAAGGGCGCGTGCCCAGTGGGAAACACATCACCCACTCTGCGGCGCTCTTAAAACGCCTACTCCAAATCCATCTCGTCTCCCTGATCTCCACTACAGTGGCTTCCCAGCAGCCCACGAAAATGGCCGCCGAAACCAGGACCACGCAGAGATTATGAATGGCGGGGATCGGGCCCAGAGGCAACGGCCTCTTCCTGGGTATGAGCAGAACCTTCAGAAACAGAATGAGTAGCAGATAGGAGGCAATGGCAAGAAGGGGGAAAGGCCATGTGGAGCCCCAGGCGTTATGGTCCCATCTGAAGTGAGCCACCATGGGCTGCTCTGCTAACAAGTATCTCACTCTGCCCCTTATATCCCCACTCCATCTCCATGTGGGATCACTCATTTGTTCACAGAATTGCAATCCAAAACCAAAATTACCTGAGATCGATCCCGACAAACTACAATGCCTACAGAATGGAAATGGATAATACGAAGGCAGTCCACAAAAATCAATTTTTCCCGAGCCCGGGGAGTATCCCAAGATATGTCAGAGCGTTAAAAGGCTTAGAGTTGGAAGGACAGGAGGGAGTATCCCAAGATATGTCAAAGCGTTAAAAGGCTTAGAGTTGGAAGGACAGGAGGCATCTCTGCCTCGGTAAAATCTAATTTACTCTGATCTATGCTATGCTATTGCAGTGCGAGTAAAGAGAACAAAAATTGTGACACCAAATTAAAGCTAAACCATGCTGGTGGGTTCAGCGAATTGACGACTGGCCTGAGTCCAGATATTTCAGTGGGAGTGGGACAGTGTTGAAACTTTATGCTGATTGTCATGTGGGGACGGAGGAGTATGTCTGTGTCGAACTATTCAATGAAAGCGCCTGCTTTTTAAGTGAGGATTCGACTATCAATGCCGTGTCTTCCACTTAATCTTGTTTTTTGTTTGTTTGTGTGATTATTAAGTGTTGGTCAAATAATTTTGGAGAGTTTCCGTACGTGTCTGATTATTGAGGGTGTGGGTCAAAGAATTTCGGATATAATGCCCATAGGGCAACAACGACGTTTTCGTTAGTGACGATGAGCAAAGCTTCACGTAATGCATAATGGATTAGTGTAATATGATGAAGTCGCTTTTGTCACCCTATAGAGAAATGCGTTTTTCTAAATATGTTGATTAGGATGTTTTGAATTACATCACAAAATCAAAGATTCTGGTCATTTGTTCATTGTTGGCATATTTGATGTTAAATAGTTTCAATTTTCCAAATGGGAAATTATATAATTTTGACCATTCATGGATAGAATAATTAGCCAAATTGTAAGTTTTAATAATTGTAGCATTGCTAAAGAGTCTACTGCATAATCACTATACAAAAAACTATCTCCAGTCATTAGATAATTACAACTCTGAAGAGGTGACACGAGCAAGATCTTTGGCACTAGGGCTTAGAGGAGTTGACATAATTGTAATGCATGGTATTTTGTCGTTCAATTTGAGCTAGACGAGCATCCATTCTCTCCATATATAATCGTTGGTTTCTTTGTTTATGTTTCACATCCTCAAACCTAACAAAGACAATAAACCTTTCTCCCTGCCTCCCATTAAGGACCCTACCCAACAAGGTATTCATTTTCTAGTAGAGAGATAAAGCTTGAAAGTATTGTTTTTTCCTTCTCCTCGTATGGCCAGTGGTAGGACTCCATTGTCCAACATCCTCCATGAGCTCTAAATCAAAAAAATCTCACCTATCTCTGGTTGTCATAGTCTCTAGTTACTGAATTTCACTGCATGATCCTAGGGGGACGGTCGAATGGAAGGTCTCAGCAGCCTCTTGGGCTTGCTATTGGCCTCAGTTACAACCCTGAGCGCTTCGACATGCCCCCCTCCCTACTTCTCATAAGTTTTCATCGCATTTGAACAAATACGAAGTGCATTCTAGGGATACCACAAAATTGGCCAAGAAAAGAGAATTGGGGGCAAGAGAAAACCAGGCAAATAAACCATAACTAGACCAAAGGAATAATACTCAATAGCAGCTTGACGCTACTCAAAGAAGGAAGAAGCCAACCGGCCAAGGAGGAAATACAATGAAATGGGTGAGGGTTGATAAAAGAAAACAAAGCCCACAACCAACACAAATTAAAGGACCCAACAATACAACAAACCAGATTGGACAACGACTGCACCCATATAGAAATTCATCTTGCCCTGATGACGAACCACACTTGATGGTTCGAAAATCGTTGAAAAATGAATTTTGACGTGATTATCGCCGAAAACCTGTCTCAAAAACTTGAAGTGGATCACATAAGCCTTAATTCAATAATACCCCACATTGTCAATACCATAAACTTAAGGCCAAAACTATATCTTGTATCTAATCAAACGGTTGGAATTACAATAGTAAATATTAAAGGTTTCCAAAGTTACCCGAAAATGAGAGACCATCGAGCGTCGTAAACAGGTGGTCAATACATATCTTTGCACACCATAACTTTTGTAAGAAATGGAGCCTCAAAATTCTCCTAACTGCAACCACCTTAAGCTCCCACCACTCCCTCTTTGCCCAAAGCCTTGTAGAACCTGAACACTTACTTCCTCGACACGGCTTACCAAGAACTTCACTCTAGTTTTTTGATCTGCTAGAAACGTTCTCTTAACTACCAAGCTATTAGACATCCAAATTAATATTAGGTCATCACTACATGTTGTACCCTCTTTCGCCTACAGATTGTGTGTATCATTGGTAATGGGGGGAATTTATATTGCGTGCCCTTGCATACACGAGGGTGGCCACACCATCCCCTCCAATTAATGCTCTTGAAACCATAGGGTGGCGAGCACTCTATCCCAAATCTCCATTCTCCTCGGTTTGCAACCCCATCGGGGGAAAATAAAATTTGCATTGTTAAAAAGCAATGAGATGTTATTATTTCACAATATTAAGATTTTTAATAATATATTTACGTTGTAAAGTGTTTTCTTCCTATGAAGTATATGTGCTTTTAGAACCTTTAGATTCCTTAGTACCATTTAGATCCATTTAAGACTTATGAAATGCTATACGGAACATCCATATTTTTCATATGTACTTAGCTCATTTTCTCTCCTTCATTATAAATTTTGGAGTTCGCCTTTGATTAACTATGAAACGCTATATGGATTGTCCATATTTTTCATAAGTGGTTAGCTCATTTTCTCTCCTTCATTACAATTTTTGGGGTTTTCCTTTGATTTATGAAGTCTTTTGATGCCTTATGCATATCTTTACATACCTTATCAATTCCATGTTTAATTTTCAATTTTTTTTTTAGTTAGCTTATTTTGTTAATTTCATGTTCAATTGTTTGTTAATAAGAGTGAGGTAGTTCTTTGCTTTCTTTTCACAATACATTTTTTAGATTAGTTATTTGTATTTCTTTTCTCATCCAAGGTTAACCCATTTGAGTTCTTAGGGATGAGTATCATTGCTAGTGATGTCTAGGTGGACCCTTTCATTTAATTTCTTCTCAAGTGGTAGTGCAAGGAAAGAGAACAACAAGGTTCGAGGTGGCATAAAAGAAAGTAAGGGTTTCACTCAATCCTTTACTTCAGAGGAGTTGCAACTAATCCCACTTATCCTTCGCCTTCAAATATTGAATGATTTAGTAGTAGCCTGTTTAATTTTAGTCATTGAATAACACACTGCCATAGAATGTAGCATCCTAGAGCATGAGCATTTCTTAGAGAAATGGAGTGAGTTAGAGCATCTCTTACTCTTAGTTTCTAGCTCATTATTACTCCTATGAGTGGATCTATAGAAACTATATGCGTGTCGAGAACTTTAGAGATCAATGAAAGAATCTTAGCAGGTAATGAAGTAAATAGTTTATCATTATCCCTTGGGGGCATCCCAGCACAAGAAAACTCACCCCCAAATAGGGATATTTTCTTTAAGGACTAAAGAGGTGTCCTCTAGAGGTTCTTGGCTCTCTCTCCCATCATGAGAACACACTCTATGCCATAAACACAACATTCTAACCTCGTGGAATGATGGTCCTACCTTAGATAAAAAGGACGTTACACAAAATGTTCAGATATGGGGGTGTTCTCTTTCAATGTGAGGTGCTGTAAATGGGACCAATAAATGGCTAAATTGGATCATTTTTTTTCATTTTACAAAAAAAAAATAAAAAAATATTTGGAATCAACATGAAATTATAACTAACAATTAAATTTTTATTGACGTTAAACCATGATTATCCCCATAAGCAGGTAGGCTTTTAGGGCCTTTTTATCTTATTCTATAGAGTTTTCTCTATTCTTCATACAACTTTGATGTTTTATCTAAAATGATTAATCAATTTAACTTTGAAGATTTCCTTATATGATTCAAAAACTTTGAAAAAATAATTAATGGATTTAAAGAGAAAGTTGCTAGAAGATGAATGAAAAGCATAATTATTGTGAGAGACTAGGTAGATGATGTAAAGGTAAGGTTCTAATTGTATATTTGTTGGTTGTAGTTAACCATGAGTTTTTAATCATAATACAACAAAGAAGATTAGGAATTTTTATTGTTAATCACTATGGAATAAATCTCTAATGCATCTAGATAGATTGTTTGTAATTGTGGATTATTAATGTCTTTCTTTTAAGGTAATGTGAGTGTGTTCTAGGATCAAAGGATATTAGCTCGAGTAGTTTGGTGAATAATTTGTTTCCCCATCTATGTGGGTTAAAATCTTCAAAGACATGTTGTAAATAACACGTTTGTGGCATTTATGAAATAGTTGTATATAGTGTAATAGTGGAAGCTGAGATTTTGAAGTTATCGATTTTCTAGAAATTACCGTTCCAATTTGTTGTAGCGGCTACAACCACCCTCCAAATTTTTTCCTTAGATTCGTTTTGGAGCCTCCCTGCCAACCATAATTAGCAGCATGTCTTGCATTGTCCAAGTACAGAGGCTTCAGCTGAGTTTTAGTGGCTTACCCACCTGTGTTGGTCAACTTGTTTGCCTCCCATGCATTGACTATCATTTCGGACTTAGTTAATTTTCTCGCTAAGGTACTCACCTAGAAAATTGCGTAATTTTGGAGGGGAACCAGCCTTCCCTCTAGAAATTGCGCAATCCAGTTGGGCTGCCAGTTGGGCTCCAGAAATGCGTAATCCAGCCAGGTAGGCTTCCCTCTAAAAACTGTGCAATCCATTCGAGCACTAGGCTTCAGCTCAGAAATTGCACAATTCTGACTGACAACCAGGGCTTTAGTCCATAAATTGTGAAATGCATGAGGGACAGCAAGTCTTGCTCAGCCCACAAACTACACAAATTTCATCACTAGGCTCGCAGAATGTTACATGTACTTTCAGGTTGATTAGTTCTCCCAGCACTGACCAATCTTGATTTGCATGCACGGGCTGCTTTTCCCGAAAAAGAAAAAAAAGCATCCCTAGATTTTAGGGACCTATTTTTAGCAGCTAGAGGTTACATGCAAATATCGTTTTAGAAACTTCCCTCTAAGTGTCACTTTTTCCTAAATTTGTGGCATGCGCGTCATAAGCCTCATTCTTATCAAACTTATTTATTCGACGTTGTAGAGCTCATTCCTCACATCGATCTTGGAGCTCTGACATCCCACATTGCATCTAGGAGTCTTCGGCACACTCAGCTCAGCTTTTTCCAGGTAAGTATGATTTTCATGTCTTTTGTTGCTTTTTTGTCACTTTTTGTATTTTGCTTTGTATGAATGTTTTTTGTTTGGTTTTGTTGAATGCTTGTTTTCGTTTTAATGCATATTAGCTTGTAGAAGTGTTGTTTCAAGTTTTCATTGCATCTCACTGTTGTCGCATGCATGACACTATTTCTGCATTGACGATCGTCATTGCAGCGACTCACTTCACACACATGCTTGTTTTCCAGTTTTCTGAATCCTGCACTCATTGTTTGCATGCATGATCATTCACTCTTGTTTACACTTAGCTTCGCCATGCATTCAGAACTTTTCATGTTTCAATCACCCATCGGTGGGTCTGGGTCGCCTTGGCCCGAACCTTGCCTTGCCCGGCTAACAATGCACATTTCTGAGAGTGAAGGCTCTACCTTCCCTCCAAAAAATGTGCAAATCTATCCTAGCACTAGCCTCCAGGCTTGCTTTGGGAAATTTTGGGAGGGAGTGCCTTGCTAGCCCCAGAAATTGCACAATGCAGTTTGTCGGTATGCATGTCATTGCCGCATGAAACTGCACATTGCGCAGTTTCAATCCTCAGCAGGCTAGGATGGAATGTGAAATGTGTAGTTCCAGCAGTCAGTCAGCCTCCTAACAACATGGATTGTGCCTTGCGCAGTTTTAGTAGTCAGGCTCCCAGTGAAAATTGTGCAATCTTCCCAGTCAGTTACCTAGGTATGTTTCATGTTAGTCCTCAAAGTTGTTTTGGTTTTCAACTGACAAATTTCTTGCCATGAGTGTTGCTATGTCTCCAGGTATTGCAGGTGTTCGTCTGTATATCAGTAGTATAGGTTCAATGGCCTCCAAGAGAGCAGGGTCAAAGGACACCATCGAAAGCACAACTGGAGATGCAGCTGAACAAGTGTCTATGAGCTTGCCTATCTACGAAGACACCAAGTTGTTCATAAACAAGGATATCAAGATGAAATGGCAGGACATCAATGATATATTCTCAGGCAAATTTGAGGAAAATTTGGAAGACCGTAGCGTCTATGTCAACATTCACAAGTCTGGATTGTATCAAATTACATGCAGGTATCTCGTGTTTCCATGCGCGAACATGATCCACTGAATTGTCTCGCATAATGATCCCAAGACAATGATGTTGAGCAGTGCCAGTGGAACACAACTTGCTACATTTAGGGTGAAGGAATTTCAAGAGATGTATCACTTGCCACAGCCAGTGATCATAAAGGAGAAACCCTTTAGAAAACCCAGCAATAGTGAAAACTCAAGAGATATCTTGAAAAGCTGGGGGAAAGATCCAGCCAAGTTCAGGACAACACCTAGCCAGGTTTACAAGATGAAGATATTGCGGAAGGCATATCCGTACTTGGTCATCTTTGCATGCCACTTAGATGGCCAAGAGAGCACAAAGACCTTCTCGCAGAGTTGGGTGACCACGTTGGACCAACTGGCCAGCAAAGGAAGACCTTGCAATTGGTCTAACATGTTGGCTCTCAGGTTGAAGGAACAGGTGAAAAAACCTCGACATCAGCCCAAGGGTCAGCAAGCAGAGATATACATGTCCGCTTACATTCGAGATGTAATCTGTGCTAGTCAGCAGTTCTTAGGCTTAGTTTGGGCATGGACACCTTCAAAAACCTTTGTACACACTTATTGCAGATTATTCTCCAAGCGCAGCTTCCGAGGAGTTATCATACAGTTGTCAGACCACTTTGTCACCCAGTGTACAAAATGATATTTGAGCAAGATCCACCTTGCATGTCGCAGGAAGCGATGGAGGTAATGATCGACATAGCAGATTGGTATGCCTCACCCCTTGGCACCTTCATACAAATGTACAACACGGATAAAGCTCCGCATGCTTTACCAAATTTTGCCATGGATAAGCTCGTCATGCAAGAGGTGTCAATCATATCTCAACAGGGTTGTCAGTGAGACTACATAGGAAGAAGAAGGCACCTTGGCTCGCTCTTCCTTTGCGGATTGGGTTGTATGAGATACAGAATCTCAAGCATTCTGAGGCCGAGACAGAGGAGTTCAAAAGATTCACCTTTGGTAGCCGAAGTTTCAATTTGTATGACCCACATTGCTTGGTGAAGGACCACTGTGCGAGAGTGAAATTTCCTTGGATCCACGGGGCTTGTCACTTCCCTGAGGAAGACCCATGGAGATACTGTTATCACTCCTCTTGGCTCAATGAACTGGTTGGCATAGTTGTAGAGTGGTTAGCAAAGCATAGGGAAGCGACATCTGAAAGCGCAACATCATTAGTAGCAATAGAGGCTAGCAAACCTATGCATGACAAAGGCAAGAGAAAGGTTGTTGACAACACAGAGGCAGAACAAAGCCACAAGTTCAAATAAGATCCACTTGTGATGAAGGAATCTTTGGATATTGAGGCTAAGAGGTGACAACGTGACAATAGGATTGCATAAAGGCTAAGAGAGAAACATAGGATGGATGAAATAGAAAAGGAGTTGCAGGAGTTGAAGCAGCAACTCTGGGAAGAACAGGAGTTGTGTAGAAGAGAAAAGGAAGCGCAACAGAAACAGGTACACCAGGAGGCACAACATACATAGATTGATGAAATTGTGCCCATACAGGTTATAGATTCATCCGAGAAGCTGGCACAAAGTAGACATGGTGAGTAGTCGCAGGAGCAGGACTTAGCTCAAGAGATTGAATAGATGCTAGAGGAGATGGATATAGATATGGTTCAGTTGGAGTTAGATCAGGATGATGACCTCATGCCTCGGAACCAAGAGGTCACCCCACCAGCTTCACCAAATCCGGAAGCAAAGCAAGTCCCGAGCAATCAAGGAGACACAGAGATCCTTGAAGACAATCCATAGGTGGAGATGCACAACATATCTTTCGATGAGTCACACCACAGAGTTGTGAAGTCACGCAGAGTGCCCACTCCGGATGTTCACATATCTCCCACGTAGTTTAAAGAATGAGTGATCGTATCCAATGTGTACAAGCATCTGACAACATTGGCCGATGCTACCAGAGCATATGACGAAGCCACCAACTTGAGTCTTCGCTTCTTGATACCAGAGAATGAGCGCATGGCTAAGGAGTTACAAGAGGCCAAGTAGGGAGGAGAACAGGTTACATCATCCGCCAGAGCAGAGTTGAAGAGAGTGATACTGGATGAAGTATTTTCCCTCGAGACAGTCATGTGGACATTGTATTCAATAATTTGTCACCATGCACAAGTTAGTTGTCCACCTCAACGGTTGGCATCAACGTTATGTTAGGAGAGCACGCATCTTGTCAAATCTTCACACTGTTGTTGATCGCATGAAAACATGGACAATGAGGTACAAGGGAGCCCCATTGCACTTGCCAAAGATGATGAATCCAAAGGTGATAGAGTTGAAGGCACACATTCAAAGACAAATCCAGAACTATGAGGAACTCTCACAACTCATCACCAGTTTGCAGGCTTTACATGCATGGTGTTCAGAAGCATGGATGTCATTGTGCACACGCACGCGATCCCATCTATTGGCATGCTCACTGAGGTGAAGTCAAAGAACCAAGTCAGAATGGAGCTGGACATGTACTTTGATGAGTTGATGCGCGTAGCCACCAACGCAGACTTGGAGATCAGCCCAGACACTATGCGTCAGTATGTTACTGGTCTAGCTGCACTCAAGACTATGATGTGCATATTATCAGACAAGTTGGACAGAGGTGCCAAATTAGTGTACGCAGATGCAACAGAGGTAAGAGTTCTCTTTCAACAAGATGTCACCATATAGCACGCGGACACCATAACGAGCTACCAAGGTTGGCATCAGTTCACCACTGTTGTTCATCAAGAGGATGTCGAAGAGTTGGTCTTCCCACAACTGTCCGAGTTTTAGTGATATCTTGCATGGCTTACTCAAGCCTATTTTGTCTCACATGGGTACATGTGAAGATTGTAATGTAACATCTTATAAAAGTGAAAGACCAAGTGTCGATAGTAGAGTGTAACAATCATGTAGTAGTTGAAGAGTCATGAGGGTAGATGAAGAGTCACAAAGGGGAATGTCAAGGGTCACCCCACCCTTTTCTATTTATAGAACCTCATAACTCATTGTACAATATTTTGGGAGCCAAGCTTCCTATATGTGTATCTTAGAGAAAGCTTGGAGTGTATTGTAACAAGCCTTGGCTTCTCCACAGTGCAAAGCTAGTATATCTCTTTGGAGGAGCAAGCGGAAGTGACTGTAACGTTCCATTATCGGGACTAGTGGTTGGTCATAGTTGTATGTATGATTGGATATTTCACTTTCTTAATATAATAGAGCCAACACATTTCATGCATATGTTTTTATTGTATTTCAGCTAGCTTGGTTACTCTAATGATATATGTAGTTGTTGTTTATGCATGTATGTATGGACTTTTCTATATATGTTTGTATGAATCTTATCGAGATGTGTTGTTGGTTTAACCATCACTTTGGATCATTGGCTAACCTTCTTTCCATCTTGTGATGTATCTCTCTCATGTGTTCCCTTTCAAACTGCGTGATGTCACAGGTTTCTAAGGGGCGCACTCATACCCCCCATTATGTGTGTTAGAGCCTCTCATGCACCTTCCTTGACTTGTTGCATACGTCACACCCTTGCTACCAACAAGGACATCTTACTCACCTATGCGTGCAACTGCATTCAAGGCAACACCGTACTACCCATTGCTGGGACTCCTACACGAAACAGTCTGAGGTCTAGTTGGGACTTCTTACTAGGGAGATCCCCTGACATGTTGGTAGGTCCAGCATCGTCAACATTTATGGCGCTAGAAGGAGGGCCAAATGACAAGTTGAGTCCTCACATCCTGTTTTGAATCTTTGCATATCTTTCATGGATATAATTAGACTCCTCCCTCCATGATGTCTGTCCAATGCTGAACCTATCGACATCACGTGGGATTTTTATGATCTCTTATTGGAATTCACATACAATGGTGAAGGCGAAGTGGCCTAGCCTGAGTACTTACACGACTTCCTTGCATTCCTTGAGGATGAAGATGAGTTCAATGAAGTTGAGGTCAGCTTGTTGCTTTCACACACACTTCGCGAATCCCCACAATGATGGTGCCACAACCTGCCTCACGGTTGCATGTACTCACTTAAGCAGTTCTGTGATCTAATTGAATATACTTTCCATCATTTTGATCCTGAACCTCTTGACCAAAAATTGTTGAAACAACGGAAGACTCTACATGAATCGCCTATGGATTTTTGGCAGCAATTCCGTGTACTTTAGTTTGAAACTTCAAAAAACCAGATGAAATTCCAATATCTTTAGGATGATTCGAATATTGAATTCACAAATCATTCTATCCCGAGATGAAGTTGAAGTTCAAACCCCGGTCAACATACTTTGATGATGTAGCTACACAATCACAAGCATACACAGTTGTTGTCACAAGTGATTGTCCGCCTTCCCCTCATCAAATAGCTCCACGACCACAGAGTGATGTGGGAGAACATGCACACACTTCTGTTAAACTGTCATATCCTCCCAGCATCACTTCTCTCAATTTTCGTGCAAATTTGGTTGTGAAGCGCATTGGTTGTCACATGCATTTGTTACCTCAGCCTCTGTCTTCTCGTTTTGTTGATCCTCTGGATTGCATTGTCTTGTGTTCTTCCATTCTGGACTCTACACCTGTTCTGAATGAGGATCAAACCATCGACAGAGTTGGTGTTGCACAACCAACCTACACTGTCACTTATGATGAGTATGACTGGGAAATTGAACATCAACCCGTGGCGAAGGATGATCTCCTTTTGTTTGCGCCTCCTCCACTTTTTCTTGACATATTTGGTGATTCTATTGTCTTTGATTTTCCTTGTGTAAATCCAGCTACGGATGCATCCATTGCTGATCATTTGCAGAACACACTCGATGTCAGTGCATCATTTGACAGCGAGAGGACAAATTATTCATTGAAAATCCACTTGATTTTTCATCTTCTTTTTCCAGAAATGCAAAGGGTGAACATTCTTGCTTCTCATCTACCCCTCTGTTTGATTTATCTGATCATGAGGATGCCGATGAAATCATTGATTTTTCTAATCATAGTTGTCGTGATCCATTTACTCCCATATTCGATCATGATGATGATTCTATCATTGTTGATATTTCTAATCCACCTATTTATGATGATCTATTTGTCGATGAAGTCGAAACCCCGCAGATTGTTGAGGCAATTTAGCCTAAGATGATGGTTATGTCAATCCCTCGTTTTCCTGAGGTTGGTTTCACTTTCGATTAGGAAATTGTTGAAACACCCAAGGCTCCTCATCACTTATCTGTATGCATTAAAGATCAATCCCACACACATATTTATTTTCCTCCACTTGAACTACATGATCCCATCACTCATGCATTGGAGGAATCTTTCATAGCAAGCTCATTTGCGTGACATAATTTGTCTATGTTTCTCGTGTTTTCTTCCATGTCACAATCAAGATAATGCATATGCTTAACATCTTCATGCAGTGTAGCACAACACCATGGTAAGTACACAGAGTACATGTCATGCACTTTCACTTTCTTCTTTTATGTGGACGCATTTAAACTCGGAGTGTGTTTGTCTTCATTGTTATATCTTTCATATTTTCTGGTTCACCGGACTATGTTGTTCGTGAACCATGCCTTCACCAACATGGGTCGACCAATGTGTCGGTGGCTACATTGGATGTATCACTTTACGTGAGCAAGCCCATGCACCGTTAGCTTAGGAGTAGGAGTAGTGTTTGCTTAGGCCATGAAATGTTTTTACCATGTACATCTAAATTTTGAGCAGAAATAACTAAATTTTACACCACCATAGATAGATTACTTTTTACCTATGTGTACTGAACACAAATTCATTTCAATCTTGAAACTTTTATACACCCAAAATTTAATGCCCTCAACATATAACAAACTCAAATTTAATGCTCTCAAAATATAACAGACTCAGACATTTAATTTTTTCACATGATAACAAATGTAGAAAGGTGGAGAGATTCATTTCAATCTTCAAACTTTTATACACCCAAAATTTAATGCCCTTAACATATAACAGACTCAAATTTAATGCTCTCAACATATAGCAGACTCAGACACTTAATTTTTTCACACGATAACAAATGTAGAATGGTGGAAAAGTTGGAGACAACACACAAATATTACAATGAAACATCAAACCAATTAAGTTTAATTTCCACAAAATTACAGAAATATAAAAAAATGAATTGGTTAACTATTAACTATTCACCCTTGTGTTAAGTGATTGTGTTTTTACTAATAGGGTGTAATTATGTTGAAACTTATAAGAGCTCCTCCAGATACAATATTCTTATTGGCCCAATACAAACAAATTGATGATCTCAAAAGTCTAATACAGAGATACTTGGTTGATGGTATATTATAAAAAGACATTTATACATTTATGCAGATATTTGGTTGATGGTATGCAGATATTATATTTTACCAAATTTCCTTCCCCTTCGTCATGTGGTATGTAGTATGCAAATATTATACTTTCTCAAAATGCCCCCCGTTATGTGACAGTACGCAGACATTGTACATTCTCAAAATTCCCTCTGAAAATATGAGACAGAGAGCCCGATTTTGCAGTCTACTAGAAATAATTCTACCCACATTAATCCTCCAGCTTTTGTCACAAAAGAGATCATCAATTGAATGCATTTTCTACGAGAGGTGCTTGGTGTTCTTCTATTGGCTATCCAATGATTTCATGATGTTGGAGCGCCCTTGATTTGTCTTGAGATAGAAATTGAGGAAGAGCAAGAGGAGTGTGGCATTGGACAGGGCATCAAAGAGCCATGCACCCATTCCATTGCAGCCTTCCCTGGTGGTGAAGTGTAGCGCAAGAAGAGAAACGTAGGCGAACAACGTGAATTCCAAGTGCACCATCCGACAACTAGCGGGGAGAGGAGAGGACCAACAACTCCAACCGATGCTGCAGCAGATGAAATACGAATAGACCACGACATAGAGACCCATGGTGGTGAGGATGGCCATGATCTACAGCAACTGCGAGAACTCCAGCCACGCGTAACACATGCAGACGATGATGATGCGGTGGAATACGTGAAGGAAAGTGAGGGGCTTCTTGCGGAGGATCCATATGACTGTATCAAAGAGTTGGTGGTACTTTGTGAGGTAGAAAATATATTACCAAAAGAAGACCCTGCCAAAAGGGCGTGTGCCCAGTGGGAAACACATAAGCCACTTTCTGATGCTCTTAAAACGCATACTCCAAATCCATCTCATCTCCCTAATCTCCACTGTCGTAGCTTCCCAGTAGCCCACGAAAATGGCCGCCGAAACCACGACCACACAGAGATTATGAATGGTGGGGATCAGACCTAGAGGCAACGACCTCTTCCTAGATATGAGCAGAACCTTCAGAAACATAATGAGTAGCAGATAAGAGGCAATGGCCAGAAGGGGGAAAACCCATGTGGAACCTCAGGCATTATGGTCCCATCTAAAGTTAGCCACCATGGGTTGCTCTGCTAACAAGTATCTCACTCTGCCCCTTACATCCCCACTCCATCTGCATGTGGGATCACTCATTTGTTCACAAAAGTGCAATACAAAACCAGAATTACCTGAGATCGATCTCGACAAACTACAATGCCGATAGAATGGAAATGGATAAATACGAAGGCAGTCCAGAAAAATCAATTTTTCCTTGGCCCGGGGAGTATCCCAAGATATGTCAAAGCGTTAAAAGACTTAGATTTGGAACTTGGAAGGACAGGAGGCATCCTTGCCTTGGTAAAATCTAATTTACTCTGATTTATGCTATGCTATTGTAGTGCGAGTAAAGAGAACAAAAATTGTGACACCAAATTAAAGATAAACCATGCTGATGGGTTCAGTGAATTTACAACTGGCCTGAGTCCAGATATTTCAGTTTTCTGCGAGTCGATAGTCCAGATATTTTAAGTGGGAGTGGGACAATGTTGAAACTATATGTTGATTGTCATGTCGGGACTGAGGAGTATGTCTGTGTCAAACTATTCAATGAAATCGCCTGCTTTTTAAGTGAGGGTTTGACGATTAATGCCGTGTCTTCCACTTAATCTTGTTTTTTGTGTGTGTGTGATTATTAAGTGTTGGTCAAATAAATTTTGAGAGTTTCCATAGGTGTCTAATTATTGAGGGTGTGGGTCAAAGAATTTAAGATAGAATGCCCATAGGGAAACAACGGCGTTTTCGTTAGTGACGATGAGCAAAGCTTCACGTAATGCATAATGGAGTAGTGTAATAGGATGAAATTTCTTTTTTCACCATATAGAAAAATGTGTTTTTCACATATTTGGATGTTTTGAATTACATCACAAAATCAAGGATTCTAGTCATTTATTCATTGTTAGCATACTTCATGTCAAATAGTTTCAATTGGCCCAATGAGAAACCATATAATTTTGACCATTCACTGATAGAATAACTAGCCAAATTGTACGTCTTAATAATTGTAACATTGTTAAAGAGTCTACTGCATAATCAGTATACAAGAAATTATCTACAATCATTAGATAACTACAAATATGAAGAGGTGACACGAGCAAGATCTTTCACACTAGAGTCTATAGGTGTTGACATAATTGGAATGCATGGTATTTTGTCATTCAATTTGAGCTACACGAGTGTCCATTCTCTCCATATATAATCGTTGGTTTCTTTGTTCATGTTTCACATCCTCAAGCCTAACAAAGACAATAAACCTTTCTCCTTGCCTCCCATTAAGGACCCTACCAAACAAGGTTTTCATTTTCCAGTAGAGAGATAAAGCTTGAAAGTATTGTTTTTTCCTTCTCCTGGTATGGCCAGTGTCAGGAATCCACTATCCAACATCCTCCATGAGCTCTGAATAAGAAAAATCTCACCTATCTATGGTTGTCATAGTCTTTAGTTATTGAATTTCCCTGCATGATCCTAGGGGCACGACCAAATGGAAGGTCTCAGCAGCCTCCTGTGCTTTCTATTGGCCTCGCTTACGACCTTGGGTGCTTCGACATCCCCCCCTCCTCCTACTTCTCATAAGTTGTCGTTGCATTTGAACAGACACGAAGTGCCTTCTAGGGATACCACAAAACTGGCCAAGAAAAGAGAATTGGAGGCGAGAGAAAATCGGGCGGATAAACCATAGCTACCACCAAAGGAATAATACTCGATAGCAGCTCAACACTACTCAAAGAAAGAAGAAGCCAACCACCCAAGGATGAAATACAGTGAAATGGGCGAGGGTTGATTGATCAGGTGCCCAGTATTTAGCTCAAAAATCAAAGTTCTTAGAATCACTCGAAACCTAAACGACCGCGTCTGTCTCGGCGAAACGATCCCAGCGCAACTCATTTCACTCAAAACCGAGTTCGTATGAGGAAGATAATGAGTTTTGTCCGCTTTGCCAAACAGAAGAAATTTTGCAAAAAAAATGTACAGTCGCTACACAGTCAGTAGTCCGTACTGCTGATGTGGCAGGTGAATGGGCAATGTCAAATTTTGGTCAACTGCCTATCAGGTTTTGCCAAGTGTCAGATTGTGGTTGGTTTTTGGATGGTGATGTGGCATGTTTTGATTTGTTGGAGGTGGACCAATGAGGAGGGGACAAGTGGCAAGCCCGGAGGCCGCCACGTGTCCCTCCCCAAAGGTCATCTATCGGCATGCAATATGGGAAAACAATGGGCAGGTCGTCGAGTCAAACCCGTGACCTCGCACCAACAAACTCTAAGTCTTACTGTTGAGACGCGCAAGTGGTTCTTACAATATAACGGTTTCAACGTATATTTGTTTTGTAACCGCTAGCAGTTTGGGGGTTAGGAGGGCCAGCCCTCCCATGTGAACAATTCTCTGGTAGCTACGATTATGGTTATTAAACGACCAATGCTACAAGTAACCGTTAGCACTTATTGCAACATGTGACCACTAACACCACATCCAGAGACCGACAATTAACTAACCATGCAATTAGTGCTAGTTAATCTGGATTAACCCCTAGTTAGTTGCGTTTATCCATAATTAACTCGAGTTTGATTCGGTAGAAATTTCAATGGTACCACCAATTTCGACAATGACTCCAAAATTAGCGGGAATAACTAGAGTTCCTCTAGTTTTAGAGGAGGTTTACTAGGGAAAATAGTTTTGACCATAACTTGGGCAAAATTCGACCAAATGAAGATCAGGAAAAGGTGTTTCTAGATCATTTGGATGTTCTAAGCATATTGAAGCAGGTTTCATGAGTAGTAGAGCATTGTAAACAACATTTTTTCCATTCTTGAGCTAATACAAAGGCCCAGGCCATGGAAGATGGACCAAGGAGATGTAGCTTAGGAGGGGTGAACTCCTTCATCAAAACACTGTCTTAAGTGTTCTATTTGATGGTTTGCTATATATTTACTTGTTGTTGTTCAACACTTGTTTTTGATGTTATTTTTCTCAAGAACTTAACATAAAACTTGATAAATTTACCTGTTATCATTCACAAACACCATAAGGGAACCTATGCACATGCAGAAATTGACAAGCATTTGTCTATAAATCTGAAGTTGAAATTAGCACAACAAAACTAAGATCTAATAACAGATCAAGTTGGTATCAGATAAAAGGTTATTTGATTGATTGCTTGAGTTTTGTGCAAGTAGGTTTTTAATGGTTGCAATTTTTTTATGCTTACAAGGTTACAGTTACAGAGAGGAGAAGGGAAACTATTAATTGCAAATCCTAAGGTAATACCCAAAAGAAGGAGAGCCACAAGGCCACAATCTCCACCCAAAGTTCCAATCCTAACTGCACTTGAAGCACCTCAAGTTTTACCTTCAATTGAGATTGAGGAGGTACAAGCAGTACCAGAAGCTGAGCTTGAATCCAAAGCCATCATGTCTGGAGCAAGAGAGACTGAAGGTCTTTCAGAAGAGGAAGCATTCAAGAAAGCTTTCTATGACTTAACTGACATGGTTAGAGTCCTCTATGAAGAGAGGAATACTAGAATGGCTGGAGAGAGTTCTAATCCTCCACATGGAGAGGGAAGCTCAGGAGATAAAAAATATGAAAAGAAGGATTCAAAGGGTAATGGAGGAAAGCCTTCTCCATCTCCACCATCTCCATCATCTTCATCATCCTTAACATCTCAAACAACATCATCTTCCACTTCCACCACAAAAATTGTTCATTCTCATTCAAAATCCCCAAAGGAAAAAACTCCCTTACTCAAATTGGACATTAAGTTTGAACTTCCGATGTACAATGGTGAGGTGAATGTAAAAAAGTTAGACAATTGGATTTGACAATTGGAGGTTTATTTCAGAATTCATAGCTTTCAAGAAGATTACATAAAGATCTAGTTGGCTTCGTTGAGGCTAGAAGGAGCAGCACTAGTCTGGTGGGAAGCAAAGACTCAAGAGGAAATGTGAATTTGAGACTATACTTAGGAGTTTAGAAAGAGGGCTTTGTTGTTAGGAGTAAATTTGAATTCCCAAGATACACTGTTGAAATATATTGGGTTTTACATTCCTACTTAAAACATACTATCCTTATGTTCAATCCAAGCAATTTGGATGAGGTATGTGTGCAGGCCACGCACCTTGAAGCAAGGAGAAAGAACATTCAGGAAGAGGGTAGTAAGAAGAAGCCATTCAAGGGTACGGAGGAAGAGAAGGGAGGAAAATGGAAGGGAAATAAGAATGCAAGTGTGAAGAAAGAATGGGAGAAAACTATATGCCAACATTGTTCCAAAGCTGGGCATGATGAAACCCATTGTTGGAAATTACATCCCAAACTAAGGCCTAAGAAACCAAACAATAAGGGAAAACAAAAGACGACCGCTACCACACAACATGATCTTGGATGAGGTTCTGGTGATGAGACCAAGATTTCAGCCATGGTCACAAAAGGAAAAGAAATTGTTGCAAGCACTAGTTCCTCACATAGTCATAACAACACTCCAATTGAAGAATCAAGAATAGAGTTGTTCCATGTAAGGATAATTTCAAATCATAAAAAGATTGATGCATTATTTGATAGTGGGTCACAATCAAACTTAATTTCAGAAGACTTGGTCAAAAATCTTAATCTTGAAACTGTACCTCATCATAAGCCATATCCATTGGGTTGGATAGTCAATAATGCAAATTTATAGGTTACAAGGAAATGTTTATTCAAGTTTTCCATTACGAAAAGTTCATTGATGAAGTTGAGTTAGATGTAGTTCCACTTGACATATCAAGAATCGTTTTGGGTAGTCCATATTTGTATGATAGGAAAGAAATATTTTATCTCCATGAGAAAAAATACCTATTGCTCAAGGATGGAGTGGAGTACATTGTGAGAGCTCATCGAAAAAAGTTAAACATTTCTTTGGTTAATGTAGGGCAAATGAAGAGACTAGTAAATGCAAGTAAAAAAAAATTTCTTCTCATGATCAAGCAAAAGAATGATATTGATTATGAATCTTTTAAAGGTTGTGATGACAAATTAAAATCTGATTTGTTTGATTTGGTAAGCAAGCATGGCGAGATGTTTCAGGAACCAAAGGGGGTTACCTCCCAAGAGGGGAATTTAGCATGAGATATAGCTACAACATGATGTTCCACTTCCAAACATTGACATGTATCACATGTCGATTATGGAGAGCATGAAAATCAAGAAGCAAATTCAAGAATTGTTGAACAAAGGTATCATACACCCATCTACTTCGCCATGTGGTTCACCCATTGTCTTGGTGCCAAAGAAGGGTGGGAATTGGTGCATGTGTGTGAATTTCCGTGCACTGAACAAAATAATGGTAAATAATCGTTATCCACTCCCAAGAATTGATGATTTCCTTGATCAATTCAGGTATGAAATGTATTTCACTAAGTTAGACTTACGAAGTGGTTATCATCAAGTTAGAATAGATGAAGAGGACATTTGGAAAACTGCATTTAAAACTAAACAACGATTGTTTGAGTAGCTTGTTATGCCTTTCGGTCTTACAAATGCTCCAACTACTTTCATGAGAGTTATGAATGATGTACTGAGACCATTTCTAGGTGACTTTGTCATTGTTTACTTAGATGATATTCTCATATTCAGCAAATCAAGAGATGAACATGTTATGCATGTGAACAAAATACTTGATGTCTTGGGAAAAAAATAGTTGTTTTTAAAGATGTAGAAGTGTGAATTTGGCAAGAATTCTTTAGTGTATTTTGGACACATTGTTGGAGGAGGTGAGCTGAAGATAGACCCATCTAAAGTTGAGTTCATTCTGAATTGGCCCAAAACCAATACAGTTACAGAGGTAGGAAGCTTTCTTGGGACAACGTAATATTGGAGAAAATTTATCGCTAATTTTTCTTCCATTGCAGCTCCATTACATGCATTGACTAGTGTCAAGAAAGTCTTCTATTGGGGAGATGTACAACATAAAGAATTTTATGCTTTAAATCAAAAGATCAGTTCAACATCAGTATTATCTCTTCTATATCTTAGACAACCATTTGAGATTCAAATGGATCCTAGTGATTACGCCATGGGAGCAGTTCTTATGCAGCATGGTAAGCCCATTTCGTTTCATTCTGAAATTTTTAATGGTGTTGTGATTAACTATCTCGCTTATGACAAAGAACTTTATGCATTGGTACAAAGTGTCAAAAAATGGAAACCCTACTTCATGGGGAAGGAGACCATTATCCATACTGACCATCAACCATTGTAGTACTTATACTCAAAGTCAAAGTTGCAGCAATCATGAAACTTCAAATGGATGGGTTTTATACAACAGTTTCATTTGGTTATCAAGTACAAAAAGGGAATCTACAATAAGGTAGCTGATATGCTTTCTAGGCCTATTGTAAATTCATATATTATACTCAAACACAATTTTGTTTTACATGAAAGTTACATTGAGCAATATGAATATGATAATGAGTTTCAAGATGTGTATGCAAGCTCGAGGCAAGGAAACTAAATTAAGAGTTAGATTACAATGTACATAACAGTTTGTTGTATCACTTGGGCAAGTTATGTATTCCACAGGGAGAAAGAAACAATATCATAAGGGAGGCACACACTTCATTGATTTCTGGACACTTTGGTGTAGGCAAGACAGTAGCGAATCTCCAAAGGTATTGTTATTGGCCACACATGTTTGATAATGTATCTAGTTTTGTTAGAGGTTGTTCTTTGTGTGCAACAAGTAAGCCTAGCAATAGGAAACTAGGATTGTACACTCCACTTCCGGTACCTTCACATCCATGGGAGAGTATCTCAATGGATTTTGTAAGAGGTCTTCCATTGTCAAGGAAAGGTCATGATTACTTGTATGTAGTTGTAGACAGGTTCAACAAAATGTGTATACTGACACCATGTAAAAAGAAAATTACAGTTGAACAAACAACCCATCTTTTCTTCCAAAATATTTGGGTTCATTTTGGTCTTCCTACTTGCATTGTAAGTGATCGAGATGCTCGATTTGTTGGGAATTTTTGTTCAAATTTGTGGGACATGATAGACACTAAGTTGAAGAAGAGTAAAACCTTTCATTCGGAAACAGATGGACAAACCGAGGTGGTCAACAGGACAATCATTCATATTCTGAGAGGATATTGCAAAAAACATCCCAAGTTTTGGGATGAACAGTTGCATTACATACAACATGCATACAATAGGGCAAAAGCATTCTTCCACAAACACATCGCCATTTGAGGCATGTTTTGGATACTTGCCAAGATCGCCATTGGACTTCATCTTTGAGAAATATGTCACCATCGATGGTCATAGTGACATCGATAAGGCAAGGAAGTTCATAGAGCAAATTCAGTTGATACATCACACAGTGCAAGAACAGCTTGAAAAGAGTGAGAGCAGCTATAAGGCAAGGCATGACAAACACCGTGTCAATCATAAATTTCAAGTTGGATACGAAATTTGGTTATATATTAGCAAAGAGAGACTTCAAGGGGAAGGTAAAAAGCTTAAGCCAATCCGTTATGGTCCTTTTAAAATTCTGGAAAAGATTGGTAACAATGCATTTAAGCTAGATTTGCCTCATATGCAAATATACTCTGTTGTTAATGTTGAGAATTTGAGATTGTTTGAGCCTCCTTTAATTGATGATCAAGGAGAGCATGTTCAACGGCCATCAATAGATGATTTATCGCCAGAATATCTTGATGAACTTCAGCAAGATTTCATACTTGACAGAAGAACCAGAACTTCAAAGAGAGGGAATGTTGAATACCTTCGAGTGGGACTCAAGGGACAAAAGCCTTCTAAGTCCAAATGGTTACTGATTGAGAAGGTGAGGGAGATGTAACCTCACCTACTGAACAATTGATAGTATCTTTTGGGATCCAAAAGGCTTCTAGTGGGGAGGAATGATCAGGTGCTTAGTACTTAGCTCAAAAATCAAAGTTCTCATAATCGCTTGAAACCAGAATGACATCATCCGTCTCGACGAAACGATCCCAACGCAACTTGTTTCATTGAAAACCGAGTTCATATGAGGAAGATAATGAGTTCTGTCTGCTTTGCCAAACAAAAGAATTTTTGCAAAAAAAATTGTACAGTCATTGCAAAATCAATAGTCCATACTGCTAACATGGCAGGTGACTGGTCAGGGTCAAAGTTTGGTAAACTACCTATCAAGTTTCGCCAAGTGTCAGATTGTGGTTGGTTTTTGGATGTGTTAGGTTCCTATACCAATAGGAGTCATAATTTTTGAATGACTGAGATTAAACCTGTAATATGTACATACCTTTTCTTTATGAAAATGTTTTCCATATTCAAAAAATTAAAAAATGTAAAGAGGGTATGTCCTAAAAGATAAATCAAAGGACAAAAAGAATAAGAGAAGGTCAAAAAAATGAAAGAATATGAACCCCAAAAACAAAATGACCATGAAATTGTGCAAGTCCAAATGCCACTACTATTTACTTTTATGCATAATAATGATTGTGTGCAGCTTGTTATTCATGCCACAATCCATGGTAATCAAACAGTTTAATCTTGGTTATTCCATGCTTTGAATTTCATGTTTTTTAGCTAGAAAATAAAATTTGACCAAACTGTTTAACCTTGACAGATAAGTAGATAGCTAGAGTAAATAAAAGGAGCTCAACTATTTAATCTGATCCCTTGGATGTAATAAGGTTAGACTTAGTTAGAATACCATTGTAAAAGAAAAGAAAAAAGTTTTGATAAGGGTTTGCTAGCTTAAGTGCACCCTAATAAAGACAAGTAAAAATGGTAGAATGAGTAGGTGGGTAAGTAGAAGAATGGTTGCATAATTGTGATGATTGTTAGATAAAAGCATGTTGATCACCTTCATCATCAAATTTCTAAAGTATGGATGAAAATTTGGCATATATCAAGTTCACAAATTCAAATTGATTAACCTCCCTCACTCATTACATTTCCACTTAACTAATTTCCAAGAAAAGTCTTAAGTACCCAAAATCTTAAGTCAAAGGGGCTCAGATCATTTCTCTGACTTCTTGAGGGACTGGCCCTTCGACCCAATGACTTATAGGTCATAAATACTAAAAATCCCCTCATAAACATTTACCCCCTTCACTCTCCATCATTTTCCCAAACAAATCCCTTTTCCTAAGGTAAAACACTATTTTTCCTAAGGGAAAGCAACTACTCCCATGTAAACCCTTTTTCCTAAAAAACCCACAAAAAAACACTTAGCTAAGTTGTAATGTTTTCTATGTGAAAGGAAAAATCAATTGCAAAGAAATACACATTATACTTAGCGCAATTCATTCCCCGACATCATCATATTAACTTCTAACTCTACTAGTATATATTAAATCCTGAAAAATAACCCCTTTCCCCTATGTATTTATTAAATCCCTTTAATGATAATATCCCATCCCGAAAGTTTGAAATATAAACTTTATAGTAAAACCCGACATAATTAATCAACCCGTGATTAATTACAAGTCAAACCATCTGCCAATGAAATCACCCCTGATGCCATTAACCCACCATAAACCTTGATTAATTAAGATCTGCCGCTCTCAAACCTTCACCAGGGCCCTCCATTAACTTTTGTTCAAATGTCCCACCATGACCACCGTATGATCTACCTCCTGTAATCCGATGGCTGTAGATCATATCGGGCAGCCTCCGAAACCCGAACTTTACCCACCCGATATGGGTGGTTTCGCTTTACACCCCACTGCTATGTGGCGCCCGATGAATGGAATTGGGCGGCCTTCCCTCAAAACCGCCCATGCATCATAAGCAGTGCAATGGTCTTTTAATACCGCTTCCCTGCAATTTCAATAAACCGCCCATCCATTCATTTAATTGACTTTCGCGCCATATTTCGAAACGCTGCTCGTTAAACCTTATAACGTGAAAACCTATTTTTTCATGGTTTTCACCCGTTTGACTGTGTAAACTTATGAAGCTCTTCTGCTCCACTTGAAGCCTCTGCTAACCAATTCAAGCATGGTTTACCTCCAAAAATCACTTTGGACTTATTCCATAGACCTATAAAGCTCGATAAATTCATTAATGACCCTCCCTGTCAGCACAACGTTTTCCAAATAGTTTGTTTTATTTTACAGGCGATCAGAAGACCGTAGCCTTGGATAAATAGTCTTAATACTAGTCATAAGACTTGTTTACGACCTGTTTACTTCGAGATTGTTATCAAATCTATTCAAACAGAGATGGAAAATAAAACATACAGTTAAAAGACAAGCAGAGGAAACATGAAAATAAATGATTTACTGTTGAAATAGACAGTGAAAACCTAAAACATATAGTGAAGGTAAAAGGACACAGTAAAGAATAGTCAAAGTGTATCAGGGTTAAAGAGTATCAGATTAAAGACCAAGTCAAGTAAAGAAGCTAGCACGAAGATAAAAAACAGAGAAGATAGTTACAGAGCATACTGATTCATGTCAAAGTAAAGACAGATGAAAAACAGAGAGGTAAAAGTAAACAGTAAAAGTAAACATGGAGGCAGTAAGGGTTAAACAGAGATGAAAACCATTTCACCAACAAAAATGAATTTTATCCAAAGTAAAAGTGAAAAACAGTTAAAAGAAATTTAAGGTTAAAAGATGAAATCAGAGCAGAAATGGTACATTCTTAAGAAATTTCCTGTTTAAGTCATTGTTTTGCAGAAACTATTGTGTCCAATCCAAGAAGTATTTTGAGAAAATGGAGGAGGTTTTTGTTCCTAACAAGCCAATATACAAAAAACCTATCTCACTTTTTACACAAGTATTACCAAAAAGGAGATAAGTGCATGTCTTCACAGACTAATTTTCAGTTTGTGCAAAGTTCTGTTTCTGACATCTTTTTGCAGAGAATATTGTGAACAGCTGGAGCTTAATTTTGAGAAACTGAGAGGTTTATCTCAATAACAGGTTTATCTACAATAACCTCTTTCACTGTTTACATATCTATCTCGGATTGAGATATACAAGCGTATCATTGGACCCTAAGTTTGCAGAATTTCTGGAGCAGAATGCATAAAGAAAGGATGCAGTTAGTGACTGGGATGCCTCATCATCACTTAAGAGTTGCTATCAAATTTGAATTTCTCTTATTTGTCACCATAAATCCATAAGTATAGTGCCAAATAGATTCATTAGTTTTTAGTGTCCTTTATTTAAGTTCTATTAATGTAAAACAGTTTGAGATATTTGTAAAGCCAATCTTGATATTTTTTCAAGATATTTCAGTTTAGAATTTGTATAAATACTTCTTCATTTGAAGTATTTTGAGTGGATTAAAATACATTTCTATAGACATTTTGTTTTGAGCTAAGGAGCTATTGTAATCAAGACTGGACTGGTTTTGCCGGATATGAAATAAAGCTAAGGACATTTCACTGGATTCTTGTGCACAGTTGGAACAAATAAGTATTATCTCTTCGTGTTTAAATATTGTATTCTTTTCATATTATGAATATTCATATGTGTTTCTTATAAAATCTGTAAAGCAAACAAGGAATAATATCTCAGAACTAGCTTAAGTGCTCTCTGTTTTAACTATTTGTTTTCTTTATGTTTTCTACTAAACTGCCTTGGTCTGGGAATTCTTAATTGCTCCCTTACTTCCGTAGTTTACCCCCCCCCCCCCCCCCACCCTTTGGTCCATAGTAAAGGATTCTTCATTGCCCTTTACTATTGATCATCTTTCCTTTCTTCATCTTAACCCGGTTAAGGATTCTTCATTGCCCTTTGCCCTGATTAGGACCACTTCATCCATTTAAACCTGCAGATTTGCTTTTGTTGTGCTAGCTTGCCCTGTGAACTCTTACCTTAGTGATATATCAGATCCAGTTAAGCCTTTCTTGATTGAATCCATAGCCCAATGGCCTAAATACTTGCTCTGCCCATCTGTTTTCTTAATTCCACCACCCAATCAAAATAAAACATCATGAGCACTATTAACTAGCCTAAAATCCCATAAAAAACAAAGTTAAATTATAAAGAGAGAGCCCTCTCTGGACTCAGGTTGGCTAGAACCCGAGTCTAAAATATTGGTTTGTGGTTACCTCGGAAATTTCTTTCTTTAACCTTGAGAAAATTCTGAGTGATAACATAGTGGCAACCATACTGGGGAGAACTAACATTTTCTTCATAATTGTTTTACAGGTTTAGATCTGATCTATGATGGTGGATAGTGATTAGACACATAAAGGTTAAAATCATCCACTTGGCGACTCCAAATCAATTCTACAATCAAGACTCCATTGCAGAAATGAACCTGAAAGAACTATATGAAAAGATTAGGCTTTTGACTTGGATTGTTATCGAAGACATTATGTTCTTTCTCATTGATAGAGTTTTCCAATGTATATTGTATTTTAGAGAAGATTTAAGATTAATTTTTTATTATTTTCCTTTAAAAGCTATAGATATAAAGTCTCCTTACACATTTGAACAACAGTGTTCTGAATCTAATGAAGATCATATTCCAATCAAAGAATCTAAAACAATCAAGACTAATCATATAATCCCTGTACATGTTCCCATACCTTGTTAAGTTCCTGACAGATATAATCCCCTCATGTTACCTCCTATACTTCATGATTTCCCTGATAACTATTACAAGCACCTCCCTAGGTTTTGTGGAGAGAATAGTATCATTGCCCAAAAACATATTCAAGCTTTTACGAATTATCTTGACTTATTTGAAGTAGATGAAGAGGATGTCAGTATTAGGCTTTTTTCTCTTTCTTTGCAAGACAAAGACAAGAGTTGGTTCAAAACCCTGCCTGAGGAAAGCATCTCAAATCTCCAACAGTTTCTCAAATTCTTCCTTGATAAATGGATAATCAAAGTCAATCTGTTTGTGATCATAGAACAATATAATCAGTTAAAAAGACATCCAAATGAGACAGTACAACAATTTTCTGACAGATTTAATCAAATCTATTATTCAATGCCATCAAATATAAGACCTCCCCCTGATTCAGCTCTCTTGCATTATCCGGAAGCCTTTGATCCGAAATGGAGTTTCAGCTAAGAGAAAGGAACATTACAACACTTTAAGAGATCCAAAAAAACATAATAGATGTAGAGGATAACTTATTGATCAAAAGGGCTAAGTTGAAGGAAGAAGAGGTGAAGAACATAGATATAGAGGAATTGACATATTTAGAAGTTAAACTAGACATTTTGTTAAAGATAGTGGAAGAAAGGATACAGAAGATCACCATGAAAGATGAATTTTTTGCTCAAAATCACCATGACACACTTATTCCACAACAAGAAGAGATTGAGAATCATGAACAAATTCTTGTTAATTCCAACTACCATAAATCTGAAGATAGAGTTATAGAACCATATGTGGAGAGGCAATTTGTTGATCTAATATGTACATTTGGTGACATTACTTCTTATGATGATGTGCCTAAGTTTGATCACTATAATAATGATTATGTTCCTCAAATCCAAATTAACCTTGCAGAGGAATCATAAGCTAGTTTGGGGAATAAGGAAGTTCAAGTTCAACAGCTTGAAAATAGTGATCAGCTTGTTCATTTCAGCTATGAGAATGAGGAGGAAAGTGCAGAAAATTTTGAAATCAGTGAAGGAACTTTACCATTGTGTTTTGCTTCATTTCAATTTATTAGAGATAACTTTCATGCAATTAGAAATCAAATGTCAACAAGTTTTGATATTAACCATCTAGAGGGCAATAAAATCCTTGTTCAAGACTTCTCATATCTAGATTTGCAGCCCCAAAATGCCATTGAATGTTAGGTTGCAGAAGAAGACTTGGAAGCTGGAACATATGATCAAATGATCCAAGATAATTCCCTAACATTCTATTCTGAAGCAGTTCAATTTTTGAAAGGAAATTTGCATAATCTATATGTAAAAAAGGATGAGCAGTTTTTAGAAAATCATGTAGTTTCATTGGAACCAATAGAAAATAGGTGGCAACAGTATTTTTCAAGTCTTTCATGATCCAATAGCTGATGTGTTGGATTGAATTTATAGTCAAAGTCCTTCTCCATTAGCTAACTATGACTTTGAAAAAGGTATTGATACAGAGTTGATTAGGCAACTAGTTTTCTTGCCATTTTCAGAAGAAACGTCATCACAAAGCTCATTTGAAAACATGCAGGGTGATAAAGATGAAGGTATTATTTTAGTTTCAGGGCATGAAGGCCATACAAAACAGATGTATAGTTGTTTGAATCAATTCAAAAATAGTGTATATATTTTACAAGATCCTTTTGTACAGTTTCTAGAGTCAACAAAGGAAATCAGGAATTTCCTTACCTTCTCAAATGTTGACAAGGTTATATTTGATTTTAGGATCTCAATTTTAAACACAAACAAGCACAAGCAACAAAGGTCACCAATATACATAATGCTTGAGTGGTTTCATTGGTTGTTTCATTTTACCTAACCAGCAGTTAGAAAGCTGATTAGAGTAAGTAGGTAGGATTTCAGTTTGAATAAATTCAGTTTTTAGCAACAAGTTTATGTTAGATCAGATTTCAGTTTGCAGAAAAGGGTGTATTTTCAGTTCAAAAGTTTTAGTCACAAAGATTATACAACAGAGCATATACATGTGTGGGATTGGCCCAATGGATTAGGCTACTAGTTGACGGTGTTCTTGACATTTCACAAGGAAATGCCATCCCCAAGTGGAGCCACTGTTAGGTTCCTATACCAATAAGAGTCATAATTTTTGAATGACTGAGATTAAATTTGTAATATGTACATACCTTTTCTTTCTGCAAATGTTTTCCATATTCAAAAAATTAAAAAATGTAAAGAGGGTATGTCCTAAAAGATAAATCAAAGGACAAAAAG
Source organism: Pinus tabuliformis (assembly GCA_031772625.1). Classification (NCBI taxonomy): domain Eukaryota; kingdom Viridiplantae; phylum Streptophyta; class Pinopsida; order Pinales; family Pinaceae; genus Pinus; species Pinus tabuliformis. Next base: position 1,710,575,761 of record CM062819.1, read on the forward strand.
AATAAGAGAAGGTCAAAAAAATGAAAGAATATGAACCCCAAAAACAAAAAGACCATGAAAGTGTGCAAGTCCAAATGCCACTACTATTTAATTTTATGCATAATAATGATTGTGTGCAGCTTGTTATTCATGCCACAATCCATGGTAATCAAACAGTTTAATCTTGGTTATTCCATGCTTTGAATTTCATGTTTTTTAGCTAGAAAATAAAATCTGACCAAACTGTTTAACCTTGGCAGATAAGTAGATAGGTAGAGTAAATAAAAGGAGCTCAACTGTTTAATCTGAGCCCTTGGATGTAATAAGGTTAGACTTAGTTAGAATACCATTGTAAAAGAAAAGAAAAAGGTTTTGATAAGGGTTTTCCAGCTTAAGTGCACCCTAATAAAGAGAAGTAAAAATGGTAGGATGAGTAGGTGGGTAAGTAGAAGAATGGTTGCAGAATTCTGATGATTGTTAGATAAAAGCATGTTGATCACATTCATCATCAAAGTTCTAAAGTATGGATGAAAATTAGGCATATATCAAGTTCACAAAGTCAAATTGATTAACCTCCCTCGCTCATTACATTTCCACTTAACTAGTTTCCAAGAAAAGTCTTAAGTACCCAAAATCTTAAGTCAAAGGGGCTCAGAGCATTTCTCTGACTTCTAAAGGGACTGGACTCTTGGCCCAATGAATTATAGGTCCTAAGTACTGAGAATCCCCTCATAAACATTTACCCCCTTCACTCTCCATCATTTTACCAAGCAAATCCTTTTTCCTAAGGTAAAACACTATTTTTCCTAAGGGAAAGCAATTACTCCCATGTAAACCCTTTTTCCTTAAAAACCCACAAAAAACACTTAGCCTAAGTTGTAATGTTTTCTATGTGAAAGGCAAAATCAATTACAAAGAAATATACATTATACTTAGCGCGATTCATTCCCCGACATCATCATATTAACTTCTAACTCTACTAGTATATATTAAATCTCGAAAAATAACCCCTTTCCCCTATGTATTTATTAAATCCCTTTAATGATAATATCCCATCTCGAAAGTTTGAAATATAAATTTTATAGTAAAACCCGACACAATTAATCAACCCGTGATAAATTACAAGTCAAACCATCTGCCAATGAAATCACCCCCGACGCCATTAACCCACCATAAACCTTGATTAATTAAGATTCGCCACTCTCAAACCTTCACTGGGCCCCTCCATTAACTTTTGTTCAAATGTCCCACCCCGACCACTGTACGATCTACCTCTTGGAATCCGACGGCTATAGATCATATCGGGCGGCCTCCGAAACCCGAACTTTGCCCGCCCGATATGGGTGGTTTCGCTTTACACCCTGCTGCTACGCGGCGTCCAATGAATGGAATCGGGCGACCTTACCTCAAAACCACCCATGCCTCATAAGCAGTGTGATGGTCCTTCAATACTGCTTCCCCACCATTTCGATAAACCACCTGTCTATTCATTTAATTGACTTTCGTGCCATATTTCGAAATGCTACCCGTTAAACCTTATAACGTGAAAACCCGTGTTTCATTGGTTTTCGCCCGTTTGACTATGTAAACTTATGAAACCCTTCTGCTCCACTTGAAGCCTCTACTAACCAATTCAAGCATGGTTTACCTCCTGAAATCACTTTGGACTTACTCCATAGACCTATAAAGCTCGATAAATCCATTAATGACCCTCCCTGTCAACCCAACGTTTTCCTAATAGTTTGTTTTATTTTACAGCCAATGAGAAGACTGCAGTCTTGGATAAATAGTCTTAATACTAATCATAAGACCTGTTTACTTCAAGATTGTTATCAAATATATTCAAACAGAGATGGAAAATAAAACATACAGTTAAAAGACAAGTAGAGGAAACATGAAAATAAATGATTTACTATTGAAATAGACAGTAAAAACCTTAAACATACAGTGAAGGTAAAAGGACACAGTAAAGAATAGTCAAAGTGTATCAGGGCTAAAGAGTATTAGATTAAAGACCAAGTCAAGTAAAATAGCTAGCGTGAAGATAAACAGAAGGGAAGACAGTTACAAAGCATACAGATTCATGTCAAAGTAGAGACAGATGAAAAACAGAGCGGTAAAAGTAAACAATAAAATTAAACATGGAGGTAGTAAGGGTTAAACAGAGATGAAAAACCTTTCACTAGCAACAATGAAGTTTATCCAAAGTAAAAGTGAAAAACAGTTAAAAGAAATTTAAGGTTAAAAGATGAAATCAGAGCAGAAATGGTACATTCTTCAGAAATTTCTTGTTTAAGTCGTAGTTTTGCAAAAACTATTATGTCCAATCCAAGAGGTATTTTGAGAAAATGGAGGAGGTTTTTGTTCCTAACAAGCCAATCTACAAAAAGTTATCTCACGTTTTACACAGGTATTACCAAAAGGGAGGTAAGTGCATGTCTTCATAGCCTAATTTTGAGTTTGTGCAAAGTCCTGTTTTTGACATCTTTTTGTAGAGAATATTGTGAACAGCTGGAGCTTAATTTTGGGAAAATGAGAGAGGTTTATCTCAATAACAGATTTATCTACAATAAACTCTTTCACTTTTTACATATCTATCTCGGATTGATATATACAAGTGTATCAGTGGACCCTAAGTTTGCAGAATTTCTGGAGCAGAATGCACAAAGAAAGGATGTAGTTAGTGACTGGGATGCCTCATCATCATTTAAGAGTTGCTATCAAATTCGAATTTCTCTTCTTTGTCACCATAAATCCATAAGTATAGTACCAAATAGATTCATTAGTTTTGAGTGTCCTTTATTTAAGTTCTATTAATGTAAAATAGTTTAAGATATTTGTAAAGCCAATATTGATATTTTTTCAAGATATTTCAGTTTAGAATTTGTATAAATACTTCTTCATTTGAAGTATTTTGGGTGGATTAAAATACATTTCTGTAGACATTTTATTTTGAGCTACGGAGCTATTGTACTCAAGACTGGACTGGTTTTGCTGGATATGAAATAAAAATAAGGACATTTCACTGGATTCTTGTACACAGTTGGAACAAATAAGTATTATCTCTTTGTGTTTAAATATTGTATTCTTTTCATGTTATGAATATTCATATGCGTTTCACCCGGATGCGGGTGCCTTAATGAGATGTTAAAGCTTGAGCATGCGGAGCCGGCATCTGGCAATACCTTGAGTAGGTTTGGCGGTTCGTGGCAGGATATTAATTAGCATTTATGAAGCTTCGGGTTCAAGCCACGTAGGGAAAAGATTTCAGGATGGCGCGCACAATTCACGGTTCATTTGTTCTGGTCTCTTCAGACAGTGACAGAGTCACTCCGGTTTCTTCAGGTAGTGATACTCTCTGGTGGTTATGTCCTCAGAACTTTGGCGCAGCACAGAGCATTTGGAAGCCACCATGGCTTCATAATCGATCACATCTGGCCAGCTTCAGGTACTTGGTTTTTTTTTTTTTCGAAGGTGTCTGGTATAGTCAGTCAGTCTTCTCTATACGCGTCGGGTGTATTAAGTCAGTCTTCTTGCCCATCTCTGTAAGGGGTTTCGGTTTGGTCTTTGCTGAAGGTGTCTGGGTCGGGTATTGGGTTCATTCAGTCGGTGTTGGGTTATTTCTCGTGGTCTTTTATACACTCTGTGTGCTCTGCTTTGGGGTCTTCAGATCGGAGGTCTGTTCACTCCAGTTTCTTTTAGTTTGTGGCGAGTCACTTCTCTTTCTCCCTCAGGCCTTCAGCACTTTCATTTTGTTAATCTATTCTGCAATGGCCCGGCGTCATGGCATTCCCAGGCGGGGTAGTAACGCAGGATCCCGTGGAGGGTTTCGGGGTCGTGGTGGCTCAGGACCTCGTCGTATTACCCCGCTAGCCTCTGCCTCGCCGTCCTCACCGCCATTAGACCACTCTAGACCCTCCCTAAACAGCTCTTTTCACTCATCCCGGTTCAAATTCAAAAGCAGGCTTAACAAACCGATTATCTCAGCTATTATAACTGTTATCTTCTCGGAGGAAGAAGATGAGCTCACAGGCTCAGTTGAAACCTCCAAGGAACAGTCTCTTTCTCAAAATTCTAGTGACTCTCAGGGCAGCTTGGCTGGTGATGTCCTCAATAATCCCGCTGCATTGCAGGAAGAAGGCCAACAAGAAGATTCTCGCCATCAGCCATACTCTTCTCAAGAGAATATCATAGCTTGTGAGCCGGCGCAATTCTCTGGCAGCGTTCTGCACCTTGTGAGTCCTCCAGACTGCAACATGATGGAAGTTGAAGATAATGTGATGGTTCATTGGGTAAGATCTCCCAACAAGGCAAATGAAGACGACACAGACTCGCCACCTCAGGCATAATTACTTCTGCTTCAGCAAGTCATCTTAGGATTTCTGGTTTTTGGGTGTAATTCTCAGTGGGTATGGCTTCTGATATCATCAGTATGAGTTTTCTCATCCTCCAAGATATGATTTTGGCTTTCCAGTTTTTTTGTAATAGTGGCAAAGGACAACATTTTGTAATAGGGCGGCTCATACTAAAGCGTCGATCCTATCTGGCTCTATTTAGTCTTGGGTCTATGATTTTCATCTTTGTAAACAGAAGGCAATGTGCTAATCGCAACGGTTTTTCTGACAGAGGGCAGGCTACAGCCCCCTCAGAGGTTCAAACCTCTTTGTAAATATTTTTCTTTTTTAATCTTAATAGAATAGTCTTTATACAGAAAAAAAAAAATAAAAAATATTCATATGTGTTTCTTATAAAATCTGTAAAGCAAACAAGGAATAATATCTTAGAACTAGCTTAAGTGCTCTCTGTTTTAACTGTTTGTTTTCTTTATGTTTTCTACTAAACTACCTTGGTCTAGGAATTCTTAATTGCTCCCTTACTTTCGTAGTTTATCCTCGCCCCCTTTGGTCCATAGTAAAGCATTCTTCATTGCCCTTTACTACTGATCATCCTTCCTTTCTTCATCTTAATCCCGGTTAAGGATTCTTCAGTGCCCTTTGCCCTGGTTAGGACCACTTCATCCATTTAAACCTACAGATTTGCTTTTGCTGTGCTAGCCTGCCCTGTGAACTCTTACCTTAGTGATATATTAGATCTAGTTAAGCCTTTCTTGATTGAATCCATAGCCCAATGGCCTAAATACCTGCTCTGCCCATCTGTTTTCTTAATTCCACCACCCAATCAAAACAAAACATCATGAGCACTAATAACTAGCCTAAAATCCCATAAAAAACAAAGTTAAATTATAAAGAGAGAGCCCTCTCTGGACTTAGGTTGGCTAGAACCCGAGTCTAAAAGATTGGTTTGTTGTTACCTCGGAAATTTCTTTCTTTAACCTTGAGAAAATTCTGAGTGATAACAGGATGGTGATGTGGCATGTTTTGATTCATCAAAGGTGGACCAATGAGGAGGGGACAAGTGGCAAGCCCGGAGGCTGCCACATGTCCCTCCCCAAAAGTCGACTATCAGCGTGTAGTATGGAAAAACAATGGGTAGGTCAATGAGGTCAAACTCGTGACCTCGTCCCAACAAACTCCAAGTCTTACCGTTGAGGCGCGCTAGTGGTTCTTACAACATAACGATTTATACATATATTTGTTTTGTAACCGCTAGTAGTTTTGGGGTTAGGAGGGCCAGCCCTCCCATGAGAACACTCCTCTGGCGACTACGATTATTGTTATTAAACAGCCAGTGCTACGCGTAACCACTAGCACTTATTGCAACATGTGACCACTACCACCACATTCAGAGGCTGACAATTAACTAACCGCACGATTAGTGCTAGTTAATCCATATTAACTCCTAGTTAATCATGCTTATCCATAATTAAGTTGAGTTTAATTCGACATAAATCTCGGTGGTACCACTAGTTTCGGCACTAACTGCAAAATTAGAGGGACTAACTGGAGTTCCTCCAGTTTTAGAGGAGGTTTACTAGGGAAAACAGTTTTGACCATAACTTGGGAAAATTCGACCAAATGGAGATCAGGAAAGGTGTTCCTAACTAATTTGGATGTTCTAAGCACATTGAAGTAGGTTTCAGGAGTAGTAGAGCATTGTAAACAACACTTTTGCCATTATTGAGCTAATACAAAGGCCCAAGCCATAGAAGCTGGACTAAGGAGATGTAGCCCAGGAGGGGTGAACTCTTTCATCAAAACACTGTGTTAAGTGTTCTATTTGATGGTTTGTTGTACATTTACTTGTTGTTGTTCAACACTTGTTTTTCATGTTATTTTTGCTCAAGAACTTAACATAAAACTTGATAAATTTACCTGTTATCATTCACAAACACCATAAGGGAACCTATGCACATGGAGAAATTGAAAAGCATTTGTTTATAAATCTGAAGTTGAAATTAACACAACAAAACTGACATTCAATAACAAATCATTAATAAAAGAAAACAAAGCCCACAACCAACACAAATTAAAGGAACCAACAATACAACAAACCAGACTAGACAACGACTGCACCCATATAGAAACACAACCCACATTGTCAATACCATAAAATTACGGCCAAAATTATATCTTATAGCTAATCAAAGAGTTGGAATTACAATAGTAAATATTAAAGGTTTCCAAAGTTACCCAAAAATGAGAGACCATTGAGCGTCGTAAACAGGCGGCCAACACATATCTCTGCACACCATAAATTTTGTAAGAAATGGAGCCTCAAAATTCTCCTAACTGCAACCAACTTAAGCTCCCACCATTCTCTCTTTTCCTAAAGCCTTATAGAACCTGAACACTTACTTCCTCAACACGGCTTACCAAGAACTTCCCTCAAGTTTTTTGGTCTGCTAGAAATTCTCTCTTAACTGCCAAGCTACTAGACATCCAAATTAATATTAGGTCGTCACTGCACAATGGCCCAAATTCCGCCCAAAAATATGGCTAATTCACTCTTACAATAGCAACAAATTGGTTCTAAGAGGGGATGCTACATAGGAGGACATGTCGCACCCCTCTTCGCCTACAAATTGCATGTATCATTGGTAATGGGGGGAATTTATATTGCATGCCCTTGCATGCACGAGGGTGGCCACACCACCCCCTCCAATTAATTCTCTTGAAACCATAGGGTGGCGAGCACTCCGTCCCAAATCTCCATTCTCCTTGGTCTGCAACCCCATTGGGGGAAAATAGAATTTGCAATGTTAAAAAGCAATGAGATGCTATTATTTCAAAGTATTAAGATATTTAATAATATATTTATGTTGTAAAGTGTTTTCTCCCTGTGAAGTATATGTGCTTTTATAACCTTTAGATTCCTTAGTACCTTTTAAATCCATTTAAGAGCTATGAAATTCTATATGGAACATCCATATTTTTCATATGTGGTTAGCTCATTTCCTCTCCTTCATTACAAATTTTGGGGTTTGCCTTTGATTAACTATGAAATGCTATATGGATTGTTCATATTTTTCATAGATGGTTAGCTCATTTGCTCTCCTTCATTACGATTTTTGGGGTTTTCCTTTGATTAATAAAGTCTTTTGATGCCTTATGCATAGCTTTACATACCTTATCAATTCCATATTTAATTTTCATTTTTTTTTTGGTTAGCTTATTTTGTTAATTTCATGTTCAATTCTTTGTTAATAAGAGTGAGGTAGTTCTTTGCTTTCTTTTCACAATAGATTTTTTAGATTAGTTATTTGTATTTCTTTTCTCATCCAAGGTTAACCCATTTGAGTGCTTAGGGATGAGGATCATTGCTAGCGATGTCTAGGTGGACCCTTCCGTTTAATTTCTTCTCAAGTGGTAGTGCAGAGAAAGAGAACAACAAGGTTCGAGGTGGCCTCAAAAAAAAGTAAGGGTTGCACTCAATCCTTTACTTCAGGGGAGTTGCAACTAATCCCACTTATCCTTCACCTTCAAATATTGAATGATTTAGTAGTAGCCTATTTTCATTTTAGTCGTTGAATAACACACTGCCATAGAATGAAGCATCCTAGAGCATGATCATTTCTTCGAGCAATGGAGTGAGTTATAGCATCTCTTACTCTTAATTGCTAGTTCATTGTTACTTCTATGGGTGAATCTATAGAAACTATATGCATGTCGATAAATGTGGATATCGATGAAGGAGTCTTAGTAGGTAATGAACTAAATGGTTTATCATTATCCCTTGGGGGCATTCCAACACAAGCAAACTCGCCCCCAAATAGGGGTATTTTCTTTAAGGACTAAAGAAGTGTCCTCTAGAGGTTCTTGGATCTCTCTCCCATCATGAGAACACACTCTATGTCGTAAACGCCATATTCTAACCCCATGGAATGATGGTCCTACCTTAGATACAAAGGACGTTGCACAAAATGTTCAGATATGGGGGGTGGGGGGGGAGGGGGGGGTGGGTCGGTTCTCTTTCAATGTGAAGTGTTGTAAATGGGACCAATAAATGGCTAAAGTGGATCTTTTGTTTTCATTTTACAAAAAAAAAATGTTTTTGTTTGGAATCAACATGAAATTATAACTAACACTTAAATTTTTATTGACGGTAAACCATGATTACCCCCATAAGTAGGTAGGTTTTTAGGGAATTTCTATCTTATGCTATAGAGTTTTCTCTATTCTTCATACAACTTTGAAGTTTTATTTAAAATGATTAATCAATTTAACTTTGAAGATTTCCTTATATGATTCAAAAACTTTGAAAAATTAATTAATGGATTTAGAGAGAAAGTTGCTAGAAGATGAATGCAAAGCATAATTATTGTGATAGACTCAAGGTAGATGATGTAAAGGTAAGGTTCTAATTGTATATTTGTTGGTTGTATTTAACCATGAGGTTCTAATCGTAATACAACAAAGAAGATTAGGAATTTTTATTGTTAATCACTATGGAATAAATATTTAATGCATCTAGATAGATTGTATGTAATTGTGGATTATTAATGTCTTTCTTTTAGGGTAATGTGAGTGTGTTCTAGGTCAAAGGATATTAGCTCGAGTAGTTTGGTGAATAATCTGTTTCCCCATTTATGTGGGTTAAAATCTTCAGAGACATGTTGTAAATAGCATGTTTGTGGCATTTATGAAATAGTTGTATATAGTGTAATAGTGGAAGCTGAGATTTTGAAGTTTTCGATTTTCTAGAAATTATCGTTGCAATTATTAAAAAAAGTGAGTGTGTTTAGGGGGTTTTCCTACACATAAAGTGTGGTTGTTATAGAGCCAACCATGTCAAGTACTCTCTTGGCCATATTAAAATATAACTTAAGACTATATATATATATATATATATATATATTTTTTTTTTTTTTTTTCCTTTTCAACTATTTCTTAACCTTTTTATTATCGTGACATATTTTACTTGCTTCTTTTCCTACCATGGTGGAAAATTATTTTCGCTTGCATTTATTGTATTTGTCACATAACACTTCTAATTTTTTCCCCTGTTGAATCCACTATGCTGCATTGAACATGTTGTGCAAACTGCTAAGTTCCACTAAAAAATAACTGTCCATTTCGTTTAGGGTTGGTAGGCTTACCGACAAACAGGGAAATGGAAAGGTTTGTGGCCACTTAAAGTAAGACATAATTTATTATAGTGGCATGAAATGAATTGCATAGTTTTTCTTCATGCAACCCTTAGTGATTCATGGTTCTCTCGATTGGTGGCTTACAACATTTACTAACTAAATTTCTTATTTAAATTTCTTCTTAATAAAACTTAGCCTAGCGTCACATGCTTGCTTGAATGTTTGCATATTCCATGGTTTTATATTCTTGAATAGTCTTTTCCTCCTTCCACATATCTTGAACATAATTCATTCTTCATTTGTTTTTGTTAATGATTTAAGCTTTGAAGTAGTTGAGCATTCAAATGATTTTTCTTCTCCTATTCTTTCATCATCCTCATTATTAGATTTACAACTCTCCACTTCCATCTTTAGGTTTCTTATAGTTTCTATCAACATTAATGACTTCATTATATTTCTACACAATTAGACTCTTTCTCTTTGCTATGAATAAAACATTCATAAAACATTAATTAAATAAATAAGATAATAATAATAATAATAATAATATTAATTAATTAATGAATTCATTAATTATGAAGGGGCAAAGGTTAAACAATGTGATCATTCACCTTTGTGGCGAGTCAATGCCTATATAACCACACCACCACGAAAGTTTGTAATCACCATTCAATTTTTTTTCAATATTACAACTACTTATTTATACTTTACATACACAGTCTACATACGTACATTTTGTGTACTGGCATTTCTGCTTCTAACATGCTTGCTTGAATGTTTGTATCTTCCATGGTTTTCTCTTCTTGAATGATCTCTTCCTCCTTTCACATACCTTGAACATGATTCATTCTTCATTTGTTTTTGCAAAAGATTTAAGCTTTGAAGTAGTAGAGCATTCAAATGCTTTTTCTTCTCTTGTGCTTTCATCATCCTCTTATTATTAAATCTATGACTCCACACTTCCATCTTTAGGTTCCTTATAGTTTCCATCAACATTAATGACTACATTATCTTTCTACACCAATTAGACTCTTTCTCTTCTACATTAATATTTATTTCTCTAAAATCTTCTTCATGGATGTGAGGCTCTTTTACAACATTCATGTTTCCTCTTCAACAATATTATTCAATTTAGTTCTTATTTATCCTTGTAACTTTGACCTTGCAAAAAGTGTGCATACCAATAAAACTATTAGATGCATCTCAATTCTAGCTATGAGGAATTTTCTCTCAAATGATAGTAATTATATATTTTATTAGTTTCAAAATCAAATCAATGTTGCTACCCTCTTTCTTATGAAGTTCTAAAGAATTTTAAAGCACTTCTCCAAAATTTGTGCCATCAAAATTATTCCTCTCTAAACTAACTTTGCAATGACTACACCTATAATACCCAATTCAAACTTCTAAGTTAGAAGTATGTGTTGAAGAATGTAACTAGGTTCGGTCTTCATAATTGGATTTGAGTCATAATGAAACATATTTATCAAAAGAAAGAAAAATAAATTATTATTATTAAATCAGTTGTTTCATGCTTGGGTCATCTTGTTTTAGGTCAAAGTCCCCATTGAGGACTTCTAGGTTTTCTCTCAGTCATAAGAGTCATTCTCCATTTAATGAGACCCTTCTTGGGCTTTTGAATCATGTAAAAACAATTATTATTGAGTAAAATAAATCATTTGTCACATCCACACCAAGTCGGCCTACATGAGGGTAATTCGAACTCCAGAAAAGGGAATATATACAGTGTAGCTCGATTGATTTGGAAGACACACTCTCACAAGTTCGATATGAAAGGAGGGGCAGAAAAAAGTGTGAAATTCCAAGAGAAGAAGGGGAATTGATGGAGAAGGATAAAAGTCAAAATTCCTGGGTTGTCTCTCTCTCACATGTGTGAATTTACTGGGCTATTTCATGGAAGGTCGAAGTGTTGCTTCTAGGTCGAAGTTCTACTGCTGCTACTAGGTCGAAGTTTCTAAGTTGAAGTTTTGCTACTACTACTAGGTCGAAGTTTTGTTGGTGCTACTAGGTCGAAGTTTCTCGATCGAAGTTCTATTGCTTCTACTAGGTCGAAGTTTTTGCTAGGCTGATGATCTATTGTTGCATCAAGGTCGAAGTTGTTGCTGGAAGATTATCATCTACAGAAGAAGGGAAAGGGCTGACTTGGTGATTGGAGGACGTCTGTCTAGGTCAAGGAGTCCTAAATCATCTAATGAAACTAATAAAGGAAGGGTTGTTGACTGGGTTTTTACCTGACTTTCCACCTACATCTAGTGTCTTTGATCTTCGTGTTTTGCTTTCGGTAATTGCTTGATGAACTAAGTTAAAATAAGAACATAAAAAAGTTAATAAAAACATAAGAATATCACAAGTAATTATCAACATAAAAAAATCTTTCTTCCTTTATTATTTTCCAACATGGGATCAACGCTAAGGTGAATAAGAAGGGAAAAGACAACTTGAAGATTTATTGAAAAGAGAATAAAGAGTTTTAAGAAGTTTGAACAAGGGTCATCAAGGAAAAAGATCATATAAGATGTCAAACTTAATATCTTCAAGAACAATGTCTAACTCAATGATTGTGATTGTGTTTTGTCTAACTCAATGATTGTGATTGTGTTTTTACGGTTAATAGGGTGGAAGTGTAAGTGTAAGAGTAAGAGCTCCTTCACATACAATATTCTTACAAGTTCAAAACAAACAAATCGATGATCTCAAAAGTCTAATAAACAGATAGTTGGTTGATGGTATATTATAAAAGAACATATATCACATTTATACATCTATGCAGATACTTGGTTGACGGTAAGCAGATATTATACTCTCTCAAATTGCCCCCCATTATATGACAGTACGCAGACACTATACATTCTCAAAATGCCCTCTGAAAATCTGAGACAGAGAGCCCGGTTTTGCAAGCTACTGGAAATAATTCTACCCACATTAAACCTGCAGCTTTTGTCGCAGAAGATATCATCAGTTGAATGCATTTTCTATCAGAGGTGCTTGGTGTTCATCTGTTGGCTCTCCAGTGATTTCATTATGTTGGAGCGCCCTTGATTTCTCTTGAGATAGAAGTTGAGGAAGAGCAAGAGGAGCGTGGCGTTGGACAGGGCATCAAAGAGCCACGCGCCCATTCCATTGCAGCCTTCCCTGGTGGTGAAGTGTAGCGCAAGAAGAGCAACGTAGGCGAGCAACGTGAATGCCAAGTGCACCATCTGGCAACTGGCGGGGAGAGGAGAGGACCGGCAACCCCAACCGATGCTACAGCAGAGGAAATACGAATAGACCACGACATAGAGGACCGTGGTGGGGAGGATGGCCACGATCTGCAGCGACTGCGAGAACTCCAGCCACGCGTAGCACACGCACACGACGACGATGCGGTGGAATACGTGAAGGAAAGTGAGGGGCTTCTTGCGGAGCATCCATATGACCGTATCGAAGAGTTGGTGGTACTTTGTGAGGTAGAAAATATATGACCAAAAGAAGACTCTGCCGGAAGAAAATATATTTTGGTGAGGTAGAAACACATCACCCACTCTGCGGCGCTCTAAAAACGCCGACTCCAAATCCATCTCGTTTCCCTGATCTCCACTGCCGTGGCTTCTCAGCAGCCCACGAAAATGGCCGCCGAAACCAGGACCACGCAGAGGTTATGAATGCCGGGGATCGGGCCCAGAGGCAACGGCCTCTCTTCCTGGGTATGAGCAGAACCTTCAGAAACAGAATGAGTAGCAGATAGGAGGCAATGGCAAGAAGGCGGAAAGGCCATGTGGAGCCCCAGGCGTTATGGTCCCATCTGCTAACAAGTATCTCACTCTGCCCTTTATATCCCCACTCCATCTCCATGTGGGATCACTCATTTGTTCACAGAAGTGCAATCCAAAACCAGAATTACCTGAGATCGATTCCGACAAACTACAATGACGACAGAATGGAAATGGATAAATACGAAGGCAGTCCAGAAAAATCAATTTTGACCGAGCCCGGGGTATGTCAGAGCGTTAAAAGGCTTAGAGTTGGAAGGACAGGACGCATCTGCCTTGGTAAAATCTATTTTACTCTGATCTATGCTATGCTATTGCAGTACGAGTAAAGAGAACAAAAATTGTGACACCAAATTAAAGCTAAACCATGCTGGTGGGTTCAGCGAATTTACGACTGGCTTGAGTCCAGATATTTCAGTTTTGCGTAGTCTAACAAGCGGAGCCGGAGGAGCAGTTGCTCAGAAAGTTATGGAAATTCTGGTTATATTTAGAGGAAATACAGTAAAGATTTTTGTAAATTCAAATTATAGTTGTTAAACTTCAAAATTTTAGGTGTCCTAGACGTTTTTGATGGTGCTGAATCTATTTCCACCATTAAAAACACGATTCAAATACTACCTCTACAGGATTTTTTGAAATTTTTTTACCCAAATTCTGAAACTTTTGCGGGAAGTGGAACAGTGTGGAAGTGGACTTAGGAGTATGTCTGTGTCGAACTATTCAATGAAAGAGCCTGCTTTTTAAGTGAGGTTCGACGATCAATGCCGTGTCTTCCACTTAATCTTGTATTTTTTTGTGTGAGAGATTATTAAGTGTTGGTCAAATAAATTTGGAGAGTTTCCGTACGTGTCTGATTATTGAGGGTGTGGGTTAAAGAATTTCGGATAGAATGTCCATAGGGCAACAACGACGTTTTCGTTAGTGACGATTAGCAAAGCTTCACGTAATGCATAATCGAATAGTGTAATATGATGAAGTTGCTTTTGTCACCCTATAGAAAATTGTGTTCTTCTAAATATGTTGATTCGGGTGTTTTGAATTACATCACAAAATCAAAGATTTTGGTCATTTATTCATTGTTAGCATACTTCATGTCAAATAGTTTCAATTAGACCAGTCTAATGGGAAATTATATAATTTGACTATTTGTTGATAAAATAATTAGCCAAATTGTAAGTCTTAATAATTGTATTATTGTTAAAGAGTTTACTGCATAATCACTATACAAAATACTATCTACAGTGATTAGATAACTACAAATATGAAGAGGTGACACTATAAATATGAAGAGGTGACATGAGCAAGATCTTTCGCACTAGAGCCTAGAGGCGCTGACATAATTGGAATGCATGGTATTTTGTCATTTGATTTGAGCGAGACGAGCATCCATTCTCTCCATATATAATGTGGTTTGTTGGTAAAGCGTTGCGCTGATTTGAGGCAGGTCGTATATTCAAACCGCGCCAGACCCAAATAATCGTTGGTTTCATTGTTCACGTTTCACATCCTCAAGCCTAACAAAGACAATAAACCTTTCTCCCTGCCTCCCATTAAGGACCCTACCCAACAAGGTTTTCATTTTTTAGTAGAGAGATAAAGCTTGAAAGTATTGTTTTTTCCCTCTCCTGGTATGGTCAATGTCAGAAATCCATTGTCCAACATCCTCCATGAGCTCCGAATCAGAAAATTCTCACCTATCTCTGGTTGTCATAGTCTCTAGTTATTGAATTTCCCTGCATGATCCTAGGGGGACGACCGAGTGGAAGGTCTCAGCAACCTCCTGGGCTTGCTGTTGGCCTCGGTTACAACCCTAGGTGCCTTGACATCCCCCCTCTTCCCCGTCCTGCCTCCCCCCCGCCCTCCTACTTCTCATAAGTTTTCATTGCATTTGAACAGACACGAAGTGCCGTCTAGGGATACCACAAAACTGACCAAGAAAAGAGAATAGGGGGTAAGAGAAAACCGGGCAGTTAAACCATAGCGAGACCAAAGGAATAATACTCGACAGTAGCTCGACACTACTCAAAGAAAGAAGAAGCCAACCATCCAAGGAGGAAATATAGTGAAATGGGCGAGGGTTGTGTTGAGCCTCGAACTTGCACTTTCCCATACACCCTCTCAGCCTTCTTTTCCACTCATTTTATTCACCAAGTTGATTAAATCATTGTATTTTAGTTTAAAAACGAGCTTTTGACATGGTTTTCTAACTACGCTGATGACTATTGTTTGCTTTAGAATTTTGCTCAGACAGCTGCGGAAGCTTCTCAGTTTCCGCAGCCAATACAGGTTTCCGCAGCTGACCCAGGTTTCTGCAGCCAGCACAGGATTCCGCAGCTGTTTTGTCAAACAGCATGCTACAGGTGTCCTCTCAAGAAATGAGCCACATGGGCAAGTTACAGGAGTCAAGGACATGGATCGTGTCCCTCCAGATCATCCGGCACGGCCATAAAAGCTCGCGGTCAAACAAGGGGCAAAGGATAGTCAACGGAAGTGTTCAACGGTGGCACGGCTCTGCGTAGCTCTGTTTTTGAGCACGTGAAGCTACGTGGCACAATCCTTAGCCACGAAGACATCCTGGCAGCGCAAATCCAACAACCATACCTCTCGGATTTAATAAACATGATGACAGTTACCTAGATCCAGGCTGAGGAGGATTCACGTGTCTCTGGCAGTGTGGTTAATAGCGTAGATTTAGTTAGTCTGTTTTAGCTTTCTTTCCTTATAAATAATGCGTCCATGAACGTTGTACAAGTTAATCATTGTTAATGTAATTTGAAGACTGTTGTATTTCCCCACTGCACTTTTACGTTGCTGTTTAATATATGAGAAGACTGGTTTAAACTTCCGCGTGTAGCTATTCGTTGAATTGGTTGAAGTGGCAGAGGGTCCCTGCTTACTGAGACCTTGTACAGTTGTCTTTTAACTTTTGCATTGCTTTATTTCTGTTCATGTATATTAACTGTACAATTGTCATTTAAATTCTGCATTTTATTTCATCATGTATATTAGCTGTACATAACAAAGCTTTTGATTTCTGTTGATTTACATTTTCGTTGCTGCTCTTTTATGGTTACAACTGATCAGTGTTTTTGCAGGTGTTCTTAGGCAGCCCGGGGCAATTTTTCACCTTTTCTTTCCATAACTATTGGCATACGAGATCATCTTGTCTTTGTCGCTGACTCTTGTTTTCTGAAGTTTGATTTTCAAGTACTGTCATTTCCTTGAGTAGTACATTTATTTTCTGCTCTTAGATATCATGCTATTCATCTGTTAACGGTTCCTTTCTATAATCAAATAACTTTATTAGGAACCAGAATATCACTTAGTATAGCTTGATTTAGGTTGCTTTAGATTTCACATTGCTTGACTTATTCATGACTGTTTCTCACAGGGTAAATTAAGCTGAAAGGCAAAAGGTCAAGAAAGTTAAAGTAGTGTGATTAGTTTCTTTTGTGCAGTTTAACTTCTTTGAGATTTCACATTGCTTAACATTTCATGATATCTTCTCATAAGGGAGATTGAGTTGAAGAGTTGAACTAGTGTGGATTAGTTGTTCTTACTTTTAATTGAGTTTAGTGTAGATTTCACTTTCATTTTCAATCAGCAACAAAGATACTGGGCCGATGTCATAGTTCATTGTTTGATGTCTTTATTTCTTTTGAAGAATTGTTTTCATTTCAGTTATTCTAAAGCTTTTTTTCTTTTAAGTTTTGAAAACCACTTAGAGATCACCATAATCATCCACATTTCACTTGCTTTATCACCTTTTCATCATCTCACAATAGGGAAAGATAAATTCAAAAACAAACTTAAAAAAAAAAACTAAAAACTACAAAAGATTAAGGAAATGGTTATCTAGTACATATAGTACACTTCACTTCGTCAGTTTACGAACCCCGGGTTGACATTATAAATAGCAATTTAGATCACACTAAATTGACCAAACATTTTGGCGCCGTTGCCGGGGAAGTGAAATTAGGTAGCCAAATTCTTAAAAAAAAACAAGAAAATTTCAAGGAAGGAAAATTGATAACCTCTCAAAGTATGCTCTCCTCTTGCACTTAATGTGATCTGGAGGATCAGAAAAGAGAAAGTTATTGGTTTAATAGTTTCTTGAGTATGCTCTCTTCTTGCACCTAGAGTGACCTGGAAGATCAGAAAGAGAATTATTACCCCGACTTGAAGAAAAATAAAAAATGACATGCATAGAGCAAGAGATTCTAGGGGAAGGTTTTTAGCTAGAGCCAAGAGTTCGATTTTTACAAGTCCGTCTACTTCAAGGAATAGACAAGAGACACCTCCATCATCTCCAACTTACACTCCTAGCCCTAGGATTCCTGGAATTCAAGAAGCAGGAGTCGACTCTCCCACACCTTCCATCGAATCTGAATTAGAAAGAGATCCTTTCCTTCCTTCTACAGAGAGACAAATTGTAATTGAAGAAGTAGAGTCATCTGAAGAAGAAGAGGGAGAAATTCCTTCTCGTTCACCCTTAGTAGAAGAACCAGAAGACTCTAAAGTCTCCAGGGAAACTACCATGACAGAGGAAGGAGCAACTAGATTTGGTAGAGGTAGAGGTAGAGGAGGAGGATGAGGAGGAAACAATGGAGGAGGTAGAGGTAACATTGGGGGAAATAGGGATGGAGATAACTCATTCGGATTTCCTATAGTCGATGAGGACTCCCGAGCCACCATGAAAAACATCTCACCATCTGTCCTCCCAAACTTCCATGGGTTGAGGAATGAGGACCCTGAAACATTTCTATTTGAGTTTGAAGTCGTGTGTCGAACTTATGATTATCTGGAAGACTCTCAAAAACTCAAACTGTTTCCTTAAACATTGAAAGGAGCAGCCTTGAAATGGTTCACGGGATTACTCACTCAATCCATTAGGTCTTGGAATAATATGAAACAAACATTTTTGGACAGGTACCTGGACTATTGTATGCCCACCAATCACAAGGATGAGGTATTCAAAATGGTGCAAAGAGAAGATGAAAACTTGGAGGATCTACTTGAAATATTTCAATACAACCTGAAAAGAGCAAAATTGAATAACTTAGATGAAGAGACCTTGAAAGCCCTTCTATTAAAAGCCATTAGATATGAATGGATAGATATTTTGAACATCATGGGGAAGGGAGATATATCTCAACTTTCACTCAATGATATAGTAGAGCTATGTGTCCATCTCTCAAGGGGGAAATCTAAAACTCAAAAAGGGCCTAGAGATCCTTCTCTCATCAGAGCAAACAAATCTGCAACTGGATCAGTAAGTAGGGCTGAGATTGGCAACATGCTTGATGAATTCAAAATTGACATCTTAGGGAGTCTTAGTGAGCAACTGGACACCCTTAAGATTCACAATAAGTAGAAAGCAGAAGCTGAGGCTTTGGCCATCTTTTGCCCAAAGTGTAGGAAGAAACATGCTCTAAGGGAATGTCCCTTGGATGCAAAAGTTGTAGAAACATGCGTAATTTGTTCAGAGAATCATGAGACCAAGGATTGTCCTTCAATTCCTGGGCTCAAATCTGTCTTTCAAGAAGATCCAAATACAATCAAATCTCTCTGTTTTGTTGCAAGGAGACCTTGGCAGGGGCAACAAAATTAAGGATTTAACAACTCTATGAATTTTCAACCCTCACCAAATTGGAATCCTTGGCAACAACCTTGGTCCCAACCTCAAAATCCTTTTCAATCATGGGTACAAGGTATGCAAAATCCTTATGGGAGATTTGCTCAATTTTATCAATATCCCCCATCTTTTCAAAACCAACAAGCTCCACAACTTCCAAATCAAAATCCACAACTATCATTGCCATTTCCACAACAACAACCTTCTCAACAGAATCCAAATTCTCAAATCTTGCTTCCATTCCAACAGAAGTCAAATCAACTTCCTTCTCAGCCATTGCCAAATCCCAATAATAAAAACCCTCAAAATGCTTACATGATGGAAGGTCAACAATTTCCTACCTATATGATTGTTCCTCTCAATGAAGTACAACTCAAATAAGGTAGAGTCCTAGATAAGCCTTCTATAAATGCTCAAGAGCAAAGTATTTTTGAGGAAGAGTCTCTTGAAGCCAATAAGGGTTCTGAAGCATCTCTTCAAAACCCAAACACTCAAAAAGAAAAAGAAAAAGAAAAAGAATTAACCCCCACAACTCCCATAGTTGAGCAACCTGCATCATTATCCACACCTCCTTTTCCTGAAAGATTACAAATTGATAAAGGGGTGGAAAAACAAATTTGGTTGCTTGACTATAATTTTCTAGAAGAATTGAAGAATGTCTGTATCAAGATTCCCTTGTTACAAGCCATTAAAGAGATTCCTATTCTAGCAAAAACAATAAAGGAGTTGAGTCTTAAAAGACCAGGAAGGAAACCAAGAGATACCAGAAGAATCCACCTGGTAGGGAAAATTGCAGATATCATGACGGGAAAAATTACTATGCAGAAATATGTAGATCCCGATAGTCCAATTGTCAAAACACATATCAATGGGGTAGAAATACCAAATACTTTGATTGATTTAGGGGCTGCTATCAACATCATGAGTAGACAGACTATGGAACAACTAAAACTTCCTAATCTTCTTTTTACACCTACTTTATTGCAACTTGCAGATCAATCAATTATTAAACCAGATGGTGTATTAGAAGACATTCCAGTCTCCTTAGACTCTTGGGAATATCCAGTAGATTTCATGATTTTAACTCCCAAGAGTAATCTAGGAGGAGATCCTCTTATTTTAGGAAGACCTTGGCTAGCCACGGCTAATGCTTTCATAAGTTGTAGGTCTGGGGATATGTATATTTCTGATGGTAATTCGACAAAGAAGTTCAATCTGTATCCTCCAGCAAAAGCAATTACAAAAATAGGAGATAATGAGTGGGTTGACGATGAAGATACTATACAACCTGTCTTTACCATTTCTGAGATCAGTGAATATAGTCAAATTCTAAACACATTAGAAAACTTTGAACCATCTTCATAATATGACCACACACAATTTCAGTTGGATTCTGACATTGAGTGTCTATCATCTAGACAAATGTCTCTTTTCTCTATGGAAGAGTTTGGTAGTTCTGCCATTGAGATTTTTCCAGGAAAAACATTGAATATCAACAGAAACTTGGAAAAATCACAACAGGAGGAGCTAACCAAAATCTTGCAAAAACATTCTACTGCATTTGCATGGGAGTATACCGATATGAAAGGTATTGATTCTAAGACTTACATTCATCACATCTACATTGAGGAAAACAGTAGACCAATCAGACAACCTCAAAGAAGGATGAATCCAAACCTTAGGGAGATAGTGAAAGAAGAGCTCCAAAAGTTACTTAATGTAAACTTCATTTACCCCATTTCAAATAGCCGGTGGGTTTCTCCTTTGGTTATAGTACCTAAAAAGAATGGTAAATGGAGGGTTTGCATTGATTACAGGGAATTGAACAAAGCAACCTTGAAGGATCACTTTCCTTTACCCTTTATTGATCAAGTATTAGATACTTTAGCAGGCAAAAAGTATTTCTCATTTTTGGATGGTTTTAGTGGTTACAATCAAATTCAGGTAGCACCTGAAGATCAGGATAAGATCACATTTACCTGTCCATGGGGAACTCTTACTTACTGAGTACTTCCTTTTGGATTATGTAATGCACCCGCCACATTTCAAATGGCAGTACTAGGAAT
This sequence comes from Pinus tabuliformis, assembly GCA_031772625.1. NCBI lineage: Eukaryota > Viridiplantae > Streptophyta > Pinopsida > Pinales > Pinaceae > Pinus > Pinus tabuliformis. Next base: position 1,710,596,698 of record CM062819.1, read on the forward strand.
CTTTTCTGATCTAATTCATGATTGTGTAGAGGTCTATATGGATGATTTTACAGTTTATGGTAATTAATTTGAAGAGGCATTAGAAAATTTGGAAAAAGTCCTTATAAGATGTAAAGAAACAAATCTTTCATTAAGTCATGAAAAATGTTTTATGATGTTTACTGAAGGGATTGTTTTAGGACATCATATTTCAGGAGATGGGATTAAGGTTGATAGATCAAAATTTGAAGTCATCTCCAAGTTACCTATTCCAAATTGTCAAAAATATGTTAGAAGTTTTCTTGGATTTACTGGATATTATAGGAGATTTATTGAAAACTTCACCAAAATAGCATCTCCACTCTTCAAATTACTTACAAAAGACTGTGAATTCAAGTGGGATCTTGACTGTCAATCTGCATTTGAAATTTTGAAAACAAGAATATCTGAAGCACCCATTTTGAGAGGGCCAAATTGGAAACTTTCTTTCCATATTTCTACAGATGCTTCAGATACAGCTCTAGGAGCTGTGTTGGGTCAAAAGGATTTAGTTCCTTATGCCATTTACTACACCAGTAAAAATTTGACTCCTAATGAGTTAAATTATACTGTGACTGAAAAAGAGTTCTTAGCCGTTGTTCATGCAATCAACAAGTTTAGACATTATATAACAGGCTATGAAACTTTTGTCCATACTGATCATTCTGTAATTAGATATCTCATGAACAAACCTGTTATTAATGGCAGAGTTACAAGATGGCTTTTACTTTAACAAGAATTCAATATTACTGTGTTAGATAGACCAGGGAAACAGAATACAGTAGCTGATTTCTTGTCTAGAATCCAAAATACTAACGAAGATTCTCCTGTAGAGGATAAGTTTCCAGATGAATATTTGTTTGTAGTAACTACTAAAACTCCTTGGTATGCAGATATTGCTAACTATTTGGTTACAGGGAAGCTGCCTCCACACTTATTTCCTAATGAGAAAAGGAAAATCATTTAGGAGAGTTCAAATTATTCATGGATTTCTAATGAATTGTTTAAAACAGGGCTAGATTGTGTGATCAGAAGATGTGTTCGGGAAGATGAAATGCCTGACATCCTTAAGGCATGCCATGATGAACCGTGCGGTGGACACTTTGCTGACAAGAGGATGGCCTATAAAATCCTTTCTTTAGGATATTATTGGCCTTCTCTCTTCAAAGATGCAAAACAATATGTTAGAAGGTGTGACAGCTGCCAAAGAGTTGGGAGACCAACTCTTTCAAATAAAATGCCATTACAGCCACAGGTACTCATCGAACCCTTTGAAAAATGGGCTTTAGATTTCATTGGACCTATTAATCCACCATCTAAACAAAAGAAGTATATATTGGTTTGCACTGATTATGTTACTAAATGGGTAGAAGCCAAGGCATTGCCTTCTGCCACTGAAAATTCAGTTGTTCAATTTCTTTTTGAGGATATTTTTACTCGTTTTGGTGTCCCAAGAGAAATTGTGACAGATCAGGGAAGTCAATTTACATCTAACTTGATGGAGAAGTTGATGGAAGAATACAAAATCAAGCATAGAAAATCTACTCCTTACCATCCGCAAGCAAATGGTCAAGTGGAATCTACAAACAAAGTTCTTGAGAGCATCATCACCAAAACTGTTCATCTCCACAGAAGAGATTGGGCAAAAAGACTTCCTGAAGCCTTATGGGCCTACAAAATTACATGGAAGAACATAACAGGACATTCTCCCTATGAACTTGTTTATGGGAAAGAAGTCCTGCTCCCCATTGAGTTTCAAGTCAATACCTTCAAGATGACAGTTCAGTTGGGGATGAATCTATCAGAAGCCCAAAAGCACAGAATGGAGCAGCTGAATGAGCTAGATGAAATAAGACAAGATGCAATTTTAAGGACTGATCTAGTTCAGCACCAAAGAACTAAGTGGCATGACAGATATATCAAAGAGAGAAAGTTTCAAAAGGGAGATTGGGCATTACTGTTTGATTCCAAGTTTAAAGACTTCAAAGGAAAATTTCAAACTCATTGGCTTGGACCATATGAGATTGATGAAGTCTTTAGGAATGGAGCAGTTCGAGTCAAGACTATTGATGAGTTTCAAACTCCTCTCATTGTGAATGGCCACCGATTGAAAATTTATCATAAGCTACTCTCAAAAGAGGACTTTGTCAAAATGTTTCAAGAAAATTCTGCAATGAGGCTGGTGGAGAGGAATCCTTCTCCTCCATCAGCCTAGTCTTTGTTTCTTTCAGTTGAAAAAAAAAAAAAAAAAAAAAAAAAATCTTTTGTATAAGCCTGAAAACCAATCATGGATTGGCAGTCTTATACAGAAAATGTAGAGTGAAAATCAGGGGCACCTGACACTCTGTATTTTCCAAAAAAAAAATCTCTCTCCCTTTCCATCTTCACTCCACTTCACTTGTCATTTCATTTCACCTCCATCTCATTTTCATCTCCATTCCACTTCACTCCACTCCATTTCCATCTCATTCCACTCATCTCATCTCATTCCATCAATAAAAGTCCCTCTCAGGACTATTTTATTCAGTTGGTTCTTCTCTAACTATCTTTGTGCAGTTAAAGGGGTGTTGTCTTAGTTTCCGCAGCTGGAAACCGTTTCCACAGCTGGAAACGATTTCCGCAGCTAGAACCAGTTTCCGCAGCCAGAAACGATTTCCGCAACGAGCATCACTCTGTCTCCACAGCCGGCATCACTCTGTTTTCAAAAAAATCACAGTCAAAGGTTAGTGTCATCATCACCAAGTGCAGCAAAGACATGGGGCATCTTCAAGATCAAAGAACAACCATGGGTCAGAAGCCTTAATCAAGAAATGATAAACTTCCAAAGGTATGATCAAAAATCTCTACCAAATAACAATTCAATGTCATTATTATGCATAGTTATTTAAACCATGGCAAGTTCCACTAAATGCAATGATTTGATTCGACAAGCCCCATACCACTCCGCTTCCACCGACGTCATTCCACACACCCTATTCATTTCTAACGGTTCCATGATCATTCTAAATTTATGGACTGCTCTTCCATTTATTGGCCGTACTTTGAGACGTGACCTACTGAACTACGACTCTCCTTCACCATAATTCCCGCAGCCGTCTGCTGAGACGTGTGCGCAAGTCATCCGATTCAAAAGGACTCAGCCGTTATTCTGCCCATTTATCACTTCACTCCCGCATGCATTCGATGCTAAACTCGTGACTGTTGCTTACCTCGGTGCTCATACCATTCCCTGTTCTCCATTTCCGCTGCGTTCACTACAGCCTGCTCCAAACCCTGGCCACAGTCACCACATACATTCCGAACTTTGATTACGGCCACTCCAGTTACCCTAAGAATCCCGTAATCAGCCGTTTTTTTCCTGAACCGTCATACGCAGTAGAATTTCCAGTCGGAATTTGAAGCCGAGAATGGGAAAACTGCTAAGAGCTGAACCGGAAGGCCCGAAATATCTGGAGGGTTATCCTCAAACGAAGGAGTCGTTGAAGAAAGCAAGGTGGCTGAGATTCATTCAAAAGTTCACGGGCTATAATAAAGAAGTGACTAAAGCTTTTGCCAGGTCCTTTAATGGACAAACAGTGGAGGTTGGAGACTTAAAATTTTCAGTCACCGAGGCCACAATAGTAGCTGCAACAAGTCTTCCACAAGAAGGTGAAAGGTGGTTCAAGAACAGGGGTGTAGAAGATCAAATATGGAAAGCAATGCTCACAAACCCAGGTATGGATACCTCTGTATTTACCAAAGGAATTCCTGTGCATGCAATAAAAGAAGAATGGTCCACGCTGTTATTACTTGTCCAGAAATTTATCACATGCGAGGGTCGTTTTGGTACCATGTATATGTATCATGCCAGGATAATGATGAATTTCATGGAGGGTTGTACCCTTAACTTGCCTTATTTTCTGTTATCAAGCTTGAAGAAAATGAGCTCTACTGTTCAAAAACACGTAGGTAATATTGAACCCCATCTTTACCATCACAGGTTCATAAAAATCCTTATTGAAGAGCAATTGAAAAACACTAAGGATACTTGGGAAAAGTTTTTGACAAGAAATCACTTCCAAGAGCTGACTGAAGCCTCTGCAAGCAGTTCCCCAAAAATTCCAAAGAGAAGTAGGAGAAAAGAAAAGAATATTACAGCCCAAGACCCTCCTACAGTAGACATTCAGGAAACTGTTCAGAAAGAGGAAGAAGAGGGAACTAAAAACAAGAAACAAAAGAAGGACAAAGGCAAGATAACCATTCAAGAAACCTATCCATCACCTGAACAATCTGTAGAAGAAGATTATCAACCTCTGTTAGAGAGGTTAATAGATCTTCAAGCTGCTGCCATAACCAAGAAAAAGCAAAGAGGAAAACAGGCTGCACAAGAGAAAAGTACTAGTTCCTACCTAAGAAGGAGCACTAGGCTAAAAGGGAAGGGGAATAAAACCAAAGAAAAACAGTCTCATTTTATTGATTTAGATAAAGAGACACTTGAGAAATCCCCAACTCAGCCAAGTATTGAACCAAGTCCTCCACGTGAGGAAAGCCCTTTTCAGCCGGAAAGAGAAAGCAGTCCTCCTTCACCAGAATTTGAGTTCAGGCCAAGAAAAACACCTGAGGTAGATTCCACCCAGCAAGAAGCATATAAATACTTAGATTCCTTGGAACAATCAGCTGCAGGACAAGCACCACTTTGCCACTTGATGCACAAGTACAGTCTTTAAAACAGGAAGTGTTTGAATTGGAAGTCTTAAATAGGCACATCAAACAGGAAAACGAAACATTCAAAGAGCAGAGCAAGGTAGACAAGATTGTCCATGATAACACTATGCTCCACCTAGGACTGTGGTAGAAGAAGAACAGGAAGCTGAAGAAGAAGTGTAAAAAGTTGAGCAGGGCATTGATTAATCTTAAGTTCAAATGTCTAGTCAGGAAACCAAGGACCATTTTAGCATCAAAGAGAAAGAGAAGAGGGCTAGATGTTCTTGCAGAAGCCTCAGAGCATATGGATTGAGGAAAAATAACTAAGTTTTGGTTGCATGAGGACATGCAACACCTTCAGAGTGGGGGTATGTTGAGCCTCGAACTTGCACTTTCCCATACACCCTCTCAGCCTTCTTTTCCACTCATTTTATCCACCAAGTTGATTAAATCATTGTATTTTAGTTTAAAAACGAGCTTTTGACATGGTTTTCTAACTACACTGATGATTGTTGTTTGGTTTAGAATTTTGCTCAGACAGCTGCGGAAGCTTCTCAGTTTCCGCAGCCAATACAGGTTTCCGCAGCTGACCCAGGTTTTTGCAGCCAGCACAGGATTCCGCAGTTGTTTTGTCAAACACCATGCTACAGGTGTCCTCTCAAGAAATGAGCCACATGGGCAAGTTACAGGAGTCAAGGACATGGATCGTGTCCCTCCAGATCATCCGGCACGACCATAAAAGCCCGCGGTCAAACAAGGGGCAAAGGATAGTCAACGGAAGTGTTCAGCGGTGGCATGGCTCTGTGTAGCTCTGTTTTTGAGCACGTGAAGCTACGTGGCACAATCCTTAGCCACGAAGACATCCTGACAGCGCAAATCCAACAGCCATACCTCTCGGATTTAATAAACATGATGACAGTTACCTAGATCCGGGCTGAGGAGGATTCACATGTCTCTGGCAGCGTGGTTAATAGCGTAGATTTAGTTAGTCTGTTTTAGCTTTCTTTCCTTATAAATAATGCGTCCATGAACGCTGTACAAGTTAATCATTGTTAATGTAATTTGAAGACTGTTGTATTTCCCCACTGCACTTTTACGTTCCTGTTTAATATATGAGAAGACTGGATTAAACTTCCGCGTGTAGCTGTTCGTTGAATTGGTTGAAGTGGCAGAGGGCCCCTGCTTACTGAGACCTTGTACAGTTGTCTTTTAACTTTTGCATTGCTTTATTTCTGTTCATGTATATTAGTTGTACAATTGTCATTTAAATTCTGCGTTTTATTCCATCATGTATATTAGCTGTACATAACAAAGCTTTTGATTTCTGTTGATTTACATTTTCGTTGCTGCTCTTTTATGGTTACAACTGATCAGTGTTTTTTGCAGGTGTTCTTAGGCAACCCGGGGCAATTTTTCACCTTTTCTTTCCATAACTATTGGCATATGAGATCATCTTGTCTTTGTCGTTGACTCTTGTTTTCTGAAGTTTGATTTTCAAGTACTGTCATTTCCTTGAGTAGTACATTTATTTTCTGCTCTTAGATATCATGCTATTCATCTGTTAACGGTTCCTTTCTATAATCAAATAACTTTATTAGGAACTAGAATATCACTTAGTATAGCTTGATTTAGGTTGCTTTAGATCTCACATTGCTTGACTTGTTCATGACTGTTTCTCACAGGGTAAATTAAGCTGAAAGGCAAAAGGTCAAGAAAGTTAAAGTAGTGTGATTAGTTTCTTTTGTGCAGTTTAACTTCTTTGAGATTTCACATTGCTTAACATTTCATGATATCTTCTCATAAGGAAGATTGAGTTGAAGAGTTGAACTAGTGTGGATTAGTTGTTCATACTTTTAATTGAGTTTAGTGTAGATTTCACTTTCATTTTCAATCAGCAACAAAGATACTGGGTCGATGTCATAGTTCATTGTTTGATGTCTTTATTTCTTTTGAAGAATTGATTTCATTTCAGTTATTCTAAAGCTTTCTTTCTTTTAAGTTTTGAAAACCACTTAGAGATCACCATAATCATCCACATTTCACTTGCTTTATCACCTTTTCATCATCTCACAATAGGGAAAGATAAATTCAAAAACAAACTTAAAAAAAAAATAAAAACGACAAAAGATTAAGGAAATGGTTATCTAGTACATATAGTACACTTCACTTTGTCAGTTTACGAACCCCGGGTTGACATTATAAATAGCAATTTAGATCACACTAAATTGACCAAACAGGTTGATAAAAGAAAACAAATCCCACAACCAACACAGATTAAAGGACCCAATAATACAAAAAACCAGACTAGACAATGATTGCACCCATATAGAAACACATCCCACATTGTCAATACCATAAAATTACGACCAAAATTATATCTTGTAGCTAATCAAAGAGTTGGAATTACAATAGTAAATATTAAAGGTTTCCAAAGTTACCCGAAAAGGAGAGACCATCGAGTGTCGTAAATAGGAGGCCAATACAGATCTCTGCACACCATAACATTTTTAAGAAATGGAGCCTCAAAATTCTCCTAACTGCAACCACCTTAAGCTCCCACCATTCTCTCTTTGCCCAAAGCCTTGCAGAACCTGAACACTTACTTCCTCGACACGACTTACCAAGAACTTCCCTCCATTTTTTTGGTCTGCTAGAAATGCTCTCTTAACTACCAAGGTACTAGACATCCAAATTAAAATTAGGACTGCACAATGGCCCAAAATCTGCCCAAAAAGATGGCTAATTCACTTTTACGATAGCAACAAATTGGTTCTAAGCGGGGATGCTACATAGGGGGACATCCTGCACCCCTTTTTGCCTACAAATTGTGTGTATCATTGGTAATGGGGGGGAATTTATATTGCATGCCCTTGCATGCATGAGTATGGCTACACCACCCCCTCCAATTAACGCTCTTGAAACCACATGGTGGCGAGCATTCCGTCCCAAATCTCTATTCTCCTCAGTCTGCAACACCATCGAGGGAAAATAGAATTTGCAATTTTAATAAGCAATGAGATGTTTTTGATTTAGTCATCGGAGATTCCACAGTAAGAAAATTATTCTGCCAACGTTTCAAATCCCAACCGGGATCCATCATCAGGGCAACTTGAAGCTTGATAGAAGAAGAGCAGCTAATTAGGTATAAATAGAGATGAGGAAAGAAGAGGGGAAGGTCGGCTCTAAATTTCTTGAGAAGACGACTGCCTCTTTAATTAATATTTATTTTAATAATTTTTAATTAATTTTAATTTTAAATTTTTTTTTTTTTTTTTTTTTTTTTATTGAATTGAATATTACTTTAATAATTATTATTAAAAATGAACTAATAATTTATTATAATGATTAATATAATAATTAGATATATTAATTATTATAAATATTTTTTTTTTTTTTAATTAAAATAATAAATAATTAATATAGAATTTAATAAAATGATTAGTAAAACTTGTAAAATTAAATAAATAATAAATAAAATAATATAGTTATTTTAATTCTTATTATAAAGTAATAACTAGTTATATTAATTATTACTATAATAGTTATAATTTTTTTTTTTTTTTTTTTTTTAATAAAAATTATAATAATGAATAATATTAATATAAAGAATTAATTCTTATAATAATTATTAATTAGAAATTAATTATTATTATTAATATGAATTAATTATTGATATTTATTATTTGTTAGTTAATTGGATATTAATCAATTACTTATTAACTTTAATTATTATTAATTAAAATCAATAATTATTAATTATTATTAATGGAAAGTTAATATTAAAAAATGATAGAATTGAAATATAATTCTCTTAATTATTGTTATTAATCTAATAATTAGAATATCAACTTAATAATATAATAATATATAAATTTAAATAAATGAGAAGACTAAACTTACTGTAATAACTAATATTAATCAAATAATAATAATATATTAATTAAATTAATAGTTATTAATATGCTAATTAATATAATAATTAATATTTAATATAATAACTAATAACTAATATTAATCAAATAATAATAATATATTAATTAAATTAATAATTATTAATATGCTAATTAATATTTAATATAATAACTAATGTAATCTTTAATTAATCATATTAATATAAAAACATAATTAATAATCCTAATTAATACTATTTATTATTAATTATAAAATCCTAATAAATATTTGAAATAATAAATCTTAATGATTATTAATATTGTAATTACTATATTAAAAATAGGTTTTTTATAGGAAACTAATAAGGGAGATTCAATTAACTACCTAATTAACTAATATTATAAACTTTTAATGGAGAATTATTATTATTATTATTATTATTATATTATATTATTATTATTATTATTCTTATTATACTGTTGGGTTAATTTTTCTGATTAGGGGAAACCAGCTTCCACTGATCTCCATACCGTTGTCTCTGTTGAGATTGTGCGGGTGTTTGATAATCTCCAGGGCTTCTCTGATCTTTCGCTTATGGTGCTGTTCTTCCTTGGCGATAATGGAGGCGCTTTCCAAGAGGACATGGTGCTTAGTTTTTGACGAGTGTTCTGCAAGGGCGGAGGAACGAGATCTTTCATTTTTAATATCAGCCCCATGTTCTTTGAGTCTTGTCTGCAGAGAACGACCAGTTTCACCAATGTAGCTTTTCCCACACGAGCAATCGATTTTATAGACCCCTTTAAGTTGATGTTTATCAATGTTATCTTTAACTGATCTCATACTTTGCCTGATTGTCCCAGGGGCTGAGAATTGCGTGCTTATGTTTTTCCTTTTTAGGACTTTCGAAATCTTATCTGTGACTCCATGAATGTAAGGAAGAAAAACCCTACCACCCTCAGGTTGATCTCTGGTCTTAGGTTCATGAGATAACAATCTTTTCTCGGCTTTCTGGATTGCTCTTTTAATCTCGATTTCTTTGTAACCTAAACCTTTAAAGGTTGAGACTAAATGCTTCTTTTCTTCATTCAGATGATCAGTGTCGGAAATTCGAAATGCCCTGATAGCAAGAGTGTTTAGAACACCAAGCTTCTGAGCTGGGTGATGGTGGGAGTCAGCATGGAGGTAGTTCTCAGTATGAACGATCACCTTAATTGTGGGAGTTATAAGAAGCTGAACAAGAACCCGATCCCCAAAATTATGAAAGAGGTCAAAAAGGCCATCTTGGAATCTAACCTTGATGATAAACTAAAGAAGAAATTAATTCCCTCCAGTGAATGCATACCTAGGATTTATGGGCTACCAAAGATCCATAAAGAAGGTGCCCCTCTCAGACCAATTGTCAATACAATTGGATCCCCAACATATGAGCTCGCTAAATATGTTGCAAGAATCCTCAAGCCCCTGGTCGGAAACACTGATTCTTTCATCAAGGACTCCCATGACTTTGTAAAGCTTATTAAGAATGAGAAGTTAGAGCGGGAGGACCTCCTGGTTAGCTTTGACGTTGTGTCCCTATTCACCAAGATTCCTCTTGAAGAAGCCATTCAAGTTATAAAAGAGGTCACTGATCCAGGGACTGCAAGATTGGCCGAAATTTGCCTGCGATCAACTGTTTTCACCTTCCAAGGAACATATTATGAACAAACAACTGGAGTGGCAATGGGATCCCCCCTTTCACCAATCGTGGCAAACCTATACATGGAACATTTTGAAAAGAAGGCCCTAGATTCGTACCCTTTGAAACCAGCGTGGTGGAAGCGTTTCGTTGATGATACTAATATAAAATGGACTCATGGTAAGGCTGAGCTTGACAAATTCTTTATTCACCTGAACTCCATCTCTTCAGATATAAAATTCACTATGGAGCTTGAAGAAAACAGGAGCATTCCTTTTTTAGACATCCTCATCATGAGAAGAGATGATGGCTCCATTGGGCACAAAGTTTTCAGAAAATCTACCCATACTGAGAACTACCTCCATGCTGACTCCCACCATCACCCAGCTCAGAAGCTTGGTGTTCTAAACACTCTTGCTATCAGGGCATTTCGAATTTCCGACACTGATCATCTGAATGAAGAAATGAAGCATTTAGTCTCAACCTTTAAAGGTTTAGGTTACAAAGAAATCGAGATTAAAAGAGCAATCCAGAAAGCCGAGAAAAGATTGTTATCTCATGAACCTAAGACCAGAGATCAACCTGAGGGTGGTAGGGTTTTTCTTCCTTACATTCATGGAATCACAGATAAGATTTCGAAAGTCCTAAAAAGGAAAAACATAAGCACGCAATTCTCAGCCCCTGGGACAATCAGGCAAAGTATGAGATCAGTTAAAGATAACATTGATAAACATCAACTTAAAGGGGTCTATAAAATCTATTGCTCGTGTGGGAAAAGCTACATTGGTGAAACTGGTCATTCTCTGTAGACAAGACTCAAAGAACATGGGGCTGATATTAAAAATGAAAGATCTCGTTCCTCCACCCTTGCAGAACACTCGTCAAAAACTAAGCACCATGTCCTCTTGGAAAGCGCCTCCATTATCGCCAAGGAAGAACAACACCATAAGCGAAAGATCAGAGAAGCCTTGGAGATTATCAAACACCCGCACAATCTCAACAGAGACAACGGTATGGAGATCAGTGGAAGCTGGTTTCCCCTAATCAGAAAAATTAACCCAACAGTATAATAAGAATAATAATAATAATAATAATAATAATATAATATAATAATAATAATAATAATAATAATAATTCTCCATTAAAAGTTTATAATATTAGTTAATTAGGTAGTTAATTGAATCTCCCTTATTAGTTTCCTATAAAAAACCTATTTTTAATATAGTAATTACAATATTAATAATCATTAAGATTTATTATTTCAAATATTTATTAGGATTTTATAATTAATAATAAATAGTATTAATTAGGATTATTAATTATGTTTTTATATTAATATGATTAATTAAAGATTACATTAGTTATTATATTAAATATTAATTATTATATTAATTAGCATATTAATAATTATTAATTTAATTAATATATTATTATTATTTGATTAATATTAGTTATTAGTTATTATATTAAATATTAATTATTATATTAATTAGCATATTAATAACTATTAATTTAATTAATATATTATTATTATTTGATTAATATTAGTTATTACAGTAAGTTTAGTCTTCTCATTTATTTAAATTTATATATTATTATATTATTAAGTTGATATTCTAATTATTAGATTAATAACAATAATTAAGAGAATTATATTTCAATTCTATCATTTTTTAATATTAACTTTCCATTAATAATAATTAATAATTATTGATTTTAATTAATAATAATTAAAGTTAATAAGTAATTGATTAATATCCAATTAACTAACAAATAATAAATATCAATAATTAATTCATATTAATAATAATAATTAATTTCTAATTAATAATTATTATAAGAATTAATTCTTTATATTAATATTATTCATTATTATAATTTTTATTAAAAAAATAAAAATAAAAAAAATTTATAACTATTATAGTAATAATTAATATAACTAGTTATTACTTTATAATAAGAATTAAAATAACTATATTATTTTATTTATTATTTATTTAATTTTACAAGTTTTACTAATCATTTTATTAAATTCTATATTAATTATTTATTATTTTAATTAAAAAAAATAAAAATAAAAATAAAAATAAAAAAAATATTTATAATAATTAATATATCTAATTATTATATTAATCATTATAATAAATTATTAGTTCATTTTTAATAATAATTTATAATAGTATGTATAATAATTATTAAAGTAATATTCAATTAAAAAAAAAAAAAAATTAAAATTAAAATTAATTAAAAATTATTAAAATAAATATTAATTAAAGAGGCAGCCGTCTTCTCAAGAAATTTAGAGCCGACCTTCCCCTCTTCTTTCCTCATCTCTATTTATACCTAATTAGCTGCTCTTCTTCTATCAAGCTTCAAGTTGCCCTGATGATGGATCCCGGTTGGGATTTGAAACGTTGGCAGAATAATTTTCTTACTGTGGAATCTCCGATGACTAAATCAAAAATATTGCACCACAGAGGTCTCAAATCCAGCAATGAGATGCTATTATTTCACAGTATTAAGATTTTTAATAATATATTTATGTTGTAAAGTGTTTTATTCCTTTGAAGTATATGTGCTTTTGGAACCTTTAGATTCCTTAATACCATTTAGATCCATTTAAGAGGTATGAATGCTATATGGAACATCCATATTTTTCATATGTAGTTAGCTCATTTGCTCTCCTTCATTACAAATTTTGGGGTTTGCCTTTGATTAACTATGAAATGTTATATGGATTGTCCATATTTTTCATAGATGGTTAGCTCATTTTCTCTCCTTCATTACAATTTTTGGGGTTTTCCTTTGATTAATGAAGTCTTTTGATGCCTTATGCATAGATTTACATACCTGATCAATTCCATGTTTAATTTTCATTTTTTTTTTGTTAGCTTATGTTGTTAATTTTATGTTCAATTCTTTATTAATAAGAGTGAGGTAGTTCTTTGCTTTCTTTTCCCGATACATTTTTTAGATTAGTTATTTGTATTTTTTTTCTCATCCAAGGTTAACCCATTTGAGTGCTTAGAGATGAGGATTATTGCTAATGATGCCTAGATGAACCCTTCCATTTAATTTCTTCTCAAATGGTAGTGCAGAGAAAGAGAATAACAAGGTTCGAGGTGGCCTGAAAAAAAAAGTAAGGGTTGCACTCAATCCTTTACTTCAGGGGAGTTGCAACTAATCCCACTTATCCTTTGCCTTCAAATATTGAATGATTTAGTAGTAGCATATTTTCATTTTAGTCGTTGAATAACACACTACCATAGAATGCAGCATCCTAGAGCATGAGCATTTCTTAGAGAAATAGAGTAAGTTAGAGTATCTCTTACTCTTAGTTGCTAATTCATTATTACTTCTGTGAGTGAATCTATAGAAACTATATGCATGTCGAGAACTTTAGAGATCAATGAAGGAATCTTAGTAGGTAATGAAGTAAATAGTTTATCATTATCCCTTGGGGGCATTCCAACACAAGAAAAATAGCCCCCAAATAGGGATATTTTCTTTAAGGACTAAAGAGGTGTCCTCTAGAGGTTCTTGGCTCTCTCTCCCATCATGAGAACACACTCTATGCCATAAACACAACATTCTAACCTCGTGGAATGATAGTCCTACCTTAGATACAAAGGACGTTGCACAAAATGTTCAGATACGGGGGTGTTCTCTTTCAATGTGAGGTGTTGTAAATGGGACCAATAAATTGCTAAAGTGGATCATTTGTTTTCATTTTGCAAAAAAAAAAAAAATTGTTTTTATTTGGAATCAACATGAAATTATAACTAACACTTAAATTTTTATTGACGTTAAACCATGATTATCCTCGTAAGCAGGTAGGCTTTTAGGGCCTTTTTATCTTATCCTATAGAGTTTTCTCTATTCTTCATACAACTTTGAAGTTTTATCTAAAATGATTAATCAATTTAGCATTGAAGATTTCCTTATATGATTCAAAAATTTTGAAAAAATAATTAATGGATTTACAGAGAAAGTTGCTAGAAGATGAGTGAAAAGCATAATTATAATGATAGACTCAAGGTAGATGATGTAAAGGTAAGGTTCTAATTGTAGATTTGTGTGTTGTATTTAACCATGAGTTTTTAATCGTAATACAACAAAGAAGATTAGGAATTTTTATTGCTAATCACTATGGAATAAATCTCTAATGCATCTAGATAGATTGTATGTAATTGTGGATTATTAATGTCTTTCTTTTAGGGTAATGTGAGTGTGTTCTAGGTCAAGGGATCTTAGCTTGAGTAGTTTGGTGAATAATTTGTTTCCCCATCTATGTGGGTTAATATCTTCAAATACATGATGTAAATAGCACGTTTGTGGAATTTATGAAATAGTTGTATATTGTGTAATAGTGGAAGTTGAGATTTTGAAGTTATCGATTTTCTAAAAATTATCATTCCAATTAAAAAAAAAAGTGAGTGTGTTTAGAGGATTTGCCTATACATAAGGTGTGGTTGTTATAGACCCAACCATGTCAAGTACTCTCTTGACCATATTAAAATATAACATAGGACAAGATATATATATATATATATATATCTGATTTTTTCTTTTGAACTATTTCTTAACCTTTTTATTGTCGTTACATATTTTACTTGCTCCATTTTCTACCATGGTGGAAAATTATTTTCCCTTGCATTTATTGTATTTGTCATATAACACTTCAATTTTTTTTCCTGTGTTGAATCCAATATGCAAGATTGAACATGTTGTGCAAACTACTAAGTTCCACTAAAAAATAACTGTCCATTTTGTTTAGGGGTTGGTAGGCTTACCGACAAACAGGGAAATGGAAAAGTTTGTGGACATTTAAAGTAGGACATAATTTAATATAGTGGCATGAAATGAATTGCATAATTTTTTCTTCATGCAACCCTTAGTGATTCATAGGACATAATCATGTAACCCTTAGTGATTCATGGGACATAATTTAATATAGTGGCATGAAATGAATTACATAATTTTTTCTTCATGCAACCCTTAGTGATTCATGGGTCTCAAGATTGTTGACTTACAACATTTACTAACTACTTATTTTCTTATTTAAATTTCTTCTTAATAAAACTTAGCCTAGCATCACATGCTTGCTTGAATGTTTGCATCTTCCATTGTTTTATATTCTTGAATGCTCTTTTCCTCCTTCCACATACCTTGAACATGATTCATTCTTCATTTGTTTTTGCAAATGATTTAAGCTTTGAAGTAGTTGAGCATTGAAATGATTTTTTTCTCCTATGCTTTCACCATCCTCATTATTAGATCTACAACTCTGCACTTCCATCTTTAGGTTTATTATAGTTTCTATCAACATTAATGACTTTATTATATTTCTACACAATTAGACTCTTTCTCTTTGCTATGAATAAAACATTCATAAAACATTAATTAAATAAATAATATAAAAATAATAATAATAATAATTAATTAATTAATTAATGACTTCATTAACTATGAAGGGGCAAAGGTTAAACAATGTGATCATTCACCTTTATGGTCGGTCAATGCCTATATAGGCACACCACCACGAAGGTTTGTAATCACCATTCAAATTTTATTCAATATTACAACTACTTATTTATACTTACATACACAGTCTATATAAGTACATTTTGTATATTGGCATTTCTGCTTCTAACATGCTTGCTTGAATGTTTGCATCTTCCATGGTTTTCTCTTCTTGAATGGTCTCTTCCTCCTTTCACATACCTTGAACATGATTCATTCTTCATTTGTTTTTGCAAATGATTTAAGCTTTGAAGTAGTAGAGTATTCAAATGTTTTTTCTTCTCTTGTGCTTTCATCATCCTCTTATTATTAGATCTACCGCTCTGCACTTACATTTTCAGGTTCCTTATAGTTTCCATCAACATTAATGACTACATTATCTTTCTACACCAATTAGATTCTTTCTGTTCTACATTAATATTTATTTCTCTAACATCTTCTTCATGGATGTGAGCCTCTTTTCCAAAATTCATGTTTCCTCTTCAACAATATTATTCAATTTAGTTCTTATTTATCCTTGTAACTTTGACCTTGCAAAAAGTGTGCATACCAATAAAACTATTAGATGCATCTTAATTCCAGCTATGTGGAATTTTCTCTCAAATGCTATTAATTATATATTTTATTAGTTTTAAAATCAAATCAATGTTGCTACGCTCTTTCTTATGAAGTTATAAAGAATTTTAAAGCACTTCTCAAAAATTTGTGCCATCAAAATTCTTCCTCTCTGAACTGGCTTTGCAGTGACTACACCTATAATACCCAATTCAGACTTCTAAGTTAGAAGTATGTTTTGAAGACTGTAACTAGGTTCGGTCCTCATAATTGTATTTCAGTCATAATGAAACATATTTATCAAAAGAAAGAAAAAGAGATTATTATTATTATGACTTATTAAAGCATTAGTTTCATGCTTGGGTCATCTTGTTTTAGGTCAAAGTCCTCATTGAGGACTTCTAGGTTTTGTTTTGAGTAATTAGAGTCATTGTCCATTTAATGAGACCCTTCTTGGGCTTTTGAATCATGTAAAAAGAATTATTATTGAGTAAAATAAGGCATTGGTCACCTCCACACCAATTCAGCCTACATGAGGGTAATTGGAACTCTAGAAAAGGGAATCAGGTGTGATGACCCTAGTATGCTGGCTATCTGGATCATCAGGTATCAGGTTGTAAGTGGCCACAATATTGTTACAGGTGATAGGCCAGTGGGTCTGAGCATCTTGAAAGATATAAAAATTCCTATTTAACCAAATGCCCCAGCTGACAATCAAAGGAAGATTCCTGGCTTTTTGTGTGGCAGCCTCGGACCACCAACGGTGCCATGCATCAACAATGTTTTGGCCCTCCCATTTTTTTTTTATGTTGAGGGTGATTGTAATGTAAGACCAAACTTGTGCAGTAACTGAACAATGGAGAAATAAATGATCAGTATCCTCGGCATCGTTTTGGCAGAGGCAACATCTGGAAGGACCCTAGAAAGCACGTTTCATAAGGTTTAACTCTGTGGGAACCTTGTTCGAGAGGATACACCACATGAAAAGCCACGTTTTGTGTGGAGCTTTTAGCTTCCATAAGTGGCGCCACCACCAGCAGGTATTTCCCATATCTTGTGCATTCATAAGGGCCGTGTATCCATCTTTTGGGGTATAATGGCCATGGGGAGTAGAGGCCCAAATGATCTCATCATCCCGCGTTGTTATTCTGATGTGGGCTTCCTCCAGAGCACCTATGAATTGATGCCAGACCCTACTCCATCTATCTGGAATGCCAAGGACCCTAGAGTCCAACCATTTCTGCGGAGCCCAGGATGGGCGTCCAACCTCAGCAATTTGGGTAATCTGGGTAATACCGGTCCCTGAAAGAAATTGTCTCAAAGCCCATGGGAGAATGTGTGCGTTTCCACATCCAAACTAGGTGTCAATGCCTAATATTACATTTTCACCATTCCCAATACGCCATGCCAAGCCATCCTTGATGATACTTAAAGAATGGGTAATGGCCTTCCATATGATCGATGCACTGGGTAAAGACTGACAAGGTCTACGTATCCATTCGATTACTGATAGAGGATGGATGTACTTATAGTAGACCACCTCTTTCCATAGACTCTCAGACTTGATAATTTGCCAACCCATCTTGGCCGCTAGTGCCTTTGCAAAATTCTGGAGGTCCTTTATACCCCATCCACCACATTTTTTGGGTTTCCCAATCCTGTCCCAGTGAACCCAAGCAAAAGTCCGCCCCACGTTTTGTCCCCACCATAGGAACCTACAACAAATTTGTTGAATCCTGTTGAGAATACCTTTTGGAATCTAGGCAAGAGTCATCCAGTAAACCGGTATGGCCTCTAGTATCGATTTTATCAAGGTAAGCCTGCCAACCCTAGAGAGCCATCACTGCTACCAAATGTTTATGCAACTTTTGATTTTTGCAATAAGCCAAGACCAATCAGCGATGCGGTAACCATTTGGCTTCAGCCTGAACCCAAGATATTTGAGGCCGGTCTCCAGCTCTTGTCTGATGAATGCAAATTGTTGTAAAGCATATCTTTCCTCATTTTGTAGGCATGACACAAAAATGATGGTGGATTTGTTATAATTTGGCTCCATACCTGTAGCTTTACAAAACAATGATAGAATGTTCTTGAAACAAGAGGTATCACGGAATGAACCATTTAAAAATATAAGTACATCATCTATAAACAATAGATGAGAGAGATATGATACATCGGAGATCAAGACCCCCCCAGAGCTCCTTTTGAGCGAGAATTTTTTAACAATCTACTTAAACCCTCCATGATCAAAAGAAAAAGCAGGGGGGATAGGGGGCATCCCTGTCTCAGACCACATTCAGCATGGAAAAAACCTGATGCAGCCCCATTGATAAGTATACTATAGGATGCAGAAGAGTAACAACACATGATCCAGTTAATGAAAGAATGAGGGAAACCGATATGAGTGAGGATGAGTTGCAGATAGGACCAACTAGCATGATCAAAAGCTTTGGAAAGATCGATCTTGAGGATAATAGACTTTTTGTTCTTTTTTTTGATCAAGTGGAGGCCTTCTTGTGCAGTCCCTATGGCTTCATGGATCTGATGGTGGCTGAGGAAAGCAAACTGCTCCTTGGAAATCATCCTGGATAAGAAAGGTTTTACGCGCATGGAAATAATTTTGGATATAATTTTGTAGATACAGTTGCAGAGGGAGATGGGCTGATAGTCGTCAAAAGTAAGGGGCTTATCAACTTTTGGGATGAGGGCTAGGAAGGTTGAGTTAAACCCCTCATACATCCTACCAGAAATTTTTCAATCCTCAATTTCCAAGAGAAGATCAGGCCCAATGAGCTCAAGAAAAGTGATGTAGAATTCCATGGGCCACCCATTCGGCCCTGAGCTCTTGTCCCTTTTGAAACATTTTAGAGTTGCTTCTATTTCCCCCATTGATACAAGCTCGTTTAAAGCCTCCACTTCTTCCTCCTCAACAAATCTAGGGATAACCTCAACAATACGGAGGATCTCAGTGATGGAGGTGCCCCTAGGTGCCTTGAAGATATGAGAAAAATGTCGCATTCCCATATCGGCAAGTTGATTGAAAGTGCTGGCCTCCCTACCCATTTGGTCTCGCAGTGCCCAGATGGTATTAATAGATTTCCTCCCCCTGGCATATTGTTGAAAGAACTTTGAGTTCTCATCCCTCACCTTTAGCCAAATCGCTCTGCTTTTTAAGCACCATGTCTCCTCTTTCTGTCTCAATAGCCGGATATTTTCTGTTTCCAATTTGATTAGGTGTTCCTTTGCTTCAAAGTTTGCATAACTAGAAAGCTCCAAGTTTTCCAATTGTTTGAGGACCTGTTGATGGTGCTGGACTCGCCAACATTCAGGGGATCACATTGGTATGAAGTCCCAACTAGACCTCACATGTTTGGTGTGGGAGTCCCATCCTGTATGATGGCCTAGTTGCCATTGTCTTAAGGATTTTCCTCAACTCTTGCTTGTCAGCATAGGAGAGTGGTTCTCTTTGTCTTCGAGAAGTGAGGTCCGTGTGCCTGGTGAGTGTAAGTGTACTTGTGTCAATGGTTCTTTCACTGTGAGGGGAAGAAGGTGAAGGTGAAGATGAGTTCCAGGTTAAAAGGGATCATTCCCAACTCGGTTAGGAACACACAACACAAAAGGGCATACACATCTTCTGGTGGAGCAGTCCACTCGGATGTGACAGCCACAACATACAAGGTAAGATAACACATATAGCACTCATGGAACAGTTCGAATGAGTGCAACAGTTGTTATAGCAAGGTTCATGTGAAAGGTCTGTCTGATGTCTAGCAGAGCAGTCGACACGGACGAGACAACATTAACAACAAATACAACACATTTCCATTAATATATTATGCATTACAACAAATGAAT
Source organism: Pinus tabuliformis (assembly GCA_031772625.1). NCBI lineage: Eukaryota > Viridiplantae > Streptophyta > Pinopsida > Pinales > Pinaceae > Pinus > Pinus tabuliformis. The sequence continues at coordinate 1,710,616,898 of CM062819.1, forward strand.
TAGTTAAGATGTAGAACACAGGTTAAAGCAACGTGCATTACAAGTGTTAAAGATCAGTCTTACAATAAATACAATACATGTGTGAAAATTTTATTGGCCTGTTAACAGGCTTATTAATTAAGCGAAAGTTCCAAGACACATTGTTACACCATACATCACTAACCCCACCAATGAGGTGTTGGAGCCACTACTTACTCTTCAAAGAAAATATTACAAACTCTCTTGGCTATGTGGGAGGAGCTAAGGTGAAAATTCCTTTACATGTACAAATGAGGGGGTATTTATAGTCAAGGGTGAAACTGACCCTTGTGGCTATTCGGCTACCCTCATGACCGTTCGACTTCCATGACTTCTCGACTTACATGACTCTATGTTCAACAAGTGGGTCTCTTAGACTTCCACGTTACATCACATTGATTGAAAACAAGCCCATAGTGGAGATGTGGGTGACATGAGTGATGACTTGAATCGACATGACTTGACATGACAATACTGGTGAACTCGTGTTGCTGCTGCAGTGCATGTCGAGCTAGAATGTTACTGAGTGATGGATATCTTCATGGTGTATCACAGCTTCACCTCCACATAGCGAAGTGCACGGAGTGTTTGATGGTGCTTGGTTCGCTTGATGAAGCTTTAACATGTTATTCCTTTCTTGCACGCTGGAAGGCTTAACAGGCTCATCTGTTTGCGAAGGTGCATGTTCGTCACGTTCATTCATTTGTTTGTTGGTGAACCTATCCATTTACATGTGCTCCCTTTGTTCATCCTGTTTGTAGTCTTGACATGTTTGTTAGTGTACCTGTACCTATAGTCACTCATGACGAGGCAACATCAAATCCAAAACCTCCTAGTCTACCATGGCACATGATCATTCGGATGCAGGTGACTGGGAGAGGCAACAAGGCTGTGATGCGAGATGATGGCTCCAGGAAACTGCTAATGAAAACTACATAAGAGTCACTAAGAGATGGGGACAAACAATCTGAGTTGATAGTGAATGTCTGCAATGTCTAGCTCGGCTTAGATGAAAAATTGTGCAAGTTTTGGGAGAGACAGTCCGGGCTACATGAGGGCAAGGCAGGCATGCTCTACACATTTTCTAGAATGAACAGTCAGCAGAGGTTGGACAGCCAGATTTGCGCAATTTTCTGGAGGAATGGGCTAGACTGCATGAAGGGTTAGCAGGCAGCGATTGCATAGTTTTTCTGGGGAACTGCCGAGGAGACTGACAGCCAAAATTGTGCAATTCCCAGAGGGAATTGCGAGTTGGCTGCTGGGGCCATTGGTAGCTAAAACTCTGCAATTCCTAGAGGGAACTGGAAGTTGGCTGGTAAGTCACTGGAGAAAAAATTGTGAAATTCCTCGAGGGAACAGGCAGTCTGCTGCTAGGAGCTGCTGGCTGGGAAAACTGCACTAAGTCTGGGAAGCCAGCCTGCTGATCATCTTTGTGCAATTTCTAAGTTGAGTTGATTAATGGGCAGCGGAAGGCCTTCTCATGAGCACTGTGCAATTTCTGAGATGAAAAGTTGGTCGATTGTCCAGATGAATGACTGGGAAAATTGCGCAATTTCCTAAAGGAGACAGGGATAGATACTTGGTGTCTGTCCGACTTGTCTGCACAATTTCCTTAGTCAGTTGAGCAGGTGAGGTTAATGGCCTCTGTGCAATTTTTGAGGGGAGTCAACCCCAGGGTGATTGTCGGGTTTGACTGTCCGGGTGGCCAGCATGAGAGTTGATTGAGTTGCTTGTGGGCAGCACAACTTGAAAGGATTAGCTTGGTGTTTCTGCGCTTTTCTGGTTGACAGTCGATCGAGTCGATGGCAGGGTGATGGTTCAGTTGTTAGAGGGGAGTGAGGTCGTTATAACTTCATTAAAAATGACTAAGTGTGTGAATAGTCGAAAGATGCATAGGTGATCAGACAAACACACACTCGCATGACTTGATGACGAAACAACCAAATCATCCAGGCACACATGTTCAACATGACTAACCGACATTGGAAGTGACAAGTGCGACACTCGTGATTGATCAGTCATTAATCGAGACGACGCTTGTGCGACAGTGAATGTGAATTTTGTGTGAGTGTGATAGATTCTTTCATGAAAAACACAACAAACACATACGAAGCGAAGACTTTGAGCATAACCAAAACATGGTCGCAAGCATGAATTAGATATCAGCACGCAAAGATATGAATGCAATGAATAAGAAAGGTGTATGTAAAGACTCACACAAGCTCATGGAGTGAACCTGAGTGTGTTCAGTCATCAAGTGAAACCCTTCAAGGGAGGCTTCGAAATTGGTGCAGGCCAAAATTTTGGAGGGTGATTGTAGCCGCTACAACAGTTGGCGATACACTGGTGGAACTCTAGTTTCTCTGTTTTGGTTCGTTTCTAGAACAAGGCCTTGGTCTTTCGGGGAGTATTGAATCACTGTGTAGGTTACTTCAGCTTCCCCACTTACCCCATGGACATACATGGTTCAAATTTTTCCAACTCAGTTGAACATAATCAAAAGTTCAACTTAGATCTGTTGTGGCCACAACAACCACCCTATTAAAATTTTCCCTGGTAGCAATTTTGAATGGGTCCCCTAGAAGTTGATCTTGCACCCCTCCGAATGATCTGTTTTATCCCAGGGATTTTAACTCTTTGCCAAGTCAAATCTTCAATTTTTAAATGGTTAAGGCCCCCTTAATAAATCCCTGGGCATGATTCATCTATAACCCTCTCTAAGCCCTTCATTCATATCCTCATTAGGACTTTTTCGACCCACAAAACCTTCTATCGCATCATTATTTCCATCATAACTCTTTACAATGGAAATACTTTGCAAAACATGCAAAAATCACCCCTTTTCTCCTATCGAAATCAACACTAAGGCATGATGTTCACTGTTATACTCTGGACCCGACGACATTATTAACCATATTTTATATATATCGGGTCCGGAACCATATCGCATATCACAATCAGCGGGGTGCGGGGCTTTTATATAAGGTGCACCGTTGTCTTCCGGACCCAATGGCATTATTAACCATATTTCATATATATTGGGTCTGGAACCATATCGCAATCGGTGGGATTCCAAGGCTATATACATATAAGGCACACCTGTCTTCCGGACCCGACGACTTTATTAACCAGAATACATATATTTCGGATCCGGAGCCCTTCTTATATACCAATCGGCGAAAGTCAAAGCCTATGCATAAGGCTGATGTGATATAGCGGACCTGACAGGATTATAAAGTAAAATATATACGTTATTGGGTCTGCTTCCCCATCACATATCACAATCGGCGGGGTCCAGGGCTTATATATAAGGCATACCATGATATACCGGACCCGCCGATAGCTATCAATTTGGGTGCATAATTTTTCAAGTTTGGCCCTATGGTTAGCCGTGGGTTTTCCCGTGTATTCCCTTGTATTGCAATAATATGTTGTGGTCAGGGTTTTCAAAGGGAAAGCTTATGTTGCGGATCCGAAGGGATTATTAAACGCGGCTCATATGTATTTCAGGTCCGCCTCCCCAATCGCTTATCGCAATTGGCAGAGTTCATTCTTTATACATAAAGCGATTTGCGATACGGCGGACTCGTCAATAATTATAGGGTTGGGTGTATAAGATTTGAAGTCTGGCTGTATGACCCGGTCGTGGGTTTTTCCGTGTTTTCCTATGTATTCGATAAAATGATATGGTCGCAGTTTTTAATGGAAAATCCTATATGGTGGACCCGATAGGGTATAGGTTCCCGCCTAGAATATTTCAAGTTCGGATTCCGGGTCCGGTTATGTGTTATGCAATGATTTTCAATGTAAATTGGATTTACGCTTGCGGGACTCAATCATTGCATGAATTAAAAAAAAACCAGGGGGGCTATTTTTTCACACTTGGTTCCTTTTGATGTTATAAACGTTTAATGAAGGCAAGATCTGTGTTTTTTAAGCATTTTTATCATATTTGCATAATCATAGCTTATATGAATTATTTCTACAGTGAAATTTGAGTAGACTCGATAACGGATAAATGTAAGTTATATCAAGATGACACCTCTGCACCACCTGTGTCGATATTGCAAAAAACACTCTGCAAAAGGGAATACGAACAACCATAATGCATAATGGAGGCACTCTCTGAGTTCAATAGAAGCACTCATGACAGCATTGATCCATCAAGATGTCATCACTTCCAAACACACCTTCAATCATGCCAGATGTGGGATGATAGGCACAATGTTTTCAGTTTCCTTCAGGAAATAATAGGGGATAACGTCCGCTCTATATAGGTGCGAAGAGATGACATGTAGTCATTCTCTTTCAATCAACATCTATTCATTCCCCAGGAAACAAAGCACTCCAGCAGATATACCCTTTACGTGTCAGTGGTTACACTGACTGTGCTACGTCGACACATTCTGATTTGTATATTGAAAAGAAAAGGGGAATTAAAGAGATCAGGGGAAGACGAAGGGTCATGGCCTGAGGCATAAGTATTACATCCAGATAGGAGAGGAGGGCTTTTTGTTAAAAAGAACAACTTTGATTTATTATAAATAAGGAAGACTGTTTGGTTGAATGAGGAGCCTTTTGTTTGAGATTTAAGGTCCTTTTCTTTTATATGTTTTGAAACAGGGTGTTGTTGCTAGCATAAATACAAATGTGTTTTGTTTTTGTGCATATTGATAACAATACAACTTATGATTAGCCTTGGTTATTTGAATGTAATTCTTCATCATAGTTGATTCATAGGCAATCCCTGATTTGAAACTGTGTTAGACATCAGTTGCAAGCTTTATTTGTATAAAAAGGAATGTGTATTCCTGTATGAGTGATTGGATTGCAATTTAGATTTGATGCAGCCTTGTTCTTATGTGAACCATTAATTGATTCGTTTGGACTTGGAATTTACCTATGATGTTTAACCTCTCTTTTGTTATGCTCCTGCAGGATAGATTAGGATAATTAGGACTAGATTAGAGTAGTTAAAAGTAGTGTAGATATGATTTAATGCATATAGGTTAGTTGTTTCTTTTGTTGATTTAATTGAAGTCTTCCTCCAAGAAGCAATCTCTCAACACCTATACTAGTTCACGAGGTCCTATAAAACTCGTTGGAACTAGCCACTCCAAACAAAAGCAGATCTAATTGGGGTCTGTGATCAGGTTAGTTCCCCTTGTTGGTACAGCGAAAATTCACCATGTCAACAAATTGGCACTAGAAGGAGGGCGTGAACTGCCATCCACAGCTTTTATGATTCCACCTATAAATGTCATGGATTCAAAAATATTAATGCATGGATTGTAAAGGTCGAAAAGATACTTCTTCCCATTTGGAAAAGCCTCATTTCGAAGAAGAGACACTGTGGGAGTATCCTGTCACTTAGGAACAACCAGTCAGAGTACTTACTCGGGCTTACGCTCGTTCCCTCTCTCAGCTCCCCATATTTCACTCTTTACCTCCGACAACTAAAATAAAGCCGAGGATCTGTTCCATAAACGAAGAGACTTCTGCAGCCCCGTCTCTTGAAGATATTGTGTTAGAGTCCTTGCAAAGTATCAACACTCCTTGGGATGAAATTCTTGAGGATCCACTCTTTGAAGGTAATCCCTAACCCAATTTGGGAAGTCCTAATAAAAAACACCTCGAAGAAACCTTCAACTACAACCTCCTTATCCATAATATGGCTAACATTCCTCTTCCAGGTGGGAATCAACTTCAACCGGGTGGGAACCAACTCCCACATCCTCCGGGAGCACTTCCTCCCTAGCTCGCTCAGGATGTCGTAGTGATACCTGGGCAACAGAATCCCTTACCCAAGAATGCAGAAAGAGTACTGCCTAAATTTGACCCTGAGAAGGGAGACCTTGCTGATAACCATATTCACTCTTTCTTCCTAGCCATGCACATGTTGGGGGTAGTCGATGAAGATATAGTATGTCGCATATTCCCTTTTACCCTGATTAGTGCGACTTCCACATGGTACTTTAGCTTGAGAACATGATCGATCACCTCGTGGGATGCCTTTCAACGGGCCTTTTTAGACAAGTATGGCAATGACAAAAGCCCTATGGCCTTAGTTCTAGAACTATCCCATTTGAAAATGAAAACCAAAGAAAAGGTCAAGGATTTTAACATCCGGTTCAACACCTTGTTCAACAGAATCCCAGCTAACGCTAGACCTACTGAGGAGGTGCTCATGGAATTCTACATCACTGCTCTCCCTGTCCTGACTGCGATGTGGGTCAAAAGAATTAATGCAAAAACCTTACAGGGTGCTATCGATGAAGCAGTAAAATTCGAGAATGAAATGATCAGTCTCACAGCATGTCATCATACAACCAGAGAAAGAAAGCCTCTCAAGCATCCAAGAAGAGAAATAGGAGGGATAACAAAGGGGCTAAAATCAAAGAAAAGGATACCACAGATGTAGAAGGTTTACATCAGATCATTAAGAAGTTGACAAACAGAGTCATCGATATGAAAAGGAATTCTGGAGAGAGTACAAGCGAGAGTGGAGGAGAGTACAACAACAGAAAATATTTCAGACCTTTCTATCGTAAGAAGACAGAAGGTTGTCATGGTAAACTTGCATCGCCTGTTCCACCAAATGAAGGGAATTTAAATACAGACGAGCTGGCTCTTGTCGGATCGCTCCTTAACCAAGAAGAACCTATAGTGAAGCTAGAGCCAGAACAAGAAAATGAGGAAGAATACCAAGTAGAAGAGCCCTTGGACAAAGAATCCCAAATCAATGTACAGTGGGATTTCTACACAAATGAGAACGATGACAACGAAGGAGATAGTATGGCAGAAATCCACACTAATGAAATCCATACACGAAGTAAAGGGCCACTCGCGGGCATGATGAAGCTTGTAGACCAGACAAAGAAAGATGTTCACCCTTTGAAGGTATCTGCTCCCAAGGTTCCTGTTGAGAGGAATAAACCTAGTGGTGATTCCAAGAGTACACCAGTCGTGAGCTATCCTTAGAAAGAAAATGCATCTCCAAATGCAACGAAGGTGACTCACAATGGTAAAGTCCCACCTAAGAATGGAAAAACTAGTATGTTTACTCTGCCCTATCCTATTTATAACATTGATTACAATATTGTGGATGATCTTAAGAAATCTCGAGCTAATATCACATATTTTGATTTGTTAAAGTTAACACAGCAGAGAGATCTGCTCTTAAAAGCTATGAATGAACGAAATTGCAAACCTCCCACCATTCTGAGCAGCCAAACCCAAAAGTCGGTCTCCAGACCTATTAGTACTCCTAGTACAGCCCAAAAGCCAACAACCATGGAAGCCACCCTATCAAAAATGAATCGAAACCCCCAAGATGTCAGTGCAGCCATGATAGGAAGGAAATCAAAATCCATGACTCCCCCTTTCCTTATCACATTTGAAATCTTCAACATGAACGTACACAATTTCTTGGTAGACTCAGGTGCCTTGTCCACTGTGATGCCTTACACTGTTGCTAAAAGACTTCATGCGATACCTGAGAAAACTGGAACTCGAATCATGTAATTAGATAGGACACATGTGAAAGTAATTAGGGAATTGAAATATGTATTGATTCGGATGACTGCTAAACCATAGTACACACAAGTCATTGATATAGTTTTAGTTGACATACCCGAGGCTTATGGAATGCTGCTTAGTAGGGATTGGTCAGCAAAACTGAATGGATACTTCTCAACTGATTGGTCCCATCTCTTGTTGCCTCAGAAGGGAAAAGGTGATATGCTGAGAGTTGATCGAGAAAGATACATGAAGTATGTAGTGACGGAGCTAAATGGTCCCAATGAACCTGTAATGTTTACCAACTCTATCCTTGGGAATTATAGTTTCAATGTTTGTGCCACAGAAACCTGTTTTGGAGAATTCCATGCAGAAACAATTGAAGAAACTGTAATAAACACACAGTTGGAAGCTCTCCCCTGTAATCCAATTGATGAACCACCTTGTAATATAGTAGATGATAGAACTAGTTTCGTAGGAAGCTATTCAATTGATGTAACACTAGACTATATATTTTGGACACTCTATTTTGATGGCTCTAACTGCCTTGAAGGTACAGGTGCTGGGAGCGTTCTCATTGATCCACAAGGGAACCAAAATCTGATAGCCAGCTGGTTGGAGTTCACGTGCACCAACAACACGACAGAATACGAAGGCTTGCTCTAGTGCCTGAAAAAGGCCATTGATATGAAAGTAAAAAATCTTAAATTTTTTGCTGACTCGCAGATAATTGTGGACCAGGTAAGGAAGAGGATACACTGCAATTCACCACACCTGGTAAGGTACCAACATGAGGTATGGAAATTAATTGACAATTTTGATTCTTTTAATATCACATACATACCTCGAAGACAAAACCAAGATGCCGATCTGATGGCTGGTATGGCTGCAAAACTTTTGCCTAATTTTAGATTAAAGAAGAATAAATGTTATATTGAATTGATTTTCAGACCATCCATGCCTGATAACATCTCAAATCGGTAGGTGTTCAAAGATGACGAGCAAATCCTTGAGTTCTTGCACTGCGAGAAGACTTTAAAGAATGCAATCATTGATTAAGAAGAGCACGACAGGCTTATAAATGATAGGGAAGATGAGGAAAAGGATCAGTCCAATATGATTCCCAACTTAGTTGTCAAGATGGAGCACTTGTATGACTTGCATGGTAAATTCAAGAAGCCAACTAACTGCAAAATGCATAGCTCATCCATGAAGTATGAATCGGTCAACCTTGGAACCAAAGAAGACCATTTGTCAAGCTATTTAAAGAATACAAGGACGTCTTTGCATGGACATATGGTGACCTAAAAACCTTTGATATCCGCGTTATGCATCATGTAATTGCTCTGGAAAAGGAGGCTAAGCCCTACCAACAAAAGCTTCACAAGATGCATCCAAGCCTAGAACCATTGGTGAAGAAAGAATTAAACAAAATGTTGGATGCTAAAATCATTTTTCCAGTCAGACACACTCGCTGGGTAGCCAATCTCGTGCCAGTAAGAAAGAAAATGGAGACATCAGGCTATGTATCAATTTCAGAAACCTTAACAAAGCATCACAGAAAGATAACTATCCTGTCCCTTCTATGGAACACATTCTTCAGTATATTTCTGGGTCTGAAATGTTGTCCCTATTAGATGGGTTTTCAGGATATAATCAAGTGTTGGTATCTAATGGGGATCAGCTGAAGACAACCTTCAACACTAAATGGGGCACTTACACATATCGTAAAATGCCTTTTGGACTTATTAATGCGGGCACCACATTCCAGAGAGCCATGGACATAGCTTTCTGAGGATTGATCAATAGATCAGTAGTAGTGTACATGGATGACATTACTATGTATTCATATCACAAAAGGGATCATATGTATCACCTGAAACAAATTTTCGAAAGATGCCGAAGATACGGAATATTGTTGAATCCCAAGAAGAGCATCTTCGCAGTCACAGAAGGGAAACTACTGGGTCATATCCTCTCTAAAGAAGGGATTGTTATTGATCATGAAAGAGTAGAGACCATCATGAGAATACAACCCCTTGCAAATAAAAGGGCAATGCAATCTTTCTTTGGGAAGATTAATTTCGTTAGGAAATTTGTTTCAGGGTTCGCAGAAATAGTGCGTCCCATGCAACTAATGATGAAAAAGGACGTTGTGTATAAGTGGAGCGATGAAGCTAAGAAATCATTTCAGCGAATCAAGGAAGCCATCGCAAAAGCTACTGCATTGGTCAGCCCCAATATCGGCAAGGAATTCTTCTTGTAAACTTTTGCTTCTGATCTTTCATATGCTACGATCCTCACCCAAAAAAAGGATGATGGCAACGAAGTCCCTATTTCTTATATGAGCTCTAATCTTCAGGGAGTAGAACTAAACTCTCCAGACGTGGAAAAACAAGGCTTTGCGGTTTCTAAAGCCGTAAAACACTTCCACCCTTATTTATTAAAGGCAAAGACTAAAGTAATCATTCCCCATCCTACTATAAGAGCCCTCTTCGTGCAGAAGGAAATGGATGAACAGATAGGGAATTGGATAACCGCACTTCAAGAATTCGACCTCGAGATCAAGTCGACAAAGATAGTTCGAGGGCAGGGATTGTGTAGGCTAGCAGTAGAAGCCTTGGAGGATAAAGAAGGGGCATTCGAAGAACCAAAAGCACAGAGCATGCAAAACAAACAAGTAGAACTCAGGGAGGAGCCCCTATGGATTAATGAGATGCTGATATATGAATGCGAAGCATCAGGAACCCTTTTGGATCCTGAGTCATGGTATTACGACATATGCTTCTATCTCACATGGGGAGCATGCCTTGAGCACATGGATGCATCACAAAGGAGAGCACTCAGATTGAAATCTAATTAGTATCACTTGGCCAATGACACATTATACAAGAAAAATTATGATGGAATATGGCTGAGGTGTTTGGAAAAGGGCGATGTTGATCATGTCTTGAAAGAAATGCACGATGGCCCAACAGGTGGTCACTACGGAAGAGAGACGACTTCTCACAAAATATTAAGAGCAGGATATTATTGGACCACAGTGTTCAGAGACTCGCATGCCTATGCTCGCAAATGCAAGGTGTGTCAAACCGCCACAATACGAGAAAGAAAGCCAATTGTTTCCCTCAGGCCCGTTATGATTTATCACCCATTCCAGAAATGGGGCCTAGATATCATAAGCAAGATCACTCCAAACTCTTCACAGAAGCATAAGTATATACTCATAGCGATCGACTACTTCACCATATGGACCGAAGCCATCCCACTTCGGAAGGTAAACGAAGACGAGGTAATATCATTTATTGAGAAATTAATTATCAACAGGTATGGCATCCCTGATGCTCTCATATTTGATAATGCTTCTTACTTTTCATCACTGAAATTGATTGAATTTGCTATTGATAAATCAATTCACATAAGGTATGCATTAAACTATTACCCCTAGGGAAATGGAGTTGTAGAGTCTTCAAATAAGAACCTTATACGCATAATCTGCAAATCCGTCACTGACAACCAAAGGAATTGGCACAATGCTCTAACAAATGCCCTTTGGGCCAATAGGGTCACCCCAAAAGTGGCCTTAGGAAACTCCCCATACTTCCTCGTCTATGGATAGGAAGCCATCTTGCCTCCAAACATTACCCTTCCCTCTTTACAACTCTCCCAATATTCAAGAGGAACCCCTTCAGCCTTACTTCAAGAAAGGATTAACCAACTGGTGAGGTTGGAGGAATTGAGAGATAAAGCTAGAAATAAATTCAGAAATCACCAAATGATTGTGAAGAGGTGGTTTCATTTCCATCTAGTAGGAGATAAAGATTACCAAGTAGGAGAGCTAGTCCTAAAATGGGACAAGTCGAATGAGCCAAAAGGTAAACACATGAAATTCCAACACTTATGGCTGGGCCCTTTCCAAGTTGTGGAAAAAATTGGTCAAGGAACTTACAGGTTGAAAACTTTACAGGGAGAAACTAAAAAACTCCCTGTTAATGGCCAACATCTGAAGAGATACTTCGAGTAGCCACCACATGGTGGTTACCTCCTAAGTAGGTTATAATTCCTTTCATTTTTGTTGTTAGTTTAGTTATATTTTTGTCTTTTCCTTTCTTGTTCTTCCGCAAAGTTTATTTTCCTTCTGTTTTGAATTGCAGTCCTTGTCAACCAACTGATTTCGGTCCTCCAATCCATTTTTTACCTTCTCAGATTTCCCTCATTCTCCACCTTCAGCTTTCGCCTCCTTCATTAATCTGCTAATGAGTATGCTGATCCTAAATCCATCATTACCTTGCAAATCAAACAAATTTTCAATGAGCCCATGAGAACTAGAAAATCAGAGGTGGAATTCAAACCAAAGCCACTCATTAGCATCTGTTGGGAACTAGGTGAGATCTGTTGATAACGTGGATACCTGGAGCATGTAGGGGAATCTTTATAAAACAAAAAATGTGTAACTAGAGCTGGATTGGCATGGAGGAACACTGCATTTTAAATAAATCCCACTCAGACCTAGCCTATGCTTGCCTGCAATATTTGCAGTTATTCTCCATTGGTCCCATCACCACACTAAATTCTCCAATACCCATCATCTACAAGTAAATCTCCTTTCATGGGCTAAACTCACTGTCATATACCATGTGGAAAATCCAATTGTGCTCTAGTCCTTGTGCCTGAAATTGGAAGGACTTATTTAAAAGAAAATTAAATGTCAAGTCCTTATGCCAATATGGAAGGACAAGTTGTTTGGGAAGCCAGTTAGAGTAAGGACTATTGCTGGGCTCAGAGTACCAGTTGACACAACAAGCCCAACCTTGCTTAAGCAGTTTAAAAATATGGCATGATCCATGACTGCACCCCATTCAATCATATGAAAATATAGCACTGAAATTCTCATATAAAGTGTAGATAAACATATCTACATCAAGTTTGATGAGCAATAAAGAGCTGAGGTACACACCTAAACAGGTATTGATAGACCAATGATGGCCCTGAAAGGATTTTTGAAAGTAGGAAACAGGTAAAGGAAGGTCAATAAATTCCATAATATTACCATTGGAGAATGCCTGTCAAAACCCTATCAGTAAGTAGAAGCTATTTGTCTTTATCCCACCTGAAGCAATTAATGTTGAAGTGGAACCCATGCCTATCCATCTGTACAGTTTGCATTTCAAGTTTATCTTAACACCCTAATGTTCTATTGATCCAAGGTTTATTTGGAAACAGAGATAACTAGTTCGCCTAGCGGTTCGCCATTTGTTGTGGCCACAACAACCACCCTATTAAAATTTTCCCTAGTAGCAATTTTGAATGGGTCCCCTAGAAGTTGATCTTGCACCCCTCCGAATGATCTATTTTATCCCAGGGATTTTAACTCTTTTCCAAGTCAAATCTTCAATTTTTAAATGGTTAAGGCCCCCTTAATAAATCCCTGGGCATGATTCATCTATAACCCTCTCTAAGCCCTTCATTCATATCCTCATCGGGACTTTTTTGACCCACGAAACCTTCTATCACATCATTATTTCCATCATAACTCTTTACAGCAGAAATACTTCGCAAAACATGCACAAATCACCCCTTTTCTCCTATCGGAATCAACACTAAGGCATGATGTTCACCGTTATACTCCGGACTCGATGGCATTATTAACCATATTTTATATATATCGGGTCCAGAACCATATCGCATATTGCAATTGACGGGGTCCGAGGCTTTTATATAAGGCACACCGCTGTCTTCCAGACCGGACGACATTATTAACCATATTTCATATATATCGGGTTCGGAACCATATCACAATCGGTAGGATTCCAAGGCTATATACATATAAGGTGCACCCATCTTCCGGACCCGACGAATTTATTAACCAAAATACATATATTTCGAGTCTGGAGCCCTTCGCATATCGCAATCAGCAGAAGTCAAAGCCTATACATAAGGTTGATGCGATATAGCGAACCTAACAGGATTATAAAGTAAAATATATACGTTATCGGGTCCACTTCCCCATCGCATATCGCAATTGGCGGAGTTCGGGGCTTATATACAAGGCATGACATGATATACCAGACCTGTCGACAGCTATCAATTTGGGTGCATAATTTTTCAAGTCCGGCCCTATGGTCGGCTGCTGGTTTTCCCGTGTATTCCCTTGTATTGCGATAATACGTTATGGCCGGGGTTTTCAAAGGGAAAGCTTATGTTGCGGATCCGAAGGGATTATTACACGCGACTCATATTTATTTTGGGTCTGCCTCCCAAATTGCTTATCGCAATCGGCAGAGTTCATTGTTTATACATAAAGTGATTTGCGATACGGCGGACCCGCTGATAATTATAGGATCGGGTATATAAAATTTTAAGTTCGGTTGTACAAATCGGCCGCAGGTTTTTCTGTGTTTTCCTGTGTATTCGATAAAATACTGTGGTTGCGATTTTTAATGGAAAATCCCATATGGCAGACCCGATAGGGTATAGGTTCCCGCCTAGAATATTTCAAGTCTAGATTTCGGATCCAGTTATGTGTTATGCAACAATTTTCAATGTAAATCGGATTTATGCTTGCAGGACTCAATCAGTGCATGAATTAAAAAAACCAGGGGGCGATTCTTTCACACTTGTTCCTTTTGATGTTATAAACATTTAATGAAGGCAAGATCTATGTTTTTTAAGCATTTTTATCATATTTGCATAATCATAGCTGATATGAATTATTTCTGTAGGAAAATTCGAGTAGACCCGGTAACGGATAAATGTAAGTTATATCAAGATGACACCTCTGCACCACCGGTGTCGATATTGCAAAACACACTTTGCAAAAGGGAATATGGACCACCATAGTGCATAATGGAGGCACTCTCTGAGTTCAGTAGAAGCACTCATGACAACGCTGATCCATCAAGATGTCATCACTTCCAAACACACCTTCAATCATGCCAGATGTGGGATGATAGGTGCAGTGTTTTCAGTTTCCTTCAGGAAATAATAAAGGATAACGTTCACTCTATACAGGTGCGAAGAGATGACATGCAGTCATTCTCTTTCAATCAACATCTATTTATTCCCCAGGAAACAAAGCACTCTAGTGGATATACCCTTTACATGTCAGTGGTTACACTAACTGTGTTACATCGGCACATTCTTATTTGTATATTGAAAAGAATAGGGGAATTGAAGAGATCAGGGGAAGACGAAGGGTCATGGCCTGAGGCATAAGTATTACCTCTAGATAGGAGAGGAGGGCTTTTTGTTTGGAAAGAACAACTTTGATTTATTATGAATAAGGAAGACTGTTTGGTTGAATGAGGAGCCTTTTGTTTCAGATTTAAGGTCCTTTGCTTTTATATGTTTTGAAACAAGGTGTTGTTGCTAGCATAAATACAAATGTGTTTTGTTTTTGTGCATATTGATAACAATACAACTTATGATTAGCCTTGGTTGTTTGAATGTAATTCTTCATCATAGTTGATTCATAGGCAGTCCCTGATATGAAACTATGTTAGACATTAGTTGCAAGCTTTATTTGTATAAAAAGGAATGTGTATTCCTGTATGAGTGATTGGATTGCAATTTAGATTTGATGCAGCCTTGTTCTTATGTGAACCATTAATTGATTCGTTTGGACTTGGAATTTACCTATGATGCTTAACCTCTCTTTTGTTATGCTCTTGCAGGATAGATTAGGATAATTAGGACTAGATTAGAGTAGTTAAAAGTAGTGTAGATATGATTTGGTGCATATAGGTTAGCTATTTCTTTTGTTGATTTAATTGAAGTCTTCCTCCAGGAAGGAATCTCTCAACACCTATAACAATTCATGGGGTCCTTTAAAACCCATTGGAACTAGCCACTCCAAATGAAAGCAGATCTAATTGGGGTCTGTGATTGGGTTAGTTCCCCTTGTTGGTATAGCGAAAATTCACCATGTCAACAAGATCTTAGTGTTTCGAATCCGGGAAGGGTAGTTTAGCTCGCGAGTTGAAGATTTTCAGAGTATAAGTTTTCATCTCTGGTGTTTCTTCACTGTGAGAAAGCCTAGACAGTACCCTAGTGGAGTCACACAGGAACACACACATTGCTCCACTTCCAATGAGCCTAATCAGTACCTTGGAGGAGTTGCATGCTTCACCTCTCTACACAGGAAGCCTTTCTCTTCTTTTTCCTTTGTATTTTTCAAGAGGACTGTGCATAGGAACTTATTTATTTTTGGGGCGGAATAGGGATCCCGACTTATTGAGAGAAGAAGAGGTTGTTCCTTCAGAGAATCATGTAAGACCTCTTACGTAGGTTTACTCATTTAGATTTTCCCTTCTCTGTTTCTACTAGTTGGATTAGATTACATGCATAGAGCAATAGGTTGAGAACAAGGATGGGGCTTCCCAATGTGGACACGAGTTCACGGTTGGACCAAAGCTTCCCTTACAGACGGTTCATATTTTCCGTTAAGACTTAATCGGTCGAAGGTTGTAACCAAGCACATAGAAAATAGACACAAGACTGGCCAAGCGTTGCAATGTCACAAGTCTCTTCAAATTTCATCTAGATACTCTATTCAAAAGCTAGAACATAGTAGTTGGCAACAATTATTTCTGGAAACAAAAATAGTAATATATAAAAAAAACAAAATGAGCGTGAACAAAAATAGTAAGAAGAATCAAACAAAGTGAAAGAAAAGATAATAAGAAAAACAAGCCAAATGAAAACAACAAGTAGTAAGCAGACTATGTGCATGGCACAGGCGCGGCCCAACCTACTAAAACTAATGTTTGAGGGCTTGGCCATTGACAAGAACATTATCAATCCTCCCGTCAAGTGATTGCACATGATACGTGTGTTAGCCAAGTTTCTCGTGGACTAGTTTCGGTCCACCGGGCTCCACTACCAGAACCTAGTGGCATTCCTTAAGACCTTCAAGTGGAGACAACACCACTGTTTCAAGTGTTGTGTGCAACATGGCTCGGATGATGGCACAGGGTAGTTGTTTTTATTCCGGGAAGGGTTCAAGTTTCTGAAGTCAATGCGTAAGCGAATCTTCTGAGATTTCTTACGTGCAGGATTTAAATTAGAAAACCAAAATGATGGTGAACTTTGCAAGTAATCCAAACACTTAAAATGTTATTCAATCTTTTCAGTGAAAGGAGTACAAACAACATGTATGTGTTATTTGTTCTTTGTTGCAAAGGCTTGTCTCCTCCTTTATCTAGAATCTCATGTTGGATTTCTAGCATGCAGTGGGCACTCAGGTCATCATCTACTTGTGTAGACCCATCCAGGTATTGTTCAATCAAGCGGCCAACGATTGGTCGTTGCTGTACTGCTGCTACTATCGTTGTTGCTACTATTGCTATTATCGGAAAAACAAACTATACAAGTCTCATTATCATTATTTGGTCCCAATTGCTTGTCTGATGAGCTTGGAGTTAGCTGTGCAAGATAATAGTCCAATGTATTTTGCAGGAGGAAGTTTCCAAACATGAGTTCTATGAAGGCCACTGGTTCATTCTCGCCGTTAAGGGGAGTGACATTATGTTTCATATACCTCTCGGATAACACTCGGATTTGGTTGCATCTACCCTTGTAAGGAAGCCAAATGTAAGACCAATCCATAGAAAAATATCCATCTAGCTTGTTGGATCAGTCTCTGCTGAGTAGTAGGCCATATGCTTCTGATATGTCCACAACAATTATGTTGATGCATTGATGAACTCGACTGTCATGATATAATCAGATGATCACATCTCGAAGTTCACCAATGGTTGGTATTGATGTTCTGCCAAGTTGGATGATTCTTGCGGATGTTTCACTCCATCATGCATTGGTCTTCTTAGCAATGGAGAGGGACATGACGTTGGTTGCCACGGCAGAATCAACCAAGCAGTTTTGAACGTTGTAGTAGAAAACTTCGAATGAAAGCAGGATTGGGGGGAAACTTGAGTTTGCTTCTTCCATCTGGAGTGTATTGAGCATGGTAGATAGTGATCCGGGAGGTGTGCTTTCTGCCTTTCTGGTGGAGGCCGTGCTATCTGTTATTGTTTGTCCCAATGTGCGCAACAGGATATCTTGCTGACTCTGGAATTTCGCTAACTCAAACAAACTGATGTTCACTTGAGTTTTCTTCATGTCATTGACTATGATGTAATCCAGAGGTGGTAGACTCACTTAGGTGTCTGGGGTGGAATGGATGTTCATGTTGTCCAGTGGAGTGTTCTGCAACTTGCTGCTCATAAATGTATTCTTATCTGTCGTTGTCTTCTCGGAATTTCTTTGTATTTGTTACTTGGAGGCAGCTGGTGGATCAACCTTCTTTATCAGTTGTCTCACTTTCTCTTGTGTTTTCCCAAGTGTGGGGGGGCCCCTTTACTTCTAATATTGTAACGATAATTTTGTTTTTGGGGCTGCTTCTCGATGTTCGTCTTCGAGATTACTTGCAAGCACTGATATGCATTCACGACGTGCCCAGAACTTGGTGTTTCATCAAGTGCAACCTATTCGTTATCATCCGAGCCTTCTGGCTGCTCTTGTATGTCGCCATCTGCTTCGAGCGTATGACTACAAACAGAGGTAACAAATCGCAATGAGCAAGAGTTCTTGGGATGAAACTCTTCATGGAAGGAACAAGAATTAGGATCAGCACACTAATCGAGTTGGAACATAGGCTACTACACAAATTTGGAACCGAACCGGTTGTTTCTTGATGAGTCGGTTGATGAGCTTCTTTCCTTTCTCTGTCTGGGCGGATGACTACTCACGAATGTGTCTATCTTCCGTTGCTTGAGTTCGGACATTTCGGTGGTCAAGTTCTTGACAAGGCAAGTGAGGGTCTCAATATCAGTTGTTTCCTTGTCTCTACCCTTGCTTGTCGTTGCTTGGGGATTTCTGCTCGCATCCTTGGAGTCTTTCATTGATTCGTCATCCTTGATGACTCCAATGGCACGCAAGTATTTTTCAACAACAATAGCCTCTTCATAGCATTCTAGAAGTGTTGGCTTCACAACTTTCTTGATGAATTGTGCAATGGTGGTTGGTAGTGCAGACGTGTAATAGTCGACAATGATGGAGTCATGAGGTTTGGTGTTTGCTACAAACTTGTTCAAAATATGCATAAACCTCTGATTGAAGTCTTTCACTTTCTCTTTTACCTCCATCTTGAGGCTTTCTAATTCTTTTAGTAGCATGGTTGGGGTCTTGTCATCAACAAAATTTTTAAGGAACATCCGTTTGAAAGAACCCCGGTTCCGTATGGAGTTGGGTGGAAGGTTGTGATACCAAGCAGCTGCATAGCCTTCCAAGGTACATGGAAACAATCTCTATGCTACGTCGTCATAACGTACCTCAAGGGTCTGCAACTGTAGGTATAAGTTGTCTAAGTGGTCTTCTGCCTTCACCATGCTGTCAGGGTTAAACTTGATGTTCATTCTCTTTGCTTGCTTTGACATCTTGTGCAGAATAGAGTGGAGAGCCAATGTTCCCTGATTCATCCATTCAAGATTTGGTTCAACCATCTCTTCATCTTATTCTTCCTCTTCGTCTTCTTCCTATCCTTCGGAATCTGATGGTTCTGGATCTAATTCTATTGGTTCATCTTCGCCTCCACCTCCTCCGCCGCCTTCCCCTCCGCCTCCTATACTGGAGTTCGATCCAAAGACCACAAGAGTGCCTTGTTCATATTCAAAGAATATTGGAGGTTCCTCTCCACCTTCAATAACTTCTTCCAACCCTTGAAGAGTAGCGAGGACTGCTTCTTCCACCGATGATACAACAACTCCTATGGCAATGGATTTTGGCTTCTTAGATGTATGTGGAAGATGTTGTACACCTGGGATCAGTCTGACTGATTTCATGAACTGACGAGTGAGGGGACAAATGGAGCGAAGGTGTTGATATGAAATCTCGTGTTCAATTCTGGGAGGTGAGGAGTAAAAAATTTCCAAGTTGTGAGAGAGGGGTTGTGAGTTACTGCCTTGACCAGATGATGAATGAGTGAGTGTGAGGGGAATTTCACCCATGTACAATTGGCTGCCCTCCTTCTAGCACCAGAAATGTTGACGGTGCTGGACCCGCCAACATTTAGGGGATCACCCCAGTATGAAGTCCCAACTAGACCTCACACCATTTGGTGTGGGATTCCCATCCAGTATGATGGCCCGGTTGCCATTGTCTTAAGGATTTTCCTCAACTCTTGCTTGTCAGCACAAGAGAGTGGTTCGCTATGTCTTCGAGAAGTGAGGTCTGCATGCCTGGTGAATGTAAGTGTACTTGTGTCAATGGTTCTTTCACTGTGAGGGGAAGAAGGTGAAGGTGAGTTCCAGGTTGAAAGGGATCAGTCCCAACTCGGCTAGGAACACACAACACAAAATGACATACATAGCTTCTGGCGGAGCAGTCCACTCAGATGCAGCAGTCAAAACATACAAGGTAAGATAACATGCACAACACTCACAGAGCAGTCTGAACGAGTGAAATGATTGTTATATAAAGGTTCATGTGAAAGGTCTGTTTGAAATCTAGTAGAGGAGTCGACTCGGACGGGACGACATTAACAACACATATAACACATTTCCATTAATAGATTATGCATTACAACAAATGAATCAGTTCAGATGTAGAACACAGGTTAAATCAACATGCATTACAAATTTTAAAGATCAGTCTTACAATAAATAAAATACATACGTGAAAATGTGCTAGCCTGTTAATAGGCTTCTAAATTAAGCGAAAGTTCCAAGACACATCGTTACACCATACATCACTAACCCCGTCAGTGGGGCGTTGGAGCCACTACTTACTCCTCAAAGAAAAGGTTACAGACTCTCTTGGCTATGTGGGAGGAGCTGAGGTGAAAATTCCTTTACATGTACAAATGAGGGTGTATTTATAACCAAGGGTGAAACTGACCCTTGTGGCTATTCAACTACCCTCATCAATTTTCGACTTACATGACTCTATGTTCGACAAGTGGGTCTCTTGGACTACCACGTTACATCACATTTATTGAAAACAATCCCATAGTGGAGATGTGGGCGACATGACTCGTGACTTGACTTGACATGACTTGACATGACAATGCTAGTACACTCGTGATGCTACTGGAGTGCATGTCGACCTACAGTGTTGCTGAGTGATGGATGTCTTCATGGTGTATCATAGCTTCACCTCTGCATGGAAAAGTGTACACAGTCTTCGATGGTGTTTAGTTTGCTTGATGAAACTTTAGCATGTTGTTCCTTTCTTGCATGTTGGAAGGTTTAACAGGCTCATCTGTTCGTGAAGGTGCATGTTCGTCGCGTTCTTTCACTTCGCATGCTTCATTCATTCATCCATTGGTGAACCTGTCCATCTGCGTGTGCTCCCTTTATTCATCTTATTCATCGTCTTGACATCATTTTTGGTGTACCTGTACCTATAGTCACTCATAACGAGATGATATCAAATCCAAAACCTCCTAGTCTACCATGGCACATGATCATTGGAATGTAGTTGACTGAGAGAGGCAACAAGGCTGTGATGTGGGATGATGACTCTGGGAAACTGCTGATGAAAACTTCACAAGAGTCACTGAGAGATGGGGACAGACAATCTGAGTCGAAAGTGACTGCTTGCAAGGTCTAGCTCGGCTGAGATGCAAAATTGTGCAAATTTTGGGAGGGACAGTCTTGGCTACATGAGGGCAAGGCAGGCATGCTCTACACATTTTCCAGAACAAACAGTCAATGAGGGCTGGATATCCAGATTTGTGCAATTTTCTAGCGGAACAGGCCAGGTTGTGTTATCACTCAGGTTGTCCCTCAGGTTGGAGTAAAGGGATACGGCCGAGGTAACCACAGACCAACTTTTGACTGCAGATTCTAGCCCGCCTGCAGTCAGAGAGGGCTCTCTCTTTATGGTTTAGCTTTGTTGAGGGGGATTTTAGGCTAGCTATTGAGTTCAGGGGTTTTGTTTGTGTTTTGGTGGGAAAATTGATGTTTTCAGATAAAGAGGCAGGTATAGTGTGGAGGTTTCAAACCATTGGGCATGGAGTCAAAGAGTAGGACTGCTGGTGCGTTTTCTTTGTCACAGGAGGAATAAGGAGCAAGGTAGCTGCACATGGAACAATTTTTCAAGTTTAAAGGATGGAAAGAATGCTAAGGAAGGAGAGGCAATCAAGGATCTCTCAAGCAGCTTAACAGAGAAGGGCGAATGAGCTCTATTTAGGGGCAGTAAAGAATCCCTAGATAACTGTCAAACACATGTGAATTAGAGTAAATATGAGCCACAGGGAATTCATATTCATGTCCAGTTCAGGTCAGATAAAAAACATAAAGAAACAACAGAAATTGAGCTTAGAGTGCATTTAAACAAGTTCTAAGCTAATCTTTCTTTCTGCTATTTAGATGGTGAAACGATGGAAACAGAGGTAAGAAGCACTTATTGAGCCATGTTGCAGCACAAGGATTCCACATTCACTTCCTCAGATCATTAGACACAGAGCAGACAGTCATTCCTCCAATCTCTTCAGCAATCTTTGATTAAGTAAAACATATCAGGTATACCGTGCGAGTCTCTAGTGAAAATTATCAATCGACCAACCCTTGAAACAATACAGAGGGTGGTATATATAGGGAAAATTCTCCAAAATTGTTTATTACAGCTTGTGACCTAAACAGGTCTGAAAGTAAATGATTACTTTTAACCTAACCCTATCAGCAATAAATGCAAGAAAATATCTATGGGCTGCGCTGAGGGCAGCCGTATCAAACTAAATTAATGCGTTGTCCTCGGTGGCTTGGTGCAGTGCTTCTGCAATAACTGCGCATGGACTTCTGCTCCCTTGTGGTTCGGTGGCTTTAAATGCTTTAACTGTGATTTGAGAGCTGGGATGGGCTTACACCTCCTGATTTGACTTTGCTGGAGGCCATTTAATGCTGACCTGCTTTGGGAACTGAAGATTTCCATTTAAAAATTTAACTGATACTCTTTGCCGCTTCATCTTTCCTCTGATACTCTTTGACAAATGAATTGGGCTGCTTCTCTGATGTGCTGTGCGTTAAATCAAAATTTAATGGCCGCTGTTCGGCCCTCGGTCTCCTTCAGAACTGTCTTTTGCTTCTTTCTGAATGCTTCGCGAAGAAAAACGGGTCATTCTGCGCCTTTTGGGCTCGCTGGGGGCTGCGAAATGAGGGATTTTCCATTTCGGCCCTTTTCCCGTAGCCATGCGTGATTAGTGCTAGGCGCTAATCACGCATGAAAAACTGCCTCAGAATTTGAATCTGGGCTTCCTAAGCACGATTTTTGCCTTTCACCTCAAAATTGATGATGACGTCAGCAGGTGGGACCATGGTACGGCGGATGACGTGGCGGGATGATGTCAGCGTGATGATGTCAGCACGTACGGAGGTGACGTGGCAGTACGGTAAAGGGACACGGTGGCAGTGATGTGGCAGGGTGACTCGGCGGTACGGTGGCAGGAGGCCACGCAGGCGGATGACGCAGCACTATGACGTGGGGCTTACGTCACCCAGAGGAGAGCGGTTTGTGGTTTTCTGGGCGCACCGCCTTGGAGCAAAGGTGGTTTCGGGGAGGGGGGCTCCGCCACGCCTGGGAAGGTGACGCGTGGCGGGAGTACGGCGGCAATACCGCCCATCTCCCGGACGCTAACCCTCGGGCTCTTGGCGTATGGGAAGGCCCGCCCACCGTAGATCTCGGGCGGGCCAGATCTGACGGCTGGCGGCAAGGACGATACGGCGGAGGGTTAAGGGACAGGGCGCGGGAATATGCGAATGTTCATACGGCGCGGCGGGGGGGTTAAAAAACTTTAAAAAATGGGTTTTGGGTTATGTACAAACGAGCGGGTTAATATATTTACACTTGGGACTTAGGCATAAGGGCGAAACAATGGGTTTTTGAGGGTTAGGACTAGGGGAAAAAGGTTGTTAGTATGACCAGGTGTCAAACTAACTCCTGTTAAGACTCGGATGGGCTAAAAACAGCCCCAGATAGTCTGTTTTTTCCCAGACTTAGGAAAAATATGGCTATAGTGCCAGGGAGGGGATATTTAATATTTTTGGGAATTGATACATAGTTTTTGTAGGGGAAATGGAAACGGATTAGGGAGTTAGATAATATAGTTAGTAATTTATATGGAGGTGACCAAAAAATGCTAAGGTAAGGGACCTTAGGCTATTTGGGGAAATAGAACTTTGTAACAGAAAAATGGAAATCCTTGAGTGAGGCAGATCTTCACCAAGGCCAATGTTATGGAACATGATGGGACTAAGAGGCTCAAGTAGATCTTGACCTCTTTGGGAAAATCAGTGAGTGATTTGGGGAATAAGAAGAGAGGGGAGTTAGTTATGTCCAGCTTGAGCTCCTTCAGGTAAAAAACTGCATCATGACTGTGATCTGAAAAGATATAACACTTATAAACACAAAATTGATCATGAATCATCCTTCTGCAACTTCAAAAACTACCTACCCAACCTACTTTCCTAGCATTTTTTCTTCTTTTGGATTGGGTGCACTTATACTTGCAGACCCAGCTTTACAATTTTTTCTTTCGATTGACTTCCTTCTAAATCTACACTTATTTCTGCCAAGGGCCCAAATTAAGCGATTGGGCTCCTTTGATTCTCTACCTATCTACAAATCTGCCAAGATTAAGCTGTTTGGACAGATATCATTCTCTATATTCTAAAACGGGAAATTGAAACGTAGAGAGACCAAGGTTAAATTGTTTGGCCTTCCCTTAACCTAAAGAACTTATCAAAATGAAACCACTCATCAAAATTGGAATATAGCAGTGGCACTTGGATTAGCACACTTTTATGACTTCTTCTTTGGCCTCTTTAAGGAAATATGGAACCTTGCAGCATGAAAGATGACATATTTGGCATGTAAAATTTCAATCATGAAACATGAACACCTGTTGCAACAGGAGGCTAACAGGTTGCATGAAGGGTCAGTAGGTAGGGATTGTGTAGTTTTTCTGGGGAACTGTTCGAGAGACTGGCAACCAGAACTGCACAATTACCAGAGGGAACTGCCAGTTAGTTGTTGCTGTCACTGGCATCCAAGACTGCGTGATTCCCAGAGGGAACTGGCAGCGGGCTCCTCAATCACTGGCAGCAGAAACTGCATAATTTCTAGAGGGAACATGCAGTCTACTGCTAGGAGCTACTGGTTGGGAAAAATGCACTAAGGCCGGGAAGCCGGCCTACTGATCATCT
Source organism: Pinus tabuliformis (assembly GCA_031772625.1). NCBI lineage: Eukaryota > Viridiplantae > Streptophyta > Pinopsida > Pinales > Pinaceae > Pinus > Pinus tabuliformis. The sequence continues at coordinate 1,710,641,635 of CM062819.1, forward strand.
CTACGCAATTTCTGAGCCGAGATGATTGATGGGCAGTGAAAGGCCTGATCATGAGTAATGTGCAATTTCTGAGATGAACAGTCAGTCGACTTTCCATATGACTAACTGGGAAAACTGCGCAATTTCCTGAAGGAGATAGGGACGAGCACTTGGTGTCTCTCTAACCTGTCTGTACAATTTCCTCAGTCAGTTGAATGGGTGAGGTCAATGGCCTCTGTGCAATTTTCGAAGGGAGTTAGTCCCGGGGTGACTGTCGGGTCCGACTATCTGGGTGGCTAGTATGAGAGTTGATTAAGTTGCTTGCAGGCAGTGCAACTTGAAAGGACTAGCTTGGTGTTTCTGCGATTTTCTAGTTGACAGTCGATCGAGTCGATGGCAGGGTGATGGTCTGGTTGTCAGAGGGGAGTGAGGTCGTTAGAAGTTTAGCAAAAATGACTAAGTGTGTGAACAGTCGAAATATGCATATGTGATCATACGAACACACACTCGCATGACTTGACGAGTAAACGACCAAATCATCTAGACACACATGTTCAACATGACGGATTGATGGTCCAAGTGACAAGCGTGACACAAATGATTGATCGTTCATTGATCGAGATGAAGCTTGTGCGACAGTGAATCTGACTCTGTATGTGAGTGTGACAGATGCTTTCATGGCGAACACAACAAACACATATGAAGCAAAGGATTTGAGCATAACCAAAACACAGTCGCAAGCATGACTTAGACATCAGCATGCAGATATTTGAATGCAATGAACAAGAAAGGTGAATGTAAAGACTCCAAAATTTGGAGGGTGATTGTAGCCGCTACAACAGGACGCCTTCAATCCTTTATAACTCAACCTCATCCTTTTGTTGCTTTTTTCTGGCCCAACTGATGGTTCTCTCGAGCCAGGTTATTTTCAATTACTTCGGCTAGGGAGGATCGGATGTCTGGGCCACAATGTGTCCAGTTCTCCCTTACTAGATTGTAGAATTCTTCTTCAGCAAGCCATGTCGCATTGAACTTAAAAGGTGTATGAGGTTTATGGTTGGAATCCCAAATCTCTAAGAAAATTGGGGAATGGTTGGATAGACCCCTTGAGCCCACCTACTGTCTAATGCAGTCCAACCTAGCTAATAGAGGAGCCATTATAAGGAAACGATCTAGTCTTCTAGCCAATGCATCCTCCCCAGTCCTTCGATTCCTCCAAGTCGGCAGATGTTCAGGAGGTCATGAGAGTCCATCAATACTTCAAATAAAGCCATTAAGGGATTGGTCTAGGCCTTGTTGCCCCAGGATTCCGCGAGCCCTAAAGAGAAATTTAGATCACCTCCAATAATCAAATTTTCAGTCTGCATGAAATCAACTTTCAGGAGTCTTTCCCAAAAATCCTCCTTGTTATGGCAGGGCCCATAGATGTTGATGATCCTAATGGGTATGTCGATATTAGAGGAGGTGATATCAGCTCCTAGGAACCCCTACCCTCCCCAAACATTAACCATTATTATTGACCTTTTTTTTATACCCCAGGGCACAACCTCCGGATCGCTCTCTCACATCAAAAAAATGAGAAACCCAATCCGGAAGGATTTTCAGAAGAACATTGTTTATGGAGCCCTTGTCCCCCAGAGTCTCTTGTAGAAAAATTACATCCAAACGCTCCGAACTACACAACCACTTTAGTGGCAATTTTTTGTCTGAGTTGGCCAAACCCCTGCAGTTGAAGGAGAGGCACTTCATGGGGTAACCTTTTCAGGGTTTCCCTTTGCTCTAAGGACCCAGTCAATAGGATTTTGAATGCCTGATGCCACCTCAATACCAGCCCACCTGATGGATTTGGATAAGTGGGATTGTCTGCCCCTGGGGGTTTCGAGGGTAAGGATGGGAGAGGGTCCTCATCCAGACCAAAGGAAGGGGTCCTTGTAATTGGTAAGGATTGCAGGTTGTAGTGGTGAGAACCACTAGAGTTTGGGCTATCCCTAGGGACCAGAGGTAGGGGGTCCTGAAAAATGGTCAGGGAGGAACTGAGGGGCAGAGGAGGAGCAGATACCACAGGACAGTTTAAGGAACACAGTTTTCTAACCCTAGTGCCCAGACCCAAAATAAACACAGATGAAGATGCAATACTAGATAACAGACAATCATGTGAAAACAGAGGAGAGGGAGGAAGAGTACCCAAAAAAGGTGCAGAGTCTCTGGAACATGATCTGGTGACGTGTCGCAGAGGTCCCAGAGTCCATTTGTAAAGGCACCACCTCTGAATCTCCTCGGCTCAGTGAATGTACACCCTGAGGGACCACTGGAGAAGAAACCTCTGCCTCATTCATTTGGGTGCTCGCAGAAACAAAATATCTTGGGGGTTCCGAATATTTCCCTGTAATCAAAGGACAATATTTGTACAGGTGACCAACCTCATGACACCACCTGTAGCGAAAATGGATGATCTCACCCATCTGTAGCCAGTAGCTCTCCACCAATCCTTCCTGGGTGTCTAAGTGCACCAGAATTCTAGCAATTTCCAGGCAGCCTAATTCTTGGTATGATCTGTCATGATCCAGGTATACTCCTAGGTCATCCCCAATGCACCTAAAAATATCCTCTACCCAGAATTGCAGAGGGAGTCCTGGGAGACACACCCAAATCGGTCCCGCCCCCATGTTTTCCTTCTCTGGATCGAAGAGAGGCGACCATCGTTTGAGCAGGATTGGTGTCATCTCTATGTGCTAGTAACGAGTCAAAACCCAATCCACCAGTTCTGGTTGAGGAAAAATGAGAGTGAACCAACCCCTTGACAAGGTGAGGATAACAGGGAGTTGCTCCATCATATTACCCTAGACCTCCGCTATCCATTTTTGTAAGCACGTTGGGGTATAATTTTGGCCACAGACCCTGCCCACTAGTACCGTGTTCTTTGTCAGCGCTACTTGGGCCATGCTTATACCAGCCTCGAAAACTAGAAGTCGACCACGTTCCCGAATCTTTGAAGACTTTGATCTTTCCCCCCCTCTGGTTTGTTATGCAGGCTTATAGGTTGCTGAACTCCCTCTGCGTGGGGGTTTTCATCAGAGTCTGAGGCTCTGTTTTCTTCTGGCCCTGTATCCTGTTGGGTGATGCCATCAAAATACCTCAAAATATGAGTGTTTGAAGTGGATAGCGGGAGTGGGAACCCTTCGGCAGTTACCCCAAGTTTGTTATAAGGTTGATGCGAGAAACTTGGTGTTTCCAATGTCGTTCCCCTTTCCCCCATGTCTGCCACCCCTGTGCAGCCCTGAAGTGCTTTGGTACACTGCTATTCATGTGCCCAGGACTGCAGCTCCGAAGGTAACGGGATGGTTAAAAATGGCGAGTCAGTCCCCTCCCCCAGATTAAGCAGGCCTTCCGACACCGCAACAATCGGTTGTGTGAACCCTAACACTTGTAGGGTTACCTCCATGTCTTACATAACTGAGGAAAAATCGGCTACCTAAACATTCAGTGGTAAGGTTGTTTATGGTTCCTTCCTACCACATGACAAGTGCTTTTCTTCGACCAAGAAATTATTATTATTATGACTTATTAAAGCATTATTTTCATGCTTGGGTCATCTTGTTTTAGGTAAAAGTACCCATTGAGGACTTCTAGGTTTTACCTTGAGTCATTAGAGTCATTGTCAATTTACTCAGACCCTTCTTGGGCTTTCGAATCATGTAAAAATAATTATTATTGAGTAAAATAAGTCATCTGTCACCTCCACACCAAGTCGGCCTATAAGAGGGTAATTCGAACTCCATAAAAGGGAATATATACAATGTAGTTCGATTCATTTGGAAGACAAACTCTCACAAGTTTGATATGAAAGGAGGGGTAGAAAAAAGTGTGAAATTCCAAGAGAAGAAGGGGAATTTATGGAGAAGGATAAAAGTAAAAATTCCTGGGTCGTCTCTCTCTCACACATGTGAATTTACTGAGCTATTTAATGGAACGTCAAAGTCCTGCTTCTAGGTCTAAGTTTCTAGGTCCAAGTTCTGCTACTGCTACTAGGTCGAAGTTTCTGGGTTGAAGTTCTCCTACTGCTACTAGGTCAAATTTTCTGGGTCGAAGTTCCGCTGCTACTATAAGGTCGAAGTTTCTAGGTCGAAGTTCTGTTGCTGCTACTAGGTCAAAGTTTCTGGGTCGAAGTTCTATTGCTTCTACTAGGTCGAATTTTCAGCTGGGTTGAAGATATATTGTTGCATCAAGGTCAAAGTTGTTGCTGGAAGATTATCATCTGCAGAAGAAGGGAAAGGGCTGACTTGGTGATTGGAGGAAGTCTGTGTCTAGGTCAAGGAGTTTTGGATCATCTCATGAAACTAATAAAGGAAGAGTTGTTGACTGGGTTTTTCCCTAGATAGGGGTTTTTCCCTGACTATCCGCCTACATCTATTGTCTTTGATCTTCGTGTTATGATTTCGGTAATTGCTTGATGAACTAAGTTAAAATAAGAACATAAGAAAGTTAATAAGAATAGAAGAATATCACAAGTAATTATCAACATCAAGAAAATATTTCTTCCTTTCTGATTTTCCAACATGAAATCAAAGCTAAGCTGAATAAGAAGGAAAAAGGCAGCTTGAAGATCTAGTGAAAGGAGAATAAAGAGTTTTAAGAAGAATGAAAAGGAGAATAAAGAGTTTTAAGAAGTTTGAACAAGGGTCATTGGGGAAAAGGATCATACAAGATGTCAAGCCTAATATATTCAAGAACAATGTCTAACTCAATGGTTGTGACTCTGTTTTTAATGTTAATAGGGTGTAAGTGTAATTATGTTGAAACTTATCAGAGCTCCAGAGCTCCTTTAGATACAATATAAGATAATATTCTTATAGGCCAAAACAAACAAATCGATGATCTCAAAAGTCTAATAAACAGATAGTTGGTTGATGGTATATTATAAAAGAACATATATCACATTTATACATTTATGTAGATACTTGGTTGATGGTATACATTTATGCAGATACTTCGTTGATGGTATGCAGATATTATACTTTCCCAAATTTCCCTCCCCTCCATTATGTGGTATGAAGATACCATACTTTTTAAAAATGCCCCCGTTATATGATAGTACACAGAAACTAAATTCTCAAAATGCCCTCTGAAAATATGAGACAGAGAGCCTGGTTTTGCAAGCTACTGGAAATAATTCTACCCACATTAATCCTGCAGCTTTTGTCGCAAGATATCATCAGTTGAATGCATTTTCTATCAGAAGTGCTTGGTGTTATTCTGTTGGCTATCCAGTGATTTCATGATGTTGGAGCGCCATTGATTTCTCTTGAGATAGAAGTTGAGGGAGAGCAAGAGGAGCATGGCATTAGACAAGGCATCAAAGAGACATGCACCCATTCTGTTGTAGCCTTCCCTATGGTGAAGTGTAGCGCAAGAAGAGCAACGTAGGCAAGAAACGTGAATGCCAAGTGCACCATCTAGCAACTGGCGAGGAGAGGAGAGGAGAGGACCAGCAACCCCAACCGATGCTGCAATAGAGGAAATACGAATAGACCACGAGATAAAGGACCATGGTGGCGAGGATGGCCACGATCTGCAGTGACTGCGAGAACTCCATCCATGGGTAGCACACGCAGATGATGGTGATGCGGTGGAATACGTGAAGGAAAGTGAGGGGCTTCTTGCAGAGGATCCATATGATCATATTGAAGAGTTGGTGGTACTTTGTGAGGTAGAAAATATATGACCAAAAGAAGACTCTGCCAAAAGGGCACGTGCCCAGTGGGAAACACATAAGCCACTCTGCGGTGCTCTTAAAATGCCTACTCCAAGTCCTTCTCGTCTCCCTGATCACCACTACCGTAGATTCCCAGTAGCCCATGAAAATGGTCGCCGAAACTAGGACCACACAGAGGTTATGAATGGCAGGGATCGGGCCCAGAGGCAACGACCCCTTCTTGGGTATGAGAAAAACCATCAGAAACATAATGAGTAGCAGATAGGAGGCAATGGCCAAAAGGGGAAAAGCCATGTGGAGCCCCAGGTGTTATGGTCCCATCTGAAGTTAGCCACCATGGGTTGCTCTTCTAACAAGTATCTCACTCTGCCCCTTGTATCTCCACTCCATCTCCATGTGGGATCACTAATTTGTTCACAGAAGTGAAATTCAGAACCAGAATTACCTAAGATTGATCCCAACAAACTACAATGCCGATAATACGGAAATGGATAAATACGAAGGTAGTCCAGAAAAATCAATTTTTCTCGAGTTTGGGGAGTATCCTAAGATATGTCAGAGCGTTAAAAGACTTGGAGTTGGAACTTGGAAGGATAGGAAGCATCCATCCCTCGGTAAAATCTAATTTACTCTGATCTATGCGATGCTATTGCAGTGCCAGTAAATAGAACAAAAAATGTGACACCAAAATAAAACTAAACCATGCTGGTGGGTTCAGCGAATTTATGACTGGCCTGAGTCTAGATATTTCTGTTTTCTGCGAGTCGATAGTCCAGATATTTTAAGTGGGAGTGGGACAATGTTGAAACTTTAGGCTGATTGTCACATGGGGACTGAGGAGTATGTCTGTGTCGAACTATTCAATGAAATCACTTGCCTTTTAAGTGAGGGTTCGACGACCAATGTCATGTCTTCCACTTAATCTTGGTTTTTTTGTTTGATTATTAAGTGTTCGTCAAATAATTTTGAAGAGTTTCCGTACGTGTCTGATTGATTATTGAGGGTGTGGGTCAAAGAATTTCGGATAGAATGCCCATAGGGCAACAATGACGTTTTTGTTAGTGACAATGAGCAAAGCTTCACGTAATGCATAATGGATTAGTGTAATATGATAAAGTTGCTTTTGTCACCCTAGAGAAAAATGTGTTTTTCTAAATAGGTTGATTTGGATGTTTTGAATTACATCACAAAAACAAAGATTCTAGTAATTATTCATTTTCATCATACTTCGTGTCAAATAATTTCAATTGGCCGAATGGGAAACTATATAATTTTGAGTATTCGTTGATCAATTAATTAGCCAAATTATAAGTCTTAAAAATTGTAACATTGCTAAAGAGTCTAGTGCATAATCACTATAAAAAAACTATCTATAGTCATTAGATAACTACAAATCTGAAGAGGTGACACGAGCAAGATCTTTCGCACTAGAGCATAGAGGCGTTGACATAATTGGAATGCATGGTATTTTTTTGTTCGATTGAGCTAGACAAGCATCCATTCTATCCATATATAATCGTTGGTTTCTTTGTTCACGTTTCACATCCTTAAGCCTAACAAAGACAATAAACCTTTGATCTCCTTGCCTCCTATTAAGGACCCTACCCAACAAGGTTTTCATTTTCTAGTAGAGAGATGAAGCTTGAAAGTATTGTTTTTTCCTTCTCCTGGTATGGATAGTGTCATGAAAGCACTATCCAACATCCTCCATAAGCTTTATATTAGGAAAATCTCACCTTTATCTAGTTGTCATTGTTTCTAGTTATTGAATTTCCCTGCATGATCTTAGGGGGACGGCTGAATGGAAGGTCTCAGCAGCCTCTTGGGCTTGCTATTGGTCTTGGTTATGACCTTGGGTGCTTCGAACCCCTCTGCCCCCCCTCCCTACTTCTCATAAGTTGTCGTTTCATTTGAACAAACACGAAGTGCCTTCTAGGGATACCACAAAACTGGCCAAGAAAGGAGAATTAGGGGCAAGAGAAAACCAGGTGGATAAACCATAGGTAGAGCATAGGAATAATACTTGATAGTAGCTTGACACTACTCAAAGAAAGAAGAAGCCAACTGGCCAAGGAGGAAATACAGTGAAATGGGTGAGGGTTGACAAAAGAAACAAAGCCCACAACCAATACAGATTAAAGTACCCAAAAACGCAACAAACCAGACTAGACAACGACTGTACCCATATAGAGTCAATACCATAAAATTATGGCCAAAATTATATCTTATAGCTAATCAAAGAGTAGGAGTTACAATAGCAAATATTAAAGATTTCCAAAGTTACCCAAAAAGGAGAGACCATTGAGCTTCGTAAACAGGAGGCCAATACAGATCTATGCACACCATAACTTTTGTAAGAAATGGAGCCTCAAAATTCTCCTAATTGCAACCACCTTAATCTCCCGCCATTCTCTCTTTTCCCAAGCCCTTGTAGAACCTGAACACTTACTTCCTCGACTCAACTTACCAAGAATTTCCCTCTAGCTTTTTGGTCTACTAGAAACACTCTCTTAACTGCCAAGCTACTAGACATCCAAATTAATATTAGGTCGTCACTACACAATGGCCCAAAATCTGCCCAAAAGGATGGCTAATTCACTCTTACAATAGCAACAAATTGGTTCTAAGCGAGGATGCTACATAGGTGGATATGTTGCACCCCTCTTCGCCTACAAATTGTGTGTATCATAGGCAATAGGGGGGATTTATATTGCATGCCCCTACATGCACGAGGGTGGCCACACCATCCCCTCCAATTAATGCTCTTGAAACCACATGGTGGCGAGAAATCCATCCCAAATCTCCATTTTCCTCGGTCGGCAACCCCATCAGGGGAAAATAGAATTTGCAATGTTAAAAATAAATGAGATGTTATTATTTCACAATGTTAAGATTTTTAATAATATATTTATGTTGTAAAATGCTTTCTTCTTGTGAAGTATATGTGCTTTTGGAACCTTTAGATTCCTTAGTACCATTTAGATCCATTTAAGAGCTATGAAATTCTATATGGAACATCCATGTTTTTCATATGTAGTTAGCTCATTTGCTCTCCTTCATTACAAATTTTGGGGTTTGCCTTTCATTAACTATGAAATGCTATATAGATTGTCCATATTTTTCATGGGTGGTTAGCTTATTTGATCTCCTTCATTACAATTTTTGGGGTTTTCCTTTGATTAATGAAGTCATTTGATGCCTTATGCATAGCTTTACATACCTTATCAACTCCATGTTTAGTTTTAATTTTTTTTTGGTTAGCTTATTTTGTTAATTTCATGTTCAATTCTTTGTTAATAAGAGTGAGGTAGTTCTTTGCTTTCTTTTCCCAATACATTTTTAAGGTTAGTTATTTGTATTTTTTTCTCATCCAAGCTTAACCCATTTGAGTTCTTAGTGATGAGGATCATTGCTAGTGATGTCTAGGTGGACCCTTCCATTTAATTTCTTCTCAAGTGGTAGTGCAAAGAAAGAGAACAACAAGGTTCAAGGTGGCCTGAAAATAAAGTAAGGGTTGCACTCAATCCTTTACTTCAGGGGAGTTGGACTAATCCACTTATCCTTTGTCTTCAAATATTGAATGATTTAGTAGTAGCCTATTTTCATTTCAGTCATTGAATAACACACTACCATAAAATGTAGCATCCTAGAGCATGAGAATTTCTTAGAGCAATGGAGTGAGTTAGCACATCTCTTACTCTTAGTTTCTAGTTCATTATTACTTCTATGAGTGAATATATAGAAACTATATGCATGTCGAGAACTTTACAGATCGATGAAGGAATATTAGTAGGTAATGAAGTAAATAGTTTATCATTGTCCCTTGGGGGAATTCCAGCACAAGCAAAATCGCCTGCAAATAGGGGTATTTTATTTAAGGACTAAAGAGGTGTCCTCTAGAGGTTCTTGTATCTCTCTCCCATCATGAGAACTGTCACGCCCATGAGTTGTGCATGCAACGTGCGACGAGTTGGGGCGACGCACCCTCAGTTAAATGCGACGAGCTGGGTGCGACTAGTCGGTGGGCGACGAGTCAGTGAGCGGGCGAGTCGTGTGTGACGTTATGCGACGATGGGACGAGTTGGCGTGCGACGAGCCAACGAAGAAGACAAAATTTGCCTAATTATGGAAATTGTTGAAATATGGCAACAAGAATATTCCAATTTAATTTGTCCTTGAATTAGATTGTGAATTTAAATCGAATTTAGTCTTCACAGCTACTTGGAAATAATTAATTAATTTATTTTAAATTAGTTAGTTGGAGAAATTCAAGTTAGAAGCCTTTCTGAAGTCATGCAAGAGTTATCCCTTAAATTAAGGAGATAAGATTGAGTTATATTTGAGTTGTAATTAGTTAACTCAGTTTACTGAGTTAAGTCCAGTTAAATTAGTTCCAAATTGTTTAAGGAACTAATAATGAGTTAACAGTCAGTTGATGCATTAATGCACTCAACTAGTGCTACTCCAGTTAACTGAAGATTCCCTCATCAAAAACTCATGCATGTCTATTCTGAGAAAAACCCATTTGAGATTAATGTTCAAGGACAGTGTACTATCAGTTGCATGTGTTTTCTCATGGATAAAACTCATGCATGCTGTCAAGGATTCATCCTTGAGGATTGCGCAGTTTTGAAGGCTAATCATCCACAAGGAACAACGCAAGGAAATAGGAGCTTGGAGGGCAGAGAGGAAGGATGGAGAGAAGCCAAGATTTCCTGTGAGCATCTGTGAGGATTGTACTGAGAGCTGGTTAACTGTGAGAGCTAAGGCTTTGTATAATTCCTATGTATTTCCACCATGTATGATAATACAATAGTGTGGGGTTTTTATCTGAGACTTTCCCCAAAGTATTTTCATGTGTATTGTGCCATTGATTCTTCTTCTTCTGGTTATATTGTTCAGCTCGATCTTTAAGCTTCTGCAAATTGATAGTAGAAGCAGGTTATAGTATTCTTCTTTGATTTATATTGCATTATCGGGTTAACCTATAATAGATTTTATACAAGGTATCAGAGCTGTGAACATTATACTGAGAAGAGAATTTGAAGTTTGAATTTCGGGGTTGCATGTGCGAATCGAATTCATATCATGCTTCAAGGTTGGCCAATGGCATTCTTTGGCTTGAGACTTGAGTATGCCTTGCAAGGTAGCTCGAATTACATAGCATGGAAAGATAGAATGGAGGTTGTATTAGAAGACAATGGCTTGAAGGAATTCATTGATAAAAAAAACCCAAAGCCAGCTTCAACTAATGCACAAGAGTTGGCTGAGTGGAAGAAGTGTGTGGCGAAGGCGAGACGGATCATCCTTGAGGGAGTTCGAGACCATATTGTCTCGAGTCTCCATGGGAAGGATACTCCATTTTCAATGTGGAAGACATTGAAGGACCTCTACCAAAACAATAGTGACTAGAGGAAATTGGTGCTCAAGGATAAGATTCGAAGAATCAAGCTAGGGAATGGCGATACTATTTCCACATATCTGAACAAGCTCACCACCCGCATGGATGAGCTTGGTAGTGTGGGAATAACTACTGCTGATGATGATATGGTGAACCTCGCTCTCGTTGGCCTTCCAAAGAGTTGGAATAGCTACCAGGACTCTGTGAATGGAAGGGAGAAACTGCTGGATTGGGAACGACTATGGTTGGATCTTATGTAGGAGGAGATCAGGAGGAGCACACGAGATGGTTCTTCATCCAAGAATGATGGTGAGGAAAATCTAGCCTTAGAAAGTAAGGCAAGGAAAGGGAAGGGGAGGGCTTCCCATTTCAAATCGAATTCTTCTCATGGAGGGAAGAAGGATGACATATCTAAAGTAATATGCTTTAATTGTCACAATATGGGACATTATGCGACTAATTTCCCATGGAAGAAGTCCAATAAGAGATCATCGAAAGGATCAGAAGGTGAGGCATTAGGCTCTCAATTCGAAATGGAATTTACCCTCATCACATGCATGGTGTCATCGATGATGGGTTGTGTCTGGTATCTTGATAGTGGAGCCTCATTCCACATGACCGGTGATAAAAATTTATTTAGTGCCTTGGAGGAGAAATACCTCAAGATGCGCATAGAGATAGGTGACGACGGAAGTTATAGTGTTTCAGGAGTGGGCACGGTTGCTTTTCAGAGGGAGCATGGAGCTCCTCTCACCTTGATAGATGTGATGTATGTGCTTGGACTGAAGAAGAACTTGTTATCTATCGTGATGTTGGAGGAAAAAGGCTACAATGTTGTCTTCAATAAAGGAAAGGCGTTCCTAAGATACATAACCATGGGTTAGACCAAGAGGATAGGGATTCGGGTGAAGAATCTCTATAAACTGGAGGTAGATGATTGTGCAACATTGAGTACGAAAGCAAAATTGGTGCAAAGCCAAGACATTGGCGAGTTGTGGCACAGGAAGTTGAGCCATTTGCATCATGGGGCTTTGAAGATAATACAACAGATATCTACAGGACTTCCCAAAGGTAAACTTGAGCAAGTTGACACATGCAAAGGTTGTACCTTGGGAAAGTACACCAAGTCTTCCTTTCATGACCGAGACAGTCGAGCAAAGGCTATCTTAGAGTGAGTTCATACTGATTTGTGTGGACAATTCTCGATGGCATCCACAGCAAAGCAAAGGTATTATGTGATTTTCATTTATGACTATTCTTGTAAATGTTGGATTTATTTCATGTAGAAGAAGGACCAAACTTTCACAAAGTTTTTTGAGTTCAAAGCTCTGGTGGAGAAAGAGTCATGGAAGAAGATCAAGGCCTTGAGAAGGGATAACGGTGGAGAATATGTCTCTCAAGAGTTTAAGGACTTCTTTGCAGTGGAAGGAATTAAATGAGAGTTAACGACACCTCATAACCCACAGTAGAATGGGGTTGTTAGGGTCCCACCCTAACCCTCTTATTTATGTAATGGGATCACGTCATATCCAAGAGTCAATAAAGCCCATATTAATAATTGTAAGTGGTTAATCCGCAATTAATGACGGAACCACAGTTAGTTGCAAATGGGCCGTAGTATTAGATAGATGGTATTAATAAAACCCACGATATTGGCCCGTGGTATTGCATGTATGAGTCATATATAAAGGAAAGAGACTCCCTGCAAGGAGCATCGTGTCTTATTTTTAGTCGAGCTCTGCTCTATTGGAGGTTGCCCCCTCGAAGAGGCAAGTGAACATTACTCTCTGAATAATAAAATCATTGCTATTCTGTGTTCTGGGTATCTTTTCTTCGCATATTCTGTATTTGGGTATCATTTTGCAGGTTAAGAGCATAACAAGTGGTATCAGAGCACTTTCTAGGGCCGGTGGGATCTCCATTTCTTAGCAATTTTTTTTTTTTGGCTAGAGACGTGTTCCGGCATCTTTAAACCACGTGATCTATCGTTGAGCGCATAAAACTGGGGATTTGGGGAGGCATGCACGCAGGAAATACAAGAGGTGGTCACGTCTGTTTGACTCCCTTGTAACCCCTATGGGTACCCCTTCGAGTAGTAGTGCATTAGACAGAACCGCACACGGATTGTCTTCCACGTACCCTCTGGGTATATCGGAAGCCCCCTAGGCTCCCTTGAAACCTTGCCATAGATAAACCGTCGGTCGTCTTGCGGCTACAGTACACCGAGAACAGCACTCGGGGAGATTACTCGCCCATACGATAGGGTAGTCGGGTTGTACGACTAAGGGTACGATCGATCCTCCTTAGTTAGAGCCCTGAAACATTGGGCCGAGTACTACTGCCAGACCCTTATGTATATTGCGATCTGTAGCACCTAACACTCCTCAAGACCATAGTTTCCTTTTCTATCGGGGGATCACACAACATCTCTTCCAGATCCGCCTGTGCAAAGGGGTTCAGCAGCAGCAGACATCAGTCCCGCAGTCTCGAGTTCGCAGATCAGCCATTCAGATCTCTCAGATCCACTAGATCAGAGTCGTTGTGAAGGGTTCCTATACCAGGGTATAATTTTCGCAGGACTTTTGGCCGCATTGACATTTTGAGGATTTGGCCACTGCAGTATTGATAAGGAAGGAGTAAAACTCCGTTATGAGTTTTCAAAAAAAAAAAAGAGTCTGAGATCTTTCGTGGTGCTTATTGGTGATCTAGCCCATCAGAATCAGGACGACGAGCTGAGCACGGTGGTACCATTCACTTCTTAGTGAAAATTTTTTAGGCGGTCCCAATTTTCAAAAAAATCCGGTTGGTGTATGGTAGAAACTAGAGCTCAAGCGATGGCCAATGAAAAGATGGACAAACTTGAAGAATCAATGCACAACCTCCACCTTCAGCTTACCGGACTATGTAGCATGGTCGAGAAAATAGTCCCGAAGGGCAAGGAGCAAGCCCACGAGGAGTATAATGGCACTGAACACAATGAGGGTGAGTCTAGCCACTCTCCTCACGTCTGGCACACCCACCCACCACCCAGTCAGCAACCTCCCAAGTTGGATATGCATAAATTTGACGGTTCTCACCCGTTGGCATGGATAGCACAAATGGAGCAGTATTTCAAACTGAATCACATCTTCGATGATGTGACTCAGCTTATGTTGGGGAGCATGTACTTGGACAATGAAAGGTGGCAATGGTGGGAATGGCATCAGCGTTGCACTGGACCTTTTAGGACTTGGACCAAATTCACCAAAGCTCTTCAAGACCGCTTTGACCAGGAATCATATTTTTTGGGTCGTCATACTAAGCTCCGACAGACTGGTATAGTGGATGAATATATTATAGCTTTTGAAGCCTTAAAAGCCTTCCACACTTGGGGTCTCTCAGATGTGTTCTACATGGAATGTTTTATCAGCGGTCTTAAAGAAGCTATCAAAGCCCAAGTCCTATTGCACCACCCTCCCACATGGATGGAGGCTTGCAAGGTAGCTCGTAACGTGGAACGTGCATTAGCAGCCCAATACAGTCGCCCAAATTTCTCCGCTAAAGGTCGCCCCCCACAAGCTCCCAACACGACTCAAACACTTAAGGTCCAAAAGGTGTCACCTGCGAAAATGGCTGAAAGAAGAAAGCAAGGCCTATGTTACTACTGTGATGAAAAGTACTCCCCAGGTCATAAATGCAAGGAGCCCAAATTTTTTCAAATTGATGCCACTGACTATAGCTCAATAGAGGAAGATCCACCACTAGAGGAACAGGAGCCGCTAGAAGAAGACAACCAAAAGGACAATGTCTCTGACGAACCAATTATTTCGTTGCATGCTTTGGCAGGGATTTCTTCCCCTCAAACTCTCAAAATCAGAGGTTTTATTAAACATCGCCCAGTAGTAGTCTTGATTGATAGTGGAAGTACACATAATTTCATCCATCAAAAAGTCGCAGAAGCAGTGCATTGTTTTGTACGAGCAGTTTCTAACTTCCAAGTTCAAATTGCGGATGGAGGCACAATGAAATGTGAAGGCTGCTGTGAAAATGTCAAACTTCAAATGGGGGATTATCAGTTGAAAACCCACATGTTTGCCATACACATGGGGGGTTGCGACATTGTCCTCGGCGCTGAATGGCTCCGCACTCTTGGGCCAATCACAATGGATTTCCAGGAGTTATATATGGGTTTTAAGCATAAAAACTACACACATACCCTTCGTGGACTCCAGGCGAGAGCTCCCTCTATCATCAGCTCGCATAGGATGGAAAAATTGTTAAAAAAGGGCAATCATGGAGTTGTAGCTCAATTTAATGCCATCCAGGCAGTCGAAACAAAGCCTCTACCAATTCATCCTGAGATGCAACAGATTTTAAATAACCATCTGCCGGTCTTTGACAAGCCTCATGAGCTTCCACCCTCGCGAGGGGAACATGATCATAGCATCACCTTGGTTCCAGGGGCCCAACCCCCAAATGTGCACCCATACAGATATCCGTTCACCCAAAAGAATGAAATAGAAAAAATCATCAAGGAACTTTTGGAAGCAGGTGTCATCCGTCCCAACATTAGTCCTTATTCATCTCCAGTGGTCATGGTGCTCAAGAAAGATGGGGAGTGGCGAATGTGTCCCGACTTCAGGACCCTCAATAAGTTGACAGTCAAAGATAAATTTCCCATCCCGGTGGTTGATGATTTGCTCGATGAACTCAATGGGGCTCAATTCTTCACTAAGTTGGATCTTCGCTCAGGCTACCACCAAATTCGCATGAAGGAAGTCGACATCCCCAAGACTGCTTTCAGAACTCATGAAGGCCATTATGAATTCCTGGTCATGCCATTTGGTCTTTGTAATGCCCCCTCTACTTTTCAGAGCCTTATGAACCACATTCTCAAACCATATCTCAGGAAATTTGTCCTTGTTTTCTTCAATGACATCCTCATCTATAGTTGCACTTGGGCCGCACATCTTCAGCATGTAGATCTACTCTTGCAACTGCTCCGCAAGCATAAATTATTTGTCAAGATGTCCAAGTGTTCGTTTGGCATGGCAAAAGTAGAGTATTTGGGCCACATTGTGGGGCATGAAGGTGTCAAGGTGGACCCCAAAAAGATCCAGGCAATGCAGGAATGGCCTCAACCTAAGACCTTGAAGAGCTTGAGAGGATTTTTGGGTCTCACAGGCTATTATCGTAAATTTGTCCACAACTATGGTCGCATAGCGAAGCCCCTCACCCAACTCCTAAAGAAAAATTCATTCTTCTGGAATGAGGAAGCACAACAGCCCTTTACAGCTCTAAAAAATGCCATGTGTTCCACTCGAGTCTTAGCACTACCTGACTTCACCAAATCTTTTGTCATTGAATGTGATGCTTCGGGTACAGGTATTGGGGCAGTCTTAATGCAGGAAGGGCGACCGTTGGCCTTCACAAGCCAACAACTCAGTGGGAGGAATCTAGGCCAATCCCTACGAGAAGGAAATGATGGCCATCTTACATGCAGTTGAGACCTAGCGACCTTACTTATTGGGGCGACGTTTCCAAATCTGCACAGATCATCACAGTCTTAAATATTTTTTGGAGCAACGCCTATCCTCCCCACAACAAAATAAATGGCTAGCCAAAATTCTAGGATATGATTATGAGATCATTTACAAGAAATGGAAAGACAATAGTGTAACAGATGCATTATCTCGCCAATTTGAGGAGGAAAGTACTCTGCTAGCAATTTCCCTCCCCATTCCAGAATGGATTGAAGAGGCTCGCAGGGAATGGTTTTCACACCCCAGCCTCTCCCAACTCATTTCTCAATTGCAGGTAGATCCAAATTCCACCAAGGGCTACTCATGGTAGGATGATATTCTTCGCTACAAGGACAGAGTCGTAATATCACCAACATCCACCCTCAAAAGTCGCATTTTGGCAGAATTGCACTCATCTCCTATTGCAGGACATTCGGGCTTTCAGAAGACGTATGCTCGCACCAGAAGATCATTTTTTTGGATAGGCATGAAAAAGGACATCCTTACTTTCGTAGCAGAATGTGATGTCTGTCAATGCCACAAAGGGGAAACTGTCAACACACCAGGCACATTACAACCATTGCCCATTCCGCCATCAATTTGGATGGAGGTTTCTATGGATTTCATTACAGGTCTTCCAAAGTCAGGGAACAAGTCAGTCATCATGGTGGTTGTGGACCGACTGTCGAAGTATGCTCATTTCTGCGCTCTACCCCACCCGTTTACACCAACTTTGGTTGCTCAATCTTTCATGGATCAGATCTTCAAATTGCATGGCATGCCCACTTCTATTGTGTCCGACCGCGACCCGATCTTCACCAGTAATTTTTCGCAGGAACTCTTCAAAATACAAGGCACTCAACTCAAACTCAGTACTTCCTATCATCCGCAAACATATGGTCAAACCAAAGCCGTCAACAAATGTCTAGAAACCTACCTTAGGTGTTTCACTTCAGAAAAGCAACACCTTTGGGTACAGTGGTTACCTCTGGCTGAATGGTGGTATAACACCAACTATCATGCCACCACCAAAATGACTCCCTATGAAGCAGTATATGGTAAACTCCCGCCTTCACCTACTTTGTATCTCAAGGGATTCTCAAAAGTACAAGCAGTGGATCAACTCCTACAACACCGTGCAACCATGCTCGCCCATCTTCGAGCGAATCTTCATCAAGCTCAGAACCGCATGAAGCAACAGGTAGACCAGCATCGCTTAGAGCGCCAATTTCAAGAAGGGGATCAGGTCTTTTTACAGCTACAACCATATAAGTAAACATGACTCAAGGACAAGGGGTGTCAGAAACTCTCTCCCAAATTCTACGGACCATATCAAGTACTTCAGCGCATTGGAGAAGTGGCCTACAAGTTGGACTTGCCACCTACTGCAAAAATCCATCCAGTTTTCCATGTCTCATGCCTCAAGAAAGTGATTGGGAACAATTGTAGA
This sequence comes from Pinus tabuliformis, assembly GCA_031772625.1. Classification (NCBI taxonomy): domain Eukaryota; kingdom Viridiplantae; phylum Streptophyta; class Pinopsida; order Pinales; family Pinaceae; genus Pinus; species Pinus tabuliformis. Next base: position 1,710,659,679 of record CM062819.1, read on the forward strand.
ATTCAGACCAGACTACCTAAATTGGATGAAGAAGGGTCCATCTGGCTTCAACCCGAACAGCTCCTAGACACACGAGACAAGCAACTGCGCGGCCGCATGATTAAGGAAGTCCTCGTCAAATGGAAAGACACCTCTCTGGAAGATGCAACTTGGGAACCAGCCACTATTCTTCAGCAGTTTCCGCAGCTTCAGCCTTGAGGACAAGGCTCGTCTTAAGGGGGGGGGAATGTTAGGGTCCCACCCTAACCCCCTTATTTATGTAATGGGATCACGTCATAGTCAAGAGTCAATAAAGCCCATATTAATAATTGTAAGTGGTTAATCCGCAATTAATGACGAAACCACAGTTAGTTGCAAATGGGCTGTAGTATTAGATAGATGGTATTAATAAAACCCATGGTATTGGCCCATGGTATTGCATGTATGAGTCATATATAAAGGATAGAGACTCCCTGCGAGGAGCATCGTGTCTTATTTTGTAGTCAAGTTCTGCTCTATTGGAGGCTTCCCCCTCGAAGAGGCAAGTGAACATTACACTCTGAATAATAAAATCATTGCTATTCTGTGTTCTGGGTATCTTTTCTTCGCATATTCTGTATTTGGGTATCATTTTGCAGGTTAAGATCATAACAAGTGGTCGAGAGGAAGAACAAAACTATTGTAGGGGCAACACGGGCAATGCTGCATGACCAAGGCCTACCACTTCACTTGTGGGTTGATACATGCAACACAACGTTATATTTGCAGAATAGAAGCCCGCATCGCATACTTGGGATGAAGACACTAGAGGAAGCTTTCTCTAGTAAGAGACCAGATGTGGGTCACTTCAGGATCTTTGGCTCATCGGTATATTGCCATGTGACAAAAGATGCATGGAAGAAGCTTGAGCTGACAGCAGAGTTGGGGATATTTGTGGGGTACATTGATACACCTCACAACTATTGGGTGTACTTGCCTACCAGTCGGAGGACAGTGGTTCACAGAGATCTCAAGTTTGATGAGCAAAAGGCCATGCGAGTTTCCCTTGAGAGGGAGCTCCAACTACAAGCTGTGGAGGAACTATTGGTTCCTAAGGAGAAGGAGCCTCAGACTGATGTGGAGCAGCCACATGCAGAGGTTCCAGGGGTGGAGACATCCACTCAAGCAGAGTTTATCAGAGATGGACGAAAGCACATAAGAGAAGTTGACAGATTGTTGGAGGATGCGAGAAAAAATGTGGGAGCACCATCTTCTCAGTGCAGACAAAGGAGGTCACCTGAGAGGTACAATGGATACATGGCTCTTACTAGGGAATGTGTTGAGACCGAGCCATCTTCCTTTGAGGAAGCAGTGCAGTAGCCGATTTGGGTTGATGTTATGGTGGAGGAGTATGACTCCATAGTTCGTAACAGTGTTTGGGACGTGGTTCTGAGACTGGAGAACAAGTCAGTTGTGATTTCATGTTGGCTTTACAAGGTAAAGAAAGTTGCTGATGGTAGTATAGAGAAGCATAAGGCAAGATTTGTTACCCGTGGCTTTTCACAAGTTGATAGGATCATGTTGCTGCAGTATAGTTCGACAGAGGAGCAAGATGCTGACATTTTGACAAAGGCATTGTTAAAGTGTAAATTCGAGTTCCATAGAGACAGGATCGGGGTGGAAGATAATCCCTTTCTTATTGAGAGGGAGTGTTGAAATATGGCAACAAGAATATTCCAATTTAATTTTTCCTTGAATTAAATTGTGAATTAAAATCAAATTTAGTCTTAATAGCTACTTGGAAATAATTAATTAATTTATTTTAAATTAATTAGTTGGAGAAATTCAAGTTAGAAGTCTTTCTGAAGTCATGCAAGAGTTATCCCCTAAATTAAGGAGACAAAATTGAGTTATATTTGAGTTGTAATTAGTTAAATCAATTTATTGAGTTAAGTCCAGTTAAATTAGTTCCAAACAGTTTGAGGAACTAATAGTAAGTTAACAGTCAATTGATGCATTAATGCACTCAACTAGTGCTACTCCGGTTAACTGAAGATTCCCTCATTAGAAACCCATGCATGTCTATTCTAAGAAAGACCCAGTTGAGATTAATGTTCAAGGATAGTGTACTATCAGTGGCATGTGTTTTCTCATGGAGAAAACTCATGCATGCAGTCAAGGATTCATCCTTGAGGATTGCACAGTTTTGAAGGCTAATCATCCACAAGTAACAACGCAAGGAAATAGGAGCTTGGAGGGTAGAGAGGAAGGTTGAAGAGAAGCCAAGATTGCCTGTGAGCATCTGTGAAGATTGTACTGAGAGTTGGCTAGCTGTGAGAGCTAAGGCTTTGTATAATTCCTATGTATTTCCACCATGTATGATAATACAATACTATGGGGTTTTTATCTGAGACTTTCCCCAAAGTATTTTCATTTGTATTGTGCCATTGATTCTTCTTCTTCTGGTTATATTATTCAGCTCGATCTTTAAGCTTCCGCAAATTGATAGTAGAAGTAGGTTAACCTATAATAGATTTTCTATAGAAACTCATGTTGGTGGCCTTATATGGTGAGAGGTCGGGTAGGTGGACCCAACAAGACGACATGAGGGGGCGAGCCGACCTGATTTGGGGGCATGGACAACCAGGTCAGCCTGAGCAAGCCAACCCACATTACATCCATGACGAAGTGTATTAGTAGAGGATGCATGGGTGGCAGAAAGGGAATTCAAGCAACAAGCCACTGAAAAGCATACACTTGGAAGTGCAAAGGAGGGTGAGCATAGAAGGAGGCTGAGGTGCATGCAGGTGAAGAAGCCAAAGCACCAAGGCGAGGAAATCAGACGAGCACAAGGCAAGGACCGAACGGAACTGCAGGTTAGGTGAACTGGGTTGTAGCAAGGGCAAGTCTGCCCGTAGTGACACTGCGGTTGGGTAACAGTTGGGCGGAGGGAGGATTTCAAACAAGCGGGCGAGATGGTGGTTCGAGCGAGTTGGCAGTAAAGTGAACGGGCGAAGTACATGACCCGCGAGTTGGGCGCACCCACACGATAGCACAAGGCTAGGCACTATGACCTGAAATCAGGCGAGTCTGTACGACCTGCAAGATGGGTGACATAACAATCAGGTAGTGTGAACGAAGAGTCGGGTGGTGGGTGAGATTTAACACGACTCGTAGACCGAGTAAATAATAGAGCTGGGTGGAAGGTTGACACGACCCGTGGACAGGGTGAAACGAAAGCGGCAAGTGGAGTGTGCATGGTGACTCAGGCAGGCGGACATGGTGTGGCAAGTTTTGAAGCACGGGTAGAGTGGGCAAGGTCGCACGACAGGGAAGACTACCCCGAATGGTGAAATAGGCAAGGTTGCACGATAGTGGGGCTGAGTTGAATGACAACTTGGGTAGAATTCTAAAAATTGCAGTTTGGAATTTTTGGCCAAGGTATTTTGGAGTTGCCTTGAAAGGCTGACTTGTATATTAAACTGTTAAATTATATTGTTATATATTGTGGGCATGCTCTTAACAGGGAGTTGCCCCTTCCTTAAAGATTAAATGTACTTTTGTACTTTTATATGTGAATGAAGTTAAAGATGAATGTTTCCACTGTGTAAAATGAATAATGAATGCTTAGTGAAGTGAAAATATTATAAGTGCTGAATGTTAGGCATAGTCCACAGTTGAAAGTATTGGTGAAAAGATATTGGGTGGTGGTACCGCACCTACCTATGGCAGTTGAAAGACTACAGCCAGGATAGGGGCATGACAGTTGGTATTAGAGGCCTGATTCAGTCAAACAAGATTGTAGGAGTAGAGAGGAATACCTCTACACTTCAGACAAGTAATGACAGAGGATTTTGATTGGTTTATGGTCGCTACTAGATCACAAAGGAAGCAGATGGTGGAACAAGTAGAGGAACCTCAAGTTATGATAGGTGAATCTAGCAAAGAGGTCGAGTCAGTTCTGATGGATCGAGTGGTGGATAGAATTGAAGAGTTGGGATCTGACTTAGCTTCAGTGAAGTCTGAATATGCTGAACATAGAGATATGGAAGCAGGGTTGCAGGTAAAATATGTGGAGCTGAAGAAAGATTTTGAAGATCTCAAAATCTGATATGAGTATACGGAATGGGTGTATACACAAACAAAGAAGGAAGTCAAAGAGATTGGAGATGCTCGAAATGAGATAATGGTTTTGAAGAAGGCTATTGGGCAAAGTTTTGGTGGAGGAGTTGCTCATGTGAAAGTCAAGGAACCTGATTCTTATGACGGGACAAGAAGTGTGAAAACTCTTGGTAACTTTCTATAGGATATCGAGAAATACCTGGAATGTTTGGGGATGTCTGATGGGGATGCCAAAGTAAAAGTAGCTGCTAAATTCTTAATGAAATATGCTAAGATGTGGTGGCGAAGAAATATGGACCAAATTGCTAGTGGAAATGCTAAGGAGATCACTTCGTGGGATGACATGAAGAAGGATTTGAAGAACCATTTTAGTCCACAAGATGAAACATGGGATGAAAGGATGAAGATAAAAGATATAAAGCAAATAGGGAGCCTACAAGCCTATCAACGGGAATTCTCAAGTGAAGTTTTAGAACTACCCGATATGGCGGAAAGAGACAAGGTATTTAAATTTCAATTAGGATTGAAGCCTTGGGCATGCAATGAGGTGAAGGTGCAAAATATTAAAACACTTGAAGAAGCGTTTGCAACAGTTGATCACTTGGTAGAAAATTATGATGAAGGAACCGAAGAGAGAAAGGAAAACACTGACAAACCAAAAGAGAGTTCTACGAAAGAAGAGCCTTCGAGATCGTATGGTAATACAGAGATGAGGAAGCCATTGAAGTGTTGGATATGTGAAGAACCACATATGGTGAAGAATTTTCCCTCAAGACCAAAAGTGGCAGTGATAGCACAATCCGATGTGAAAAAGAAGAAAGAAGAAACTTCTGTTGGCATTATGCAGATTCTAGGAGTTGCAGTAGCTACAGAAGCAATCTCATGAAGAGATATTGAGAGAAACTAGTTAGAGTATGTGGAGATGAAGATTGGGAATTGCATTTTTCTCACTATGGTAGATAGTGGTGCAGCTCATAACTTCATTAGTGAAGATACTACAAGGAAGATTGGGCTGAAGTTTATACTAGTTCAGGCTCAAATGAAAGCGGTGAACTCTCCTCCTGATTCTATGATTGGTGTGGCTGAGAAGGTCGATGTGACACTAGGTGAATGGATAGGGAAGGTCAATTTCATAGTGGTGTGGATAGATGATTACGAAGCTATGCTAGGCATAGAATTTATGAAGCAATTTGAAGTTATGATAGTTCCACATATGAGGAAGTTGTACATTTATGACGGGTGAGAGGATGTACCCATTGGTGTGCCAACCATAGGGGCTATGAAAGCCAAATGTAAATTGACAGCGATGAATGTGGAGGATATCAAGCAAGATGAAGAGGTTTATAAGAGGTTGTCTTCTATAGAGGAAAAACTTATGGAACAATCACAGGTGATTTGGACATTGTCTGATAGTATCTTGGATCTATCAAGCAGACTAGAGGCAATGGAGAAGGATGAGGATGCTAGACTGGATGTTCAGATGGAGGATCGGGAAGCATACTTGTAGATTTGAAGTGGAAGATCCTGATAGATGGATTCAGTTGATATGTGAGGAAGACGGAGAGCCTTCAAGCTCCACTTCCTCCCCATCTTCTTAGATTATCATGTAGATGAGGCTCATTGTTAACTGCTCATGGTAGTGAGTCTCCAACATTTTGAGCAGACATTTGGGGTGAGATGGACACATTTGGCAAGTAGTGTGCAGTGATGAGTCATGATGATGTAGGGGAATGCATTCTTACAGAGGTAATGTATGGTTGGATTAGCTACCCAACTAGTCACCAACATGAGGGGTACCAGCACATGATTTCTTGCAGAGTTTGGCATGTCTATGGCATGAGGAAAATTAAGAGGTGGACACATATGGATTAATCATACACACATTTGTGTGGACTTACAGTCTTGGTGATGGTGGTTTTCGGGATGGTGTTGTTGAGGACGACAACTGTTTAGAGTGGGGGAGTATATCACGCCCATGAGTTGTGCATGCAACGTGCGACGAGTTGGGGCGACGCGCTCTTGGTTAAACGCGACGAGCTGGGTGTGACGAGTAAATGGGTGATGAGTCGGTGAGCGGGCGAGTCATGTGCGACATTATGTGACGATGGGACGAGTTGGTGTGCGACAAGCCAATGAAGAAGACAAAATTTGGCTAAGTATGGAAACTCACAGTGGCGACCTTATATGGTGAGCGGTCGGGTAGGTGGACCAGACGGGGCGACATGAGGGGGCGAGCCGACTTGAGTTGGAGGCATGGACAACTGAATTGGAAGGTTGGCCTGCCACATTACATCAATGGCGAAGTGTATAAGTAGAGGATGCATGGGTGGGAGAAAGGGCATTCAAGAAACAAGCCACTCAATAGCATACACTTGGAAGTGCGAAGGAGGGCGAGCATAGAAGGAGGACGAGGTGCAAGAGGGTGAACAGGTTGAAGCACCAAGGCGAGGAAACTGGACGAGCACAAGGGAAGGGTTGAACGGAACCGCAAGTCGGGTTAACCGAGTTACAGTGAGGGTGGGTCTGCCCACGGTGACATTGCGGTCAAGTAACAGCTAGGAGAAGGGTAGAGTTCGGACAAGTGGGTGAGTTGGTGGTTCAGGCGAGTTAGCAGTTGGGTGAACGGGTAGAGTACACAACTCATGTGTTGGGCACACCACACAAGGTTGGGCGGTGCAACCCGAACTTGGGCGAGTCTACATGACCTGCGAGCTGGGCGACATAATAGTTGGGCATTATGAATGAAGAGCTGGGCGGTGGGTGAGGCACAGGCGCCACAGAGAGTTAACATGACTCGCGAACCAGGTGGAAGGTTGACACAACCCGCAAACCAGGTGAAACGATAGTGTCGGGTGGAGCATGCACGGTGACTCGGGTAGGCGGACACGGTGCGATGAGTTGTGAAGCACGGGTAGAGTGGGAAAGACCACATGGTAGGGAAAACTACCCCGAATGGTGAAATGGGTAAAGTTGCATGATAGTGGGGTTGAGCTGAACACCAGCTTGGGCAGAATTATAAAAATCGCAGTTTGGCATTTTTGGCCAAGGTATTTTGGAGTTGCCTTGGAAGGTTGACTTGTATATGAATCTGTAAAATTATACTGTTATATATTGTGGGCAAGCTCTTATCAGGGAGTTTCCTCTCCCTTAAAGATTAATTGTACTTGTGTACTTTTATATGTGAATGAAGCTAAAGATGAATGTTTCCACTGTGTAAAATGAATGATGAATGCTTAGTGAAGTGAAAATATTCTAAGTATTGAATGTTAGGCATAGTCCACACTTGAAAGTATTGGTGAAAATAAATTAGGTGGTGGTGCCACACCTACTTATGGCAGTTGAAAGACTACCACCAGCATAGGGGCATGACAAGAACACACTCTATGCCATAAACACAAAATTCTAACCCCGTGGAATGATGATCCTACCTTAGATACAAAGGACGTTGCACAAAATGTTCATATATGGGGGGGGGGGGGTTCTCTTTCAATGTGAGGTGTTGTAAATGCGACCAATAAATGTCTAAAGTGGATCATTTGTTTTCATTTTACAAAAAAAATAAATTTGGTTCTATTTGGAATCAACATGAAATTATAACTAACACTTGAATTGTTGGGTTGTGTTATATTCTTTCAACGACTAGCCCATGTAGTTAACCGGGGGGTTAGAAGGTGGGCGGAACCCCCCCTTCGTTGTGCCAATTACATAGCAGGGGGGGGTCACAAGGGGTTTTAGGGGTGTAGGTAACCGCACTCTATGGGGTCTAAGGCAGCGCCCCAGAAAATTTTGTTTTTGGACTCTATATTAGGTTGGGCGGACCTAACTATGGTTTTGTGCACGATTTTTCGCACATGGTTTTGGACAAGATGGTTTTTGGTCCATGTTTTTGGACGCGATGGTTTTCGGTTCTTGGTTTTGGACACGATGGTTTTCGGTCCATGGTATTGGATGCTTCGGCATGTATAAATATGTATTGTAACATTGAAAGGAACATAATGAAAAATCAAGCTAGTAGTCTCGGTTTTGGGATATAGGGGAAAATCTCTGTGTATATGTGTTTTATGTGTTATGCTCTCGCATTGTTTATTTTCTGTGTTTTAGAATTCGTATGCAGGTAATTTCTGTACAGGGTTAAAACCTACATTTGGTATCAGAGTTGTTTTGGCTTCAAGGGGATGCCTTTGTTGTTGAGAGGTTTCGCTCAGGCCTATGGTAAACCCTGTTTTGTGGGAGATCTGTGAGATCAATTGTAGTGGTAAAAGAAGATGGCAAGCAATGGAAAGATAGAGATCGAGAAATTTAATGGTCAGAGTTTTGAGTTGTTGAAACTCAAGATGGAGGATATGTTGGTGGATAAAGATCAGTGGATCACACTAGATCTGGTTACTAAACCAACGAGAGTGTTCGATGAAGATGTTGGGTTATGTTATATTCTTTCCACAACTAGCCCATGTAGTTAATCGGGGGATTAGAGGGGGGGCGGAGCCCCCCGTTTGTTGTGCCGATTGCATAGTTGGGGGGTCACATGGGGTTTGAAGGTGTAGGTAACCCCACTCTATGGGGTCCGGGGTAGCGCCCTAGAAAATTTTGGTTTTGGAACCTATGTTAGGTTGGGCGAACCCACCTATGGTTTTGTGCATGATTTTAACATATGTTTTTGGACGCGATGGTTTTCAGTCCATGGTATTGGATGCTTCGGCATGTATAAATATGTATTGTAACATTGAAAGGAATATAATGAAAAATCAAGCTGGTAGTCCCGGTTTTGGGATCCAGGGGAAAATCTCTGTGTATATGTGTTTTATGTGTTATGCTCTCGCATTGTTTATTTTATGTGTTTTAGAATTCGTATGCAGGTAATTTTCTATACGGGGTTAAAACCTACATTTGGTATCAGAGCTATTTTGGCTTAAAGGGGATGCCTTTGTTGCTGAGGGGTTTTGCTCGGGCCTGTGGTAGATCTCGTTCAGTGGGAGATCTGCGAGATCGATTCTGGTGGCGAAAGAAGATGGCAAGCAGTGGAAAGATAGAGATCAAGAAATTTAATGGTCAGAGTTTTGAGTTGTGGAAACTCAAGATGAAGGATCTGTTGGTGGATAAAGATCAGTGGATGGCGGTAGATCTGAGTACTAAACCAACGGGAGTGTCCGATGAAGAATGGAAGAAGTTGGATTGGAAGGAAAAAGCACAATACGATTGTGTGTCTCAGATTCAATATTGTTGAATGTATCAGGGGAAGCTACGGTGAAGGCTTTGTGGGACAAGTTAGGGACTTTGTACCAATCTAAGTCTTTGGTGAATAAACTATTCCTGCGGAAAAAGTTGTATAACCTAAGGATGAAAGATGGAGACTCGGTGACAGAGCATCTAAACGCATTTAATACTATGGTAAGTCAGTTAACATCTGTTGATATTAAAATTTTAGTTTGTTGTGTTCTCTACCAGATTTGTGGGATAGTCTTGTTATTGCAATAGGTAACAATGCAACTGCCTTGCAGTTTGATGAAATAGTCTCATCCTTGCTGATGAAGGATATGAGACGGAAAAATATGGAGAGCTAGAATGGTGATGCCTTCTCTATACGAGGACGGTCCCAAAACAGAAACAAAAATAAGTCATCGAGTGGGAGATCTAAATCTCTAGGAAAACCTGTAAAGGTGGTGTGCTAGAAATGTGGAAAGGAAGGGCACTACAAAAGGGACTGTAAATCTAAAGTTCCTGATAAAGGAAAGGGATCTGATGATACTCCTTCAGTAGAGGCAAAAACCACCTCAGATGAAGGTGGGGATGTGTACTTGGCTTCTTCAAGTACACATGTAGATCATGAGGCATGGTTGATTGACTCAGGTGCATCCTTTCACTTCACTCCCCATAGAGAGTGGTTTTGCGAGTATGAGAAATACGATGGTGGTGATGTCTTCTTAGGGGATGATAAGAAGGCTAGAATTGTTGGTCACGGAAAAGTAAGTTTGAAGTTGCAAGGTGGAAGGGTTAGAACACTTCCGGGTGTTCTGCATATTCCTGCATTGACCAACGATCTTATTTTTGTAAGAAAGTTGGATGATGCAGGTGTAAAAACAGTGTTCGAAAAGGATACCTACAAGATGGTTCGGGGAGCACTGGTATTGATCCGGGGAGTTCGGATTGGAACTCTATACAAGCTACAAGGTAGCACAGTTGTTGATGGGTGCAATAGTTCTGTGGTTCCTAAAATTGGAGCAGAAAATCTAGTAGTCTCTGGAGAGAAGACCATGTTGTGGCATCAAAGGCTTGGACATATTGGAGAGAAGGGCCTTCGAATACTTCATGTTAAAAGTATGGTAGAAGGTATGAGTAATAGCTATTTGGATTTTGATTTCTGTGAAAATTGTGTATATCGGAAGCAGAATCGGGTGAGTTTCCCCTCTGGTGGTAAGAGGACGAAACATATATTAGAGCTTGTGCATAGTGACGTGTTTGGACCTGTGAAGGTTCCATCACTGAGTAAGTCTGTGTACTATGTATCATTTATAGATGACTTCTCAAGGAATACATGGATATATTTCCTTAAGAAGAAATATGAAGTCTTTGACAAGTTTAAAGAATTTAAGGCTCTAGTGGAAAACTAGACAGAGAAGAAGATAAAGGTGCTGAGGAAAGATAATGGTGGAGACTTTTGCAGTAAAGAATTTGAAGAATTCTGTAAGAAGTGTGGTATAACATGATAGAAGACTACTCCATATACACCTCAGCAAAATGGAGTTGTAGAAAGAATGAACAAGACGATGATGGAAAGGGCAAGAAGCATGCTCAGTGGTGCTATTTTAGGACAAGAATTCTGGGCAGAGGCGGTGTAGACAGCATGTTACCTGGTCAATAGATCACCTTCATCAACATTGGAGGATAAATCTCCACAAGAGGTATGGACTTGTAAGAAACCCTCTCTTTCACATCTGAGGGTATTTGGATGTGATGCATATGTACATGTTCCAAAGGAGAAACGAACCAAGTTGGATAGTAAATCTGAAAAGTGCATCTTTATTGGGTATAAGGATGGTTTAAAGGGTTATAAGCTTTGGAACCTAGTAATAAGGAAGGTTGTGTATAGCTAAGATGTGGTGTTCAGAGAGGTGAAAGATGTTATTAAACATGAAGTCCAATCAAAGGAACTTGAGAAGATAGAGTTTGAGCTAAAGGAGGAAGAATCAGACACTACAATTGAGGAGGAATCAGAAGATGAAGAGCCACAAACTCCGAGTGTGAGAAGATCAGCTCAAGAAAGAAGGCAACCACAAAGGTATAGTCCATCTGCTTTCTGTTCAAATTTTACTTTATCTATTACTGATGATGATCCCAAAACTGTGTAGGAAGCAGTAGATTTAGAGGATGGAAAAATCTGGAAAGAGGCCATGGTTGATGAAATGGCATCTTTGCACAAAAATGAGGCTTGGGATCTAGTGGAGTTGCTGGCTGAAAGAAAAACCATTGGCAGAAAATGGGTGTTCAAGAAGAAGACAAATGCAAAAGGAAAGGTGGAGAAATACAAAGCTCAGTTGGTAGAAAAAGGCTATTCCCAGGTGTCGGGAATAGATTTTGGTGATATTTTTTCTCCTGTTTCCAAGGTAACTTCTATTAGATTACTTTTATCTGTTGTTGCCGCTTTTGATTTTGAGGTAGAATAGATGGATGTGAAGACAACATTTCTTCACGGGGATTTGGAAGAGGAAATCTACATGAAGCAACCTGAAGGCTTTGCGGTGAAGGGTAAGAAAGAACTGGTATGCAATTTAAAGAAGTCTCTGTATGGGTTAAAACAGTCACCAAGGATGTGGTATCAGAAATTTGATTCATTTATACGGGGACTTGGCTTCACTAGAAGCAAAGCAGATCACTGTGTGTATTTTAAATTGATTGGTGATTGTGTTATTTATTTGGTCTTGTATGTGGATGATATGTTGCTGGTTGGAAATGACAAAGAAATTATCCAGGATTTGAAGACCAAATTGTCCTCCAATTTGACATGAAATATCTTGGTGCTGCAAACTATATTTTGGGCATGGAAATTAAAAGAGATTGGGTAAAGAGGAAGCTCTGGTTAAACCAGAGGAAGTATGTCGAGACAATATTGCAGAGATTTAATATGCAGGATAGTAAACCGGTGAAGGTTCCTTTTCCTATAGGTGTAAAGTTATCTACTGAACAGTGTCCCAAGACACAAGAAGAGGAAGAGGACATGTCCCATGTTCCATATGCAAGTGCAGTCGGTAGCCTGATGTATGAAATGGTCTGTACTAGACCAGAAATTGCACATGCAATGGAAGTATTGAGCAGGTTTATGTCAAAATCAGGAAAGGAGCATTGGACAACAGTGAAGCAGGTTTTCAGGTATTTGCGTGGAACTAGTGATTATGGTTTGTGCTACCAAGGAAGACCAGGATTGGACAAAGTGTTGGATATTCGTGGCTTTGTTGATGCATACTGGGCTGGAGATCTGGATTAGAGAAGATCTACAAGTGGGTATGTGTTTAACCTATTTGGAGGTGCAGTTAGTTGGATGAGTAAGAAACAATCTGTAGTGGCACTATCAACTACAGAGACAGAATACATGGCAGCCACTCATGCAAGCAAGGAAGCAGTTTAGCTGTAGAGATTGTGTTCAATTATGGGGTTAGTACAGGGAGCTATAAGGATAGACTGTGACAGCCAAAGTGTAATTTTCTTGGCAAAGAACCCTGCATATCATTCAAACACAAAGCACATCGATGTTCAGTATCACTTTGTGAGGGATATGATAGAAGACAAAAAGGTGTTGCTGGTAAAGGTGGACACTTTGAAGAATACTCTAGATGCATTGACAAAATCTGTGAGCTCTGAGAAGTTCTCTTGGTGTAGAGAAACAATGGGCGTTGCATGGCTGGATAAATGACTAAGCTCTCTTGTGGTCCCATGTGGAAAGAAAACAACAAGTGGGAGAATGTTGGGTTGTGTTATATTCTTTCCATGACTAGCCCATGTAGTTAACCAGGGGGTTAGAGGGGGGGTGGAACCCCCCCTTCGTTGCACCGATTGCATAGCAGGGGGGTCACATGGGGTTTGAGGGGTGTAGGTAATCCCACTCTATGGGGTCCAGGGCAGCGCCCTGCAAAATTTTGGTTTTGGAACCTATGTTAGGTTGGGCGGACCCACCTATGGTTTTGTGCATGATTTTCGCAGATGTTTTTGGATGCGATTGTTTTCGGTCCATGGTTTTGGACACGATGGTTTTTGGCCCATGGTATTGGATGCTTCGGCATGTATAAATATGTATTATAATATTGAAAGGAATATAATGAAAAATCAAGCTGGTAGTTCCGGTTTTGGGATCCAGGGGAAAATCTCTGTGTATATGTGTTTTATGTGTTATGCTCTCGCATTGTTTATTTTATGTGTTTTAGAATTCGTATGTAGGTAATTTTCTGTACGGGGTTAAAACCTATAGAAGAAAGGAAGAAGTTAGATTGGAAGGCAAAGACAACAACACAATTGTATGTCTTAGATTCAATATTGCTGAATGTATCAGGGGAAGTTACAACTAAGGCTTTGTGGGACAAGTTGGGGACTTTGTACCAATCTAAGTCTCTGGTGAATAAACTGTTCCTATGGAAAAGCTGTATAACATGAGGATGAAAGATGGAGACTCGATGACAGAGAATTTGAACGCATTTAATACTGTGGTAAGTCAATTATTATCTATTGATATTAAAATTTCAGATATAGATAATTGCATTAGTTTGTTGTGTTCTCTACCATATTCATGGGATAGTTTGGTTATTGCAATAGGTAGCAATGCAACCACCTTGCAGTTTGATGAAATAGTCTCATCCTTGCTGATGGAGGAGGTGAGACGTAAAAATATGGAGAGCCAGAATGGTGATGCCTTGTCTGTACGAGGACGGTCCTAAAATAGAAACAAAAATAAGTTATCGAGTGGGAGATCTAAATCTAGAGGGAGATCCAAATCTCCAGAAAACCTTTAAAGGTGGTTTGTTGAAAATGTGGAAAGGAAAGGCACTACAAAAGGGACTGTAAATCAATAGCTCCTGACAAAGGAAAGGATCTGATGATGCTCCTTCTACAGAGGCCAAAACCACCTCAGATGAAGGTGGCGATGTGTACTTGCCTTCTTCAAGTACACATGTAGATCATGAGGCATGGTTGATTGACTCAGGTGCATCCTTTCACTTCACTCCCCATAAAGAGTGGTTATGTGAGTATGAGAAATATGATGGTGGTGATGTCTCCTTGAGGGATGACAGGAATGCTAGAATTGTTGGTCGTGGAAAAGTAAAGTTGAAGTTGCAAGGTGGAAGGGTTAGAACACTTCTGGGTGTTCTGCATATTCCTGCATTGGCCAGAAATATGATTTCCATAAGCAAGCTGGATGATTAGGTGTAAAAATAGTGTTCGAGAAGGATACCTGCAAAATGATTCGGGGAGCACTGGTATTGATCCGGGGAGTTTGGAATGGAACTATCTATAAGCTGCAAGGTAGCACTGTTATTGGTGGGTGCAACAGTTTTGTGGTTCCTGAAAGTGGAGTAGAAAATATAGTCGTTTCTAGAGAGAAGACCATGTTATGGCATCAAAGGCTTGGACATATTGGAGAGAAGGGCCTTCGAATACTTCATGGTAAAGGTATGGTAGAAGGTATGATTAATAGCTCTCTGGATTTTAATTTCTGTGAAAATTGTGTATATGGGAAGCAGAATCGGGTGATTTTCCCCTCTGGTGGTAAAAGGGAAAAACATATATTAGAGTTTGTGCACAGTGATGTGTTTGGACCTGTAAAGGTCTCATCACTGGGTAAGTCTATGTACTATGTAACATTTATAGATGACTTCTCAAGGAATACATGGATATATTTCCTTAAGAAGAAATTTGAATTCTTTGACAGGTTTAAAGAATTTAAGGCTCTGGTGGAAAACTAGACAGAGAAGAAGATAAAGGTGTTGAGGATAGATAACAGTGGAGAGTTTTGCAGTAAGGATTTTGAAGAATTCTGTAAGAAGTGTGGTATATCATGACAGAAGACTACTCCATATACACCTAAGCAAAATGGAGTTGCAGAAAGAATGAACAAGACGTTGATGGAAAGGGCAAGAAGCATGCTCAGTGGTGCCGAGTTAGGACAAGAATTCTGGGTAGAGGCGGTGGAGACTACATGTTACCTAGTCAATAGATCACCTTCATCAGTGTTGGAGGATAAGACTCCACAAGAGGTATGGACTAGTAAGAAACCTTCTCTTTCACATTTGACGGTATTTGGATGTGATGCATATGTACATGTTCCAAAGGAGAAAAGAACCAAGTTGGATAGTAAATCTACAAAGTGCATCTTTATTGGGTATAAGGATGGTTTAAAGGGTTATAAGCTTTGGAACCTAGTAACAAGGGATGTTGTGTACAGTCGAGATGTGGTGTTTAGAGAGGTGAAAGATGTTATTAAACATGAAGTCCAACCAAAGGAACCTGAGAAGATAGAGTTTGAGCTAAAGGAGGAAGAATCAGAATCTATAGTAGAGGAGGAATCAGAAGATGAAGAGCCACAAATTCCGGGTGTGAGAAGATCGGTTCAAGAAAGAAGGCAGCCAGAAAGGTATATTCCATCTGCTTTCTATTCAAATTTTCATTTATCTATTACTGATGATGATCCTAGAAATGTGAAGGAAGCAGTAGATTCAGAGGATGGAAAACTCTGGAAAGAGGCCATGGTTGATGAAATGGCATCTTTGCACAAAAGTGAGGCTTGGGATCTGGTGGAGCTGCCGGCTGGAAGGAAACCCATTGGCAGCAAATGGGTGTTCAAGAAGAAGACAAATGCAGAAGGAAAAGTGGAGAAATACAAAGCATTTGGTAGCAAAAGGTTATTCCCAGGTGCCAGGAATTGATTTTGGTGATATTTTTTCTCCTGTTTCCAAGGTAACTTCTATTAGATTACTTTTATCTGTTGCTGCTGCTTTTGATTTTGAGGTAGAACAGATGGATGTGAAGACAACATTTCTTCACAGGGATTTGGAAGAGGAGATCTACATGAAGCAACCTGAAGGTTTTGCAGTGAAGGGTAAGAAAGATCTGGTATGCAAGTTAAAGAAGTCTCTGTATGGGTTAAAATAGTCACCAAGGATGTGGTATCAGAAATTTGATACATTTATTCGAGGACTTGGCTTCACTAGAAGCAAAGCAGATCACTGTGTGTATTTTAAATTAATTGGTGACCGTGCTATTTTTATGGTCTTGTATGTGGATGATATGTTGCTGGTTGGAAATGGAAAAGAAATTATCCAGGATTTGAAGACCCATTTGTCCTCCAAATTTGACATGAAAGATATTGGTGCTGCAAACTATATTTTGGGCATGGAAATTAAAAGAGATCGGACAAAGAGGAAGCTCTAGTTAAACAAGAGGAACTATGTTGAGACAATATTGCAGAGGTTTAATATGCAGGATAGTAAACCGGTGAAGGTTCCTATTCCCATAGGTGTAAAGTTATCTGCTGAACAATGTCCCAAGACACAAGAAGATGAAGAGGAAATGTCCCGTGTTCCATATGCAAGTGTAGTCGGTAGCCTGATGTATGTGATGGTCTATACTAGACTAGACATTGCACATGCAATGGGAGTATTGAGCAGGTTTATGTCAAAAGCAGGGAAGGAGCACTAGACAACAGTGAAGTGGGTTTTCAAGTATTTCCGTGGCACTATTCATTATGGTTTGTGCTACCAAGGAAGACCAGGATTGGACAGAGTGTTGCATATTCATGGCTTTGTTGATGCAAACTGGGCTGGAGATTTGGATCTAAGAAGATCTACAAGTGGGTATGTGTTTAACCTATTTGGAGGTGCAGTCAGTTGGATGAGTAAGAAACAATCTGTAGTGGCACTATCAACTACAGAGGCAGAATAAATGGCAGCCACTCATGCAAGCAAGGAAGCAGTTTGTTTGCATAGATTGTGTTCAAGTATGGGGTTAGTACAGGGAGCTATAAGGATAGACTGTGACAGCCAACGTGAAATTTTCTTAGCAAAGAACCATGCACATCAATCAAAGACAAAGCACATTGATGTTCAGTATCACTTTGTGAGGGATATGATAGAAGACAAAAGTGTATTGTTGGTAAAGGTGGAAACTTTGAAGAATACTGCAGATGCATTGAAAAAATCTGTGAGCTCTGAGAAGTTCTCTTGGTGTAGAGAAACAATGGGCATTATAGGGTTGGATAAATGACTAAGCTCTCTTGTGGCCCCCTGTGGAAAGAAAACAACAAGTGGGAGAATGTTGGGTTGTTTTATATTCTTTCCATGACTAGCCCACGTAGTTAACGGGGAGGTTAGAAGGGGGGCGGATCCCCCCCTTCGTTGCGCCGATTGCGTAGCGGGGGGGGGTCGTAGGGGGTTTGAGGGGTGCAAGTAACCCCACTCTATGGGGTCCGGGGCAGCGCCCTGTAAAATTTTGTTTTTGGACTCAATATTAGGTTGGGCGGACCTACCTATGGTTTTGTGCATGATTTTTCACACATGGTTTTGGACGCGATGTTTTTTGGTCCATGGGTTTTGACGCCGTGGTTTTCGGTCCATGGTATTGGATTCTTCGACATGTATAAATATGTATTGTAACATTGAAAGGAACATAATGAAAAATCAAGCTAGTAGTCCCAGTTTTGGGATCTAGGGGAAAATCTCTGTGTATATGTGTTTTATGTGTTATGCTCTCGCATTGTTTATTTTCCGTGTTTTAGAATTCGTATGCAGGTAATTTCTGTACAGGATTAAAACCTACATGAATTTTTATTGACGTTAAACCATGATTATCCCCATAAGTAGGTAGGATTTTAGGGCCTTTTTATCTTATGCTATAGAGTTTTCCCTCTTCTTCATACAACTTTGAAGTTTTATCTAAAATGGTTAATCAATTTAAATTTGAATATTTCCTTATATGATTCAAAAACTTTGAAAAAATAATTAATGGATTGAGAGAGAAAGTTGCTAGAAGATGAATGAAAAGCATAATTATTGTGATAGACTCAAGGTAGATGATGTAAAGGTAAGGTTATAATTGTATATTTGTTGGTTGTAGTTAACCATGAGTTTTTAATCGTAATACAACAAAGAAGATTAGGATTTTTTTTTATTGTTAATCGCTATGGAATAAATCTCTAAAGCATCTAGATAGATTATATGTAATTGTGGATTATTAATGTCTTTCTTTTAGGGAAATGTGAGTGTGTTCTAGGTCAAAGGATCTTAGCCCGAGTAGTTTGGTGAATAATTTGTTTCCCCATCTATGTGGGTCAAAATCTTCAGAGACATGTTGTAAATAACATGTTTGTGGCATTTACGAAATAGTTGTATATGGTGTAATAGTGGAAGCTGATATTTTGAAGTTATCGATTTTCTAGAAATTATCATTCCAATTAAAAAAAAGTGAGTGTGTTTAGGTTTGGTTGATATAGACCCAACCATGTCAAGTACTCTTTTGACCATATTAGAATATAACGTAGGACAAGATATATATATATATATATATATATATATATATATATATATATATATTTTCCTTTTGAATTATTTCTTAACCTTTTTATTATCATGAGATATTTTACTTGCTCCATTTCCTACCATGGTGGCAAATTATTTTCCCTTGCATTTATTGTATTTGTCACATAACACTTCTAATTTTTTTCCCGTGTTCAATCCAATATGCTGCATTGAACATGTTGTGCAAACTGCTAAGTTCCACTAAAAAATAACTGTCCATTTTGTTTAGGGGTTGGTAGGCTTACTGACAAACAAGGAAATGGAAAGGTTTGTGGCCACTTAAAGTAAGACATAATTTAATATAGTGGCATGAAATGAATTGAATAATTTTTTCTTCAAGCAACCCTTAGTGATTCATGGGTCTCTAGATTGGTGGCTTACAACATTTACTAACTACTTAATTTCTTATTTAAATTTCTTCTTAATAAAACTTAGCCTAGTCTCACATGCTTGCTTGAATGTTTGCATCTTCCATGATTTTCTATTCTTGAATAGTCTCTTCCTCCTTCTACATACCTTGAACATGATTCATTCTTCATTTGTTTTTGCAAATGATTTTAGCTTTGAAGTAGTTGAGCATTCAAATGGTTTTTCTTCTCCTATTCTTTCATCATCCTCATTATTAGATCTAAAACTCTGCACTTCCATCTTTAGGTTTCTTATAGTTTCTATCAACATTAACGACTCCATTATATTTCTACACAATTCGACTCTTTCTCTTTGCTATGAATAAAACATTCATAAAAAATTAAATAAATAAATAATATAAAAATAACAATAATAATAATTAATTAATTAATGACTTCATTAATTATGAAGGGGCAAAGGTTTGTAATCACCATTCAGTTTTTATTCAATATTACAACTACTTATTTATACTTACATACACAATCTACATAAGTACATTTTGTGTCTTCGCATTTCTACTTCTAACATGCTTGCTTGAATGTTTGCATCTTCCATGAATTTCTCTTCTTGAATGGTCTCTTCCTCCTTTCACATACAGTGAACATGATTCATTCTTCATTTGTTTCTTCAAATTATTTAAGCTTTGAAGTAGTAAAGAATTCAAATTCTTTTTCTTCTCTTGTGCTTTCATCATCCTGTTATTATTAGATCTACGACTCCACACTTCCATCTTCGGGTTCCTTATAGTTTCCATCAACATTAATGACTACATTATCTTTCTACACCAATTAGACTCTTTCTCTTCTACATTAATATTTATTTCTCTAACATCTTCTTCATGGATGTGAGGCTCTTTTCCAACATTCATGTTTCCTCTTCAACAATATTATTCAATTTAATTCTTATTTATTCTTGTAACTTTGACCTTGCAAAAAGTGTGCATACCAATAAAACTATTAGATGCATCTTAATTCAAGCTATGTGGAATTTTCTCTCAAATGCTAGTAATTATATATTTTATTAGTTTTAAAATCAAATCAATGTTTCTACCCTCTTTCTTATGAAGTTATAAAGATTTTTAAAGCACTTCTCCAAAATTTGTGCCATCAAAATTATTCCTCTCTAAACTGGCTTTGTAATGACTACACCTATAATACCCAATTTAGACTTCTAAGTTAGAAGTATGTGTTGAAGACTGTAACTAGGTTCGGTATTCATAATTGTATTTGAGTCATATTGAAACATATTTATCAAAAGAAAGAAAAGAAATTGTTATTATTATGACTTATTAAAGCATTAGTTCCATGCTTGGGTCATCTTGTTTTAGGTCAAAGTCCCCATTGAGGAATTTTAGGTTTTGTCTTGAGTCATTAGAGTCATTGTCCATTTGATGGGACCCTTCTTGGGATTTTGAATAATGTAAAATGAATTATTATTGAGTAAAATAAGTCATTTGTCACCTCCACACAAAGTCGGCCTACACGAGGGTAATTTGAACTCCAAAAAAGGGAATATATACAGTGCAGTTTGATTCATTTAGAAGACACACTCACAAGTTCAATATGAAAGGAGGGGAAAAAAGGGTGTAAAATTCCAAGAGAAGAAGGGGAATTGATGGAGAAGTATAAAAGTCAAAATTCTTGGGTTGTCTCTCTCACACGTGTGAATTTACTGGGCTATTTAATGGAAGGTCGAAGTTTTGCTGCTGCTACTAGGTCAAAGTTTCCAGGTTGAAGTTTTGTTGCTGCTACTAGGTCGAATTTTATGGGTTGACGTTCTATTGTTGCTACTAGGTCGAATTTTTTGGGTCGAAGTTCTATTTCTTCTACTAAGTCAAAGTTTCTACTGGGCTGAAGCTCTATTTTTGCATCAAGGTTGAAGTTGTTGCTGGAATATTATCATCTGACTTGGTGATTGGAGGAAGTCTATGTCTAGGTCAAGGAGTCTTGGATCATCTCATGAAACTAATAAAGGAAGAGTTGTTGACTGAGTTTTTCCTTAGATAGGTGTTTTTCCTTAACTTTCTGCCTACATACAGTGTCTTTGATCTTCGTGTTATGCTTTCGGTAATTGCTTGATGAACTAAGTTAAAATAAGAACATAGGAAAGTTAATAAGAACATAAGAATATCACAAGTAATTATCAACATCAAGAAAATATGTCTTCCTTTCTGGTTTTCCAACATGATATCAGAGCTAAGGTGAATAATAAGGAAAAAGGCATCTTGAAGATCTATTGAAAGGAGAATAAGGCATTTTAAGAAGTTTGAACAAGGGTCATCAAGGAAAACGATCATATAAGATGTCAAGCCTAATATCTTCAAGAACAATGTCTAGCTCAATGATTGTGATTGTGTTTTTACTGTTAACAGGGTGTAAGTGCAATTATGTTGAAACTTATAAGAGCTCCTTCATATACAATATTCTTATAGGCCCAATACAAACAAATCGATGATCTCAAAAGTCTAATAAATAGATAGTTGGTTGATGGTATATTATAAAAGAACATATATCACATGTATACATTTATGTAGTGTAATGTTCCATTTTCTAGATATGGTCAAATAGATTGAATCTACCCATGGTATTAACTGTGGTATTTACCCATGGTATCTGCCCATTGTATTCCCCTTCATTTTGTTGAAATGTGGCAACAAGAATATTCCAATTTTAATTTGTCCTTGAATTAAAATTGAGAATTAAAATTCGAATTTAGTCTCACGGGCTCCTTGGAAATAATTAATTAATTCATTATGGATTAATTAGTTGGAGAAATTCAAGCTAGAAGTGCTTGTGAAGTCATGCAACGGTTATCCCTTTGATTGAGGAGATTATCCCTTAATTAAGGAGATAAGGATGAGTTGTATTTGAGTTGTAACTAGTTAGCTCAGTTAACTGAGTTAAGTCTAGTTAAATTAGTTCCAAACTGTTGGAGGAACTAATTGTGAGTTCAGTCAGTTAATGCATGCATGCATGAAACTAGTGTACTCCAGATAACTGAATATTCTCTCATAAATAACTCATGCATGTCAGTTCAGACAAAGAACTAGTTGAGATTAAAGGTAGGGACAATGTACTATCAATTGCAAGAATTTTCTTATAAGAAAATCTCTTGCATGCAGAAGGAATTCATTCCTTGAGATTTTCACATTTTTACAGTGTGTTGGAGTAGTGTATGAGATCAGTGTCACACAAGGTTACAGGAGGAACACCCAGGGAAAACTGCGCAAGGAAATAGGAGGCTTGAAGGGCAGAGGAAAGGCATATGAGTTGTCTATTCTGTCTATGAGCAGCAGTGAGGGATTGTACTGAGAGCTGGATAGTTGTGAGAGCTAAAGCTGTGTGTAATCTTGAGATATTTCCACTTGTATGATAATACAAATAGCGGGGTTTTTAGCTAAGGCTTTCCCTAGAGTATTCTTCTGTGTTTCATGTGTATTGATTCTTATTCTCTGTTATATGTGTTCTGTTTGATCTTGCTCAAATCGATTAAGCTTCTGCAAGTTTGATTTTAGAAGTAGATTAAGTATTTTGCTTTAGTATATTGCATTATTAGGTAATCTACAGTGAGAATTTCTACATGTTATTTGAGGGAAAATAATAAAATAGGGTCTATAGAGAGTCCATCAAGCCTATAAAAGGGGATAGAATCTAAGAATTTGGATCATTCGGGTTTATCTATCTTGTTATGTTTTTTTTCTTGAGAACTTGGCGTGGCTAGTTCTAGTTTGATCTCAGGGATGAAAACCTCGTGGGTGTTATTTTGTCTAGTGGATCCATCTAGGTCCACAATTGTGCTTCAGTGCATTTGTCTTCTCTTCCATAAGAAGCTATGCGTGCCATTGCAGGGGCTTAGAATTTATTGTATGGCATGTTCTATTTATTCAGTTATTAATATAAATAAAGGCCACATTTTCGAATCTGTTTTGTGTTTGGTGATTTTACTGCAAAAATTTTAGAACATCTAGAGTGTACCAGATCTGTTAGAAATTGTGGTGTTTGGGATATTACAGTGGTATTAGAGCTGTGAATCTTTCCAGCCTGAGGGTTTTATGCAGGGAAATTCGATGGGATTTGTTCTCGCCCTAACCGAAATTTCCATCTTTGGTGGTATTTAATATCACCCTAGTTGGTTTATTTTGGAAATTTTCCTACTCTCGATTCAACAAACGCATCTACATCTATATTGAAGCAGAGGGTTTATATATATATATATATATATATATATATATATGAGGGTTTCATGCATCTATTGTTTTCAGGATTGAGGGTATTGGATTTTTGTATTTTCTTTGCAGTTTGTCTGGAGCCGTACCATTTGACTAAGGGATCTGTGCATTGATTTGCGCCAACTGAAAGTCCCTGCCATAGTGTAGAAGGGTTTATCGCATCCACTAAGGGGATTCATGGACACAGAAGGGAGAATGCCAAGTATATCTGCATACCTCGTTGAGGATCCATGGTATTGTCGATTCCAACTGTAGCACAATGCAGAGCCAAGATCAAGGAAAGCTCTTGGACAGAACAAATATCTCCAAAGAAAAGAAAGCAGACTAAACATTTTGTAGGGTGCATTGATTGCTAATAAAGGGGAGGAGGGAAGTCCGCATGAACATGAGCAGCAAGCCAAAAGTATTGTGAAGGTCGAAATCCCCACATTGTTGATCTGAAGGACAATTTTTTCTGTAGCAATCGAGACCATTAGGGGGATATTTTCGTGCGCCAGGATAGGCAGCCGTATCTCTCCATTGAGCCAAGGTGTGAGTATGGTTTGTCGATTAACTACTTGTACGGCTTGAATGTCAGCCATCGTGGAGAAATTTGAGGGTTTCATAAGCTCTGGTTCTGATGGTGAATGGGACTATCTGCATCAATGCCGAAGGGAGTAAAGGTTTCCCTTTTAGGGACATGTAGGCATGAATTCCATGTGTTATCACAAAATCTGACCTTGATAGGTTGCTGATCAAGTAGACTCTGACTAACTCTTTCAAACCAATCTTTTGGTTGAGGCTTAGCCTCCTCAACCTGAGAGGGCTCTCTCACTAGGTTTAGGGTTTTTTATTAATGATTAGATGGCTAACTCTAGGAACAAAATGAACAAAAGTATAACTGGTTGACTGGTTGAAACTATGATTAGCAAATATCTATTGGGCTATGGAGTCAAAATAGTCTTCAACAAAACAACATGATCAGCAAAACATGGAAGTCAAGGCACCTAGAGTTTAGGTTTATGAATAAAATAGTAACACGGTGAATCAACACAATTTACAAGCATGTGAAGGAAGTTAGAGCATTTTCCAATGAATTCTAAGTATCACAAGCCTATACCACTGCAAATAAGTAATTGAACAAAGCCATAAGAACATCAAACACATAAACCCTTTGTGAATCTTGAGTAGTCAAACTAATCTCTGTATTAAGTATGAAAACCACAATTTCTTACAATAACACAATCTTTCCTCTACTAATGAACTTTCCAACCCCCTTGAGGAATTCGATTCTCAAGCTTTGCATAGAGTTTTCTTACCTTGGATACTGTGATCCATCTTTAGAGGAATTCGAATTCCTAACTTAGACACCTATCTAATCATAAAACAAACTACTTAATTACAACTTGACAACTAGCTGTCTTTTAAGAGTCCTAATACAAATAGGAGTGAAACTCCTAAGACATGCTTTTAACAACCTTATCTATGACTTCAATACATTCTTTAATCTTTTTTCCACCCATGTCTTTGAGCTGGATGATGTCCTTAGTGCTGTTACAAAACCTGCTGAGTCATGACCTAACTATCCTGATTACTAGGAGACAGAGTTCCTCCTTTTAAGGCCCTTAATCCTTAATGCCTATCTTCAAATAGTTTTGTTGGTGTACATGTGGCATGAATTAATAATCCATAAAAACTTCATTTTTCCACCTGTACAAGAAAGGGAATCTCGAATAAATGAACAAGAGAATAAAACATGATTGTGTTACGTAAATAACCTGTTTTTGTAGCACAACTTTTATATTACTTATGGAATACTTCTTTGGACCATTCTGCATAACTGCCATCTAAAACTTCATCAATGATCCTCATATGTCTACCAGCAATCATCAAACTTGGAATTTATCAGACCTTATCTTTGAAATACATCCATAAAGTGCTAAATGGTCACCTTCAACAGTTTTGTAGCGCGCTACGAAATTGTTGTGTATGCTTTTTTTCAACACGGCCTTCAAAAATCTGTAGTTTGGGAATTTTTTCAAAATTTCATAAAGAATGATATGATCACCAAGAATCAAAACAACTTTCCCTTATGATATTTTCTTCTTCACAGATGTTCTTCTCTTTTATGCCAAAACTGTCCTATAAATTTATCATTTTCTGCACTGTTTTTATCTGAAACATAAGTGTTGAGACAGAGCTTATATCTTTTGATCCCTGATATCTGTTACAAAAATGGAGGAGGTTTTTGTAGATAAGAATGTTTATAAGAAAAACCTCTCTCAGGTTTTTGAAAATCAGCTTCAGTTGTCCGGAATCTACATTATAAAATCATGTATAAAACAGGAAAATTCAGAATCCTGGAAATAGGTCTCAAAGGAAACTTCGAATCTCCAAATTGGTAGCACCTGAGAGAAATTTGAAAGAGGTTTTTGTTCTTCGTTATGTTCCTATAAAAAAATTCCTTCAGATTTTTGAAACTCATCTTCATTTTCCTGAAAATTCCTTTTGAAACCAACATCTCAAAACAGTCCAAGAAATACACAAATCCCCTTGCAGCTCCTGGTAGAAATACATGAAACCTGTCTGGATGAAATATTGTGTGAAGCTGAGGTCATCTATGATAGCCTTATTTTTATCCTTTCATATTGATGGAAATTTCCCTTTATAACCCAAACTGCCCTCTTAAAAATATGACAGTTGTAAAGAACGTTTTGGACAGCAAGTTGTTTGTCACAAAGTTAACTTTTCAAAGGTGACAGCTGACTGATACATGCAAAGTTTGAAAAGTAAATGACAGAGAGGAGATTGGGTAACTTGTTTAAGGAATGATATTCGAATGTGGAGAGAAAGGTGACAAAATGAGGGAGTGGAAAGCAACAGCCACTTCATCAACCAATAAAAATAACTCTGTTTTTCCTGAAAAAGAAGGCTGCACTCCTGAGCTCCTATCTCTTGATCCTTGATAGTTGTTACAAAAATGGAGGAGGTTTTTGTAGATAAGAATGTTTATAAGGAAAACCTCTTTCAGTTTTCAAAAATGAGTTTAAAATTGCTCAGGAACCCCCTTGGAAGTTGACTACTAAAAATAGAAAAACAGGGTTTTTGCCTCATAGTGCGCTACGAAATTAGCTTGTTTTCGTAGCGCACTACGAAACTGTGGATTCTTGTGTATGCTCTTTTTTCAACATAGCTCTCAAATGGTTAAAGATATGGGTTCTAAACAACATGTGAGACTTCTAGGACATGGAAAAAAGCTGATTTAACTTTATTTGGATATGAAAATGAGACTCTTAATCTATCACCTACCCATTATCAAGACTAAAATGACCTTTAGACCTCCTTTAAATCACGGCCAAAAGCAGAGTTGACACAATGATGTTTTTTGAAAATTTTTGGGTGATAACACCATGCAGTGCGTTAAAGCCCATTTCCGAGATTTGCGCAAAGAGCCAAGAGTGATCTTGCACAAAGGAATCTGGGCGTAGTTAAAGCCCATTTCTGAGATCTGCACAACAATATGCTGAAAGTGATCGTGCATGAAGGAATTTGGTCTCTTGCTGATACAGTGGTTCATAAAGGGGCCGATAGGAATTAAACTACTACAACATCGCAGGGTTCTAGCATTCAAAAAGGGTTAGGTTGCAGATCTTCAGATCTAGTTTTAAATTATCCTCAACATGTCAACTTATTCCATGACTGGCCGAATTTCACTGAGGAGGCAGATCTAGTTTATCCTTACAGATCGAGTCCTTCACTATTAGGCCAAGTTGTGGCATCTCGTCCATAGGATCGAAGTATAAGGATCAAAATCCATTCCAATATTGAGGTTGTATTCAATCATCAGTGAAGATCAAAATTGTTAGCACTGTATGCATCTTGTTTCAGCTAGATAATTCTGTGCAGACCGCCAATTTAAATGTGTTTATGCAGGCGCAATGGCCAAGTTGGAGGTTCGGGTCAGCGTGGGATTTAAAAGAATTGCAGGTGAATCAATCAAAGCATTGTGGATTGAAGTTCGGGGCAGTGAAAACTATATAGAGTGTGTCCATACAAAACAAAGGTCACAAAAATTGCAGAGGATCATTCTTTACGCAGCCGTATAAGACTAGAATCAAGGGCCGAGAAGTCATTATGCTGCCAATCTCAGTTGACTCAGTGGATCACCATGGTTGATTCAATCCCATAACCATTCATCCAATCACATGAGCATTTTAATTTGGTATATGGTGATTAAGGAGACTTTAAAAATCAAATAAAGATTTTAGCTTATTATATGCCACTCCAAAGCTATGTATGGCTACATATGTTGTTTTCAATTATTGTGTGGAGAAAGAATAAATTGGAGTGGGAATAAAATAATGATGGGGTGTTAAAGAATCTCTCTCTCTCTCTCTCTCTCTCTCTCTCTCTCTCTCTCTCTCGTGTAAAATTTGAGTGGAAAAATCACTAGCTCTAGCTATTATCTTTCAAGTCCATGACTATAATATTCTTGGGCCTAATTTTTTGAAGGGAAATTTTTGGGAAGGCATGATGGAAAAGATGTCGATATGATCTCCCTAGGATGAATTAGTGTATTCTTGCATATTTTTTTACTTTTGTATGGGAGAATATGGGTCATCTTGAAGAGACCTTGGAAAATACCCAGAAACTACTTGATGCATTGGTGAGGATATATGGTCCTTTATGCAACAATACCTCCAGAGACCAAAATGATGGTCAAAATAGCAGACCATTCTCAAAAAAAGTCCAT
Organism: Pinus tabuliformis; assembly: GCA_031772625.1. Classification (NCBI taxonomy): domain Eukaryota; kingdom Viridiplantae; phylum Streptophyta; class Pinopsida; order Pinales; family Pinaceae; genus Pinus; species Pinus tabuliformis. The sequence goes on from CM062819.1 coordinate 1,710,687,679, forward strand.
GTAATTATGCAGAAGAAGCAACCAATATGGGAGGTGAAGGAAGGACAATGAAGAGGAGCTAAGCTCTTCGCACTTGGCTTTGAATTGCAACAAACAAAGTCAGTCATAGACCTCCATAAGTTGGAGGAATTAGACACATGCTTATCCAAGGTGGGGCAACCAGAATGGAAGAAATTCAGTTGGGCTCTGAAGCCACCTATGCTTGCATTGATACAACCTAAACTTTGGGAAAATCCTAGTGAAGAGGTCAGGCTCACAATTTCTTCTTGTCTCAGTAGGGTCATAGCTCTAACATTGCCACTACTGCCCTACAACAATGATATCATGACATATATATTACAGTTGATAGTAGAAGCCCTTCAAGGATTGAATAACATCAAGCTTCCTACCTTTCAGAAGCAGTGCAAAATTTTAAAACTCATGGCAGAATTTAGCTTTGGCACATTCATGCTGAATTTGGAATGTGATGAGTTGATCTTTCAGTTGCTCCAAAACTTTTACACCAGTATTACATCAACTCATTCAGACCATGTCAAAACAAGCATGCAAAAGATTGTGTCTCTATTCTTAGAAGGTGATGATGACATCTACAAGATACTAAGATCCAAATTGTTTATCATTTGGAGGTAGGAACCACATGGATCACGCATTGCCTATGATATAGTTAAGAAGTTTGTCAGGAAAAACATAAAATTGCTCAGAAGGGTGTTGACTAGGAAGGAGTTTAGAAGGATTGATGGAGGAAGCAAAAACAAAATCTATAGCAAGAATGAACTAAGGAGGAAAAGACTATGCTTTATTTGCAAGGAATCTTGGGCCCTTAGCCATTCATTTCTAGGTGATAAGGAGGCAACAAAGGAAAAATAGTTAGAGACTTCTTCAGATCATGGGGATTCATCCATAGTTGGGTTCACCAATTTTCAGAAGAGAGCCTATGAATGATCCAAGAAATCAAGTACAGATGGTGAGAAGCAACACCATGCTTTTCAAAGAAACTTGCACGACAAGTCAATGATAACCAGTGAGCTTGACAAAGTGCATGGAGAAAGGAATAAGGTAATTCCTCCTAATCTTGTAGTAGTTGAGTCTATAGATATCCAAGGGAACATCCATAAAGAGTATGGGCCATTAGGTGTAGATAACAGTCCACCTGTACATCCATGTTTGACAACTAGAGAGAGTGGAAAACTTATCCCCACATGTGGAGAAGGCCAGGAAGAATACATTCAAGGAAAATCAAATGAGGAGCTAATAGTAATAAACCGACATGATGAGCATGATCATGCAGGGAAGCATGACAAATATAGTATGCAGGATGAGCCTTTTCTAAAGGGTCAATCAAAGGTTCAAGATGAAGTTGTGGTCATGGGGCATCTGGTGCAGACAAATACAGAGACATTCAACAAGGCACTAAAATTTCCAGTAGAGGACTTTCGGGAAAGGATTATGCATTTCAAGGCAGATCTTATAATGTTGAAGCAGAGAGTCTAGATAGTCTGAGACACTGTCTTACAGGAGAATAGAAAAATTGATGAGCTCATAGGGGTATGTGCCGAATCAAAGACCAAGTTGTCTAGTGTTGAGGATCAACTCAAGTCCCTCACAAGGTTGCAAGAGGAGTACAGTTGGGAGTTCCAGAGAAGCCCTCTACAAGAGTACATAGATAATGCTTGCAACACTACCAACCCACCTTTATACATTGGGAAGAGCAGGGCAGAGTTCTCCAAATGCATCATGTTGGAAGACCGAGTGGAGCAGCATGAGTTGAGCATCGAGAAACATCAACATAGTAGATTCGCAGGTATTCATCCTTCCCAAGGCATGGATTGGCGAGAGATTATGAGTTGGTACTCTATTGATGGGTTGATTCCTAAGAGGATACTCACAGCCAAGGACATCTTGCAGCTTGGGCCCATTGGCACGAACAGTGGTGGAGGGCTGAGATGGTATCATAACCCACAGGTCCCAAGACTTAGGTGGCATTGGAATCTAGGAGAATCTATTTGGGGTAGGATCAACAGGAGGATTGTTTGGGATCCAAGTGAATCTATCAAGGGAAGGATTGACCAGAGGATTGTTTGGGATCTAGGTAATCTTTCAAGGGAAGGATTGACCAGAGGATTGTTTGGGATCCAAGTATTGGAGACATAGAATATCACACTGGGTTGTAGGGGATCTTGGTATTAATGTCCAGATGCTTCTCTTATGGATAACAATGGATTGCTTGAGGGCAAGCAATCCATAGGAGGATTTGTAATATTCTATTTTCTGGATATGGTCAATCAAACAGAATCTACCCATGGTATATGCCCACTGTATTTCCCTTCCTTTTTCGAGGAAAAATAATAAAATATGGTCTTTAGAGAGTCCATCAAGCCTATAAAAGAGGATAGAAGCTAAGCATTTGGATCATTCGGGTTTATCTATCTTGTTATATTTTCTTTTTCTTAAGAACTTGGTGTGGCGAGTTTTAGTTTGATCCCAGGGACGAAAACCCCGTGGGTATCCATCCAGGGTCCATGATTGTGCTTCAGTGCATTTGTCTCCTCTTTGATAAGCAATTATGCGTGCCATTGCAGGCGCTTGAAATTTATTGTATGGCATGTAGTATTTCTTTAGTTATTAATATAAATAAAGGCTTCATTTTTAGCTTTGTTTTGTGTTTTTACTGCAAAAAAAAAAATAGAACATCTAGAGTGTACCAGATCTGTTAGAAATTTTGGTGTTTAGGATATTACATACAAATACTTGGTTGATGGTATACATTTATGCAGATATTTGGTTGATGGTATGCAGATATTATACTTTCTCAAATTTCCCTCCCCTCCATTATGTGGTATGCAGATACTATACTTTCTCAAAAATGCCCCCCGTTATGTGACAGTACACAGACACTATACATTCTCAAAATGCCCTTTGAAAATATGAGATAGAGAGCCCAATTTTGCAAGCTACTAGAAATAATCATGCCCATATTAATCCTGATGTTTTCGTCGCAAAAGAGATCATCAGTTGAATGCATTTTCTATCAGAGGTGCTTGGTGTTCTTCTGTTGGCTATCTAGTGATTTCATGATGTTGGAGCGCCTTTGATGTCTCTTGAGATAGATGTTGAGGAAGAGCAAGAGGAGCATGGCGTTGGATAGGGCATCAAAAATCCACACACACATTCCATTGCAGCCTTCCCTGGTGGTGAACTGTAGAGCAAGAAGAGCAATGTAGGTGAGAAACGTGAATGCCAAGTGGGCGTGAAACACAAAGAGTGTTTCGTCGACCCGTTAGCTTACTCCATAACTAACCCTTCAACTGAAATTGTCACTCATACATTTAATAAAAATAATTAAATGAGACACAAAACTATGGTACACATGGAAGAAGGAATACCATAGTTAATAAATGAACAGGCACAATGCTAACATATTGCCTCTGGGCCGGTAGCCTTGGTGGGGATGGTGGTATTAAGTATGCAACAAAATTTGATACGAGCATGTTTAACTCTAAAATTAACATTATAAACAGTTTATTTTTATTCTTTTTTCGTACGATGAAACTATTGGCCCAACACAATCACTAAATGTCACTAAATTTCACTAACACTGACATAATAACAATACACTATTCTATGAGATAATAGACATAAAAGAAACAAATTGTGTTCAATCAACACACGATAAAAATATCAACACATTATTCTATAAGATAATAGATATGCAATTTAATGATCAACCAATATTATTAAATAATATTATTATTGATTTTTCATGGCGAAAGTAAAGCCATTATGTGTGTGATGAGGATTAATTAGTAAATAATGTTAAGTCACATTGCATAAAAAAATTGACTTTTTCTAAAATTTTCATAATATTATACACAAGTTAAAAGTTGATAGTTATTTTTGAAGTGGTTACGTTTTTTTCCTTTTAATTAAATTGATTAATTAAAAAAAAGATTTACGGTTTTTTTGGGCATGTAGTATTAATAAATCATGGTATTGTAACAAAGACTATTTAAGAATAAAAAAACTTCCATAGTTAAGAATTTTATTCCATATTTTTATAAATGTATATATATAGTAAAGTGAGACATATTATAAAGTAAGTGATTTTATATTTATTACGGATTGATGCCTATTAATGTTTAGCAATCAATTTTTTAGGAAATAAAAAACTAACTGGTTTTTAATTGAGATAAAAAACAATATTACATAGTTTGATGTAGCTATTGCAGCTAATAGTCTAATATATGGATAGTAAACATAGAAAAATTGCATATTAAGAAGCATCCAAAGTTTGTAAGAGACCTACTACATGAAATATATGAGACCATCAACTATATAAAAAGTGAAAACGATCGACATATCAGGATTTTGCCAGTGATGAGAAGATATCCCTTGAAGAAAACTTTGAAATGAATTTCTCCCAACTGATGTTGATGTCCCTACTTTGAAAGTGCATCAACCACTGAATTTTTACCCCTACAAATATAAGAAAAACGGATCTCTTTAAAACAGATCTTCAGATCCTTTATCCCACACATCCAATTATATAGTAGGGGAGGTGCAAAGTCTGAGTATTCATTGATCTAGTCTCACCAAAAACAAGTGTCAAGATAGAGCCATATAGCACAAAATAATAGCCCCCACAGTGTAATAATTTTTGCTATGTTTTTATGCCCCAACTGCAATTCCAACAGAGATGAATATAAGAATCTTTTGAAAAAACAAATTGAGCACCACATCCACTTTCCTGTAATTTTGTTACACCATAGAAGAAACTTGCAAGGGATTTAGATTTTCTACTATGTTATTTTCTAGGCATTGGACAATATTCATAGAAATAAGCACACTTTTTTTTTTTTTTTTTTCAATAAGAAAAAAGCAAAATGTATTTCCAAATATGTCCAGTTACATATAGTGTCATTGCTGATATCAATAACATAACCCTCCTGTTTAGTCAATTTAGTGTTATCTAAATTGCTAGTATTAATTGTCAACCCGGGGCTCGTAAGCTGATGAAGTGAAGGTGTACTATATGTACTTAAGCAACCTCTTAGAGTTTTTTTTTTTTTTTTATCGTTGGGGGTGTTGTTTGTGGTTAATTTATCTTCCTAAGATGGAGTGGTGATTTATAAACAGATGAGTGATAGTGTGTGTGGAGTGAATCCTAAATGAGTGAGAGTGTGTGATTAGTGATCTCTAACTACTTGCTTGAAAGGAAATGCTTGAAAGAAATAAATAACTTGAAATAACTTGAAAGCAAATAACCACTTCCAATGGCACTAGACACCATCCATGCTGCTGCAAAATAAAAGAAAAGAAAGTCACTTTTAAAACCAAAGATAATGATTATCTCTCCCTAACTCCCTGCTTCAAACACATAGTGCTGTGTAAAGCACGATTAGGAAGTAGCTCAAGTTGAATTAGAAAAGTGATTAAAAATAAGAAAAATCTACTTTAAAGACTAGTGATAACGTTTTGCTCTTTCTAACTCTCTACTTCTTCCATATGTACTATGCAAAGTATGATTAGAAAGTAGTGAAAGATTAGTCTAAAAAGCACTCAAAGCCAACTGCAAGTTAGTGGTATTCTGATCCTTAAAAGATAACAATTTATGATAAAAGATCATTCATGTGTTAGCAGAACTTTGAGAAATAAGACTAAAAATCAGCTACAAAAACAAAGGCAGCAACTTGAACCTGTCAACTTCAAATACCATTAGTTTGTAAAGCAAATACACAAACATAAAAACAAATCCCGGGCTAAAAAAAACCTGCAAGGAAATAATACTGATCAGCTTGAAAGAAAAGAAATCAAATCAATCAAACTATACATGTTTAAAGAAATGCTGAATGAGAAAATAAAGAAATGTTGAACATAAAATACTTTACAGAGGCTAACATGAACAGGGGCCCTCCATTCATTCAGCCACAAGAAGACTTAAGGAACTGAAAGCTTCAAAACAACACTGTTTCTATTGCTCCATTTGCAGAAATGTACAAAACAGAGTGCTAGAACAGCACTATAAAAACAGAGTTTACAAATGCTCTTAAAATTATCACAAGTTCAGAAAGTACAACAGCTAAAAATTAAAATAAGCGTACGCAGACGCAAGTATATATAGGCATATGAAGGATGGCCTAACACGTACAGCTAATAACTGAAAAACAACTAACTGTAATGCGTATTTAAGGTTCATTGACACATCATAAGGCTACGTGGATGAGCTGGAGGTTCTGTCGTCATGGGCAATGAATCCAGTGTTGGATCATGTCCCCTACCGTCTGCAAAACGTGGACAAGTCACCGTTTGAGCTGACGTGACCTAACAGCTTACAATCACCGTTAAGCTGCCTTTATTTGACCGTAACTTGACCAGTTTTGACCGGAGGTACAGATGACGTGGATGGTTGAACAAATGGCACAGGAACCTCGAGCACGTTGATACCTAAGTGCCCATGTGGCTCATTTGACAAACTGACACGTGGAACCTTGAGTTTAACAAAAAGGCTGCGGGATCATCAGATGGCTGCGAGATCGCTGAATGGCTGCGGGATTGCCAGACAGCTGCAGAATTCCTGCAAGTAAGTCAAAATCTAAACAAAACAGTGACCCATTAGCAAAACTCACTTGATCATGCTTAATGACACCCAATGTAATGATCTGGGTGGTTTTACAGTGAAAATGAGGCAAAAGTGAAGAAAAGATGAGGAAAAATTGAGGGAAATGGTAGACAAGTAGGTGTAAAGTAGAGGCTCTACATACCCCCACTACGAGGGTATTTCATGTCCTCATGCAATGAAAACACAGCTCAATCCACCTGTTGGGATGCCTCTGCTAAGACATCCAATCTCCTCTTCTTCCTCTGTGTGGAGACATTGACTTTTGGTCTCTTGAACATGCATCTGAATTTCAAATTGATTAAGGCTCTGTTTAGCCTTCTACATTTCTTCTTGAGTCTCCTGTTTTTCTTCTGCCACATGCCCATGTGAAGCATGGTGTTATCTTGGATTGCTTTGTCAATATCAGCTTGCTGCTTCATTTTTTCATTTTCCTGCTTAATGTGGCGATTTAGCACCTCAAGTTCATAGATCTCTTGTTTGAGTATGTCTATTTGCTGCTCATGAGGTATGATATTACTTGGGCCAGCAGTGCTCTGCTCCAATGTTTCAAAATAGTTGTACACCTCTTGCTGAGCTGGGTCAACAATTGGTGACTTCCTTGGACTGTGTTCATGTTCAATTTCAGTTTCAAACTCCGGCTGAAATGGACTGTCCTCTCTTGGAGGAGTAGCTGCATCACGTTGTGGACTATCCTCAAGGTCTGATTTTATAGCACCCTTCTCAGGTGTGCTTAGATCAATGAAAAGTGTCCTTGTGGCTCTCCCTTTATTCTGCAATCTGCTGCTCCTTCTTACATTGGCAACACTCTGTGTTTCTTTTTGTGCCTTTTTCCTTGGTTTCTGCACTTTTACTTTCTTGGAAAGGGCAGTTTTTTCATGGAGTTTGGCCAACCTTTGTGCTAAGGGCTGACTATCTTCCTCACTAGAATTCTCTGGAGTCTGATAAGTTTCTTGAATTATGGATTTTCCCTTGTCTTGCTTTTGTTTCTTCTTATTTTCTTTTCTCTTCTGGGCAGCTTCTTGGGCAAGTTCTGAGAGGTTTTGTGTGATAATCCCTTGAGCTATTGGATCACTGTCCTCAGCAGGTTCAGGCTCAATCTCATGTTCAAAATAATGTACTTCAGTTTCCTCTTCAATCTGTCCTTGGACAGTTCCCTCTAATATATCAGTTTCAGGGGTATTCTCTTTTCTTTTTCTTCTACTTTTTCTAGGCACAGAGGTTTCTCCAGCTTCTTCAAAATGATTTCTCAAAAGGAATTTCTCCCAGGTGTCTCGTTTTGCTTTTAATTGTTCCTCCACTAACATTTTAACAAGACTATGATGACAGAGATGTGCTTCAATGTTTCGTGGATTCCTTTGGGCCATGGAACACATTTTTCTAAGGCTTTGGAATAGAAAGTAGGGAATATTTACATCATGTTCTCCTTGAAATTGCAGCATAACTTTACCATGATAAACATATAAGACCCCAAATCTCCCTTCACAAGTGAAAAATTTTTGCACTAACAACAGTAAAATTTTCCATTCTTCCTTAACATAAGTGACAGGAATTCCTTTTGTGAAGACACTGGTATCCATACCTGGGTTTTTTAAAATCTGCTTCCATTGTTGATCTTGAACTGAACGGTTTTTAAACCACCTTTCTCAGGTTTGTGGGAGAGATGTAGCTTGTGCTATGCTGCCCTCACTGACTGCAAACGTTAAATCACCCACCTCCACTTGACTGTCTTTATCTCTGAATGACCTTGCAAAGGCCTTTGTAACCTCCTTGTGGTAGCCTTTAAATTTCTTGATGCACTGTAGCCAGTTGGCTTTCTGCAACGCCTCCTTAACTTGAGGATATGCTTCCAGGAATTTTGAACCTTCTGGTTCAGCCCTTAAAAGTTTCCCCATTGACTCTACGGCTCTGTTCTAAAACACGACTTCAATGGTGGCTTTTCACAGTAAATTCTCGGCTCTGTTCAGAATTTTGTGGAAAAGAGGTTGTATGGTTTCAGTAATAGCCTTAGACATAGTGAATTCACGGCTTGAACATAGTGAAATGGTGGATTAACAGCTTTAACACAGTGGATCGGTGGTTTAGCAGTCGTAATACGACCGTAACATACGTTCACTGGTTATACGTATTCACTGTTTCTCAGAATTAGCAGAGAGGAAAAAAACGGAGTATGGTTTATGGAGGCAACGTAGTGAGTGGAACGGAATGAAGGAAATGAGAGAATGGAACAGCGTGAAATGGAGTGTTATGAGCGTAGGAGGGTTTCGAAATAATGAATGGAAACGGCTAGATCCTTAGATTTCGGCTGTAGGTTTACACATGGCTGCGGGATGAGGACTTAGAGAGTCGTAGTACATTAGGCTACATCACTAGGGTACGAAAGCCTTAATGACAGAAGCAGCCGTAAGTGATTTTCAAAATCGTGGTAATCAAGGACTGATAGACTTGGGAGATACGTGGATATATGGACGCATGGTAGGTGTTAGCGCTTGAGATTTCACCTCAGGCTGAAAAGGTAAATCATCAAGGCTACATCAAACCATTTCACCTCGTAGCTAGCCCTACGAGGTATGAGAAGGCTCTCTCGGGTCAGATTTGATAGATCCTTCATTATGATTAGGCTGACCAATTAAGAATAAAGATTTTAGGCTAGTAAATTGATAAGGGGGGTTGATTTAATGACTTTTGGGGTTTTTTAATGGAATGACGGGGCTTTTCTGGGCTGCATGGGCAAAATCACAGCTTCAAACAGAGAAATATAATGACTACACAGGTTATCAACTAAGGCAAGGTAGGCATGCAATTTAACACCAAATCTGGTTTCAAATGGGATGGCAAGACTGGTGAGGAGCTAAGGAGGGCAAATAATACTTCGAATCCTCCTTAAACAGAAGAAAACATAGAATTGAACAAACTTATAGGAGGAGCATATAATACTATGAATTCCTACCTAATCACTTCATTTGCTCAAATAGATATGATCATGAGGTGAATGAAACAAAACAGTTTACAAGGGAAAAACTTATGCTAAATCAACATACCACATGAATCTCAGCAAACAGAGCTGTGAAATTCCATTCAATTCTCTGTCATAAAACTGTACAATAAAAAGCTCTCTGCTTCTCCAGTAGCTCCCAGCGCTCAGAAAAAACTCCCCTCTCTCCCTCTCTTTTACAAATGAATTTTTTAATACAATTAATACAACTGCTGCCCAAAACAGGGGTGCTGTTTTAACTAACATCACCAAATATGAAACAAAAACCAGCTGGGGGAAAACCAATCGACCCCAAGATGAGGGATTTGTTTTATTATTATTTAATAAATAAAACTAAAAAAAAACCAAAAACAATAACCACTAAGCGCTGCTGAAGATGGAATAACACATCCTTTTCACAAGTGCGTTCACAAGTGTCGATCTGAAGATATGGGCAATCTAATGGTGTGCAACTGCTTCCCAAATCTTGCCATCTTGCAATGCGTTGGCTATTTTACCGAAATTAGGGAAAGACTTTGCTAATCTGGAGTAAATCCACCGCATATATTGAATTGAATGCCGGAGTATTCAATTGCCAGAACACCGAATCTTTCATGATGGGCATATCGGTTGAGCGTGATACAATACTGATGAAACTAACATATGAATCTACGCCTACATTTGCGTTGTTTGTTGAATGAGAAACGGCAAAGACTGCTCTTCTAGATATCCCCAGCCCCTTTTGTCTCTGTCACTTGAATGTTTCTGTTCTTTCTTTTTAGATCTATATGTCTCCAGTAATTTGTAGTTTCCTCCGGACAAATGGAGCCAATAAAAGTTCCTCGATAAAGGTTTTGCTGATGTATCAAGAAGCATGAGGAGAAGAACATAAACCGGCTTTGCATTATGTGATTTTGGATACTGCGTTTCAAAAACTGGAAGTGTTATTTTTGTTGACACTGATATATTTTTGTTGATTTTGTTGAACAGGTCCTCCATATCTATCAACGTTGCCATCTATTTCGACTAGAAGAGGTTGCAGAACATCTGAACATGTTTCAATCGCAATAACAGGATCGGCTGGTACTGAGATGCCATACAAGTTAGAACAACCTGAGTTAAGGGCAAAGCCATTTTAAGGGAACAATCTTGTGATGTTGTTGCACCCAATGAGGCATCAAGTATTTCAAATAATGTCTGAGGACGATTTCCCATGAATTCCATGCGTCTAGATACAGCCACCTCCACAAGCTGTGACCAGCCAACTAACATATGCAACTGAGCTGCGTGTTCCTCAAGATTTTTATTGTATTTCCATCCCCATCTTAACAACTGCTGAACAATATTCTTTAATTCAACCAACCTTCTTTCATGGATAACAGCATCTGTTTGGGCTTCTATCCGCCTATATTCCTGCCAAAGCTTATCCCGAAAAGCAGCAAGATCAATCAACCGATAGCCTCTCTCTGAATAGTAATAAACTCCGCCCTTCTCTACTACTGCCGAATTTCCTAGTGTCTCGTCAACCAATAAATCATCCTTAAATTTTAGTACTGGTTGTGGAAAGTTGATGCTAGTTTCAGGAGGCCGAAATTGAATCACATCAAGAAGCTCCAGCACCTTCATCTTGTGAATATTGTTGGTTTTGTTTAAGGCTTGTTCAATTCCAGATGAAAAGAACTCATATTTTTCAGAGCGAAGTAGATCTACCATAGCGGCACCAGTTACACTATCCACACACAGTTCATAAAGAAGCTGAAACCCAAACTCATGAAGAACAACATTAATATCGGTCTTCGAAAGCGTCTCCAGAATATTGAGAATAACCCTTAAACAACTATAATGTCGTTTAGGTTGCAAAATACTCCTCTCCATAGGAACATCAACAGCAAATCTGAGTAGCAGATGGCTAACATTTGGTGCAGGTCGGCTTAGATTGTTAATAAAAAGCTGTAAAATTAAGAAGCCACTGTCCTCATTTGGATTTTCTGGTGCTTGGAAATCTTGGGCCCGTGCTTCTAGGCAAGATGCATAGTCTTCTATTAGGTTCCCTGCAGCATCTGCCTCCATAATAATTGATACAAGTTGAACCATACGGCCACACATGAATCTCTTCACTGTCATCCAACTGCAATGGAGCTGTAACACCATAAAGATAACCAAAATATATATCTGCATTTTGCAATACCTGCTCTCCACAAAATATATAAAAAGTAGTTAATACTGCTGGTGGCACTAATTCAGTTTTTAAATGGTCAAGACCATATTTGCATCCATGTAAAACATCATAATAGTCAGTTTTGATCCTCCTATTAATCATAGAGCAGTCCCTCTGTAGCGTGCCCGAGTCCTCCTGGCTCATAAGTTTGTGCCTCCGCTCAATGTTTGAGAGAAATGATCCACTAATAAGTTGAGATCCAATAAGTAAGAACAGAAACCCCGCTAATAATCTGTTGGTGTTTTGCTTTGACTTCACGTTCCTTTACAATTGGCACAGCAAAAGATGAAGGAATGAAAGCAAACGCCATGCAGATAATGGAAAACTACCATTACACCCTGATCCATATCTAAATTCACCAAGGCATGATGCCATTTTCATGAGACAAAAGCAACAGATCAGCTTCATGGCTCGTGATCACATAAACTAGCCAGAGTGATTCTTTGGCTGTAATGCCAACGTAACGTAAAGCCTACCTGAAGACACTAGCATCTACACTTTCATCTCTGACAATGAAAGATTATACAATGTTCTGATATTCAACTGTGGCTCTGTCTTGTTCCACTAAATAAAGATGCTCCTGACTAATTCAAGAATGCAATGAAGAAAAAGGGCTAGGATATAAAACTGCTCTCGATGGACATCCCTCCAAATATGTCAGGCAACTTTCTTCCTCTTGTAATAACGCCAATAACCACTTTTGACTGTCGGATAGCTTCTTGCTTCTTGAGTCATCTGCCGCTTTATTATACCCAGCTGAAATTTCTCACGGGGCAAACCTTTTTGCTAACTTGGATTTCATTTGTGAAAGGCCCATACATATCTGCAGTGTCAAAACACATGATGCCTCTGTTGAAAGCATGATGAACCAAAGAGATTCCATCGTCCCACAAACAGCTTTTTGCCTCTGATTGTTGATGATGCTTTGAAATTGTGTTTGTGCAGGGACCGGAGTTTGAAGTTTGCTGCTTTTTGAAGAGCTGGAGCATGAATTACATAATCTGAAAAGCAACATTTAAATGATTTCTTCTTCAAAACCCTGTTTTGAAGAAGAATCAATCTCTGAGATGAGACAGAGTCTAACATCGGCTCCATTTGGGATGGCAGCTACAGCTTCCTGGAGGTGCCAAGAACCGCAGAACTTTGGGAGAGCAGACAGTGCCTCCACCCATTGGGCAATGGAATCATCATCAACACAACTGAAACTGAACTCAAACTGATTTGATCTCAAGACTGAAATGACTGAAAAACAACTTAACAACCTTTAAGCAAACTAAAACAAGATGTTGCCCTTACGGCTGCTTATTTATGTACAACATCTACTCTAATCTGCTGTACAAATAATAGATCAGGTAATGCTAAAATGCCATATTAACCATTCAATTAAACCTGACAATGAAGCCGCTTGAGAATGCTGCCAGGAAGTCACAGATGCAGTTGCTGGCAGCCCTTCATGTACGTACTGAGCCTGGTCATGGAAAAGACAGCCTGATCTGTCAATCAAACTGAAAAATGTATCCATGTATGCCGCAATAGGATCACGGACGCCGGACTCTGTTGGCTGCCCCAACTCTGCAATGCATATTTCCAGCTGCACATTGTCAATGTATACCTCTATAGGCAAGTCTGTTATTGCTTGTTGTGAAGGAGGAAGGATTTCCAAGAACTTTTTAGGGTCTTGGCAATCATAAGACTGAATTTGCTCGTCGAGATACTGAATCTCATTTTCAACTCTTTCAACAACTAACTCACAAAATCTAGTTTTGCCTTCAAGATGAAGCTTCGGAGATTTCAAACATTGAAAGAAAATACTGAAAAATTCTTCATTAGTTTCAATATCCGCTAACAACTCTCTAACGCCATCTAGAGCTTCACAAAGTGCAGGGTCTGCCACATACCCTACCATTGCATGAACAGATCAACAGGCACTGGAATGTCTGATCGAATTGGAGTCGCCAGGTGAATGATTCAGCCTGCATAAGTATCTGACTGCTGTCCACCATCAACATCAGATCTGAACTTGATACATGTACTGGGGTAAAATGCAATCGAAGTGTTGTTTTCACAAGCTCACGGAGATTGACTGAAGCAGCGTTTATCTACTAACGCTGATGTAAAACAAGAGCGTTTTCGAAGGCTTCTGGCGTAACTTCAGGCTCCGTCTAAGACTTATGAAACAAACACATCAACCCACAAACAAGTTTGTTCTCCCCAGTATGGTCGCCAATATGTTAGCGCTTGAGATTTCACCTCAGGCTGAAAAGGTAAATCATCAAGGCTACATCAAACCATTTCACCTCGTAGCTAGCCCTACGAGGTATGAGAAGGCTCTCTCGGGTCAGATTTGATAGATCTTTCAATATGATTAGGCTGACCAATTAAGAATAAAGATTTTAGGCTAGTAAATTGATAAGGGGGGTTGATTTAATGACTTTTGGGGTTTTTTAATGGAATGACGGGGCTTTTCTGGGCTGCATGGGCAAAATCACAGCTTCAAACAGAGAAATATAATGACTACACAGGTTATCAACTGAGGCAAGGTAGGCATGCAATTTAACACCAAATCTGGTTTCAAATGGGATGGCAAGACTGGTGAGGAGCTAAGGAGGGCAAATAATACTTCGAATCCTCCTTAAACAGAAGAAAACATAGAATTGAACAAACTTATAGGAGGAGCATATAATACTATGAATTCCTACCTAATCACTTCATTTGCTCAAATAGATATGATCATGAGGTGAATGAAACAAAACAGTTTACAAGGGAAAAACTTATGCTAAATCAACATACCACATGAATCTCAGCAAACAGAGCTGTGAAATTCCATTCAATTCTCTGTCATAAAACTGTACAATAAAAAGCTCTCTGCTTCTCCAGCAGCTCCCAGCGCTCAGAAAAAACTCCCCTCTCTCCCTCTCTTTTACAAATGAATTTTTTAATACAATTAATACAACTGCTGCCCAAAACAGGGGCGCTGTTTTAACTAACATCACCAAATATGAAACAAAAACCAGCTGGGGGAAAACCAATCGACCCCAAGATGAGGGATTTGTTTTATTATTATTTAATAAATAAAACTAAAAAAAAACCAAAAACAATAACCACTAAGCGCTGCTGAAGATGGAATAACACATCCTTTTCACAAGTGCGTTCACAGGTGTCGATCTGAAGATATGGGCAATCTAATGGTGTGCAACTGCTTCCCAAATCTTGCCATCTTGCAATGCGTTGGCCATTTTACTGAAATTAGGGAAAGACTTTGCTAATCTGGAGTAAATCCACCGCATATATTGAATTGAATGCCGGAGTATTCAATTGCCAGAACACCGAATCTTTCATGATGGGCATATCGGTTGAGCGTGATACAATACTGATGAAACTAACATATGAATCTACGCCTACATTTGCGTTGTTTGTTGAATGAGAAACGGCAAAGACTGCTCTTCCAGATATCCCCAGCCCCTTTTGTCTCTGTCACTTGAATGTTTCTGTTCTTTCTTTTTAGATCTATATGTCTCCAGTAATTTGTAGTTTCCTCCGGACAAATGGAGCCAATAAAAGTTCCTCGATAAAGGTTTTGCTGATGTATCAAGAAGCATGAGGAGAAGAACATAAACCGGCTTTGCATTATGTGATTTTGGATACTGCGTTTCAAAAACTGGAAGTGTTATTTTTGTTGACACTGATATATTTTTGTTGATTTTGTTGAACAGGTCCTCCATATCTATCAACGTTGCCATCTATTTCGACTAGAAGAGGTTGCAGAACATCTGAACATGTTTCAATCGCAATAACAGGATCGGCTGGTACTGAGATGCCATACAAGTTAGAACAACCTAAGTTAAGGGCAAAGCCATTTTAAGGGAACAATCTTGTGATGTTGTTGCACCCAATGAGGCATCAAGTATTTCAAATAATGTCTGAGGACGGTTTCCCATGAATTCCATGCGTCTAGATACAGCCACCTCCACAAGCTGTGACCAGCCAACTAACATATGCAACTGAGCTGCGTGTTCCTCAAGATTTTTATTGTATTTCCATCCCCATCTTAACAACTGCTGAACAATATTCTTTAATTCAACCAACCTTCTTTCATGGATAACAGCATCTGTTTGGGCTTCTATCTGCCTATATTCCTGCCAAATCTTATCCCGAAAAGCAGCAAGATCAATCAACCGATAGCCTCTCTCTGAATAGTAATAAACTCCGCCCTTCTCTACTACTGCCGAATTTCCTAGTGTCTCGTCAACCAATAAATCATCCTTAAATTTCAGTACTGGTTGTGGAAAGTTGATGCTAGTTTCAGGAGGCCGAAATTGAATCACATCAAGAAGCTCCAGCACCTTCATCTTGTGAATATTGTTGGTTTTGTTTAAGGCTTGTTCAATTCCAGATGAAAAGAACTCATATTTTTCAGAGCGAAGTAGATCTACCATAGCGGCACCAGTTACACTATCCACACACAGTTCATAAAGAAGCTGAAACCCAAACTCATGAAGAACAGCATTAATATCGGTCTTCGAAAGCGTCTCCAGAATATTGAGAATAACCCTTAAACAACTATAATGCCGTTTAGGTTGCAAAATACTCCTCTCCACAGGAACATCAACATCAAATCTGAGTAGCAGATGGCTAACATTTGGTGCAGGTCGGCTTAGATTGTTAATAAAAAGCTGTAAAATTAAGAAGCCACTGTCCTCATTTGGATTTTCTGGTGCTTGGAAATCTTGGGCCCGTGCTTCTAGGCAAGATGCATAGTCTTCTATTAGGTTCCCTGCAGCATCTGCCTCCATAATAATTGATACAAGTTGAACCATACGGCCACACATGAATCTCTTCACTGTCATCCAACTGCAATGGAGCTGTAACACCATAAAGATAACCAAAATATATATCTGCATTTTGCAATACCTGCTCTCCACAAAATATATAAAAAGTAGTTAATACTACTGGTGGCACTAATTCAGTTTTTAAATGGTCAAGACCATATTTGCATCCATGTAAAACATCATAATAGTCAGTTTTGATCCTCCTATTAATCATAGAGCAGTCCCTCTGTAGCGTGCCCGAGTCCTCCTGGCTCATAAGTTTGTGCCTCCGCTCAATGTTTGAGAAAAATGATCCACTAATAAGTTGAGATCCAATAAGTAAGAACAGAAACCCCGCTAATAATCTGTTGGTGTTTTGCTTTGACTTCATGTTCCTTTACAATTGGCACAGCAAAAGATGAAGGAATGAAAGAAAACGCCATGCAGATAATGGAAAACTACCATTACACCCTGATCCATATCTAAATTCACCAAGGCATGATGCCATTTTCATGAGACAAAAGCAACAGATCAGCTTCATGGCTCGTGATCACATAAACTAGCCAGAGTGATTCTTTGGCTGTAATGCCAACGTAACGTAAAGCCTACCTAAAGACACTAGCATCTACACTTTCATCTCTGACAATGAAAGATTATACAATGTTCTGATATTCAACTGTGGCTCTGTCTTGTTCCACTAAATAAAGATGCTCCTGACTAATTCAAGAATGCAATGAAGAAAAAGGGCTAGGATATAAAACTGCTCTCGATGGACATCCCTCCAAATATGTCAGGCAACTTTCTTCCTCTTGTAATAACGCCAATAACCACTTTTGACTGTCGGATAGCTTCTTGCTTCTTGAGTCATCTGCCGCTTTATTATACCCAGCTGAAATTTCTCACGGGGCAAACCTTTTTGCTAACTTGGATTTCATTTGTGAAAGGCCCATACATATCTGCAGTGTCAAAACACATGATGCCTCTGTTGAAAGCATGATGAACCAAAGAGATTCCATCGTCCCACAAACAGCTTTTTGCCTCTGATTGCTGATGATGCTTTGAAATTGTGTTTGTGCAGGGACCGGAGTTTGAAGTTTGCTGCTTTTTGAAGAGCTGGAGCATGAATTACATAATCTGAAAAGCAACATTTAAATGATTTCTTCTTCAAAACCCTGTTTTGAAGAAGAATCAATCTCTGAGATGAGACAGAGTCTAACAGTAGGGAAAATGGGTAATCATTACAATTAGTGGCAAAGAGACATAACCCAGAAAATTTTGCGTAATGAAATAACTGTAAGTTTAAGATTTAAAACATACCTCAGATCCGCGTTTGGTTTGCCTTTCGATGATTTGCCATTAACCCTTTGTTAACTTATTGCTGTTACATGACTCTTTCCTCCTTGTTATTGGTGATTTTTGAACTGTAAAAATTTCTCAAACAGACTGTGTTTCTTTGTGCAGGTGCAGAGGGCTGCGGAAAGGCTAAACGGCTGCAGAATTGCCAAATAGCTGCGGGAACTGCAATGGTGTCCTCCAGCTGCACAAAATAACCTTAGTTGCCTGAAAAAAAACCTTTATTAATGAAATGAAATGGAATGAATGGATGAATGGGTGGAAAGCAGTGAGGTGAAGTGAGAATGGTTAGATGGAATGAGATGGTGAAATGGAATGGATGAAATGGCGAAATGAGATGAAAGAGATAGAGAGATTTTTTTTGGAAAACATGAGGTGTCAGGTGACCCTGATTTTCACCTCAGGTTTTCTGCATGAGACTGCCAATCAGAGATTGGTTTTCAGGCTCATACATTTATTCTTTTTTTTTTTTTTTTTTTTTTATTGAAATTGAAAGAAACAGAGATTAGGCTGATGGAGGAGAAGAATTCTTCTCCACCAGCCTCATTTCAGAATCGCCTTGGAACAACTTAACAAACTCCTCTTTTGAGAGTGGCTTGTGGTAAACTTTCAACTGGTGGCAATTCACAATAAAGGGAGTTTGAAGTTCATCAATAGTCTTCACTCTAACTGCTCCATTATTAAAGACTTCATCAATCTCATATGGCCCAAGCCAATGAGTTCGAAATTTTCCTTTGAAGTCCTTAAATTTGGAATCAAACAAGAGTGCCCAATCACCCTTTTGAAACTTCTTTTCTTTGATATGTCGATCATGCCATTTGATTCTTTGGTGCTGAACTAGATCGGTCCTTAGAATTGCATCTTGTCTCATTTCATCTAGTTCATTTAACTGGTCCATTCTGTGCTTCTGGGCTTCTGATAAGCTCATCCCCAATTGAACTGCTGTCTTGAAGGTCTTGATTTGGAACTCAATGGGGAACAGGACTTCCTTCCCATAAACAAGTTCATAGGGAGAATGTCCTGTGGTGTTCCTCCATGTAGTTCTATAGGCCCATAAGGCTTCAGGAAGCCTTTCCGCCCAATCTCTTCTATGAAGATGAACAGTCTTTGTGATGATGCTTTCAAGAACTTTATTTGTAGATTCTACTTGACCATTCGCTTGCAGATGGTATGGAGTAGATGTTCTATGCTTGATCTTATATTCCTCCATCAGCTTTTCCATCATCCTTGATGTAAATTGGCTCCCCTGATCTGTTACAATTTCTCTTGGGACACCAAAACGAGTGAAAATATCCTCAAAAAGAAATTGAACAACTGAATTTTCAGTAGCAGAAGTCAATGCTTTAGCTTCTACCCACTTAGTAACATAATCAGTACAAACCAATATATATCTCTTTTGCTTGGATGGCGGATTAATTGGTCCAACAAAATCTAGAGCCCATTTCTCGAAGGGTTCGATGCATACCTGTGGCTGTAGTGGCATTTCATTTGAAAGAGTTGGTCTCCCAACTCTCTGACAACTGTCACACCTTCTAACATATTGCTTTGCATCCTTAAAGAGAGAAGGCCAATAATATCCTAAAGAAAGGATTTTATAGGCTGTCCTCTTATCAGCAAAGTGTCCGCCACAAGGTTCGTCATGACATGCCTTAAGGATGTCAGGCATTTCATCCTCCCGTACACATCTTCTGATCATAAAATCTGGCCCTGTTCTGAACAATTCATTAGAAATCCAAGAATAATGTGAACTCTCCTGAATGATTTTTCTTTTCTCATTAGGAAATAAATGTAAAGGTAGCTTTCCAGTAACTAAATAATTAGCAATATCAGCATACCAAGGAGTTTTGGTAGTTACTGCAAACAAATACTCATCTGGAAATTTATCCTCTACAGGAGAATCCTCATTAGTGTTTTGAATTCTAGACAAGAAATCAGCCATTGTGTTCTGTTTACCTGGTCGATCTAACACAGTTATGTTGAATTCTTGTAAAAGCAAAAGCCATCTTGTAACTCTACCATTAGTGACTGGTTTGTTCATGAGGTATCTAATGGCAGAGTGATCAGTGTGGACAAAGGTTTCATAGCCGGTTATATAATGTCTAAACTTGTTTATCGCATGAACAACGGCTAGAAATTCCTTTTCAGTAATAGTGTAATTTAACTCAGTAGGAGTCAAATTCTTACTTGTGTAATAAATGGCATAAGGGATCAAATCCTTTTGTCCCAAAACAACTCCTAAAGCTGTATCTGAAGCATCAGTAGAAATGTGGAAAGGGAGTTTCCAATTTGGACCCCTTAGAATGGGTGCTTCAGATATTCTAATCTTTAAAGCTTCAAAGGCAGATTGACATTCAGGATCCCACTTAAATTCACAATCTTTAGTAAGGAGTTTGAAAAGAGGGGATGCTATCTTAGTGAAGTTTTCAATAAATCTTCTGTAATAACCAGTAAACCCAAGAAAACTTCTAACATCTCTTTGGCAATTTGGAACAGGTAACTTAGAGATGACTTCGACTTTAGATCTATCAACTTTGATTCCATCTCCTGAAATATGATGTCCTAAAACAATCCCTTCAGTAAACATCATAAAACACTTTTCATGACTTAAAGAAAGATTTGTTTCCTTACATCTTACCAGTACTTTTTCCAAATTTGCTAAAGCTTCCTCAAATGTATTACCATAAACTGTGAAATCGTCCATGTATACCTCTACACAATCATGAATCAGATCTGAAAAGATTCCTAGTACAGCCCTTTGAAATGTAGCGGGTGCATTGCACAATCCAAAAGGGAGTACTCGGTAGGCAAAAGTTCCCCAAGGACAAGTAAATGTGGTTTTGTCTTGATCTTCAGGTGCTACCTGAATCTGGTTGTAACCACTAAAACCATCCAAGAATGAGAAATACTTTTTTCCTGCTAAAGTGTCTAGTACCTGATCAATAAAAGGTAGAGGGAAATGATCCTTTAAGGTTGCCTTGTTCAATTCTCGATAATCAATGCAAACTCTCCATTTACCATTCTTTTTGGGCACTATAACCAAGGGAGAAACCCATTGGCTATCTGAAATGGGGTAAATGAAGTTTACCTTGAGCAATTTCTGAAGTTCTTCTTTCACAATTTCCCTAAGGTTTGGATTCATCCGTCTTTGTGGCTGCCTAATAGGTCTGCTGTTTTCTTCAATATAAATGTGATGAATACAAGTCTTAGGGTCAATTCCTTTCATGTCAGTGTATTCCCATGCAAAGGCAGTGGAATGTTTTTGCAACAGTTTAGTTAATTCTTCTTGTTGTGATCTTTCCAAGTTCTTGTTAATGTTTAATGTTTTTCCTGGAAAGATTTCAACTGTAGAACTACCAAACTCTTCCATTGAGAAGAGAGACATCTGTCTAGAGGAGAGATATTCAATGTCTGCATCTAACTGAAACTGTGTAGAGTCATATTCTAAAGGTGTCTCAAAATTTTCTAATGTATTTAGAATTTGACTGTCCTCACTAATCTCAGAGATGGTTAGAACAGGTTGAAGAGTATCCTCATCATTGATCCACTCATCTTCTCCTATTTCTGTTATTGCCTTTGTGGGAGGATACAAGTTGAATTTCTTGGTAGAATTACCATCTGACATATACATGTCCCCAGACCTACAACTTATGAAAGCATCAGCTGTGGCCAGCCAAGGTCTTCCTAAAGTAAGAGGATGTCCTCTTAGATTGTTCTTGGGAGTTAAAATCATAAAATCAACTGGATACTCCCAAGAATCTAGTGAGACTGGAATATCTTCCAATACACCATCAGGTTTGATGATTGATCTATCTGCAAGTTGTAGCAAAGTAGGTGTAAAGAGAAGGTTAGGAAGCTTTAACTGATCCATGGTCTGTCTACTCATGATGTTGATAGCGGCTCCTAAGTCAATCAAGGTATTTGGGATTTCAACCCCATTAATATGAGTTTTAACAATAGGGCTACCGGGATCCACATACTTTTGCATGGTAATCTTACCCATCATAATGTCTGCAATTTTTCCAACTAGATGTATCCTTTTGGTATCTCTGGTTTTCTTTCCTGGTTTTTTCAAACTCAACTCCTTTATTGTCTTTGCTAGGATGGGAATTTCCTTAATGGCTGTTAACAAGGGAATCTTGATACAGACATTTTTCAATTCATCTAGAAAGTTGTAGTCAGGCAACCAAATTTGTTTTTCCACCCCCTGGTCAATTTGTAACCTTTCAGGGAAAGGCGGTGTAGTTGAAGATGTAGGTTGCTCAACTAAGGGAGTTGATTCTTTTTCTTTAATGTTTGGATTTTGAAGGGATGCTTCAGAACCCTTATTAGCTTTAAGAGATTCTTCCTCAAAAATGCTTGGCTGTTGAACACTTGTAGAAGGTTGATCTAGGATTCTACCTGATCTGAGTTGTACTTCATTGAGAGGAACAACCATATAGGTAGGGAATGGTTGACCTTCTATCACATAAGCATTTTGAGGATTCCAATTATTTGGATTGGGTAATGGCTGAGAGGGAAGTTGATTTGGCTTCTGCTGGGAGAGTTGAGAATTTTGATGTTGTGGAGGAGGTTGTTGTTGTTGAGGGTATGGCAATGATAATTGTTGACCTTGATTTGGAAGTTGGGGAGCTTGCTGATTCTGAAATGATGGAGGATATTGATAGAATTGAGCAAATCTCGCATAAGGATTTTGCATGCTTTGCAACCATGCTTGAAAAGCATTTTGTGGTTGAGGCCAAGGTTGTTGCCAAGGATTCCAATTTGGTTGGGATTGAGAATTCATAGGGTTGTTAAACCCTTGATTCTGTTGTCCTTGCCAAGGTCTCCTTGCAATAAAACAAAGAGATTCAAGCGTACTTGGATCTTCTTGAAAGACTGATTTGAGCCCAGGGATTGAAGGACAATCCTTGGTCTCATGGGTTTCTGAGCAAATTACACATGTTTCCACAACTTGTGCTTCCAAGGGACATTCCCTTAAAGCATGTTTCTTTCTACACTTCGGGCAAAAGATAGTCATAGCCTCAGCTTTTGCTTTTTGTTTATTTTGAATCTTAAGGGTATCAATTTGTTCACTAAGACTCCCTAAGATGTCATTTTTAAATTCATCCAGCATATTACCGATTTCAGCCCTACTCACTGATCCTGTTGCAGATTTATTTGCCCTAAGGAGAGAAGGATCTCTAGGCCCTTTTTGAGTTTTTGATTTGCCCCTTGAGAGATGGATACAAAGTTCTGCTATATCATTGAGAGAAAGTTGAGAAATATCCCCTTTCCCCATCATGTTTAAGATATCTATCCATTCATCCCTAATGGCTTTTAATAAGAGGGCTTTTAAGGTCTCTTCATCCAAGGTACTCATTTTTGCTCTTTTTAAGTTATATTGAAATCTCTCAAGTAAATCTTCTAAGCTCTCATCTTCTTTTTGCATCATTTTAAAAACCTCGTCCTTGTGATTAGTAGGCATACAATAGTCCAAATACCTATCCAAAAAGGTTTGTTTCATTTCATCCCAAGTCCTAATGGATTGAGTAAGTAACCCCATGAACCATTTCAAAGCTTGATCTTTTAATGTTGATGGGAACAGCTTGAGTTTCTGAGTATCATCCAGATAGTCATAGGTTCAACACACAACTTCAAATTCAAACAAGAATGTTTCAGGGTCCTCGGTTCTTAACCCATGAAAATTTGGGAGGACGGATGGTGATATGTTTTTCATGGTGGCTCGGGAATCCTCATTAACAATGGGAAACCCAAATGAGTTATCCCCATCTCTATTTCCTCCAATGGGACCTCTACCTCCTCCATTATTATTGTTATTTCCTCCTCCTCCTCTACCTCTACCTCTACCACCTCCTTCTTCCTCTGCCATGATGATTCTCCTAGGGATTTCAAAATCTTCTGGTTCTTCTACAAAGGGTGAATGAGAAGAGATTTCTCCTTCTTCTTCAGGTGAGTCTATTTCCTCAATTACAATTGGTTTTCCTGTAGGAGAAAGAGAAGAGTCTCTTCCTGGTTCAAACTCAATAGAAGGTGTAGGAGAGTCAACTCTTGGCTCTTGAATTCCAGGAATTCTAGGACTAGGAGTTTCGGTTGGAGATAAGGGAGGTGTCTCTTGTCTATCTCTTGAAGCAGATGGACTTGTAAAAATTGAACTTCGAGCTCTAGCTAAAAACCTTCCCCTAGAATCTCTAGCTCTATGCATGTCATTTTTTATTTTATCTTCAAGTCAAGTTAATAGTTCTTTTTCTGATCTTCCAGGTCACTCTAGGTGCAAGAAGAGAGCATACTCAAGAAACTATTAAATCAATAACTTTCTCCTTTCTGATCCTCTAGATCACTTTGAAGTGCAAGAGGAGAGCATACTTAGATAGGCTATTAACTTCTTTTCTTGAAATTTTATGTTTTTTTTTTTAAGAATATGGCTACTTAATTTCACTTCCCCGGCAACGGCGCCAAAATGTTTAGTCAATTTAGTGTTATCTAAATTGCTAGTATTAATTGTCAACCCAGGGCTCGTAAGCTGATGAAGTGAAGGTGTACTATATGTACTTAATCAACCTCTTAGAGTTTTTTTTTTTTTTTTATCGTTGGGGGTGTTGTTTGTGGTTAATTTATCTTCCTAAGATGGAGTGGTGATTTATAAACAGATGAGTGATAGTGTGTGTGGAGGGAATCCTAAATGAGTGAGAGTGTGTGATTAGTGATCTCTAACTACTTGCTTGAAAGGAAATGATTGAAAGAAATAAATAACTTGAAATAACTTGAAAGCAAATAACCACTTCCAATGGCACTAGACACCATCCATGCTGCTGCAAAATAAAAGAAAAGAAAGTCACTTTTAAAACCAAAGATAATGATTATCTCTCCCTAACTCCCTGCTTCAAACACATAGTGCTGTGTAAAGCACGATTAGGAAGTAGCTCAAGTTGAATTAGAAAAGTGATTAAAAATAAGAAAAATCTACTTTAAAGACTAGTGATAACGTTTTGCTCTTTCTAACTCTCTACTTCTGCCATATGTACTATGCAAAGTATGATTAGAAAGTAGTGAAAGATTAGTCTAAAAAGCACTCAAAGCCAACTGCAAGTTAGTGGTATTCTGATCCTTAAAAGATAACAATTTAAAGATCATTCATGTGTTAGCAGAACTTTGAGAAATAAGACTAAAAATCAGCTACAAAAACAAAGGCAGCAACTTGAACCTGTCAACTTCAAATACCATTAGTTTGTAAAGCAAATACACAAACATAAAAACAAATCCCGGGCTAAAAAAAACCTGCAAGGAAATAATACTGATCAGCTTGAAAGAAAAGAAATCAAATCAATCAAACTATACATGTTTAAAGAAATGCTGAATGAGAAAATAAAGAAATGTTGAACATAAAATACTTTACAGAGGCTAACATGAACAGGGGCCCTCCATTCATTCAGCCACAAGAAGACTTAAGGAACTGAAAGCTTCAAAACAGCACTGTTTCTATTGCTCCATTTGCAGAAATGTACAAAACAGAGTGCTAGAACAGCACTATAAAAATAGAGTTTACAAATGCTCTTAAAATTATCACAAGTTCAGAAAGTACAACAGCTAAAAAGTAAAATAAGCGTACGCAGACGCAAGTATATATAGGCATCTGAAGGATGGCCTAACACGTACAGCTAATAACTGAAAAACAACTAACTGTAATGCGTATTTAAGGTTCATTGACACATCATAAGGCTACGTGGATGAGTTGGAGGTTCTGTCGTCATGGGAAATGAATCAAGTGTTGGATCATGTCCCCTACCGTCTGCAAAATGTGGACAAGTCACCGTTTGAGCTGACGTGACCTAACAGCTTACAATCACCGTTAAGCTGCCTTTATTTGACCGTAACTTGACCAGTTTTGACCGGAGGTACAGATGACGTGGATGGTTGAACAAATGGCACAGGAACCTCGAGCACGTTGATACCTAAGTGCCCATGTGGCTCATTTGACAAACTGACACGTGGAATCTTGAGTTTAACAAAAAGGCTGCAGGATCATCAGATGGCTGTGGGATCGCTGAATGGCTGCGGGATTGCCAGATAGCTGCGGAATTCCTGCAAGTAAGTCAAAATCTAAACAAAACAGTGACCCATTAGCAAAACTCACTTGATCATGCTTAATGACACCTAATGTAATGATCTGGGTGGTTTTACAGTGAAAATGAGGCAAAAGTGAAGAAAAGATGAGGAAAAACTGAGGGAAATGGTAGACAAGTAGGTGTAAAGTAGAGGCTCTACACCTCCTATATCATTCGAAGCATGCATCTCGCATCATTCCCAGCATAGAGAATTAATATATATATACATCGATATACCTGTATATGACAATATATCCAGTGTAATAACCACATATAAACAGTGGATCATGTATCCAATTTGTACAAAAAAAAAGACAACATCCAGTGCATCATGACAAGATATACAATACTATCCACAGGCCCCCATATAGGTATATCACCTAGTCACACAAGAAAAATAAACCAGAGAAAACATCAAAGAAAAAACAATGAGTATACACAAAAAAGAAACTGTAGTTATCTAGGAAAAGGAAGCACCCCGACATCCAATATGGTATCTCCCAGCTTGATTTCTATGTGCATACCATCCAGTTGTTCCTGTAGCCCCTTCTTCGATAGTCGATCTGCAATTTGGTTGAAATCCCTTCCAATATGCATAATCGAAGAATCTCCGAATGATGCCCAAAGATTGCCTATTTTTCTGAGCCATCCAAGGAGCATTTGTTGGTTAATTTTTGTGCATCCCTTTACATGGTCAATGATAATCTTTGAGTCCCCAAATATGTGAATAGCAGGGATGTTTAGGAAATGAGTGAACCATAGAAGGCCCCAAAGAGCCATCGCTTCAGCCCTTGTGTTCGTGTTGCTACCCGCACCCCAGTGTACCCAAAATTCCTGATCTTGTGTTATAGCAATCCAGAATCCACATCCACATTTTTTTCTTTGTGCTGCCCCATAAAAAAACCAGTCGGATACTCCATCTGAGGGCTCGACAGCTTGTGAATGTCCTTCTTAGGCCCAATGCCGAGTGATATTCCAATAGAGTACCAACTAATGGTGCGATAAAAAACCTGCATAAAGCTATCCCTGGAATTTTCAAAAATGTTTTTGTTGCACCATCTCCAAATCTCCCAGAAGAGTATAGGGGGATAATCCTCCATGAGGATTTTTCTCGACTCCACCAATGCAAACATGTAGTAATGTTGTCAAAACGGTTACAAGGAAAGCCAATAGTAACAACCAGTTTATTCCATACCTATACAGTGTTGGGGCATTTTAGAAACATGTGACCGTTGTTCTCCTCCGTGTTCCTGCATAGCACACAAATCCCTGGCCCATGCCAATATCTCTTTTGGAGATTTTCCCATGTGAGGTTTTTGTTCTTCCATACCAACCAAAAAAAAAGAATGATTTTGATGGGGATTTTTGTTTTCCATAAATTATAGAAATCACATATCCCCGTGTGATGGACCTCCTGGCGACAGAGAGTGGTATATATATTAGCAACCATAACATTCCCCACCTTCATCTTGCCCATCCAAGCAATCTAGTCCTTGTCCCCCTCCCGGAAAATTCCTAAAAGTTTCATGCCAGTACAAATCTGATCCCATTCCCGCACCATCTTCCCGTACAGGCCCAGCTCCCTTGCACATTTCCAAGTCGGGCAAGGACCCCACCATGCAGAAATTACTTGGTGCCAAAAAAATATCCCATGGTTGTTTATACAACGGATAAAATCATCAGATATGCGACAATCCACCCCAGTACCTAGGATCTGATTAGATCCAATAATAATCCTGTGCCCCGAACCCAGTATCCAAGCGAGATTTTGAATGAAGAGTTTACCAATTTTTGTGAAGTTGAGCTAGATGGCCGAGCCCGATGAGATCCCAATACACCCTCTGCACAACCAGACAAGAAAATCGTGATCCTTTTGGTACTTATGTCTAATGATCTTGCCCCAAGTACCATTTCCAAATATCCCCCTCCAAAGTGATTTTAGCAGTAATGCCCAACCGAAGCGTCTCAGGTTCAATATCCCCCAGCCACCCATACACTTTGGAAGAGAGATTTGGGACACCTTGGCCAAATGAAATTTATTTTTTCTGTGCTACCGGACCAGATGAATTTGGCCATAATCCGATTAAGACGCTTGATAATAGTGAAGGGGAGGTGAAATAGATGAGCCCAATATACACCCAACTGCATGATCACCACTTGTGTCAGTATGATACGACCCCCCAAAGATAAGCATCTGAACTCCCATATAGAAATCCTTTTATAGAAACGATCCACAAGCCACATCCAATCCATTACCTTATAGATACATGGCTTAGTATGGTATCCAAGATATTTCATGCCCCCCATCATCAATTCCGCAGCCACCCCAAAAAGCCTATGAATATATGCAATAATCCCCATATCACATACGCCATGGTAGACAATAGACTTCTGAAGATTCATATATAGACCTGTAGCATTTGCAAATTTTGTAAAAATATGAAATAGTGTCAACCATGCAAAGCGATTGAGCATCCCCATGATAAGAACATCATCTACAAAGAAACTATGAGAGATTTTAATGTCATGTCCCATGTGCAGAGCATGAAACTGACCCTCCGCCACCGCTTTTCTGATATGCAAACTCAACCCGTCCATAGCCAGAATAAATAAAAGTGGTGAAAGTGAGCATCCTTGTCTGAGGCCCCTCCCGCCTTGAAGAAATCTGAAGGATAACCATTTATTATAACAACATAATTAACATTTGTAATGCAGGCCATAATCCACTTCACACATTTGGACTATAACCCAATTTTACAAAGAACTAGCCTAAGGTACCCATAGTCAAGGCAGTCATATGCCTTCTGTAAATAAACCTTCATAATAACAACATTTAATTTTTTTGTATGTATCGAATGCATGCATTCCTGTGCAATTTCCATGACATCATGAATTTGTCTGTTCTGAAGAAAGCCAAACTGTTCAGGGGATATGAATTTTGACAGAGTACCCTTCATCCTATTTGCTATTGTTTTAGAGATAACCTTATATATAAGGTTACAGAGCGAAATGGGTCGAAAATCAGAGAAAGTGCCAAAGAGGATCCATTTCGGAATGAAGGAAATATATGTAGAATTTATATGCGGGTGTATGTATCCCTTGGTCCTCGACTCCTCCACCATGCCAAGAAGATCATGTTTAAAGAGGTCAAAAAAGTGAGTAAAAAGTTCCACCAACCACCCATCCAAACCTAAACTCTTGTCCCCCTTAAAATATTTTAACACCCCCAGGAGTTCCTCCTCTGAGACCACTTTAAATAGTTCTGAGTTTGCATCTGCATCAAAAATGGTGGGATATAGTTCCACACCCCATAATTGGTCCTCAGCACATATCGCTTCCCTTTGACAGTAGGCCTCCTGAAAGTATAAAACAACGACATTGAAAATATCCCGTTGCAACTGAACCCAATTCCCATTAGCATCAATAATCTCCCAGATGGAATTGATTTTTCTCCTGTGATTAGCATATCTGTGAAAAAAATTTGTGTTTTGATCCCCTTCTTGAATCCAAATGGCCCTGCTCTTAAGGTGCCAGGTAGATTCTTTAATAAGGATAATATGCTTCTTTTTTAGTTCCAGTTCATGTATATGATTTCGGATAGCATCTGGGAGGCAGTGTGCTCTCATATGAGGGCAGAGAGCATCCAGTTCCCACAAAATATCATGAAGTTCCTTATTCATTTAATATTTCTTTTTCTTCTGCCAAGCTTTAACCTCCACCCGAAGAGCCCCAAGCATATCCAGGATATGTGCCATGGGGGATGAGTCCCGTACCCCACCTCGAGTCTAGACATCACACACAAGAACATTAAAATCTGGGTCATCCAACCACACCTGATTGAATTTGAATGGAAAACCACCTCTAAACTCCCCCCTCCTCCAGTGTAAGATAATGGGCCTATGGTCAGAGATATAATTATTTACCACCTCATATTGGACATTCCCAAGTCTCTCCATAACCTGCTCATGCAAGAGGAAGCGATCCAACCTCTTCACAACATATGCCACCCCTGCTCTTCCGTTGTCCCATGTTGGAACAACCTTAGAAGGGCATATATCAACATAATTATAGTCCATAATAGCATCTTTGATCATCTCTGCCATAGTGTCAACTTTTCTAGAACGCCCCCACACCTCGTCCAAACCAATTGTGCAATTTAGATCCCCCACAATGATAAGAGATACCAGCTCCAGAATCCCTGACGCAATCAATTTGTCCCATAATATAACCTAACCCTTGTATGGGGCATACACATTTAAAATATGGATATGCCCCTTAAGTCCTCTGATATGTCCATTGAGAAGGATGCCAACAAAACATGAAAATTCCCTAACATTGACCCATCTAGGGTCCCATAGAGCCACGAGGCCCCTTGAGAGACCAACAATAGTCATGGCAGCCATATGTGTTGGCATTATGATTCAGGTGTTGTCCTTGATGGCAACCCATTCAGGTGATAGATCACTATTCTTGATGATCAGCTCTCTATTTTTAAGAAGGACGCAGGAAATCTGTTCAGCAAGTGCGTCCCCGCAGGTATACCATGCAGAACCCGCGTCCAGGGACGCAGGCCAGCCGTTCAGGAGGTGCGTCCACCTAGTGCACACATTTCAAGGCAGAGAAAAGCACGTGGGGGTTTCTTGTGTGGTATCTAGCCGACGGTTTTTGTGTTTCTATGGTGTCGGCTCATGGTATTGTTCCATGTTTTGGGGAGGGGCTTGCCTATATAAAGCAAAGGAGTTCATTTGGATTTGGATCATCTTGGTTGAATATCTTTTGGTGAGATCTAGTCCAGATCTATGAGGGCGAATCTTCTAATGGACTGTGATCTCTTTGGCGCATGATCAGATCTGTAGATCTGAGTGGTTGGGTCAGTTCTGAAGTCCTCATATCTTTTATATCTGAAGGGACGCAGGTTCAGTGAAGGACAAGTGCGCCGAGACGCAGGGAAGACCGGGCTCAGGTGCGTCTCTGAAGCAAAAGACGTGGCGCGACTGTGTTATTGGGTGCGTCTCTGAAGCGAAAGACGCGGCGCGATAGTGTTACTGGGTGCGCCGGTACGCAGAGAAGCTTAAAGGAACAGTGCGTTTGCACGCAGAACAGCAGAAGGTAAACTGCGTCCAGTCGCAGGCCACAGAAAGAAAAATTGCGTCCATGTCTTAAGATGATCTGTTAATTGTATATTTCTGTTCATAAGGTGTTCTGGGTTGTTCCTGTGATTACTGATCTGATATCTGTAGTGGACTGTATCTGTTGTATACTTGTTGATCATTTGATTCTTCATGAAAAGAAGTAGGGGGTTGTAGCTCCCTTCCAGGAGTGACTGGAAAACGAGAGAGAGTTGTAGCTCTCTGCAGGTTGCAGCCTGCGTACTGGTAAAGGACTGCACCAGTACAAAATCATTGTAAAAAGAATTTCTTGAAAGAAGATAGAGACATATTGCAGCAGGTGGTTTTCTCCCACATTGGGTTTCCACCTTACATCTTGTGTTCTTTGGTGTGACTGTCTATTTTCTTTGTTCATGCTCATTATTTTATGGTACTGATATGCAAGAATAATTCAAAAGATCAAATAAGGAAGATCTGTCAAATTGATAGATAATACTGATTCACCCCCCCTCTCAGTATTATTTCCAACAATTGGTATCAGAGCAGGTCCTTCAGAAAAGCTTGATCGCTTGAAGGTAGATCGTTCATCATGAGCAACTACGAGAGAGAAGCATCAATCAGGCCACCGGTTTTTGATGGGACAAACTTCAATTATTGGAAGGTAAGAGTTACTGCATATCTTCAATCTCTTGGTACTGAAGTTTGGGACATTGTAGAAACAGGCTATGCTTTTCCTTCAGCTACTCCTACAGATCCAGCTGAGAAAAAGAAGTATGAAACAAATGCAAAAGCAGTTAGTACTTTATTAGGAAGTATATCCCAAACAGAATTCATGAAGGTAATGCACTTCAAATCAGCAAAAGAAATATGGGACAAAATGATCACAAGCTATGAAGGAGATGAACAGGTAAAACAAGCCAAACTTCAAACTCTTAGGATTCAATATGAGACTCTCAAGATGTATAATGATGAAAGTGTGGCTAATTATTTTCTTCGGGTAGATGAGATTGTAAATTGTATGAAAAATTTGGGTGAAGAAATAAAGGAGTCTATAGTAGTTCAAAAGATTCTAAGATCATTATCCCCCAAGTTTGAATCTAAAGTATCTGCAATAGAAGAAAAAGAAAATCTCCGTGTTCTCACTATGTCTCAGCTACATGGAATTCTAACTGCTTATGAAATGAGAAAGGGAGGACCATCAGACAGAAGGGAGGCTGCTTTTAAAGCATCAGGCAAAGAAGATCACTATGAAGCAAGCCATGTTCCAGAAGAAGAGGAAGAAGAATCAAATTTTGTCAGAAATCTTCAAAGGGGTTCTGGAAGGTTCAGAGGTAAGCTACCTTTCAAATGCTTTGCTTGTGGAAGAGTAGGTCATTATGCTGCAAAATGCTCTTATAAGGATAAAGGAAAGGAACCAGTTAGATGGAACAAGAAACAAAGTGCAAATAAGAAAAGCTACTACACCCATGAAGATAGTGATGGCTTATCAAACAGTGATGAAGATGAACAAGGTAATAAATATAGGTTGTTAATGGCATTTGAAGATGATGATTATGAGGATGTTGTAGATGTGGATAACCTTTATGATGAAATTACTAGACTCAAGAGATGTATAGAAGAAAAGAACATGATTATTGATACTCTACAATTTCAAATTGATGAAAAGGAAAAACATCTTGAAAAATTAGAAGGTGAAATTGTTGGTCTTAGAAAAGAAATTGAGAAAACAAAAACTATTAATCTCAAGTTTGTCAAAGGAACAGAAACTTTGGATGAGATTATCAGTGTGCAGCGGTCTCCACTAAATAAGACAGGTCTGGGCTATAATGGAGAAACTTCTCAAGCATCCACTTCAAAAAGTTATCTTGATGCAGCAAGAAGAAATGAGCAAGAGCACAAGGAAGATCATCAGGTAAAGCATGGACAAATGTCAAACAGAAACCATCAGGGGCAATCCAGCTTAAGGGTGAACAAAAGCCACAACCAGCCACAGGTAAAATCTTCTCATTTTGGTTCAAGAATAGATGAAAATAGAAATTACAATCAGTTGGCTGGTAGATTCAATAATCGCAGAAGCTTCTTCAATGGACAATGCTTTTCTTGCCATAACTTTGGTCACAAAGCAGCTCAATGTGTTGCGTATAAAACAATCATGACTAGGGAAGCTCAAAAACAAAGAAGTATGACAGGGATTACAAAAAGGACCTATAACAACTTTTCAGCTCTTGAAAATGAAGTCGAATGTTCTATTTGCAATAATTTTGGACATGAAGACTTTGAATGCAGAAGCAGGTTTCCGGAAAGAAAAGTACAAGAGCGGAAAAAGGAACAAACCTCAGGCACCAAAACATGGAGAATAAAGGAACCTCAAACAAAAAGATGTGGGATAGCATTTTATGCAGAAGGGCAAGAAAATCTATGGTACATTGACAGTGGATGTTCGAAGCATATGACAGGTGATAAAGAAAAACTTGAGTCTTATTCTAGTTTAGAAAAGGGAAAGAAAGTCTCTTTTGGAAATGATACTCCTGCAACTATAAAAGGAAAAGGTATTGCTCCTTTAAAAGAAGATGTTAAGGCTGGAAATGTTTTGTTTGTTGATGGTTTGAAGCATAATCTTCTAAGTGTCAGCCAGATGTGTGATCAAAGAACCGAGGTTATATTCAGATCAAATGGATGTCTTGTTCGTGATCTTGATACAGGTAAAACAGTTCTCAAAGGAAAAAGAACTCCAAATAATCTATACATATTTGATGAAGGACAACAAAAATGCTATCTAAGCAAGGATGAAGAGCACTGGTTATGGCATCGAAGGTTGGGACATCTAAGCTTCTCACAAATAAGGAAAGCTTGCAAATATCAGGCAATTCGCGATCTTCCAGATATCAAAATTCCTGACAACACCATATGCAGATCATGTCAGTTTGGAAAACAAACCAGGACTAACTTTCCAGAGAAAGAAGGATCAGCTAGCATGCCTCTTGAGCTAGTACATACAGATGTATGTGGACCATTCAGGAAAAGAACACCTAGAGGAGAGGAATACTTGATATTATTTATTGACGACTTCTCCAGGTTTGTTTGGTTAGGACTTATGAAGCACAAAGATGAAGCATTCGAAAAATTCAAATCCTTCAAAGCCTTGGTTGAAAATGAATCAGGTCACAAAATTAAGTGCCTCAGATCCGACAGAGGTGGGGAATTTACTTCAAATGAATTTTTCGATTTCTGTGATGAACATGGGATAAGGAGAGAATTCTCTACGGCTAGAACTCCTCAGCAAAATGGAGTTGTTGAAAGAATGAACAGAACAATCCAACAAATGGCTCGTGCTATGCTTGATGAATCAGGAACTCCCGCAACTTTCTGGGGTGAAGCTGCACATACTGCGGTTATTATTCTCAACAAGACAAATGTTCGGGTGAACAGCACTCAAACTCCTCATGAGCTCTGGAGTGGTAAAACTCCTTCAGTAAAGCATTTCAAAATCTTTGGGAGTAAATGCTATATCAAGAATACTGAGGAGCAGCTTGGTAAACTTGATCCTAGAGCAGATGAAGGCATTCTTCTTGGCTATTCTCCACATAGCAAAGCATACAAATGCTACAATAAAAGACTTGGCAGAATTGTTGACAGCATTGATGTAGTGGTTGATGAGAAGGGATACATTCCTAGGCAAATACATCGTGAAGATATCGAAGAAGATGAAAGCTACCCTCAAAGACAGAATGATGAAGAAGAAGAACCTCAAGAAGAATCTCAAGAAGAACCTCACGAAGACGCAGAAGAACGAACAAGAATAGAAGAAAAGACTCCATCTAGATATGTTCAGAAGAACCATCCAGAATCTCAGATCATGGGACAGAAAGAAGCAGGTATACAAACTAGAAGAACAGTTGCAGAAGCTTCAAGCTATTTGGCATTACTCTCCTCTACTGAACCACAAAATGTGGAAGAGGCATGCAAAGATGAATTTTGGGTGAAAGCAATGGATGAAGAACTTGAGCAAATCGAAAAGAACAACACTTGGGAGCTGGTTCCTAGACCAAAGGATAAGAATGTTATCGGAACAAAATGGGTCTTCAAAAATAAATTGAATGAAAATGGAGAAGTAATTAGAAACAAAGCCAGACTTGTTTGTAAAGGGTATGCACAACAAGAAGGAATAGACTTTGAAGAAACTTTTGCTCCTGTTGCAAGACTTGAGGCCATCCGAATGTTCCTTGCTCTCTCAAGTTTTCAGAACTTCAAAGTATTTCAAATGGACGTAAAATCAGCATTTCTGAATGGAGACTTGGAAGAAGAAGTGTACATTGAACAGCCAGATGGGTTCATTCTTGGAAATGATCCAAATCTTGTATGCCGATTGAAAAAGGCTCTCTATGGTCTCAAACAAGCCCCAAGGGCTTGGTACTACCGGTTGGACAAATATCTTCATCAACAAGGTTTTTCAAAAGGTTCAGCAGATAGCAATCTATATATAAAAGTTGAAAATGACAAATTGCTAATACTTGTTGTGTATGTAGATGACATTATTTTTGGCAGCAATGAAGAAGCTATGAGTCAAAGCTTTGCCTCAGTCATGCAGAAAGAATTTGAAATGTCCTTGCTAGGAGAACTGACATACTTCCTTGGTTTGCAAATCCAACAAAAGGAAGGAGGAATCCTTTTATCTCAAACCAAGTATCTCAAGCAAATTTTGAAAAAATATGGCATGGAAGATGCAAAACCAGTATGTACACCCATGGTCACAGGATGTAGTCTCAGTGCAAATGATGAATCTGCAGCAGTACATCAACCAACCTACAGATCTATGATTGGAAGTTTACTATATTTGACAGGTACCCGACCAGACATCATGCATGCAGTTGGAATAGTTGGAAGATTTCAGGCAAATCCAAAGGAGACTCATCTTCAAGCAGTGAAGAGAATTTTCAAATATCTTCAAGGGACTCAAAATTATGGCTTATGGTATCCTAGAGATACAGATCTCACTCTTCATGCGTACACAGATGCAGATTGGGCCGGAAGCGTGGATGACAGGAAAAGCACAAGTGGCGGTGCATTCTTTATGGGCTCCAGACTGGTATCTTGGTTCAGCAAGAAACAGAGTTCAATTGCCTTGTCTACAGCTGAAGCGGAATATGTTGCTGCTGCATCTTGTTGCACCCAACTTCTTTGGATGATGCAGACTTTGCAGGATTATCAAATCACTTGTACACCTCCTATTCCTATCTTATGTGACAACACAAGTGCAATCAGCATCTCAAAGAATCCGGTTATGCATTCAAAAACCAAGCACATACCAATCAAGTACCATTTTCTCCGGGAACAAGTACTTGAACAGAAGGTCAAATTGGAGTATGTTCCTTCTAAGGAACAAGTTGCTGATATTTTCACCAAACCGTTGCCCAGGGACACTTTTGAATACCTCAGGCAAAAGCTGGGGGTTGTTGATGCATCATCTTATTGTTGATCATCTTCCTATTGGTGGTATAGGCTCAGGGGGAGCACATAATGCATTGTTGGCATTATGGAGAAGGAGATCTTGGAAATAGCTGCAATATGTCTCTATCTCCTTCATGATGGATTTCTGGTTATTTGTTACAAATCTGGAAGAGCATGAGCATAGGGGGAGTATACTCTTTGCCCTTGATGTCAAAGGGGGAGAATGAAGCTGAAGATCATGAGGTTGCCATCAAGTCCAAAGGGGGAGATTGTTGGCATTATGATTCAGGTGTTGTCCTTGATGGCAACCCATTCAGGTGATAGATCACTATTCTTGATGATCAGCTCTCTATTTTTAAGAAGGACGCAGGAAATCTGTTCAGCAAGTGCGTCCCCGCAGGTATACCATGCAGAACCCGCGTCCAGGGACGCAGGCCAGCCGTTCAGGAGGTGCGTCCACCCAGTGCACACATTTCAAGGCAGAGAAAAGCACGTGGGGGTTTCTTGTGTGGTATCTAGCCGACGGTTTTTGTGTTTCTATGGTGTCGGCTCGTGGTATTGTTCCATGTTTTGGGGAGGGGCTTGCCTATATAAAGCAAAGGAGTTCATTTGGATTTGGATCATCTTGGTTGAATATCTTTTGGTGAGATCTAGTCCAGATCTATGAGGGCGAATCTTCTAATGGACTGTGATCTCTTTGGCGCATGATCAGATCTGTAGATCTGAGTGGTTGGGTCAGTTCTGAAGTCCTCATATCTTTTATATCTGAAGGGACGCAGGTTCAGTGAAGGACAAGTGCGCCGAGATGCAGGGAAGACCGGGCTCAGGTGCGTCTCTGAAGCAAAAGACGCGGCGCGACTGTGTTATTGGGTGCGTCTCTGAAGCGAAAGACGCGGCGCGATAGTGTTACTGGGTGCGTCGGTACGCAGAGAAGCTTAAAGGAACAGTGCGTTTGCACGCAGAACAGCAGAAGGTAAACTGCGTCCAATCGCAGGCCACAGAAAGAAAAATTGCGTCCATGTCTTAAGATGATCTGTTAATTGTATATTTCTGTTCATAAGGTGTTCTGGGTTGTTCCTGTGATTACTGATCTGATATCTGTAGTGGACTGTATCTGTTGTATACTTGTTGATCATTTGATTCTTCATGAAAAGAAGTAGGGGGTTGTAGCTCCCTTCCAGGAGTGACTGGAAAACGAGAGAGAGTTGTAGCTCTCTGCAGGTTGCAGCCTGCGTACTGGTAAAGGACTACACCAGTACAAAATCATTGTAAAAAGAATTTCTTGAAAGAAGATAGAGACATATTGCAGCAGGTGGTTTTCTCCCACATTGGGTTTCCACCTTACATCTTGTGTTCTTTGGTGTGACTGTCTATTTTCTTTGTTCATGCTCATTATTTTATGGTACTGATATGCAAGAATAATTCAAAAGATCAAATAAGGAAGATCTGTCAAATTGATAGATAATACTGATTCACCCCCCCTCTCAGTATTATTTCCAACATATGCCAATCAAGAAGCATCCTCCTGAAATAATTTATCACTTGTGGTACCGAGTGCATGGTTTCCTGTAAAAGGATGATATATGGTCGAAAAGAAAGAAAAGTTTGCTTGAGGGCGAGACATTTTGTAGTATCCCCCAAACCCTGAATATTAAGAGAAAGAATGAATGTCATGACAAACCAAGTGAGGGCATCTGTGCTCCAAGGGCCTGAGAGGAGGGAGTAGTAGCAATAGGAACCTCAACGAGGGCACAATATTCAAATGAATTGAAAGGGAGAGGCTGCGCCCACCCTCAGAAGTGTCTTTTGTCATGGTTTTGTTTTCAACGGATGGTCATTTTGCCGACCGATGAGGGACTGATGTGATGGGATGAAGAGCCAGGTGGCTTGTGTATAGTAAGAGTACAAAGATCGAGGGTCATCCTCTGTAAGATAAAACCAATATCGCTACCAACATAGTTGGTAGGGGAAACAAGAGGTCAGATAGCTAACGTAGGGTTGCTCCTAGACCCCAGGGAAGGATGGGTGAAATGTGAGGGTGACGACATAAGAGCATAAATAATATGCGAGGATGAGGGCATGTCATATCATGTAGAATGGGGAGGTACAAAATTTTGAGAAAGCAGGTCATCCAAATAGGAGTTAGTATTATGCAGAGGGGGATCATTATCTAATGGAACACCAGACCCATTAGAAGACAATGGGGATGAGGGAACAGTAATAGGAGAAGAAATATATTTCGTAGACTGATGAACAGAGGGATGCATAGAATAAGGGACAATCGAAGTACCTGGTAATCGCCATGTATCTTTTCCAAGATGAGGCGCCCCATATTTGTTGTTGTGAGAAACACCTCTAGCATGAGCCTGCTCTGATGCACCAAAACAATTCCACCCATGAGCCTTACGCCTGCCACCTAGACGACGAGGACATTGAGCCAAAAGGTGGCCAGTGTGATGACAATTTAGACACCGGAAAGGCACCCCCCAGAAATCCAGTCACTGGGTCAGATGAGTGTCCCCCCAATGCAATTCGATATGGTCTAGAAACCCGCCTCTATACTCCTTCTCGATCAGAATCTAAGAAACTCTTTTATCCTGAGCCCCCAAACACCGCGGGTCGACATATATAAACTTTCCAATAGCATTCCCATTATCCGTGAGAGCCTTCTTAGTCCAAAATTCAATAGGTAGCCTGGGTAGTTTAACCCAGATTAATTTGTTCTAAGGGGTTTCCTTCAGAGGATTGAAGCTAATATACCAAGAATGTAGCGCCAAAATGACCTTACGGAATGGCCTTAATTTTCATTAAGTCATCCTGGCTGAGAAAGTGGAAACTGTACCAGCCACTTAACAATCTCACCACCGTAGGCATGTATCCCAGCAGGGACTTCCATTTAGTATCAACCCAAATTCTCATTTCAGCTTCACTCAGATCAGCGAAGTTCCACTTACCCACAAGAGCCCTCTTCTGAAGGCTGGTAACACGATCAATCAACACATCATGACCAAAAACCAAAAACCAAAGCAGGTGCGGGGTGGTGATATTGATGGATCGTTGTTGACGCTGGGGTCACCGTCTGATTTTCACGTGATCTACCCCATGCAGATCAGGAGCCGCATGCAAACCATCTAGCAATAGCACCGAGTCTTGTTGTGCATGCCAAGTGTCCGGGACACTTGTGCCAC
The DNA here is from genome assembly GCA_031772625.1 of Pinus tabuliformis. NCBI lineage: Eukaryota > Viridiplantae > Streptophyta > Pinopsida > Pinales > Pinaceae > Pinus > Pinus tabuliformis. Next base: position 1,710,727,491 of record CM062819.1, read on the forward strand.
CACACCGATCCACCTCAAAAAGTAAACGAAAATTTGACTCAACATCCATGGTGGCACGTATAAATGCCTCTTGTGCAGATGTGTCGGAGTCCAGCACATCCATACCCCTAGTACGGAAGAATGTTCAAAATAAAATAGATAGAAAGGGAATGTATGGAGCGACATTCATAAAAGAATGTCAGAGAGGTAGCTCAATTTTTATGGAGATACCCCAAGGAATCACTACCAAATATCTAGGGATCAGAAAAACACAAACCACGAAGAAAGTGGACCCATGGAGAATAATACCCACATCTGCCAAAAGGAAGGTACCGCCGACGATTCTAAATCCAAAATGGGATAGTACCGATAGAAAGGAATAATAAAATTGGAAATCCCAATACAGGAGCATGTACGAGGATCCCAATCCACATGGACAGAAAAACGAATGTCAGAAGGAGTAATGAGAAGTAGATCTGAGTCCACTCATAGAGTAATATCCGATCACCACCCCGAGAAATTCGAAAACCGTCAGAATTTATGACTCTTCGACACCGAAAAATTTGAACCAGCCCAGCGCTGGAACTAGAGTAGTGCGCTACAGAGAGCACCAGTAGACACACAAATCCAATGTGGATAGTGGAGAAATAGAAACTAAATGTCTTCAAAACAACAGTAGCAGCAACAACCCATGCAAGTCCACCACCGATTGCAAATCCGAAACCCAAAAGTCTTGCAAGGACGGGAAATGATAAAAGAGTTTACCCACTGATGCCAAAGAGTGAGAAAGCTATTTGGATGCATGCAAGATCCCTCCCCCAAGGAAAATTGTGGACAAACAAGGTTAAGAATCTCAGTCCAGATAGGCATTTGGATGCTTAGAATGGGGAAGGATGTGGGTCTTTATAATGCAAAAAAGGATATATATCACAATACAAAATATCATCCGGATGTGTAAGATTTCCGACTGAAGAAGAACAAAAAAAATCATTTGTGGGGAAAGGGACATACCATACATGCCCAAGAATTAAACCGGTATCACCTAAACATCCCAGAGAAAGTAACAGTGCAAATAGGCCCAATAACCCCCAACACAGTAAAGATGACCCCGGAAAAAATAAGACACCCTAGGTATAGGCCAAAACCAGAGAGACTCAGAAAACACTCGGGGAAAGAAAAGGATGCTGAGTAACCCAGGAATGTCAGCATATACCCATAAAAAACCTCAACAAGAACCGATAGTGTGTAGATAATGTGAACGAACCTGTATCATTTACCTCCTTGACCAACAAAAGTCAATGAACCTGTATCATTTCCCGATCACTTTGGTGAGCGCATCCATTCAACCGTGATTCTGTTTATGAGAATTGCGTGCTACCTCCAGGGGTCCTGCATCAAAGAATGATCAGAGTAGGAGGCAATCATTGTTGTAGCTTCTGGACAATATTCTTGGCTTTGAATCACCCCCCAGCGATGAGATTGGACTTCCTGATGTCCCAACAATTCAATCTTTTGATTTTCAAGTTAGTAAATATAAGGGTGCTCGGACAACTCCATATGCCCTAGAAGATTAAAGAAAAGAATGGTCTTGTACTCTAACAATCATTTAACACCATGACAGGCCATAAACACACCATATGAATTTTAAAATGGAAATTGTCCATACAACAACAAATTCTATTCTAGAAAAAATGAAGTGTATCAACGTAATTACAATATTATATTTTCAAATAAATAAATAAAAACGCTTATTTTATTAATATGGCCAAAACTCTTCTTATTCCACTTTTTGCAAGTAAACTTTATTCAACTTCATTTAATTTCTGGTGGTCAAATCTTGAGAATTTCTTTATACAAAACAAAAACGGCATTGTATAGTACAAAACGTTCTCTCCATAACTTTTTTACTTTCACCCTCATCATCATAACCAACAATATTTCAACAACAAATAATTGGCCTGTCATTAGGAAGTTAATGCATGGGGTTGTATATGCCCACCATTATCCAACGGTGAACATATACATCGCCTCACATTTACTGCCCAACGACATGCCATTTATTTCTGTCATTTCATCTAAAGCATGATGTTGGTCGTCAAACCCTCATTGTTAGGGCGACACTTTCATTTAATAGTTCACACAAGGTAGCCGCCATATAATTTTTATTTTGGACTCCCACTGGGAATATTTGGACTCGCGGAAACTTGAAAAAGTCATAAGCATTAAATCAAGGATCAAAGTTTAGCTTTGCTTATAGAGCTTGAACGACCGTATGAATGATCATAGCAGTCAATAGATGGTTTCTTCTGCAACTAAAAGCTACTAGATCAATGTAGTTAGAACTATTTCAGTAGATTACAAAATCGAGATGTGTGCTTAGGATTTTACAGTGTTTTTAGGGTTTTTATTTTTATTTTTATTTATTTATTTCTTTAGAGAGGAAAAAATGCTAGAAATATTATTAGAAAGAGAAATCCAGTACATATATAACTCTGAATGTCCATCATATTCTAAAACTAAATACTATAGATCAATGAAAGACTCAAAAAATCAAAATCATAACTGTCCACCATCAGGCAGGCTATGTGCTCGATCAAATATCGTAAAATAAAAACAAAAAGGTGAGAAAACAAAAGATGTATCCATCCATAACTGTAAGAGTGATCAACAAAGAGTGATCTCACCCTCGTCCAACACCACGTCATGGAATCTAAAACTATAGTGAAAAGAACCTGGATTCACCACCAAACCTTTTTTTGACAACCTATCTGCCACATTGTTTAACTCCCTATAGATATGTTGAAAGGTGATGTCACAAAAATATTTTTTTAACATCTCAATATGGGCCAACCAATTGACCAAGTTGGGGGGCAAAAAATTGACTTTCCTGTAACCCCATCAATAAAGGTCATGGAGTCTCCATAAACAGTAATTTGGTCCATACTATGTTTCCTGGCCATATATAATAGCCCCCAAAGGGCAAGGGTCTTAGCTCTAGAATTTGTGCCCTCCACATCAAACCAGAAGAAACAAAACTAAACGTGCGAATTGATCAACAACAAAACTGCACATTCACATTTACCATATTGTGAGGCACCATCAAACAAGTCAGCGAGCTACTTCACCTGTAAGAAATTCCTCCTCAACGTGGGCATCCTGTCAGCATTTTTTATACACACCCCAACCTCCAACCAAGATTGAATGTTGGTACAAATCCCAACCATATTCAAAGAACTATCTTCAAATGTCACAGAATTCCTTGCATGCCTAATTTCCCAAGTGATGAATAAAGGAATAGATTTGTACTTCCCTTACCTATTGAATCACCATTGCTAGCAAGATTCAAGTGAGGAGCAAGCCCAGATTGAAGGAATCTGAAGAAAATTCAAGACCCCCACCCACACCGCAATAGAAAATGGGCATTGTAAAAAAAGATGGAGGATGTTCTCCTGTGACTGCCCATAGAAAGAACACCATCCCGGGCCAAAAATTCCCCTTTTACAAATGTTATCCCAAGTAAGAATGTGATTTTTCCACGTCAGCCAACCAAAAATAATTATTTTCAAAGACACTTTCCAAATCCATACCTTCCTGTACAAGCAATGATTCGTCAAACCACATTTATTGCAGGAAATGTATTTTTAAATTTCCAAAACTACCATGCTCCCACTATGAAGGGTACCACTCCAAACTAAGTCATCCCCTCGTCCCTTCATTACAAGACCAGCTAACTGATGTTCAACAATGAATTGATTCCAATAATCAACGTTTGAACCATATAGTCTAACCTCCAAAGCAACCTTCCAATACGGGTAAGGAGAAATATCAACCTTTTGTTGATATGCCTAGTCAATAAATAAAATGCCCTTCGCATGCAAGGCATCGATGGCACTAAGAGGTAGATTATGGTTATTGCATACCCCCTATATTGTATCAATCCGAATAAGAATTTTGTAACCACTTCCAAAGGACCACTGCAAATTATCAAGAAACCACCTTCTAACCCTTATGAAGCTATTCCATATATGAGATCCCTTCTTCATACCATCACCTTCATGCCTGTACCATTCCAAGAGATACATGTGCTTCAAGTATTTGTCATAAATGATTTCCTACCATATACCCTTACCAAAAAGAACTCTCCATAGACTTTTTGTTAGTAATGGCCACCCAAACACCCTCAAATCTAGTAAGCCTTATCCACCGAACTCCTTTCCTATTGTAATGGCATCCAAGAGCACCAGATGAAATTTATGATCGCCCTTGGCCCCCGACCAAAGGATATGTGCCATAATAGCCTTGATCCTCTGGATGATCTTCATAGGAAGCATGTAAAGGTGCACCCAATACACTGAGATTTGTTAGGGGACCGATTGGATGAGGGTATATCCTCCTTCCAGAGATAGCCAACAATGTGACCATAAGGATAAACACTTCTGAAACTTATCTAGTAACCAATTCCAATCCACTATCCTATATTTATTTGGTTTCAATCTAAAACCCAAATACGAAAAACCTTCTTCAATACTCGAGACAACCACCCCAAAAAACCTAGCAATGTTGGTTACCTCATCATTTCCAGAGTAATGGATCAATAATGATTTCTTACCATTTGGGCATAAGCCTGATGCTGCACCATATCTAGAAAAAATGGCATTCCATTGAGCCAAAGAGACCTATCCAAATGTAAGAACATCATCAACAAAAAATAAATGAGAGATAGAGACCCTACGAGATACCTACAAGCCACGGAAAGCGCCTCAGTTTGTCCATGACTAGGATGACTAATATTGGGGATAAAGAGCACCCTTGGTGTAGACCTCTGCCATCCCGGAAAAAGTTTGATGGGGAACCATTAAATAAGACTGCAAAATTTACAAGTGAGACACGCGCCATGATCCAGGCAACATTATCCATAGATAGCCCAATCTTAGTAAGAATCATTCTCAGAAAGGACCAATCAACACTGTCATAAGCCTTGTGAAGATCCAACTTCCTAACAGAGCATATTTCTTATTTGTACAGATGGCATTTATGCACTCATCAACAATTGCAATAACATCATGGATTTGTTGATTTGAGAGAAAACTGAATTATTCAGGAGAGATATGTCCATAAAGAGTGTCCTTTGGTTCAAAAGAAATGATATTTGAAATCAACTTATAGGTAATGTTGCAAAAGGAAATCGACTGAAAATTTGTGAAACTAGTCGGGTGTGATGACTTCGGGATTGGAGCGATAAAAGTGGAGTTAATCGCCCCAGAAACCTGATTAGAAATGCACAATTCCTCTACCATATTCAAAAGATCCTTGCCCATAATATCAAAAAAATGTAAGAAGATCTCTAGGTCCACCCATCCGGGCCAGGACACTTGTCCTTCACGAAAGATCTAAGAACCATGGATATCTCGTCAATTGAAACAAGCCTCCCCAATGTGGCATTTGATTCTGCCATGAACATAATAGGGAAAGCCTCAATACCCAAGAGTTGTTCATGGATATCCACCTCTGTGTGAGCCGAGAACATGCTCTCAAAATGATTGGAAACCTCCCTCTGTATGTCTTCAGTACTATAAACTTTGCCCCTCGAAGCAGTTTCCATTTCCCAGATAGAATTCATATTCCTCCTTTGGGTAGAGAAGTGCTAAAAAAATAGGTATTGTGATATCCCCCCGATCCAAATTTCCTGGATTTTTAAATGCCAGGTGGCCTCCTGTGTCTTTAAAATATGTCTTTTTTTAAGTTGCAACACCTTCAGGAGAGCTAGTTGCAAAGGGGATGGAGCCACAAGATCCATATGGCAACGAAGACTTTCTATCTCAATATTAGTCTGCTCCAAGTCCGCCCACATCTTTAATTTTTTTTTTACACTCCCACAATCGAACCAGAAATTTTAACCTCTTAAACATATCCATAATCAGGCTCATCACTGATCCTACTCTTGGAAAATCAATAGTCACCTAGGAATATCGAACCATTTTGTTAAAATCCTCGTCGAGCCAAGTCTTGTTGAATTTGAAAGAGAGACCTTTCTAGGTCTTCTCTCCTTTCCATTGTAGAATAATCGAAGTATGGTTCGAAATTTTTTCCTGTGAAACCCATGACCTAACATCCCCAACAATTCCAGAATATTCTCATGTATCAAAAACATGTGTAACCTTTTCCCAATATGTTCAGAACCAGATCTACCATTACTCCATGTAGGGACTAGGGGAAACAATCTAACATCCACTAAATGGTTCTTTGCAAAGAGATCCCGTAAGTGATTGCCCAAAGGGTCGATACGACATCGTGTACCCCAACATTCTTCTCCCGAGATAGTAGCATTTAAATCCCCAACTAAAATCATTGAGCCAATCTTCAAAATTTGCATTCGTCCATCCTGTTCCAAAAACCCTATTTGTCCCAAAAAGGAGCGTATAAATTGAGGAAATGCAAAGGACATGATAAACCCCTAATAAAACCTGACGACACGATGCCTGCAAAAAAATTATAAGCTTTTAAATTAACCCACCGAAGGTCCCAAAGCTACCAAATAAACTACATGTATCAATAACCACAAAGTACCAATTTGGGTAGATGGATGAAAAGTAAGGTCTGGCTTTTCCATCAAAGTCATGGATTCTTATATAAAGATGGACAAAAAGTGATGTTTGAATTGTCCACCAAAATCATAAATTCATATATAAAAATTAAAACACGTCTAATAAATATAATTAAATGTCTAAAAGATCATTTCTTTGAGGCCATCCCCCAGCCCCTAAAATTTAGCTAAAAAATATTCATGGAAACTTCCCAAAGGCAGGTTCATTTGCTCTAAGTGCCCGAGAATCACCCAAAGAAATAATGGGAACCGAACATCCCGCATATCTCCTTCCACACCACAAGTCAATGTCTTCGCTGTCGATTTCCCATGGATAGTGTTTTTGAGAATGTATCACTATCATAGCCATTTGCGTCTGTATGTATAAACTTAATTGAATATGTAAATGTGATGTATGCATTTCTATTATAACTTTTATTTACAAAGTTCAATCAAAAGTCTTTGTATTGCAAAACATTTCCACTTTTACTTAGAATGTTTGAGATTGCCTGGATGCCTAAGCGGAGGAGTTCCCGATAATTCATGTGCTTTAAAACCCTGTTAAGCCCTTGTTAGAAAATTATATATTACGGAGCAATGGAACACATAAAATATTGCAGAAATATAAACACAGAAAATGCACAAAACAAGAGAGACACAGATATACGTGGTTCACCCAGTTTGGGCTACGTCCACCCTGAACAGCCAGTCCTTCCTTTCTATTATCCAGCAAAATGAAGAGACACAACCTACAGCAAATCCGCTGTAATATCCTCTGTTTTCTCTCACAGTCTCACATCTCTGTTTCTCGCTCACAGAATACACATCTATTTAACAGCCTCAAATACAATACCCTAATACAAAGAGAGGGGTTGCCTTCTAGGGAAAAAAACCCTAAACTAAACATAAGTTCTACCATCAGATCATCCGCCTAATGAATGGCCCAGATTGACTAGAAATTACTATACTTTTACAAGGCAATTTTACATTTGTTTTTAGCTTTGGGGGTGCTGCCCCCGAGCCCCCGCCGGGGGACCGCTGGCCCCCCGGACCCCCGCGGGGGACAAGTCCCCCCCGCACCCCCCCGCGTGGAGGGGTGTACAAAACTTCCTGGGTTATACATCCGGCTGAAACAAAGACCTCTGAACAATCATGCTCCACACACAACAATCTCCCACTTGGATAATGATTGTAGCAACTCCACCGCTGCTTCATTTGCTGGACAATGACTCCTCTTTGGACCTAGTTGTTTCTCATCTTCATCGTCATCCTTGAAGACCAATTGAAACTGAGCATGTTCTCAGTTTCTCCCTGGTTACAACTTTTGTTAGCATATCTGCAGGATTCTGGCTAGTGTGTACCTTTTCCAGCTTCAACTCTCCATCTTCTAACACTGACCGTGTGAAATGATACTTGAGTTGTATGTGTTTAGTCCTGGAATGAAATGCTGAGTTCTTTGCAAGATGAATGGCAATTTGTTTTTCCGCCCAATGGTAGGTACAGATCTTTCTGATACAGATAATCTTTCATCTGCATCTTCCACAGCGAGAAGTTTTGGCCGTTAAATTTCTCGACCCTAAACTTACCATCTTCCGCCATTGCTCCCACTTGAACCAGGAACCCTTCTTTCCTGCGAGTTTATCAGCCAAATAGACCTTCAGCTCTGATACCAGTTGTTAGAAAATTATATATTACAGAGCAATGGAACACATAAAATATTGCAGAAATATAAACACAAAAAACGCACAAAACAAGAGAGACACAGATATACGTGGTTCACCCAGTTTGGGCTACGTCCACCCCGAACAGCCAGTCCTTCCTTTCTATTATCCAGCAAAATGAAGAGACACAACCTACAACAAATCCGCTATAATATCCTCTGTTTTCTCTCATAGTCTCACCCCTCTGTTTCTTGCTCACAGAATATACATCTATTTCACAGCCTCAAATACAATACCCTCATACAAAGAGAGGGGTTTCCTTCTAGGGCAAAAAACCCTAAACTAAACATAAGTTCTACCGTCAGATCATCCGCCTAATGAATGGCCCAGATTGACTAGAAATTACTACACTTTTACAAGGCAATTTTACATTTGTTTTTAGCTTCGGGGGCACTGCCCCCGAGCCCCCGCCGGGGGACCGCTGGCCCCCCGGATCCCCCAGGCCGGGGGGGATTGGCCCCCCCGGACCCCCGCGGGGGGACAAGTCTCCCCCGCACCCCACCATCTGGAGGGGTGAACAAAACTTCCTGGGGTATACATCCGGCTGAAACAAAGACCTCTGAATAATCATGCTCCACACACAACAGCCCTATCAATAGAAAATATACTATCATGAAAGACATATACTCGTGAAATGTTTTTCAACATGTTTTTAAAATATTCTCTAGGGTTTTCATGAAAATATATTGACTTCATTTGATGTTTCATTGCAATGGGCTTTGATGGTGAATTTCTCATTGGAATTTGGCCATAAATTCTTTAAAAAAAAATTGTGAAAGTTTTTAATTGGTTTTTTTTAGAGTAGAAATGGATTGAGTATTATCTAGAACTTTTGAGTCAGCCAAAATATTAAAATTTTGAGGAATATGTACCATTTATAACTTTTAGTCCAATCAATTAAGTGATGTGAAATCAAATCTGATCTATTTTTTTTCAGTACAAAAAAAAGTTGTGTATATTATATAAAATTCTGGTACAGAAATTTTGGTACAGATAAGTATGTTATAGGGAAAAGTATAAGCAAAATTTTGCTTCCGCCATGAAAACATATGGGAACATGACAATTATATACGGGAATACATATACAATAGGCAAAAAGAGTAATAAACCCATAATCAGTGATATGAAACAAAAAGTGGTACCTGAGCATGTTACAGTTGATAAATAGACAGGATCATGATACATACTAGGACATTTGTCTATCCTATATACCTGGCATTGAGAATTGATGAACTTGATGCATGACAGTCCCCACTGTGATGCTCAAATTCCATATTCTGCATTGTGAAAGCAGGCCCTTCTTTGATAATTCATCAACGATCATATTCTGGGAGCGTTTTACATGAGCGATGGAGTAATCCTTTGAAGATTTCCAGATAGAGGAGATTCTATGCATCCATCCGGTGAGATTGGCATTGTTAATGGAATGTTTTCTGGTAACATGATCAATGATGATTTTTGAATCACCATAGATCCGAAGGGCACCAATGTTCAGGAAAGAGCAGAATAATAGAAGTCCATATAATGCCATGGCTTCAGCTTTATTGTTAGTCCCTGCACCCCCATTCCAAAATATTGCATAGTGTTGGTCCTCCAGAATATTTATGAACACTCCACATGCACAAATACCATCTTTCGCTGCTCCATCGAAGTGAGCCCTTGGATATAACAACAGAGAATGGGAAGACTCATTTGATTTTCCATTCACTTGCTGGGGGATATAGGGAAGGAGAGTGAGATATAAGGAGATAATTTGGTCAAATAAATTCGTGAATTTCTCCTTATAATCTTGAAAAATGACCCTATTCCTCCATTTCCAAATGTGCCAGAACGCAATAAGAGGGATAGGCCTCCATATCACTTTCTGTTTACTCCACCATTCAAAAGCATCTTTAATGGATGAATGAGTGTTGTAATTGAACCCAAAATGTGAGGCCAACTTCTTCCATAGAACCTATGTGTGGTAGCAATATAGTAAGATGTGTAGATTTTCCTATGTCTCAGATAGGTAAATGGAGCAAATAGCAGGGCCGTGCCAATTCCTCTTTTGTAGGTTGTCCCAGGTGAGATTTTTGTTGTGATACACTAGCCATGAGAATAAGATAATCTTGTATGGGCACCCAGACTTCCAGAATGAAAATGGAAAAATGTTATCGGTACGAGAATATTGTTCCTCTATTATGGAGAGGTATATATCTTTAACAAGAACATTAATCTTACCACCCCTACCCCTCCAGACTATGCCGTCCTCTTCTTCAGTTCTGTAGATACCACAGCTCTTCATTTTCCAGATAATCATATTCCATTGAGATGCGACTAGACCATTCAGGCCCAAGTCATTAGCAGATTTCCAGCTTGGAATAGCACCCTGCCATTCTTTAATAACCTGTGCCCAATAAAAAATACCTTTTTGATGGAGAATATGTAAGAGCTGATGAAGAATATGTGAAACTTCTTCTCCGCCCATGAAAGGGTCAAGACCAATAAGAATACTATTCCCAGACTGTAATTTCCACACAAGGTTTTTGAAAAAGAAACCTTGGATCTTATGAAAACTCCTCCATATAGCATATCCATTAGAAGGCCCAAATGAACTGTACGTGAACCAAGGAAGTAGTTCCAAAAGTCGAGAAGCTGAGAAGCCGAGCTACCAAGATGCCGAGATCTCGAGACCTCCTATCAGGTGCCTCGTTTTCCTGCTCATTCCTTCTGAGGAGACCGCAATGAGAACCAATCCCATTTGATATAGCGTTGGGATATGGTGGCCACATTTCGCATTTTCCTCTCTCCACCTTTTCGTTTTTGTCTTAGGCTCCTATTTTTGGCTCATGCACCTACCATAATTGTAGCATCTTCAACACACTCATAGAATTTTCTGTCCTGGTACATCTTGATAAGGTCATGGTGGAGGCCAATCTTTTTCCATGGAGGTGGCACATGATCTATGGACACATTCCTACCACCTTGACACATTCCTTCGAATTATCCTTCTGCGTCATTTGGCTGACACCTTGCTAGCTACATGCAGGCTTATCGATTTACCTTACATTGACAACATCCACTATTTGGAGGGGCTATTTTTGTTTTCACAGGTTTTTTTTCCCTCTTTTCCTAGCCACCCTGCGCGCTCCTGCACAGGGTCGGGGTCGTGGGATATCTGGACTTCATCGTCTTTTGGCTCAACCCGCTGATTGTTGGCCACCATTATCTTTTCATTCCTTGTATCTCTAGGTTCTGTGGAGGTTTTGGATCAAAGCATTTTTGGACTAGACGACGTTATTTCTTGGCGGTAATTTGCGTTTCACAAGTTTTTAAACACATTCTCCAGGTCAGTTTGACAGCTACTGTATATTTTCCTTACAAATGTGGATTTTGTGAACGTATTCTTATCGACATAGTTTTATGTTTACCGCATTGCTCCATTTATCTTTTCCTCGGAAAGTTTATGACGATTATAGTTATCTGTTAATGGAATTTCTATATGTTTTGAGGGACCACTATCATAAAATTGCATGGTATTTGAATATATGTGTTATATCAAAGCCGTGTTTAGACTTTAGTTTCAAGATTGGTCACTGGTGGTGTAAATGTAGTTATTGTTTTTGTTGTTGCATCGTATTACCATGTCTTACTTGAGTCTGGCGTATATCGGTCCCATTGTTTCCTCCTAGTAGTATTAAGATCTTTCTAGTCTTGCCTAATCTAACGTATGTTGAATCCTCTGGTTTTTTTAGGAGTGTGGCCGTGTTTTTAGGAGTCTTGGTTGGATTTTGGCCATGTCTATTTTCTGAAATCCGGGGGGTTGGGTTTCTTGGACAGTACTAGTGTTTTTACTCGTCCACCTACTTTTCGCCGTCACTGTCTTTCTGGATTATTCCCCATATATGCATTTTAGTTAGTTCTTAATTTTGAGACTAACATTGATCTTTCCGAGGGGTACTCATTCATGTGGATTGATTTGGGATAATCCTTCCCTGTCTCCTCATCAGTCCTTCTGTATCTGGATTTGAATGTTTTGTCAGATAAGTCACATCCTATAGATGATTTTTTTATTCCCTAGACCCTTATAGGATCTATCTCATTCTGGTCTTTGACTTGGTTTTATCTCGAATGTACTATCATTAATTGAGGATAAGGCGTTTTGTCAGTTTTTCCATAAATTGTGTCAGGAATTGAATATCCCGAAGTTTACTTTTCTTCTGCCAATAGATTTGAATATTTGTTTCCTATCTCTTTGTCTTGTCGTCCTTTCATGTCGTATGCTCTCCATTCATACGGATCACATGGAGATCTTCCCAGTCAAATCTGACTCGTCAAACTTAGTGCGGGCTGCCATGGAGGTAAAGGCTCTCCACTATGGCACTCTCAAACTGTCTTGCTGGCAATCCTCTTTGGCGGAGCATCTGATTCCCCTGCCTCATGGGCAGATCCCTGGGGTTGATGTTCATGTTCATTCGTAGCACAAACACAATCATCATCCTGCTAAGATTTCTCCACCTCCGCCAGCTATATGCCTGGACGGGGTTTCTCTGGCTGATCGCATTGCTAGTCTACAATCCCGTGCTCTGATAGGCAAATGGCATTTTCCTGACATGGAAGACGCCCAGATAAGGACATGGCTTGGATCCAAATGGTGCCCCTTGATTGGATACATCCCTACTATTGTCAGGTTAATGAAGGACTGGTACAGTTTTCACTTCTTGAAAGTAAAAGATCTGGACACCATATGGGCTCTCCCTTGGGTTCATGGAAAAAGCTTTCTGGCCCTTCACAAATGGTATATTGGTTTCAACCCATTGCGGAATACCCCTCAAAATACTCTGATATGGGTTAAATTGCCCACCCTTCCCATCGAGCTATGGACAAAGGAATCGCTTTCTCTCATTGGAAATGCCATTGGGAAATTTGTGTATGTAGATCCCAAGTGTTTAGGCGCCAAGGATAAGCGAGTTGCATGGATCCTGATCGAGAAAGAGTACAGAGGCGGCTTTCCTGATCATATCGATCTTGTTTGGGGTGAATTATCAATTCACCAAAGACTTGACTACTGGGGAGTTCCTTTCCGATGCTCCCTCTGTCACAAAACTGGTCACCTGAAATGGCACTGCCCTCGTCATCTGTCCAGGAAGGTAAACAGAAAAAATATCCATGTCATTCCTCACACTCACGCCATGGATAAGGATATCTGTGATGATGGTGGGGAAAGAAATAATTTAAAAGGGTCATCTTCTATTGCTGATATAACGTCCCCGGTTCTATCTAATAGTTTTTCGATTCCATGTGGTACTTCCCATCGACACTCCATGACACCAATATATTTGATGTCTGCTCCCTTTACTTTTCCGAGATCTCTGTCCATGGATAATTTAGTTACTTCGGGGGCTCAGGAACTGTTCTCTCATCCCCATCCCCTGGAACCCTCTCCGGGGGTGGCCATAAAATCTCCTATGCCTATTCCTCATCCGCACTCTATCCTCAATTCGAATCCAATCATTACTATCATTCCATCATCATCTTCATCACCTGTCAATGTCGAATCTGTCTCCATGGATAAAACTCCCTCCTTGATTTATCGTCAAGCCTCCGCTCAAATAGACATGTTTACTATAAAAGGTAAAGCTCCAGTGATTTCGGTCACTCCAACAAACTCGCCTATCACATCCCCTACAAATTCTATTGGCAGTGATCTTGACTTGCTATTGCGAAGAGAAACTCTCCACCTCCATCCACTGACCATTCATAAGCCGAGAAAGTCTTCCTCGCCTGTCATCAACCCCACATCGACGGGAAATATCACGGTCATAAGGAAACAGAACAGGGGCAGTAGGCATTTCTGTGGTAGGAAGGGTATACCTAATATTGATTTACAGGAATCATCTCCTGTAGACATTCCTATATCTGATCTGGCAAGAAGCGGGCCTCTTAGAGCAAGTTTGCCTCGGGAAGGGGCCTCATGATCAAAATTCTCTCTATGAATATAAGGGGTCTTGGGGCGGACCCGAAATTTTTGGTTCTTAAAAATTTGTTTCTTTCTTCTGCCTCAAAAATTATCCTGATACAAGAGACCATGCATGACCGTCCAGAAACTATTACTTATTTCAGACGCATGTTCCCTACATGGCATATTTCGGCAATGGAGGCATCCAGGCTATTTGGGGGTTTGGCAGTTCTATGGTACCCAGGTTGGATATCTGCCAGGACCTTTCGCTATTTAGGTGGTATTCTGATTCTTGCAAAATTCCAGGGCATGACTGCCCCTATCCATATCCTGAACATTTATGCCCCATACAAGGATCACACTATTTATTGGAATCGGTTCCTGGCCTCGGAAATCATGGAGATTGATTCCCTCCTAATTGCAGGGGATTTAAATTGCTCTTTAAGCTCTGACGAAGTGTGGGGAAAAGGAAGAAAAGTTGATCCTTTGGGAGGATCCATCAGGGAAGCTCTCCTCCAATATAATTTTGTTGATATTAGCCCATCTATGTTGGCTCTTGCATGGGATAATGGAAGGACTGGGGATGCATACATTGCCAAAAGATTAGATCGATTCATTATTCATGACAGGCTAATAGAGCGTCTTGGTTTCCCCACTTCTAGTATTCTCCCTTGTTTTATTTCCGACCACAGGCCTATATCGTTGCAATGGACGGCTCTGAATCACAGAAGGATTATCCTTTTAAGTTTAACAGGACTTGGTTGGAGGATGATGGTTTCAACAATATTGTCCAGGAAACTTGGCTGTCGCATGAGCCACAAGGTTCGTATTCTCAGACTGAATCATTGTTAAGTCGTATGGCTCGGCTTCGAAAAAGGTAAAAGAATGGCAAGTTTATAAGAAATGTTCTAACAGATTAGAACTACATGAGATTAATAAGTAACTTGAAAGCATCGCTAGATGTATGACTGATCACACAATCTCATGGGATGTGCGCTCTCGGATATGGGAGTTGGAAAAAAAGAAACAGAATCTCCTGGCCATTGAAGAATCGACTTGGAGACTAAAAAGCCGGGCCATTTGGTTAAAGGAGGGCGACAAGAATACTAAATTTTTCCATAGATTTGCTAATAAAAGAAGGAAATCTAATGCTATATGGGGAATTAAGAATGATGAGGGCTTTCTGCTACACTCACATGATGAGATTTCTAAAGAAGCTGTAATTTTTTTTTAGAATGCATACAGAAGGGATCGGGACATTGGGATGGATGATATCATATGGGGTATTGAGCCTTATCCCCACCATGTTCGGCACCGAACAAAATGATCGTTTATATGCTGTTGTCACAGAGGAAGAACTATTGTCTGTCATGAAATCTTTCAAAAAAGACAAATGCCCAAGTCCAGATGGATGGACCATTGACATTTTCATACATTTTTTTGACCTAATCAAAAATGATATCTTGGGTATGATTGAGGAGTCCAGAATAAGGGGCAACATAAATCATGTCATTACATCTACATACATTGCCTTGATTCTCAAATCCGATCTGTTGCTTCTATACAGAGGTTTGAATTTTATCCCGATGGTAGAAAAATTTGGATCTTTTATTTTATTTTAAATAATAGTAGTAGTTGGATCTTGCTTTTTATGTTGCTAATTAAATTTTATTTTTTATGGTAAGATAAATTCAACACCATCAAAAATTTATAAGACACCCACAATTTTAAACTTTAATAATTATAACTTAGATTTCCAAAAATTTCCACTTTTCGGACAAAACCAACATCACCCTTTTCATTTTTCATGGCCAGAAGAGACTAAAAAGACCTCCATATTTCCCTTTATCCTCGACAACTGGAGAATTTTCGTACTCGTGACTCATATGGAAGAGAATGTATGTTTGGGGCTACCGATTTTACGTTCTGGCAATGCAGAACACTCTGGTCCATTATACCTCTATTCTGACTGATGCATAGTTAGAGTAAGAGAGAAGGAATGAAAAAACAATTGTATTGTCGCCCTAAATGAGCGACCTTAAATAAAATATGCGGTGTTGTCCATATCTTTATTGTCATGCGCAACATTTGTGCGATAACAATAACACACGTATTGGATTCAAAGCCGTCGACTTCTTTGATAATCCATGTTGATCTCACTATTCCTGAAAATCCATTATTCCAAATGTGGGGCACCGGTCCACTTGATAAATCTTTTTAGTTTCAAATATCTTGGAAAGCAAAGATTTGAGCAGAGCATGCCAAGTGATTGTTTGCGATCTTTAAGAGAAACTCAGAGACCGGGCATGATTGTTGATTTGTTGAATATTTGGAAATCAAAAAGATATGGTCAATGAATTGTTTGTCATCTTTAATAGAAATTCAGAGACCGGGGATTCAATGAATTGTTTGTTATCTTTAAGAGAAATTCAGAGACCGGGGATTTTTATCTCGATCGCTCATTCGTCAAAATATTAGGCAATTAAATTCGTTAAATATTCTGCAATCACACGGACATGGGCATGGTCAATGAATTGTTTGCGATTTTTAAGAGAAACTCAAAGAAAGGGCATCTGTATCTCGATCATTAATTCCTCGAATATTCAGAAACTCAGAGAAAGGGCATTTGTATCTCGATCATTGATTCCTCGAATATTCAGCAAGCTGACGAACATGAACACGGTCAATTATTTGATGGCACCCATGTCCAACTGATTGCCAAATATTCTGCGCATCAACAATCAAGATAAGCTCAATTTTAAAGACCATTAAAAATGAATTTAGCAATAAGTTCCGTCATTTTGAAGGGAAAATGTTAAACATATGAATGGTCTAAAAAGTACTTTGAAATTGAATGGAAAATGTTAGATATATGAATGTTCTAAAAACTACTTAAATTTTTTTTAAGTAATTACTTAATTAAAATTTATAAATAATAATATTTTAAAATTTTATTTAAATAAATTAAAAAAAAAAAATACTTTATGTTTCTTTTATTAAAAAAAATACAAATTATTTTAGAAAATTTAGAATATTAATGAATTTGATTTATTTTAATTTTAATCATACATTTTATTGTTAAGATAAGGTGCTTGTTAAGATTATTAATATTAGTTTTTAAGAGATATTAGAGCATTGAGGAGATGCATAAATAGGATGAAAACATTTGAAAGACACACATACAAAGAGAATAAGTGGAATCTATTTAGGAGACAAATTAATTATAGCAAACAACATGCAAATCCGTACAATAGTAGCATCATACGGTTGTACAACAATGTTGCTTGCTTCGTTCTTCAACAGAGCGATACTTTAATTTCAGTATTGTATTTTTGTTTACCATATAAGTGCGAGATAGTGGATTTACCTTTTTGATCATTGGAATGATAAGCAAATTTTAAAAGGGGAAATTATTGTGTATGTGTTACTTATTTATGGTTTTTAATGTTTATTTTTTAATTATATGTGTGATTGTTGCAGGTTCAAAAATATTCAAATTTTTTTGTGATTAAATATGTTTAAATCTGATTTATTTAATTAAGAGAAATATAGGGCACAAATTTAGAAAATTATTGGTTTTTATTGAATTAATGGAATGAATGATCAATTTAACAATAAACTCTTAAGTTGTCTATTTTTATTTTTTTATTTAATTAATGGAAAGAGATGCATTTTAATAAAAATATCATATATAATAAAATTCATGGAGCTGTGTATGTTTTTAACATTAAATATTAAAAGAGCATGCAAGGTTAAGAGATGAATAAATGCTTGTGGCAAATTGTTTAGGACAATAGAATAACAATTTAGATTGTGTTATAGGAAAGCTATAAAGATTTAAGTATGTTTAATTTTGACTTGGTTAAGTTCATGTCTTAAAGGTCATGCTATTTAAATAACCATGTTTTTATAATATTTTGAGAGGCTTATATTGACATGGCAATGGGTCACCCAAGTTTGCTAATAACAATTCATTGATCCATAGTACTCTCAAGATCATTATTCCCCAAAATTGAGTGAATACTAAAATTCATTAGTACCCCATTACTTTTTCTTTTCCAAAGAGATTCCCTACCTATATGGCTATCAACTCACTGAGATATAGATACCATACCTTGCTCCTTGTTCTCTTCAAAGATTGACTAATATCAATTAAGAATGCCAAAGGTCTTAGCTATCGTTACTCAGGGGTTTAGTGTAACTCTAAGTTATAGTTGTATGTCTATATTGCTTTCCATTTACAAGTTCTCCATTTATACCCATAATCTTCAACCAATCAAGGGGAGTGGTGAGGTTCCTTGAAATGTCATTTATGCAAACTACAATTACATCACATGCGTTTCAACCTCAAATTTTGAGTTCCTAACTAACCTTATATGTTGAAAACTTTTTCACATGTTAGATGATCATTGGTTTTTATGGCCATTAATGTTATTATGGGCACTCAAAAGAAGATGATGACCCCAAAAGTGGCAATGGCCATCATGAATGTGCACCCACTAGAATGTGTGAACATGCACATGTTCTATGGCAATGGGGCCATCATGAATGTACACCCACTAGAATGTGAACATGCACGTGTTCTATGGCAATGGGGCCATCATGAATGTGCACCCACTAGAATGTGTGAACATGCACGTGTTCTTAGGCATCCAAGCTCAGCAAGGGTTGAACTACCAACTAGAATACGAGTCGACTTGCTAGTTTGGCATGGCTTAGGAACACACACACATTTTTAATAACATGCATGCATTCTAGGAATGCACATTTGTTCTTAGGAATGTGCATATGTTCATGGTGGATTTCTATTTTATGTGCCCACAACCTCATTTTTTGAAGAAATTCCCACCTGTAGATCACCTGATAATGCAATATACTAAAGCAAAATGCTTGATTTACTTCTACAACCAATTTAGCGGAAGCTTAATCAAATATGAGCAACATTAATAAGAACACATATAACAGATGAGGAGAAAGCAATCACATGAACACAAAAGAATAATCCGAGGGAAAGCCTCAGCCTAAAACCCTAATCTTTGTAATATCATACAAGTGGAAATATGTCTAGATTACACAAAGATTTAGCTCACAAGCTATCTAGCTCTCAGTACAATCCCTCTACTGCTCATAGATAGTCAAAGGCTTCTCACAAACCTTCTCCTCCGCCCTCCAAGCATCCTATTTCCTTGCGCAGTTTCTCCTGGGTCCTCAAGCTGCCACTTGTGTGTAATAATCCCTCACACATTGCTCTGACCTTTGAAATAACTGCACAAACCTGAAGGAGATAAATCCTTCTCCATGGATGAGTTTCCTTTATAGGAAAAAAACCATCCAATTGATAGTACACTGTCCCTCCTTTGATCTCAACTGGGTCTTTGTCTGAATTGACATGCATGAGTTATTCATGAGAGAATATTCAGTTATGTAGGTTTTAACCCTGTACAGAAATTACCTTCATACGAATTCTTAAACAAAGAAAATAAACAATGCGAGAGCATAACCCATAAAACACATATGCACAAAGATTTTTCCCTGGATCCCAAAACCGGGACTACCAGCTTGATTTTTCATTATGTTCCTTTCAATGTTACAATACATATTTATACATGCTGAAGCATCCAATACCATGGACCGAAAACCATCGCGTCCAATACCATGGACCGAAAACCATCGCGTCCAAAAAACATGTGCGAAAATCATGCACAAAACCATAGGTGGGTCTGCCCAACCTAACATATGGTCCAAAACCAAAATTTTCCGGGGCGCTGCCCCGGACCCCATAAAGTGGAGTTACAGGTGCCCTTCAAACCCCCTATTAACTACGTGGAAAGAATATAACACAACCCAACAATCTCCCACTTGTTGTTTTCTTTCCACAGGGGGCCACAGGATAGCTTAGTCAATTTTTCAGCCCTGAGATTCTCATTGCTTCTCTACACCAAGAGAACTTCTCAGAGCTCACAGATTTTGTCAATGCATCTGCAGTATTCTTCAAAGTGTCCACCTTTACGAGCAACACCTTTCTGTCTTCTATCATATCCCTCACAAAGTGATACTGAACATCAATGTGCTTTGTCTTTGAATGATAAGCAGGGTTCTTTGCCAAGTAAATTGCACTTTGGCTGTCGCAGTCTATTCTTATAGCTCCCTGTACTAACCCCATACTTGAACACAATCTATGCAACCAAACTTCTTCCTTGCTTGCATGAGTGGCTGCCATGTATTCTGCCTTTGTAGTTGATAGTGCCACTACAGATTGTTTCTTACTCATCCAACTGACTGCACCTCCAAATAGGTTAAACACATACCCACTTGTATATCTTCTCTGATCCGGATCTCCAGCCCAGTCTGCATCAACAAAGCCATGAATATCCAACACTCTGTCAAATCCTGGTCTTCCTTGGTAGCACAAACCATAATCACTAGTGCCACGCAAATACCTTAAAACCCACTTCACTGTTGTCCAGTGCTCCTTCCCAGGTTTTGACATAAACATGCTCAATACTCCCACTGCATGTGCAATGCCTGGTCTAGTACAGACCATTGCATACATCAAGCTACCCACTGCACTTGCATATGGAACATGGGACATGTCCTCTTCCTCTTCTTGTGTCTTGGGACACTGTTCAGCAGATAACCTCACACCTACAGGAATAGGAACCTTCACCGGTTTACTATCCTGCATATTAAACCTCTGGAGTATTATCTCGACATACTTCCTCTGGTTTAACCAGAGCTTCCTCTTTGACCAATCTCTTTTAATTTCCATGCCCAAAATATAGTTCGCAGCACCAAGATCTTTCATGTCGAATTTGGAGGACAATTTGGTCTTCAAATCCTGGATAATTTCTTTGTCATTTCCAACCAGCAACATATCATCCACATACAAGACCAGATAAATAATACGGTCACCAATTAATTTAAAATACACACAATGATCTGCTTTGCTTCTGGTGAAGCCAAGTCCCCGTATAAATGTATCAAATTTCTGATACCACATCCTTGGTGACTGTTTTAACCCATACAGAGACTTCTTTAACTTGCATACCAGTTCTTTCTTACCCTTCATCGCAAAGCCTTCAGGTTGCTTCATGTAGATTTCCTCTTCCAAATCCCCGTGAAGAAATGTTGTCTTCACATCCATCTGTTCTACCTCAAAATCAAAAGCAGTAGCAATAGATAAAAGTAATCTAATAGAAGTTACCTTGGCAACAGGAGAAAAAATATCACCAAAATCAATTCCCGGCACCTGGGAATAACCTTTTGCTACCAACCGAGCTTTGTATTTCTCCACCTTTCCTTCTGCATTTGTCTTCTTCTTGAACACCCATTTGCTGCCAATGGGTTTCCTTCCAGCCGGCAACTCCACCAGATCCCAAGCCTCATTTTTGTGCAAAGATGCCATTTCATCGACCATGGCCTCTTTCCAGAGTTTTCCATCCTCTGAATCCACTGCTTCCTTCACAGTTCTGGGATCATTATCAGTAACAGACAAAGCAAAATTTGAACTGAAAGCAGATGGACTATACCTTTCTGGCTGCCTTCTTTCTCGAACTGATCTTCTCACAGCCGGAGTTTGTGGCTCTTCATCTTCTGATTCCTCCTCTGCTGCAGAGTCTGATTCTTCCTCCTTTGGCTCAAACTCTATCTTCTCAGGTTCCTTTGGTTGGACTTCATGTTGAATAACATCTTTTACCTCTCTGAACAACACATCTTGGTTGTACACAACCTTCCGTGTGACTGGGTTCCAAAGCTTATAACCCTTTAAACCATCCTTATACCCAATAAATATGCACTTTTCAGATTTACTATCCAACTTGGTTCGTTTCTCCTTTGGAACATGTACATATGCATCACATCCAAATACCCTTAGATGTGAAAGAGAGGGTTTCTTACCAGTCCATACTTCTTGTGGAGTCTTATCCTCCAACGCTGATGAAGGTGATCTGTTGATCAGGTAACATGCAGTATCCACCGCCTCTGCCAGAATTCCTGTTAGGCTAACCCGGCACCACTGAGCATGCTTCTTGCCCTTTCCATCAACGTCTTGTTCATTCTTTCTGCGACTCCATTTTGCTTAGGTGTATATGGAATAGTCTTCTGCCGTGCTATACCACACTTCTTACAAAATTCTTCAAATTCCTTGCTGCAAAATTCTCCACCATTATCTGTCCTCAGCACATTTATCTTCTTCTCTGTCTGATTTTCCACCAGAGCCTTAAATTCTTTAAACCTGTCAAAGACTTCAGATTTCTTCTTAAGAAAATATATCCATGTATTCCTTGAGAAGTCATCTATGAATGATACATAGTACACAGACTTACCCAGTGATGGAACCTTCACAGGTCCAAACACATCACTGTGCACAAGCTCTAATATCTGTTTCGTCCTCTTACCACCAGAGAGGAAACTCACCTGATTCTGCTTCCCATATACACAATTTTCACAGAAATCAAAATCCAGAGAGCTATTATTCATACCTTCTACCATACCTTTACCATGAAGTATTCGAAGGCCCTTCTCTCCAATATGTCCAAGCCTTTGATGCCACAACATGGTCTTCTCTCCAGAGACCACTAGATTCTCTAATCCATTTTTAGGAACAATAGAACTATTGCACCCATCAACAACAGTGCTACCTTGCAGCTTGTACAGAGTTCCAATCCGAACTCCCCGCATTAATATCAGTGCTCCTCGAACCATCTTGCAGGTATCCTTCTCGAACACTGTCTTTACACCTGCATCATCCAACTTGTTTACAGAAATCAGATTTCTGGCCAATGCAGGAATATGTAGAACACCCGGAAGTGTTCTAACCCTTCCACCTTGCAACTTCAACTTTACTTTTCCCCGACCAATAATTCTAGCCTTCCTATCATCTCCTAAGAAGACATCACCACCATCGTATTTTTCATACTCGCAGAACCACTCTCTATGGGGAGTGAAGTGAAAGGATGCACCTGAGTCAATCAACCATGCCTTATGATCTACATGTGTACTTGAAGAAGCCAAGTACACATCCCCACCTTCATTTGAGGTGGTTTTCGCCTCTGCAGAAGGAGCATCATCATATCCCTTTCCTTTATCAGGAGCTTTAGATTTAAAATCCCTTTTGAAGTGCCCTTCCTTTCCGCATTTCCAGCACACCACCTTTGTAGGTTTTCCTGGAGATTTAGATCTCCCTCTAGATTTAGATCTCCCACTCAATGACTTATTTTTGTTTCTGTTTTGGGACCGTCCTCGTACAGACAAGGCATCACCATTCTGGTTGTCCATATTTTTCCGTCTCATCTCCTTCGTCAGCAAGGCTGAGACTATTTCATCAAACTGCAAAGCAGTTGCATTTCTACCTATTGCAATAACCAGACTATCCCACGAATCTGGTAGAGAACACAACAGACTGATGCACTTATCTTCATCTGAAATTTTAATATCAATAGATAATAACTGACTTACCACAGTATTAAACGCATTCAGATGCTCTGTCACCGAGTCTCCATCTTTCATCCTCAGGTTATAGAGCTTTTTCCGCAGGAACAGTTTATTCACCAGAGACTTAGATTGGTACAAAGTCCCTAACTTGACCCACAAAGCCTTTGCTGTAGCTTCCCCTGATACATTCAACAATACTGAATCTAAGACACATAATCGTATTGTGCTCTTTGCCTTCCGATCCAACTTCTTCCATTCTTCATCGGTCACTCCCGATGGTTTAGTACCCGGATCTACAACGATCCACTAATCTTTATCCACCAACAGATCCTCCATCTTGAGTTTCCACAACTCAAAATTCTGACAATTGAACTTCTCAATCTCTATCTTTCCATTGCTCGCCATCTTCTTTCACCACTAGAATCGATCTCGCAGATCTCCCACTAAACAGGGTCTACCACAGGCCCGAGCGAAACCCCTCAGCAACAAAGGCGTCCCCTTGAAGCCAAAACAACTATGATACCAAATGTAGGTTTTAACCCTATACAGAAATTACCTGCATACGAATTCTTAAACAAAGAAAATAAACAATGCGAGAGCATAACCCATAAAACACATATGCACAGAGATTTTTCCCTGGATCCCAAAACCGGGACTACCAGCTTGATTTTTCATTATGTTCCTTTCAATGTTACAATACATATTTATACATGCCGAAGCATCCAATACCATGGACCGAAAACCATCGCGTCCAATACCATGGATCGAAAACCATCGCGTCCAAAAAACATGTGCGAAAATCATGCACAAAACCATAGGTGGGTCCACCCAACCTAACATATGGTCCAAAACCAAAATTTTTCGGGGCGCTGCCCCGGACCCCATAAAGTGGAGTTACGGGTGCCCTTCAAACCCCATATTAACTACGTGGAAAGAATATAACACAACCCAACAAGTTATCTGAAGTGAAACAGTTATATGCAAGCATGCATTAACTAATTGAACTCACATTAATTTAAACAAACTATTTAAATCAATCTAACTGGACTTGACTCAGTTAACTGAGACAACTAATTACAACTCAAACTAGAACTCATCCTTATCTCTTTAATTGATGGATAAATTCCTCAATTAATAGAAAAACTGTTGCATGTCCTCACATAGACTTCATGTTTGATTTTTCACAACTAATTAACTCATGGTGAAATAATTAATTTATTTTCAAACAGCTGTTCAGTTCAAATTCGAATTTACTTCCTATGTTTAGTCCAAGGACTGACTAAAATAGGAATCCATTCCTGAACTACTAAAAATAGAATTCTATTTTTAGCTCTTCCATTTTTCATTCCTTGTTGCTCAATCCAGCACTGCTACCCAAACTGCTATTTATAGCAGTGCTATTTTTAGCACTTCTATTTTTAGCATTTCTTGTTTCCATTTTCAACACTCCCTCTCAACAAGAAAGACATTCAACTCGAACCTGATCCTGTACCTTTGGAATTTTCTGCATGCAACACTTCTACCAAGTGTGGTTGCTCCAACAACTCTCGGAACAAAAAAGAAATCCCCACTGACCTCTTTGTTGGGCTAGAAACATACTCTGACGCTGAAGCTCTACCTGCTGCTAACAATTGATTCCTCTCAGACCTCTTAGCTGCTGCAACACTCCATGCATCTCGCACTGTTGCACACCTCTCTATGCCATCCTGCACTAGTGCAACACTCCTGTGCCTCTCACATCGTTGCAGACTGCTAGCTCTACACGGTCTCGGGACTGTTGCACTATAACTCTTTTTGTCGCTCCATTCACATTTGTCTCTACCCAATTAGTCAGTCCTGCTACTCCTCATCGGGGCTCCTGTAGCAAAGTCGAATCAAAGAGGTTGGATACCTCAAGGATCCTGCCCCTCCTCCTTGGGACGATCACTCCACATCGCCCCACCTCCTACCTGGAGGTATGGCTGCATGTGATCCCTCTGCCCACCTGGCTCGAAGTTTCCCCCTAGTGGAGGTCTCTGCATGAGTAGATGTCTCTACTTGATCTTCTCTCAGCTTCTCCAGTTGTGGCTGCTCCACAACCTCCTGAAGTTGCTTCACCAATTGTGGCTCGTCCACAATTGTTTAAGACTTCTTTTCGTGCTGCATGTTGAGAGTTAATTTACTCTCCCTCTCAACCACCAAGTATCTAACCTTTGCCTTGCTCCTCAAGGCTTTGCATGCATCTTGCACCTCAAGTGTATACAGGTTCTTGGGTAGCACACCAATCTGTTTCCACCTCTATTTCCCGTCGTCACGAAATTTTTTGGAAAAAGAGTTGATTTTAAATCAGCGATATCTCCCTCATCCGAACTCCAATTCAGCCATTTTTTTTTTTTGAGTTTGGGTATTTTTTCACAAGGAATCCAAATCTGCTATTTGTTTCTGAAAATTTTGTACATAAATTTTCATATCTTCTCTACAAACTCTCGGCCCAAAACTCAAAACTTTGAAATCTCCTCTCAGTATATTGTTCTCTCCTTGATCACCTTTGCTCTGATACCATGTAGAAATTCCCGCCTATAGATCACTTGATAATGCAATATAGTAAAACAAAATACTTGATCTACTTCTACAACCAATTTAGCGAAAGCTTAATCAAATATGAACAACATCAATAAGAGCGCATATAACAAATGAAGAGAAAGTAATCACATGAACACAAAAGAATAATCCTGGGGAAAGCCTCAGCCTAAAACACCAATCTCTGTAATATCATACAAGTGGAAATATGTCTGGATTACACAAAGCTTTAGCTCACAATCTATCCATCTCCCAGTACAATCCCTCTGCTGCTCATAGACAGTCAAAGGCTTCTCACAAACCTTCTCCTCTACCCTCCAATCCTCCTATTTCCTTGCGCAGTTTCTCCTGAGTCCTTAAGCTGCCACCTGTGTGTAGTAATCACTCACATACTAATCCGACCTCTGAAATAACTGCACAAACCTGAATGAGATAAATCCTTCTCCATGGATGAGTTTCCTTTATAGGAAAAATCCATCCAACTGATAGTACATTGTCCCTCCTTTGATCTCAACTGGTTCTCTGTCTGAACTGACATGCATGAGTTATTCATGAGAGAATATTCAATTATCTGAAGTGCAACAGTTATATGCAAGCATGCATTAACTAATTGAACTCACATTAATTTAAACATACTGTTTAAATCAATCTAACTGGACTTGACTCAGTTAACTGAGCCAACTAATTACAACTCAAATTAGAACTCATCCTTGTCTCTTTAACTGATGGATAAATTCCTCAATTAATAGAGAAACTGTTGCATGTCCTCACATAGACTTCATGTTTGATTTTTCACAACTAATTAACTCATGGTGAATTAATTTATTTGTTTTCAAACAGCTGTTAAGTTCAAATTCGAATTTTACTTCCTATGTTTAGTCCATGGACTGACTAAAATAGGAATCCGTCCTGAACTATTAAAATAGAAGGATTTTTTTAGCACTTCCATTTTTCATTCCCTGTTGCTCAATCTAGCACTAGTACCCAAACTCCTATTTATAGTAGTGTTATTTTTATCACTTCTATTTTTAGCATTTCTTGTTGCCATTTTCAACATTTTTTACCATATTGGGACTACGTGGTGCATTTTTGGGAGATATTGAGCAAATTTGTTTATTCTTGAACAACATCAAGAACCAAATCAACACCATACCTCATCTTTGGAGTCTATGTAAGCATTCTAATTGCTTTTTTGTTGTTGTTTAAAATTGGAAAAAAATCCCAAGATTATGCCATAAACACAATCACTATATTGACTTGCAGGGAAATTAGTTAAAATGGAACCTAATAAAAACCCAAACCCACCATCACCAGCCAAAATTTAGAACAAATAAAACTGAACCAAGCACAAATAAATTCAAATGATGAAATTGATGCATCCTTAGCTACATTGAGGTCATTGATACAAGATCTCTAAAACACTAGAGATCTATCATGATTGTCTCTTGCAAGTTCATTCAACTCAATTGTATTGTCCATCTCCAATGTCCAAAGCCAAATAACAACATTTCTAACATATGAACACTATAAAACCTGTCTAAATAAATACCAAATCAGAGACATCAACATTACTAAACAAGATTTGTTGTCTTTGTTTATTGACCTAAGAAACAACCAACTTTCACCAGCCAACAAAAAATGTATTTGTATGGAGTGGTGCACTCATCAACCATTTCAAGACAACTGGATGGATAGGTGGTTTATGGTATTTGATAAAACTCACTGTAATAATAGGTAGGTACCTCTATATCTCTTGAGGAAGTTATAGGCATAATTTTAGCTAGGATGTCATGTCAACTACTTTGACATGGGAGAATTCAGGGGGGTGGGTCACAAGTCCAAATGAGATAGAAAAAAATTTAGGTGTAATCCTACACTAGGTCCTCGTCCACTTAGACGAAGGCCTAACCCACATGCCCAACATCATCTAGTAATAGATAGCATTATGGAAACCCAAACGACAATAGCCACATTGACTCGCACCCTAGTGCAACACGAAAGCTTGGTAGCATTGTCTTGCCAAGAACCATTAGTAACTAATATTACAAGAGGGGTTGAAGCATTCAATTCTATAACACAATTTGACCACCAAAGGCCACATGGAGGCTCACTTGATCCTCATAGATGTACTAACTGTGAAAATACTTGCTATGGGCATATAGAGGGCGGTAAGCAACAAAGTTTTATGGATGAGTTTATTATCTTGACTATATATATATATATATATATATATATATATATATATATATATATATATATATATATATATATATATATATATATATGATTTTTTTTGTGTGTTCTATTATATATCGGCTTCGAAATAGAAAATTAAACAGTAAGCAGTTTATCTCAATATTACCTGCTAAAAGTAGCAGACTTCTTTGGACAATGTCATATGATAAGGAGAACTAACCCATTGAAGCCTAAAGAGAAAACAGTAAAGAATGTTACCTCCCAGCTAGATTGGTAATATAGACTAAAGAAAGTGTGTTTTCCTGAAAAATGTGAACAATGGCAAACTCATTTGCTTGCAGTTTCGGGGAAGGAATTACAACAAAAGTGTTGGCGTCCGCGGTATCAACAACATTAACTGTAAGAATGGAGAGGATCGTTGCCATGCTCGTACACCAAACTAAGGTATTCTCCATGCTTTCTCGCAAGAGGAACGCATCTCTCTCCAATACCAATTTCAAATTTAATGAACTCCCCCAACTGCTTTCGAAGATAAACCATTCATGGAGTCCATGTTGTTTCTAATTCGCAATTTGTTGCAAACCATTATACTTAAATTGAAATTGAGTGTCCTTTTGGGGATATTTACAAGGGGCTGATCTACCTGATGGGATAAAGGTCATGACAGGGAAAAGAACAGAGAAACAATAGAAAGAACACTGATGAATATCGACATTCCTATTGGCAGATCCATCTCTTACCGGGTATTTTGCGCTTTTTCCATTTTCAAGGTTTTTCATATAATTTGAAAATTTTGACATATTCATTCAAATTAAGAATTTGAACTTATTTTCACATAAATTCATACATTTTGTATTGTTCTCCGTGAAAAATGTAATTGTTTTTAAAGGTGCGTGGGATTTAAAAACTGAATCTTAGATCGGTTTTAATTTTTATTTGTATGAAATTTGAGTTTATTATTGGTGATCATGTTAGTTAAATTTGGTTAAATTAGGTATAATTATGAAGTGTATAATAAAGACTTAATTTCAGTAATATTAGACTATTTTTAATAATATAAATAAATCAAAGACTGAAATTTATTTCTATAGTTAAGTTTTTTTCACCTTTTTAATTAAATTCATTAATTAAAAAAAATGTCATATGAATGAGTGATTGTTAAATAAGTTATGGTTTTTTGGGCATGCGGTATTCATGAGTCATGTATTGGCCCATGGTATTGTAACAATGTCTACTTACATATTAAGAATATCCACAATAAAGTGGAGGTAAATCTCCATGGTTAAAAATTTGTTACATTTTTTTAAAATGTGTGTGTGTATATATATATATATATATATATATATATATATATATATATAATAACAATAATAAAGTTGTAATTTAATTAGTCTTTATGTTTTTTTTTCTTTTAATTTTAACAACTTGAGATGTATGATGAAGTGTTTTGATGATTGTTATGGATTGTTGTTTATCGCCATTTACTAGCCATTTAATTCATATAGCTATGCTAGTAATAAACATTTTAATGCAAGGTTGTAGAATTTCATAGTTACACTATTTTGCGTGGAAGCCATTTATCTGACAACATCGCTTACATGTCATAACTATGATATGATGCAACTCATTTCACATGGTAGTGGTTCAAATTTCTAGTCAAATTCATCAGAGGTTGAAAATTTGATTTTAATTTTGAGTTGGTAATGGTTCAATTCTCAAGCTAGATGGATGAGATAGTTACAAGTTAATTTTGATTTGAATTTGAGCACAAAGATACAAGGTACAAATTGAATTCCTTGATCCATGTTTACACACTGGAGGTCAGTGTCGTACGCTGTGAAATTCAAAAGTGAGAGTATAGATAGCGAAAAACAACTATAAATTTTTTGAATCCTTAACAAATAGGAAAATTGTTGGTTAAAGTTTAATTGTGTGGTTCCTAGTGAGGAATGCTCCCTAGAACTAGGATGAAGGGATAATTTCTAACATACATGATTGAACCAAGGAAAGAATAAGAGGACCTTGACTAATCATTGTTTCTTCCTTAGAGGTTTTATTGGTCATAGCTTCTTCATTAAATTTCTTGTTGGCAAGAGTTCATGTTGTTAATGGTTCCTTGTTGGGCACAATTCAAGATAAAAATCAGACTTGAATTGAAAAAGGAGTTACAGCTCACAAGTGAGTACTGCACCTGGAGACTGCACTCAAACAAAGAGAACTCTCTCTGTACACTCTACTTTCATCAAATGAGCAATTACATCATTAAGTACATTACTAGAACTCAGGAAGTTGCAACGAAGCTCCTAAACTCTAGGAACAAATCCTAAACTAAGGAGATACGTTACAACTTGTGTAACCATTTCTCCATTAATACAAAATAATATTAATTATTTTCAACTCCCCCCCTTAATGGAGAAAGGATTATCCTGAACTCCTAGCATCCCTCTAAACAATTCAAACTTTACACGCCCAAGAGGCTTAGTAAAAATATCAGCCATGTTATCACAAGTTTTACAATATTCAACACATATCTCTTTTGACTGTAGTTTCTCTCGATGAAACAGAGCTATAGTGCTCTGCTTTTTGCTGCTCCATGCTATGACCCCGGATCCAATGCTGAATGCGTAACCTGTGATAGATCTTCGATCATCCAAGTTACCTGCCCAATCGGAATCTGAAAAACCTGCTAGAATAACATCAGAAGTGTTAGTGTACAAAATGCCATAATTACTAGTACCACTAAGATACCTCAACACACTTTTTGCTGTGATCCAGTGACTTTCGAGTGGTTGCTGCTGATCTGCACTGCTCCATTCTAAGCCTTTCCAACAAGCTTCTGGCATACTTCCCTTGAGTAAGAAAGGTTTGTCCAGAGTCTTTCCATACCTCCAATCCCAAGCAATAATGAAGGTTTCCGAGGTCTTTCCATCTCATACACTTGTGACATCTGATTTCTTTGATCAGATTGTTAGCATTCCCTGTTACAATCATATCATCTACATACAAAGAAATCAAAATAATTTGCCTCTGTTTATTAAACTTGGTATACAGATTTGGATCATTCAAGCTCCTATGAAAGCCATGTTGTACAAAAAATGAGTCAATTTTCTCATACCACGACCTGGGTGCCTGTTTTAAACCATAAAGTACCTTTTTCAATTTACACACAAGATGTTCCTGCCCCTTTTTCACAAAACCTTCAGGTTGTACTAAATAAATTTCTTCCTTCAAGTCACCATTCAAAAATGCAGACTTAACATCTAGCTGGTGTAGCTGCCATTTTTGTTTTGTTGCTAAGGAAATTAGCATTCTAAGGGTGTTTAATTTGGCTACAGGAGAAAAGGTGTCATCGAAATCTATTCCCTCTTGCTGTGAGTAACCCTTTATTACCAGTGTAGCTTTAAGTTTCTCTATACTCCCATCTACATTTATTTTTGGTTTATACAGCCATTTGCATCCTATGGGGGTTTTACCTTCAGACAATTCAACCAAATCCCAAGTATGGTATCTGTTTATTGATTCTATTTCCTCATACATTGCAGCCCTCCACGCATCAAATTTACTTGCTTCCTCATAATTTGCAGGTTCTACAATGTTTAAAAACTTTGACATTAACGCATAGCCTTTCAATTTAGAAGGTAATCGAGTATTCCTACTTGATCTCCTTGGTAGGGGACTTACCTCAAATATGTCTATTTCAGCCTTTCTGGGCTTGCATTATTGATTACATTTCCTGTTACTTCTTCTTCTTGTTTCTGCTCCTTCTCTTCATCTTCCTCACCATTTTCTTCCATTAGCAATGGAATGTCCCAATCACTATTAGAGTCATCCTTTCCTTCTTCAACCTGTTCTAGTTCTAACATTGTAAATTC
This sequence comes from Pinus tabuliformis, assembly GCA_031772625.1. Taxonomy (NCBI): domain Eukaryota; kingdom Viridiplantae; phylum Streptophyta; class Pinopsida; order Pinales; family Pinaceae; genus Pinus; species Pinus tabuliformis. The sequence goes on from CM062819.1 coordinate 1,710,759,771, forward strand.
CCCAGGATTCCCAAGATTGAAAGGACCAACATGTTCGCCCTCCATAAGTCGCATAAGACCTTCAACTAGATCAGAAACGAATTGGAAGCTCCGTGTCTGTTTCCCATTTCCATAGACTGTCAAAGGCTCCTTGCGCAAAGCCTAAGCAACAAAATTACTTGCAACTCGACCATCATCACGGCACATTCGCGGACCGTATGTATTGAAAATTCGAGCAATCCGAACCTCAACATTTGCTCCCATAGTCAGAGTTTCGGCTGTTCTCTTACCCTCATCATAGCAACTGTGGACTCCGATGGGATTAACATTGCCCCAGTAAGCTTCAGTTTGAGGATGTTCAAGAGGATCTCCATAAACCTCACTAGTACTTGTAAGCAGAAAACGTGCCCCAACACGCTTGGCAAGTTTGAGTATGTTCAAGATTCCCACATCATTAGTTTTGATAGTCTTCACAGGATTGTGTTTGTAATGCACAGGGGAAGCGGGGCAAGCCAAATGGTAGATCTGATCAACTTCCAACAATAAGGGTTCCACAACATCATTCCTTATCTGTTCAAACCTCGGATTGCCAAAATGATGCCAAACATTCTCCTTCCTTCCTGTGAAGAAATTGTCGACAACAATAACACTGTTGCCTCTTGCCATGAGCCTATCAAGTAGATGACCGCCAACAAATCCAACTCCACCCGTCACGACAACTCGCAGGGACTTTCTCCTCAAACCTAAGGGCACTTTAGCCCCCAAATTCACCATCGAACCCGAATGATACTAAGCAAACCGAGAAACAGGAGTCTCATAAACAACCCGATGAGGTTTGTCAGGCACAAACCTTCCATTTTCATTCACATTAGAAGCCAAAAAACTAGGCTAAAGGATAAAGAAAGTCGATGTGATGGTGATTCCTATCAAAATAAACAACAGCCGCTGCTCCTTGAGCAAATAATCTACTAACCTGATAATAGACCACGTCTTTTCTGGCTTAAGAGAGTACTCATCATTGTTATTCATATTGGACTGATAAAATTTCTTATCCTCTGATGAATAAGTCTTCAATGAGCCACCACCGGGCAAGTTTGATCTGCTGCCACCAAATAGATCAGGAACTCTAATGCGCCACCACTGGGCAAATACGATCTGCTACCACCGAATAGATCAGGAACTCCAATGCGCCACCACCGGGCAAGTCCGATCTGCTGCCACTGAACAGATCAGGAACTCTAATGCGCCACCACTGGGCAAATCCGATCTGCTACCACCAAACAGATCAGGAACTCCAATGCGCCACCACCGGGAAAATCCGATTTTTTTCCACCGAGTAGATCAGGAACTCCAATGTGCCACCACCGGGAAAATCCGATCTGCTGCCACCGAGTAGATCAGGAACTCCAATGCGCCACCACCGGGCAAATCCAGTCTGTTGCCACCGAAAAGATATGAAATTTCAAAGTGCCACCACCGAGCAAGGCCGATCTGCAAAATTGCAGATTTTCCAAAGAGAAAGAGGCTGGCGCTTCTCAACGGCGAAATACCCGCGCCGAAAACAAAATCGATGCATCTCCCGAAATTGGCGCGACTAAGACTTGATTTTCCTCGCCAATAGCACTTTCTTGCGTGCTGGCGTGATTACCACTCTAAAAACAGCGCCAAATGGCGCTATTGTTTCTTAATAAATCGCACCAACCCTTCGTTCCGCTCAAAAATGGCGCAACTATTCGCGACAAAACTGCGCCAACCCTATTTTCTGCTTAGAGATGATCAGTCATCTGAGACCTGTCTTCAGGTGTTACTGCAGTCCACCTGATTCTACGAATGCTTCTGTACACTCCACCACCACTACAGTTCTGTAATCAATGATGCATCCTAAAAAAAAATTAAGGCTATCCCTACTCTGTGCTCTAATACCAAGATAAAAATCAGAATTGAATTGAAAAAGAAGGAGTTACAGCTCACAGGTGAGTACTGCACCTGGAGACTGCACTCAAACAAAGAGAACTCTCTCCATACACTCTACTTTCATCAAATGAGCAATTACATCATTAAGTACATTACTAGAGCTCAGGAAGTTGCAACCAAACTCCTAAACTCTAGGAACAAATCCTAAACTAAGGAGATACGTTACAACTTGTGTAACCATTTCTCTATTAATACAAAATAATATTAATTATTTTCAACTATTCAACCTATCATATTAAAATTTTATGGCTAAGAAAGTACATTAAAACAATGACCAATAGGATGGGAAATCTATTCAATAAGAATATTAACTAATTTCTTATTCTTTTTCCTTAGTTAAAAGTTCCTTCATGACTTATGGTTCCTATGGTTATATTTTTTGTTGACTAAATTTCATTCATCAAATTTCTTATTGGTTGTAGTTTCTTTATCAAAGTTCCTATCTATTACAATTCTCCATCCTTTTGTTAGTTAGGGTTCTTAATCAAGAAATTCCTTAGAATTATGATCAACATGAATTTTAACCAACAAGACCCAACATCAATACGACAACTTAGATCAATTAGGGAACAAGACAATCATAGTTCATTGGTTGTAGTTCCCTGGTCAAAGTAATTATCTAGGAAAGTTCCTTCAAAGTATCACTAGCATGACTTCTCATTAACAAGAACTCAAAAAGAATGCATAGAGATATAATCTTGGTCAAAGTTCTTCTTTGTCACAATTTCTTTTAACAATAGGAACACTCATCATCATTTGACCAAAAAATATTTATTAGACTTCTTGGCCAAGATGAACTTTGACTAGGGAACTATGAAGGGACTATGAATTTTAATGAAAAATAACTTTGTTTATTAGAGTTTTCTTGGTCTTAATTCGAGGTCATGAAAATTCTTTTGAAATATAACTGATGGGAACTGTTATCTCAAAATCATACCCCTGATAGGCTGCAGACCAAGGAAGACTTCAAGTAACTGTTTCAAACCAATCTTTTGACTAAGGCTTAGCCTCCTTATCCTGAGAGGGCTCTCTCATAGGGAGGGTTATTGATTTTGATTAAGAATAAGATGGCTAACTCTTGTGAAATAACAGTGATATAAATGAATGCTGGAAATACATTAAACAAGTTTCCATTGGGCCTATGGAGTCAATAACACCTCAGTAAACAATGATACTTCCTTTACATAGAAGTCAGGGCATTTAGCATTTGGATGTTCAGAACACAACTCATATAAAACCATAGTTCATAAATGCATACAGGAAATCAGAGCACAATCAGTGAATTCTGAGTGATTATACATCTATGCAACTGTAAAAGACATTAAGGAAAGAATAAAATCATACATTCTGAACATGGAAATCCTTCATGAATCCTGAGAAGAAAAGCAGTCAAATTATGTTACTGGAACTCTGTCTTTACATAAACCAAAACAGTCCTCTGTTATAAAATTTCCAACCCTCATTACGTTGCTGTTTCAGCTATATATAGAATCCTTATTCTAACTAATTGGAGCTTCCTCCTCCAGCATGAGGGGAATTCGATAACTACCTCTAATGACACCTATCAGCTATTTAACTAACTAATAAATACAATAAAGTGCTGACTAGAGTTTTTAAAGAGTTCTAAATTAACTATGACTCTAACTCCATTTTCCATGCATAATGGCTTCTCCTTGTTCTTTGACACCTGGTCCTCTTTCGATTTGGCTGAGCTGGATGTTTAATACTCCATATTGACCTTGAACGCTGAATCTTTTAACTGCTCAGAAGTATTAGGAGATTTCCCTTGCTTCTCGGCTCCAGTTTTCCTCAAAATGCTAGAATGTACAGAAGCATGTTTTCTAGCCTTTAATAACCCAAAATATGGAACACTGCCACGTTCTTGATGTGTTGTAAGCTGCATCGATGGACATGTGTGCAGGCAAAAGTTCCTTGTATGCAAATCGTTTGATACCTCTTGAACGGTGATAAAGGGACTTTACAACAGAAATTTAAAATTGGGTCGAAATATTCCACCTTTTTAAAGCATCCACCTGTCTTGATCTGATTGACTATTGTTGTTCCAGCTGATGTCTTGCATACCCTTTTGGCGTTTCCCTTTCAAAATTCCCGCTCATAATACAAAACTGCCTGTCTGTGTTAAAATCATTACCTACAGCAGTTTCGTAGCGCGCTACGAAACTGCTGAATTATTTGAAACAGCTTGCCTTTGACCCGAGATCTTTATCACCCAAACATTTGATTGCCAAAAATTTCCTTCAACTTTTCATATGTATAACAGGGATGTACATTTCTTCATAACAATAAGCCTAAGCAAATTTGACAAAATTTGGAGCAAAACCTTTCTTGAAAAGAAAATTTATTTAGCAAGTAACTGGCCTAGCTGTGCCTTCAGGTCTTCAATTTTCCTCTTCATAGCTTTATTCCCAGCTCTTAGTTGCATATTTATCCTTCTAATGTACCTGGCCTCTCTGATTGCTGGTACTGTCCATGTGTGAAATTGTGCATGGCCATCAACTACTGAATTCAACTGGTTTTCTAGGGTTTCACTCCCTTTCCACAGAGCTTTACGATAATTTGCATACATGACTGCACGTTTTCTAGCAGCTTTCTTCAATTTAGCAATCTCATATTTAGCTGCTTCTAATTGACTCTTTATGGCTGCTATATTATCTCCTTGAGATGTGATGACTGTTCTGCTTGTATCTTTTTGCCTAACTTTCCCGGTTTCCTCTGTTCTTGGCAACGCTTCCTTTACTTGCTTCCTTGTAATAGGTCTTTTGGGTTTAAAAATAAATTCTTCACCTGGCTCATCGAATTTAAGCCTTTTTGAGGCCTTGGACTTCTTGGTACCTTCTTGCGGTGACTGTGTCAAATCAATATGGACTGGTTCAGACTGCTCGAATTCAATGGCCTGTAATAAATCATTCAAACTCGCCTTAGACACTGGGCTCTCTTCAACTGCTATGGCTTTACCTTTTTCCTTATTTATCTGGCTTCTTGTCCTTACCCTTGAGACTGCTTCAGATCTGCTTGTTTCAGGTATAGTCTTCTTATCATGAGTTTTTTCCTTTGTTGATTGCTGAGGTTGATCTTGAATGATTAGTGGCTTCACTAGTTTTCTTAGCTGTGACTTGGTTTGCTTTTTAGCTCTTGCCTCTTTTTGGAGCTCAGCTATTGTGAATTCTCTGGCTGGTTGTGGAGTAAGGCCAGTCTTGCTTTGGAATCCAGCCATGAAAATAAACGAATTCCAGTCTCTGCCTATCTTTTGGAGGCCATCTAAAACTAGCAACTTGATCAAACCATGATGAAACAAAGAGGTTTCACAGTCCTCTTTCCTCAGTTGCACCTTATCACACATCTTACTCAAACTGCGAAACAAATAAAAAGGAATGTCTATGGAGACTTTCCCCGTAAATGCAAAAGCAGTTTGAAATGGTAAGAATAAACCTTATTGTACCTTCCTTCACAGGTCAAATATTTCTGTATGCAGGTGAGAAGAAGAGCATAATGTTCCTTGACATAATTCCTGGGCACTGCTTTTGTTAAATCTTCGTTTACATATGCCTCCTTTAAAAACTCCTTACAAGGATTCATGTCAAACTTAAAATTTTTAAACCATTCTTCTCGTCCTCTTGGGATCTCTGTCACAGCAGATATTGCTTCTGGAGAAACCTGTACTTCTAACATGGCTACCTTTGAATTTAAACCAGTGAAGTTTAGCGCAAATTCTTTAGTTACCTGTGCATGTCCTCCTTGTAGCTTTTTACAAAAGTTCCAGCACCCGGCATCTTTGAACGCTTTCTTCACACCTTCATCCCTCAGTGTTATGTCTAAGCCCTCAGGTTCAGTCCTCTGGCATTTACCGGATCTGTGCTCTTTTTTCTCCATTTTTTCTTCGAGATCTTCACACACAAAGTCTAACAGCTCTGGTTGAAATGGTGATTCAGCTCCTTTTTAATTCAGTCTCGCTTGAAATCAGCCTCGCTTGAAATTCAAAATCTTTCATTTAAAACGCTTCAATACATAATCAGGCAGATTCGTCACTCATGCAGCACTTACGACTATCATTAAGGTCTATACACGGTAAAATCCCTTGGGAATGATATTTCTGTGCATATCAACAGATCTAGTGGTGGGGTAGTGGCAAATGATCGTTCAAACGTGATATGAGAGGTACACAAACTGACATGATTTGACACAACTGGTGACTCACCTAACGGACTTGACATTTCGGGAAAGATTCGCTGCGGAATGCACGAATCCATGATTTCGCAGCGCTGTTAGTTTTAAATTCTAATGATGCGCTGCGAAACGGCCTAATCATGACGCGCTGTGAAATTGCTTAACCATAATTGCGCTGCGAAACTGGCAAATGGGATTACGCTGCGAAATCACTAAAAGACACGGTGACTCGGATAAGACAAGATATGACTATGGAACAATGATAGGTGGAGGAGAACCAATAGGAGTCGAGTATGGTTTGAGTTAAAAACTTTTAAAACTCCAAATCCTAAGTAAGGAAAACTAAAATGAAATCAACTTAACACAGACCTTTGTCATCGGACTAGGACAGACAATTATATGCATCAAATTTTTTAGTTCTAAGTGATAACAGTGGCTCCACTTGGGATAGTGTGCTCCTGTAGTACACTAAGAACTCGTAGGTCCAGTGCTTTGTTCACTTTCTGAAAACATAAACAGAGTTGACAAGCATTCCTTTCTAGCCTTGTGGGCCTTCACCTCGGGCTTAAGCTTCCTGTTCAGCTTGTCATTTATTTTCAACAAGAAAGACTAATAAAATGGTTATATACAATGTTTGTGAGACACTTGGCAGGGATTCAATCAATTGTAATGCTTTAGGAACCTGCCATTAACAGGTCCTCCAGCATATGGTGTTCCATCAACCTCCTGCAGAATGTAGGTGTTATTCCCATGGAAAGCAGAAATTTGATATGGCCCTTTCCACAAATTTTCAAATTTACCATGTTTACCTTTCTCTTCAATTCTAGCTTCCCATTTCAGCACTTTATCATGAATCTGGAATGTAACCTCTTTGATCTTTTTGTCAAATGCTCTCTTGATCCTGTTCTGGCTTTGTTGATGACTGTCAAACACCTCATTTCTTTTCTCCTGCAAAGCTATTAGCTGATTAATCCTTCGTTGTACAGCATTTGGTTCCTCTTCTAATCCTTGAATCAGCTTCATTACTGGTACTCCGAGAGATGTTGGAAATATAGCCTCTGCCCCATATACAAGCTCATATGGTGATGTTCCAATGGACCTTTTCGTGCAAATCCGGTCAGCCCACAAGGCATATTTCAGTTTCAAATGCCAAGCCTTTTTATTTTCTTGCAGCAGCTTCTTAATGATTCTCACAAGACTCTTGTTTGATGACTCAGCTAAGCCATTTCCCTGTGGATAATAAGCAGTGGAATGTCCAAGGGAAATGTGATACTGATGACAAAAATTAATCATTCTTTTGGACTTGAAATCTTGAGCATTATCTGTAATGATCTTGATTGGGCAACCAAATCTTGATAATATATTATTTTCTAAGAAAGAAATAATCACTGAATCATTTGCTTGCCTTGTGGGTATTGCCTCTATCCATTTTGTAAAGTAATCGGTGGCTGTGAGAATCCAGCGATGTTGTCCTGATGAGGGAGGATGGATTTCCCCTATAAAATCTAATCCCCACTGCTAGAAAGGTGCTTCAACATAAATAGGAACCAAGGGCATTGGCATGAGCTTCCTCTTTCCTTCAAACACTTGACATTCATGGCATGTGGCTATCTTTTTATAAATATCTCTAAACATAGTTGGCCAAAAATAGCCAGCTCTCAAAACCTTGTTTGCAGTGGCTTTCCAATAGTGATGTCCTCCACAATCCCCTTTATGAAACTCATCAATTACTTTATCAGCTTCTTCTTCAATGAGACAGTTTAATAATATTCCTCCTGCATCTTTCCAAAACAGATTTTGGTCATACACAAAATATCTGAGAGATTTCAACTTGGTAAACCGAGCTTTGGATTTTGAAAGGTTATCAGGAGCTCTATTATGCTGCAAAACAAATGCTATATCCTTATACCATTCTGAGATCAAGAATTTCTCATTTATTTGGACCAACTCTTCTTCATTTTCAGAAATTTCTAAGATTTCTGTGCTTAAATTAATGTCAATACAGTCCAGATTTGACTGAGTCAACAATTTGGCTAGGCCTTGACCCTTTACCAACTTGGTGGGTTTGATCTCGATGTCATACTCCAACAGTTTTGCTATCCACTTTCCCCTTTTTCCATCTGGATCAGCTTGTGTAAGAATATCTTTTATAACAGCATTTGGCACATATGCAACAATATGAGAGTGCAAAACATAAATCCTGAAATCCTTAATTGCTTTCATCAATGCATAGGCTTGTTTCTCTAAGATATTATATTTCAATTCAGCATTAGCCAACGTCTTGCTAAAGAAAGAAATGGGCTGTTCAGTACCTTGACTTCCTTTTTGCAATAAAACTCCAGCAATTGTGTCTTCAGAAGCAAATGTGAAGATCAGAAACTCCTTGGTAAAATCCGGGCTGATGAGGACTGGTGCTTGAGTAAGTTCTTTCTTGATCTCTTCAAATGATTTCTTTGCTTCAGCTGTCCATTTAAAATCTGCTCCTTTCTTTAACATCTTTGTTATGTTCTTGACCACTTCAGCAAAGTTAGGAATGAATCTTCTAACAAAGTTAACTTTCCCAAGAAAGTATTGAATCTCCTTCTTACTCCTTGGTAAATCTAACTTTTGAATTGCACTAACTCTATTAGGATCAATCCTAATTCCCTCTTCAGAAATAATATGTCCAAGCAGTTTGCCAGAAGTTAAAGCAAAAATACTTTTAGTTGGGTTTAGAGAAATACCAAACCTCCTACACTTCAGTAGGACCCTTTCAAGGTGCTTTAAGTGGTCTTCTTCCTTCTTTGAAAAAACTGTGATATCATCAAGATAAACCACCACTGATTTGTCATTTTCCTCAGCAAAAGCAATATCCATTGCTCTCTGGAAAGTTGCTCCTGCATTCATGAGGCCAAAGGGCATTTTTGCATACATGAATGTTCCCCATGGTGTAGTGAAAGCTGTTTTCTCCTGATCTTCTGGGTGAACAAGAATCTGATTGTACCCTGAGAAGCCATCAATCATAGACATCCTTTGTGAACCAACAATGTTTTGCAGAATGAAATCCATTTTGGGGAGAGGGAAATTATCTTTCAATGAAGCTTTGTTTAAGTTCCTGAAGTCTATACAAATTCTGATCTCCCCATTCTTTTTCCTGACTGGTACCAAGTTAGCAAGCCAATTTGAGAATCTGATTGGGACAATAATTTTGGCATCAAAAAGCTTTTTCACTTCTTTTTCAATCAGTGGCATTAGAAGAGGATTAATCCTTCTTAGCTTCTGCATAAAAGGCTTCTCATTCTGCTTAATAGGGATGGTATGTTGTATGATTGAAGAATCATATTGTTTCAAATCAGCATAGCTCCATGCAAAAACAACAATGAATCTTTTCATCATTTCAACATATTTGGTCTTCATATCAGCTGAAAGGAACTTTGAAATCTTGACTATTTTAGGCACAACTGAGTCACCTAAATTACAGTTTTCTACTTCCTCCTCATTAGCTTGCAATCTTGGTGCTTTGAACACATCATTTTGATCAAATAATTTTTCCAGAGGAATGAGGCCTTTAGGGATTAAGTTTTTTTGTAACTGTAAGACTTCAGAACTTTCCTTTGACTCTATTAACATATTCTGTTGATCTATCTGATTGTGCTCAAACTCTTCTTTTAATTCAATGAAGTTCCTTACCTACTGATCATCCTCAAAAACTTGCCAATTTGTGATATTATCTGGTATGACTGGTCTATGGCGAACCTCCACTTCATAGCTTTCAGAAGAATGCTTAGGAATAATAAAGAGACTGGCTGAAACAGCAAGAGAATCTGCAATAGAGTTTTGATCTCTGGTTTTGATGCTGAAGGAAAAAGATTGAAATTTCTCCAACATTTCCAACACTAAATTTCTGTATGCTCTCATCCTTGCATCCTTAGTTTGATATGTACCTTCTACTTGTTTAATTACTAACTCAGAATCTCCATAAACAGCAATATTTTTGGCTTTCAACTTTAACAAGGCTTCCAAACCTAAAACTAGAGATTCGTACTCAGCCATATTGTTGGTACAACCAAAGTTTAATTTGTATGAGAGAAACTTACTTTCTTCAGTTGGACTAGTGATCCAAATCCCAGCTCCTGCACCTTCTTTTCCTGCTGATCCATCAAAATACAATGACCAACAGCCCATTATGTCCCTTTCATCTCCTTGCTGCCCTTGCTGACTCTGATTTTCTGCAGGTTTATCTTGTAGTTCTCTCCCAACTGATTCATTGAAAAGGATTGCTGATCCAAGACCAGTATCACATGAATAAATAGGAAAATTCTGAGGCTTTTCTTTGCTGCTTACCATGTAGGCCATCCTTGTTTCGCGATACAACCTCCTTTGTTCACCAAACACTGGAATGGTAGCATATGTAAGATCCATCTGCATTGTGCCCTTGATTTTTGCTGCCCATGACCTTGAAAGAAGCATTCCAAACTTCGGTGGAATGTCTGCAACAACAATGTCCATAACAATTGTTTTTGCTGGAATTTGTGTGAGCCCCACAACAACATCTTTTATCAAACCAATGCAATGGACTCTTTTTGAATCAAAGGAAAATAAATCCTTATATGGCCTAGTTACCTCTAACCCCATTCTTTCCATGATTACCTTAGGCATGAGATTATGTGATGCCCCCGAATCTAACATAGCATTATGTAGAGTCATGTCATGAATGGTAATGCTTATGTAGAAAGGAGGAAATTCTTCATTTTGTTCATCCTCAAGTCTTGGACCCAAACAGATAATAGGATTATCTTCTTGTACATTTAGGATATCAGCCACTCCTGGTTGTGAATTAAGCATTTCAACGATTTTGCTTCTGTATTTGTCTACCTTGAGAATTTCATTAAAAGGGACTGATATTTTAATTTTTGCAATCTCATTCTCAATGTTAAAAACAGAGGAAGTCTTGTCAATTTCTTTGGGAGGAGAAGAAATTTGAATGTCCTTTTTGTCAAGAGGAGGATCATCTTTACCTTCAACTACCTTTGCTTTTACCTTTTTATCATCAGCTGTCCTTGAGGTATTCTTCTTGAGCTGTGCTTTGTTTGCTGTAATAGGAACATCTCTATTCCTAAAATTATACTGCTTTTGCATCTCAAAGATAGCATGCTGGTAGCCCTTTAAAAAATCTGAAGGCTCTTCTTTTGATTTTATCATGCTGGACTCATCATGTTCCTCCTTGGTCAAGAAAATTTCTGACCCTTCTTCATCAAAACAATGAATTGATTCCTCAGGGACTTCAGGTTCATCCTCTTCATCTACCAAATTTTGCTGGAAAGGAGGTCTCACTGGAGGATCTGCCTGTTGATTTTGGTTGTCTCTTGGCCTTTGCTGATTCTGAGGTCTTCTAAACCGAGGGTTCCTGAATTGAGGTTCTTCCTGTGCTGGAGGAGCAGAAACATTCCCAAGAGCTAATATGTCCATCAATTTCTCCATGGTTTTCATCATTGTTTCAAACTTGTCTTCTTGAGCAGAGGTAGAAGGCTTCTCTTCCTCCTTCAACTTAGACTTTGCCATCTTTGATTTCTTAGCAGCAAGCATATTCACCTCTACCTTAATTGCATCATTTTGCATGTCAGCAAGAGAGGCAGACTCCCTTTCTCTGAGTAAAAGAGAAAAATCTGAATCAAATGATTAAGCATATCTCAACTGTGCCAAAGCTCCAGGAGGTTTCAAATGAGCTGGAATAGAATTATATATTTTGTTAAACCTCTTAGAGAAATTTTGAACAGTTTACTCTGGAGCTCTCCTAAGATTGTTATATTCAGTAAGGGCTTGGACAGGGTTGGTTCTGTTTCCCCATTTCCTTAGAAAGCTGTCTTCAAACTCTACCCAACTATGAATGCTTCCAGCTCTAAGGGCTTTAAACCATTTTCTGACTTCCCCAATGAAAGTTTGAGCAAACAATCTTAGTTTTACATCTTCATCATCCACTTCTTCCCTGTCAACAAAATCATTGAACCTATCCACATGTTCCTCTGCTGTAATATCTTCATCACCTCCCCATGTTGGAATCTTAGCAGCATATTTGCTAGGAAGATCATGTAAAACAGCAGGGAGAGCTAGAGGAGCATACCTAGCAGGTATAGCCATAATGAATGGAGGAGCAGTGACAACAGGTATTGTATGACCAGTGGGAGCAGAACTAGTGTGAAATAGTGTCTGAGGACTATTTGGACTAACAGAGGCAGAAGATAAAGTATTGGTACGAAAAGGGCTATTTGGACTTTGCAAACCACTGACAAAAGAACTCCAATTTGGGAGAGGTAAACCAGTTTTAGATTTGAGCAAAACTTCAAAAGGATCAAGTTCTTTGAGCTGATTTAAATCCTCTTCCTCTAATAACAATTCTGAAGTAACAACCTCCCAAAACTCTTCCTTATCTTTTTGTGACACTAAAGATGAAGTATCAATGCCTCTTTTTTGTAAATCTAAAATAATTCCAATAAGCTCTTCTTCGTTCTCAGACCTCAACAATACCTCATGAATTTTATCATGAACAATTTTATCTTCAGGACTTCTCAAAAATTCAGGGAACAAAGATTTTGATATGGATGAAGTACCTGGTATATCAGAAAATCTTTGCCTGCTCCTTGAGATAATGTTGGGATTATCCACAGGACTAGGTGGATTTGGGTCAGGATTACTCCTTGTATATCTTCCTCTCGAAGCCACCTTTTTAACTTTAAGATTGAATGGAGTCACCAAGGTAGAATGCAGCCTCGAAAACCTTCTGAGCTCTTGCTACCTTTAGAAGTTCAGCTTCATAATTTCGGGAATGAGTAATCTTCAGACTCCCGGCAGATGCACCAAAATGTTATCTCAAAATCATGCCCCTGATAGGCTGCAGACCAAGGAAGACTTCAAGTAACTGTTTCAAACCAATCTTTTGACTAAGGCTTAGCCTCCTTAGCCTAAGAGGGCTCTCTCATAGGGAGGGTTATTGATTTTGATTAAGAATAAGATGGCTAACTCTTGTGAAATAACAGTGATAAAAATGAATGCTGGAAATACATTAAACAAGTTTCCATTGGGCCTATGGAGTCAATAACACCTCAGTAAACAATGATACTGCCTTTACATAGAAGTCAAGGCATTTAGCATTTGGATGTTCAGAACACAACTCATATAAAACCATAGTTCATAAATGCATACAGGAAATCAGAGCACAATCAGTGAATTTTGAGTGATTATACATCTATGCAACTGTAAAAGACATTAAGGAAAGAATAAAATCATACATTCTGAACATGGAAATCCTTCATGAATCCTGAGAAGAAAAGCAGTCAAATTATATTACTGGAACTCTGTCTTTACATAAGCCAAAACAGTCCTCTGTTATAAAATTTCCAACCCTCATTACGTTGCTGTTTCAGCTATATATAGAATCCTTATTCTAACTAATTGGAGCTTCCTCCTCCAGCATGAGGGGAATTCGATAACTACCTCTAATGACACCTATCAGCTATTTAACTAACTAATAAATACAATAAAGTGCTGACTGGAGTTTTTAAAGAGTTCTAAATTAACTATGACTCTAACTCCATTTTCCATGCATAATGGCTTCTCCTTGTTCTTTGACACCTGGTCCTCTTTCGATTTGGCTGAGCTGGATGTTTAATACTCCATATTGACCTTGAACCCTGAATCTTTTAACTGCTCATAAGTATTAGGAGATTTCCCTTGCTTCTCGGCTCCAGTTTTCCTCAAAATGCTCGAATGTACAGAAGCATGTTTTCTAGCCTTTAATAACCCAAAATATGGAACACTGCCACGTTCTTGATGTGTTGTAAGCTACATCGATGGACATGTGTGCAGGCAAAAGTTCCTTGTATGCAAATCGTTTGATACCTCTTGAACGGTGATAAAGGGACTTTACAACAGAAATTTAAAATTGGGTCGAAATATTCCACCTTTTTAAAGCATCTACCTGTCTTGATCTGATTGACTATTGTTGTTCCAGCTGATGTCTTGCATACCCTTTTGGCGTTTCCCTTTCAAAATTCCCGCTCATAATACAAAACTTCCTATCTGTGTTAAAATCATTACCTACAGCAGTTTCGTAGCGCGCTACGAAACTGCTGAATTATTTGAAACAGCTTGCCTTTGACCCGAGATCTTTATCACCCAAACATTTGATTGCCAAAAATTTCCTTCAACTTTTCATATGTATAACAGGGATGTACATTTCTTCAGAACAATAAGCCTAAGCAAATTTGACAAAATTTGGAGCAAAACCTTTCTTGAAAAGAAAATTTATTTAGCAAGTAACTGGCCTAGTTGTGCCTTCAGGTCTTCAATTTTCCTCTTCATAGCTTTATTCCCAGCTCTTAGTTGCATATTTATCCTTCTAATGTACCTGGCCTCTCTGATTGCTGGTACTGTCCATGTGTGAAATTGTGCATGGTCATCAACTACTGAATTCAACTGGTTTTCTAGGGTTTCACTCCCTTTCCACAGAGCTTTACGATAATTTGCATACATGACTGCACGTTTTCTAGCAGCTTTCTTCAATTTAGCAATCTCATATTTAGCTGCTTCTAATTAACTCTTTATGGCTGCTATATTATCTCCTTGAGATGTGATGACTGTTCTGCTTGTATCTTTTTGCCTAACTTTCCCGGTTTCCTCTGTTCTTGGCAGCGCTTCCTTTACTTGCTTCCTTGTAATAGGTCTTCTGGGTTTAAAAATAAATTCTTCACCCGGCTCATCGAATTTAAGCCTTTTTGAGGCCTTGGACTTCTTGGTACCTTCTTGCGGTGACTGTGTCAAATCAATATGGACTGGTTCAGACTGCTCGAATTCAATGGCCTGTAATAAATCATTCAAACTCGCCTTAGACACTGGGCTCTCTTCAACTGCTATGGCTTTACCTTTTTCCTTATTTATCTGGCTTCTTGTCCTTACCCTTGAGACTGCTTCAGATCTGCTTGTTTCAGGTATAGTCTTCTTATCATGAGTTTTTTCCTTTGTTGATTGCTGAGGTTGATCTTGAATGATTAGTGGCTTCACTGGTTTTCTTAGCTGTGACTTGGTTTGCTTTTTAGCTCTTGCCTCTTTTTGGAGCTCAGCTATTGTGAATTCTCTGGCTGGTTGTGGAGTAAGGCCAGTCTTGCTTTGGAATCCAGCCATGAAAATAAACGAATTCCAGTCTCTGCCTATCTTTTGGAGGCCATCTAAAACTAGCAACTTGATCAAACCATGATGAAACAAAGAGGTTTCACAGTCCTCTTTCCTCAGCTGCACCTTATCACACATCTTACTCAAACTGCGAAACAAATAAAAAGGAATGTCTATGGAGACTTTCCCCGTGAAATGAAAAATCAGTTTGAAATGGTAAGAATAAACCTTATTGTACCTTCCTTCACAGGTCAAATATTTCTGTATGCAGGTGAGAAGAAGAGCATAATGTTCCTTGACATAATTCCTGGGCACTGCTTTTGTTAAATCTTCGTTTACATATGCCTCCTTTTGAAAACTCCTTACAAGGATTCATGTCAAACTTAAAATTTTTAAACCATTCTTCTCGTCCTCTTGGGATCTCTGTCACAACAGATATTGCTTCTGGAGAAACCTGTACTTCTAACATGGCTACCTTTGAATTTAAACCAGTGAAGTTTAGCGCAAATTCTTTAGTTACCTGTGCATGTCCTCCTTGTAGCTTTTTACAAAAGTTCCAGCACCCGGCATCTTTGAACGCTTTCTTCACACCTTCATCCCTCAGTGTTATGTCTAAGCCCTCAGGTTCAGTCCTCTGGCATTTACCGGATCTGTGCTCTTTTTTCTCCATTTTTTCTTCGAGATCTTCACACACAAAGTCTAACAGCTCTGGTTGAAATGGTGATTCAGCTCCTTTTTAATTCAGCCTCGCTTGAAATCAGCGTCGCTTGAAATTCAAAATCTTTCATTTAAAACGCTTCAATACACAATCAGGCAGATTCGTCACTCATGCAGCACTTACGACTATCATTAAGGTCTATGCACGGTAAAATCCCTTGGGAATGATATTTCTGTGCATATCAACAGATCTAGTGGTGGGGTAGTGGCAAATGAGCGTTCAAACGTGATATGAGAGGTACACAAACTGACATGAGTGGACACAACTGGTGACTCACCTAACGGACTTGACATTTTGGGAAAGATTCGCTGCGGAATGCACGAATCCATGATTTCGCAACGCTGTTAGTTTTAAATTCTAATGATGCGCTGCGAAACGGCCTAATCATGACGCGCTGTGAAATTGCTTAACCATAATTGCGCTGCGAAACTGGCAAATGGGATTACGCTGCGAAATCACTAAAAGACACGGTGACTCGGATAAGACAAGATATGACTATGGAACAATGATAGGTGGAGGAGAACCAATAGGAGTCGAGTATGGTTTGAGTTAAAAATTTTTAAAACTCCAAATCCTAAGTAAGGAAAACTAAAATGAAATCAACTTAACACAGACCTTTGTCATCGGACTAGGACAGACAATTATATGCATCAAATTTTTTAGTTCTAAGTGATAACAGGAACTCTAACTTACATTAATGTTATTACTAGAGGATTAAATTTTAATTGTGTTTGTTAGAGATAGTTGAGATATTCTCTCAACTTATCTTCCTAAGTATGGAATAACTTGGATCTCAAAACAATTCAAAAACCCTGTATAAACCTACTATATTTGTACCAATTTTAATATAGTATATCAAGCATGAAGAATTTTGTGATTATTTTATTTAGATCAGAGCAAGGTATCGAAACACATATGTTAACTTAGGAAAAAACAAGGCACTCTCGGAGGGAGATTAATGAAAGTTGAGATGCAAGAGTAGTTGAAAGAGACTTTCCAGGTAAAGAGAGGTCGACACTCACAAATTTTCCTAAAACGTAAAATGAAAGACATAAAAAATGCAAAAACGTCATCAAATTTTCATTTGACGAGCAAAAGAGATTTGAAATTCCAAACCTGCTTCGACTGTTAACTTACTCTGTTATTTATGCCCATTCATATTACTCTGGGTTTAAAACTATGTTAGTGAATTAGAGAATGGCCATGTAACAATTCCCCTGCAATTGACAGGAACCAAACCGGCCACTATGTTAGACCATTGCATGTGTTAATATTTATAAGAATTCCTTTTCACCCAATGACGGTTGGTTTCCATCTTTTTTTTAAACCGTGCCCGCGGTCTGTGACCTTTGCAATAATAAAAAAATTAGAATAGGATTAAATGGCCGCGGAAAAGGTCTGAATCCGGGAAAGTGGGAAAAAGAGGGTTGGCATTTCCCTTCAACTCGGGTTAATAAAGTCAAAACTCAACTAGTATATGTTATTATTTTATTTCAAACTCACGTGGAGATTGTGACTGACAGTTAATCAGGTTGTAAGTTTGACCAATCAGTTGACTAGTAGGTATTTTAACTACACTGAAGAAAAAATAATCTCCTCGTGTGGGAGGATTAAATTAATTACGTTTTGAAACGAAAATAATTTTTTTATAAAATATTTGTAAAAAAAAATTTCGGGGTAAATCACATGAAGATACATTTGTCAACATCGTCAGAACAAACTTGTCCTGCTGATGAACCACACTTGTTGGTTCGAAACGTGTTGACAAATGTATCTTCATGTGATTTACCCCGATGAATTTTTTTCATAAACTTGATATGAATCATAGAAGCCTCAATTCAACAAAATGTTTGTATTTAAATACATGTGTATGTAATAATGATGGTAATAATAAATTTTATTTAAAACAAAAGGATATAATTAAAGTCAGGTTATTATTTTAGTTCTGTATATCATGAAATAATGTTTTGGAGAAATTTTCTTAATAAGAGATAATTTAAAATTTGTAAGTTTAAAATCTTTTAAAAATTTAATTAGAGTAGAATTTTTAATATAAGAGAATTTTTAATTTCCTAAGTTATATAGTCATGTGATCCATTTTTTTTTAAATAAGATTTTTATGTTATTTTAAAAAATATTCACTTTAATGTTTTATTAGAAAACTACAACACCAATCTCCTCAGGAAAGACGAGGAGCCAAACAATTAAAAACTAAGAAAGTTATAGGTCCGATAAACCAATTTGGTCTCAATGGACATTAACCACCATCATCATCATCATTAGAATTTTATTTATCTATAAAATATAAAAGAAATAATGTAGCGATTTGATCTTTTCAAAATAAATAATTATTAAAATTGAAATTATTCAATATATTTGGCAATTTTAAAAACAATTTTATAATCTAAATATTTAGTAATTTAAAGTACTATGTATCTTTAAGAATTTATTATAAAGTATTTTATAGTAATATTTTATGAACAAAATTTTAATTGAAAATTTTTAAATCTTCTTATATAATTATCTAAGATATTATAATTTATGCTTTATGTTTGCTAAACCAAATATAGTAATTTGTTTTAGCCATTAGAAAATTGAAGTTTTAAATGAGATGCATTTTATTATTTGGAATTGAAGTTTTAAATGAGAAGCATTTTATTATTTGGAATTGGGTTTAAATTACCATAATAAATTTTAAATACATATTTTTAAAATTAAATTTGAATTTAAAAAAATATGGAAGGAAGTTATTATAATTTCAAGGATAAATATCTTATAAATATATTTGAATTATAATTCTTATTATAAATTATATCAAAAATTTAAAAAACACTATTTTTGAAACTATATTCAAATATACCATAAGAATGCTCCAACCGCTTAATTTTTTGCAATTTGCACACACACATTTCTTAAAAGGTTTTTTAGTTTTCTATTTCTATAATTTTTTTATTTATACATTTTTTTTCCCTTTTTATTAACAAGAAATTCTCCACTTATTATATCTTTTCAATGTACACATCATAATTTTTCAACGATATAAGACATTCACACATTATAACCTATACTTTCAACTATTTAAGATTTCTCAAGTCATAAAGAGATATAATTCCTAACTTATTAAGGTCATTAACAAAGTTGCAACAATTAAAAAATAGATGTCTTCCTAGCATTAACAATTGAATTAACAATTGAAGAATAACTTTCTCCATAATATTACTGATCAATATTGACTTATATATGATTTAAATTATCGTAAACTAAATTCTCTAAAAATAAAATAAAACACCTACCTTTTGAGAAAAATGTCATATATAAAATTTAGTATTAATAAATAACTAACAAAATTCTTTAAATTTATTTTTAAATTAGCAATAATAATTATATAAAAATATATTTATAAATTATTATTTAAAATATTTAATAATAATTTTAAAACTATAATATGGTTTACAAATTATTAAATTTAAAACTCAACAATATATTATATCACTTTGAAATTTAAAATGATTTCTTTTAAGATTCAAATATTAATTTTTACAATTAATTACTAATATGTATTATGTTATAAATGATTTCTTTTAAGATTCAAATATTAATTTTTACAATTAATTACTAATATGTGTTATGTTATAAAAGAGTGAGTGTACTTTATTTTTAAAAATATGAAAGGTCTTTAAAATGTATTTACTTTTAATTTTATATATATAATTCTAAATTCTAAATTTTTTTTATTAAATTTTTTTATATTTATAAACTTTTTATATATATATATATAAAATTTTAAATTCTAAAATAATTTTATTAAAATTCTTTCATATTTATAAAAAAAAATTGTTCATGCCATTTGTTAGAATTTAATATTATTATTATATGGTTTTATGGAATTTTTTTTTTAATAAATTTGTAATATAATATTTGTCTTTTTTTATTTGATAAAACATTTTTAAAATGTTTTAAAATACACTTTAGAGACATTTTGTTTAAGAATTGAAACATAACAATGTGTTTTTAATAGTTATATGTGGCATTGTAATAATGTAGATGAAATTTAATGATGTTTTAAAATGATTTCTTATCTTTTTAGTTGGAAATTTGAATAATTATTTTTAACTTTTCAAAATAGATTTTTAAAAACAAAAACAAAAAAATGACAATATCCTAAAAATAAAGACAGTGACATTACCACCACATGACTTTTATTATTATTGTGCATTAATGATTTACTATTTATTTATTTTTATTTCATATATATTACAGGTCAAATATTTATTTATGGGAATAAAGAAATTAGATAATAAGTGCCTCATAAAATGTGTATTTTTAAGAGAAAGATGATTTAGTTATAACTTCTCCCTCATTTATTCCATTTTATAATAAAATAATATGACTTCATGATGAGTATAACAATGACAAGGTGATTAGGTCATCATTGTTGTATGTGGATAACAATGATGGCCACCTTTTTATTTTTTCCCATTATCTTATGGGGGTACAATTGCCTTGCGTTTTGTGATCAGTATAAATATATTGTATTGCTTTTTATAAATATATTATAATATAATATATATTATATTGTTTTTTATAAATACAATAAGATATAAATATTATGTATCATAAGTTATAGGAAACTAAGAAATAGAAAAGTAGTATTTGTTGTTTAAAAAACTACCTCTACAAATCTGGTAACTTAAAAAACCCATAATCATGGAGTTATATATTCTAATATTGTAAAAAAATTCAAATTTTTTTCATATTTAATAAATTTTATAACTTAAAAACCTTACAAACTTATAATAATATTTTAAAATATTCTAAAATAAGAATACCTCAACCTGCTTAAAATATTCTAAAATAAGAATACCTCAACCTGCAAAGTGTGATCATAAACTAGGTTTTAACATCTACCATCAATGGCTTCTTCTCGCTCAGCCATTGGTTAAAGAATAGCCTAACAATATAAATCCTAATCATGTAACCTTGTGTTTACTTATTTTTTTCATTTACCTAAATTTGAAAAAAACCTGATCTTTATGTTTAATATTATGAAAAATTTTCATGTATTTTATCTAAGCGAAATTGGAAATAAAAGCAAATACAAATGATGGATATATTGAGTATTTACTTCAATCTAAGCTTCAACTTTATGTTTAATATTAATTTTTCATGTATTTTATCTAAGGGAAGTTGGAAATAAAAGCAAATATCAATGATGGATATATTAATCAGTATTGACCTCAATCTAAGCTTTATTTGAATCAGTTATTGTAGGGCTTTCTTACTTTTATATTGCATTTAAAAAAAAAAAATTGTGATAATTTTTTATGGCTTTCTTGATTTTACATTGCATTTCAATTTTTTTATGATTATTTTTAATTTTGGAGAACTTGTTTTATAAGAATTGCGATTATTTTTAATTTTGGAGAACTTGTTTTATAAGAATAGTGGATTGAATGTTGTGTGATTATAGTTTTTTTTAATAAATGATTTGATTATTTTGTGGTGGTTTTATTTTGATTTTTTGGCCGAGTATGTAGTTGGGTTTATAAATTACAAACCATTAATTATATAAACTCATATTTAATATTTATTTTTTTAGTGAAAAAAAGTTTGCATAAATAGTTTTTTTTAAATTAAATTTATTAATGTTGAATTAAGTTAATGGATTAAGAAAACACAATACTTTATATTGAAGCAATTTTATTATTATTATTATTGTTTGATAATTATATATTTTGCATCTTCTTAATTATAATAAAACAATTGAATCTACTCTTGAATGAATAATTTGGTGGTTTTTGAAGGTATGGTAATGATGGTAGTGTAAGTATAATTTTTTTGAGTTGGAAAAGCTCAAAGTTCAAATAAATTCTATGCTTACTAGCATTGTCCACATTTTTCACAGTTGGAGATGTCTAAATTGTGATTTAAATTGTATTTCCTAAATGCCAAGTTTCATTAATCGGTATATGAATTTATTTCAAATGAACTTATCATTTAATAATCATAGAAAATTTTTGTGTTTAGACAAAATAATTTCAAATTTAGCAACCATATATGTCTCAATCTACTATGTTATAACATAACAATATAATCTACAAAGTAGTCATTGTTGTTATTTTAATGTAAGCAATTGAGATAAAGTAGTAGTACCTTTAAAAGCTAGTCAATCTTAATTGTAATGTATGATGTTTATAGATACACTCATTCATAAGAGATCATGATATTTTGTGGCAACCTAGGTTTGATGTATATGACATAAAAAATGTGTCTTTTACACATTTAAAAAAAAAATATTGTATAAATCAATCTCACAATAGCCCCAAGGGTTAGCTCAGTTGGTCAAAATCAGTGCCTCTCCATCGGGAGGTCACAGGGTCCATTCTCCCCGAAGCCCTTAGGGTCAGGCCTTGCTAGTGGGTCGTGGGGCTAGATTCCCTTCGGGGTTGATCAACCCAGATTTTTCCGTGGACGTAGCGCCACCCATTGACCAGGGTGTCCATGAACCACAACATATATATATATAAAAAAAAAAAAAAAAAAAAATCAATCTCACAACAACAAATTCTTCAATGATGTTGTCATGAATATGAAATTTTGCATAGACTATCACCTAGATTAAATAGACGATGCAAAAAAAAATACATACCAAGAAGTAGGAGTCATAACATCAAAGCTATGAAGTTTTACATGTAAAGTCTAAGCAAAGTAGGATTTCACTCAATTAAATGAAAGGGATATTAATCACCACAGGTAATAATATTAATGGCTAGAAAATCCAAAAACCAATGATCATCTAACGTGTAAAGAAACTTTCAACATATAAGAATAATTAAGTGCTCAAAAATATGAAGTTAAAATACATGCCACACAAATGTACTTTTCACAAATGTCCTTTCAAACAACCTCACCACTCTCCTTGATTGGTTGAAGATTAAGTATATAAATGGAAATCGTGTGAAAGCCCAGATATAAACATACACCTATAACCTAGAACACAGGTGAGACTACTTGCAAAGCCCAGATATAAACATAGACCTATAACCTAGAATACCGGTGAGACTACTTGCAAATTGATTCCAAACACCAAAACTTCAGAGGCCGAAGTTGGTGATGGGACTTATTTTAATATTTCTTATATCCTCCTACACTACAGGCGTATGGGTGACGCCTCCAGAGAGAGATTTGAACATGGGTAAGACTACTTGCAAATCAATTCCAAACGCCAAAACTCTAGAGGCCAGAGTTGGTGATGGGACTTGCTTTAATATTGCTTTTATCCTTCTACACTACGAACGCATGGGTATAATGAACCTCTAAATAACCATAATTAACACCTTGAACGTTATAAATAAACCATTTATTTCCATGGACATTAAAAAAACCAAAGTAAAATAAAACATGCTTTTCCATCTGCATAGAAAAACCAAAGTAATGAACTCCAAATACATTTTTACCATTCACCCTCTCTTGGGGAAAAGTGATTCCGAGAGTATCATGAACCATTAAAGTATTATGAGCAAACCTGGGTGACACTGGACAATCAAACATTTATAAGTGGCAAGTGTAGAACTCCCAAGGCACCATGAGAACATGATTATTTAAATAACATAACCTTTGAGTCATTAGCTTACTCAACTCAAAGTTAAGTATTTTAACGGTTTATAATTTTGAGATAACACAGCTAAATAGTTATAATAATACGATTTTTTCTTGGGAAATTCCTTGAGAGGCGAGAAACAAGATACATTTCTGCTTTTTGGTCATTTACTTTCCGAGATATTTAACTAAATTATTGAGTGGAGAGCTGCCCCACGTCGGCATGATAGATTATCAGGAATTGGAGAGTCAACCTGAACTGTCAAAAAAGGTAATGACTTTTGAATCCAATATGCCTTTGACTGTGATAGCACCTTTACCTTTCACGCGCATGACAATACAGATATGGTCAGATTTTATTTTAAGGTCCCTCATTTTGGACGCACAATATAATTGATTTTTCGTTCTTTCTCAGTTATTGGAACCGTGCATCTGTCACAACAGAGGTACCACGGTCTTTGGCACTTATAGATATATTGAAAGTGGAAAATGATATTGATACTTATATATTAACCACTTTATTATTGTGGTTGTGGGAGCTCAAGGTGGATGTTTCTGGAGATTGGTAGAATATAGTTGATCTTGGTTTATTATGGTAAAGTTATGATTGATAATGGTGGATTATGGTCAACAAATGATTTCCATAGTTGTCCACATTAAAGTAAATTTATTTATGATATATTATCGTTGACTATGGTTGATCATCATGGCTAACCATGTTGTTTATGGTTAATTGTGGTTGAACACGGTTCACCATGTTTATCATGGTTGAAAATGGTTGACCATGGTTGCACATGGTTGAGTATAATAAACCATGTCTACCATGGTTGATAATGGTTGAACATGTTGATGATGGTTGACCAATTTGCCACTAACACCATTTTCATAAAAACAATTGTTATATGTAGATCAACACCATTATTGACATATGAAAGGTGAAAAGCTTTGTCAAGCAATGTAATATATCAACCATTTTTGCTAATGTAATAGTACTATGACGTGCATTTTTGGAAGGAGTAGTAGACCATGATTGATTATACTTACGCATGTTGAATAGGTGTTGTCCATATTGACCATAGGTGACCATGGTTTGACCATTTTGACCATAGTTTTCTATGATAGATTCAGGTTGATAATCAATGGCCATGTTTGACCATTTTGATCACTGTTAATCATCGTTGGCTATGTTGAGCATGGTTAGGCATCCCTTGCCCATGGTGACTAGAATTGACCATCATTAACCATGGTGACTATGATTGACCAAAGATGATCATGGTTGACCATGATTGAGTATGGTTGATTGAGGTTAACCATGGTTGACTATGATTGACTATGGTTGACCATGGTGAGTATTGTAAACCATAAATAATTGTTATGGACTTTTTTACTGATTATTTCTAATTCCATAAAATTTGTTCTATAAATATGAAAGATTAATAGTTTTATGACTATGGTTTGTTTTATATATTTTATATATATTTTTATTTAAATAGTTTAAATAATGTTTTTAGTTTGAGATCAAGTGAAATGGATGGAAAAACATCTTATTTGTTGGTTTTGCAGGGATCTTCCCTATCCCACTATCATTTTATTTTTGACAATGTAGATAAACTAAGAATATAACCATAAATAGATAAACATTGGGAACTCGGAAATATTAAGATCTTACATCAAACATGGATGAATTTTACGGCACTACACATATCATCTATTTTACATGCTATTAACTATAGGCACAAAGAAATCTTATAAAAGAACACTATAAATAACATAGGTAACATTCACTAGGAGATAGGATTCAATCTTGACTTGCTGCTACTTGCACTCGCTTACTGTCATCCGCCTCCAAGTGTGAATGTTGACGGGCTTGGACCTAATGTAGTGACACCGGTAGGCTGGGACTTGGGTACACTCCTTCCTCATAGACCCCTGAGCTGCAGTGGGGTTGTACAAGGGAGGAAGTGTGCTAGCTGATAGAGGTGAGAACTCCTTGACCCAAGAGTCTGTTGAAGGAAATGTAACTAGGTTCGGTCTTCGTAAATGTACTTTTGATATTTGTATTTATTCAAGAAGAGAAATATTATTTCTTATAATATATGTCAATAGGTTTCTTGCTCATTGAAGTAGGTATAACACATGTTAAAGTGCTATAGGTGAGTCAAAGAGTCAAAAGAATTATGTTGAAGACCTTAAAGGCATGTTACACATTGTATATTTATGTATTAAAGTCAAAGAAGACACCTCCAAGAAAGGTCAAGTCTCCTCCTAGCAAAGGCACCATCAAAAGAAGCAATGGCACCATTAAAAGCACCCATCGAAGCAAAGGAAGTCAAGTCAGTCTAAAGGCAGCAAGTCAACCTACAAGTCAGCCTAAAGGAGGGACAATCCTCTATATATAGAGGTTTTCCACTCCCTCAGATGACAAGAAACTCACTCTGAAATCAGCGAAGGTAGAGGACCGAAAAATAAGCTGAGAAATGGATGAAGAAGGAGCCTCTAGTACAATGAAGAAGCAAGAAGGAAGAGCAAAGGTTTTGGGACAGTTTTAGGGCCAATATCAACCACACATGAGAAGAGAAGGAAGGGCTATCTGCGGTTAGGAAAACAGCAAGTCACCTCCCATCATACCTCATCATTTGGGCTACAAACTAGGCCTACTAGACCTCCTATCCAAGCGAAGAAGGAAGGACCTCAAGTGAAGGAAAGAGGAGCCATATAACATCAACAAGACCTCTCAAACGTGCAAGAATTAGGGTTGCAGTGCTTTCACACTAAGCCTACCACTATACATCAAGAAGGGACTCGATTGATCAAGAGAAGGAAGGAGTATCCTTAGGTGAAGGATATCACTAAGTACAAAGATACGTATCTCTTTTGGAAGGTCTACAAAAGACAAGTATCTCTTCTAGAAAACTTACCGAAGGGTTTTCCTCTCAAGAAAAGAGAGGTTTTGACCATGGCAGAGAGCCAAAATGTTGTGTTCTTGTTTTATGTTTGGATAGCAGTTTGATGAAGCACACACACATGCATTAATAAGAGAAGAATAAGATTAAGCTAACAAAAACAAATGCTAAAAATACTTCACAAATTGTTATCTAGTCTCGAAGAATTACTCTACAGCTAATTGCCCTAGATTCTTCAACAAAGTACCCTCTCTAAAATCCTCTACCTCACGAAACTCAATTGTAGCTCATAGCCACTACAATGACATAGTCTCATCCATCCAACAATAGGGTAAAAAGAGTCATTTCTCGCATGGCTTGCTCCTTCTTTTATAGGAGGCTTCATAGGTGACACTTGTCATTTAATGCATAATTAATTATTTTTATTAATCCAATAGTTTGATTATTCACCCACCCATGTGTCACCCTCTCACCAAGGCTCTCCAAAATTATTTACTTAATTTTTAATTTAAAATTAATATTTTTCCTTACCCAACAAGACTTCCTATTTATTCTCCTAGTTGTCTCTTGATCACCATTTTCTACTCCTTAATTTATATTCATTACTGAAGTCAATTGATGAGTCTCAGATTTGGTCCCCTAACTACTTCCTAATTTAACTCAATTTGCCTCTTAGATGGATATTCTTATGTTGGCTCTTGCAACATGGAGGTTATCTAAATTTTTCTAATTTTAATTTATTAATCTTATTTTAATTCACCACCCACTTGTCTTGATAATGTTTAACTATTTTAGGATTAATATTTATACTTAAATTTATGTCCCACTTTCCCCCTTTTACCTAAATATGTTACTTATGCACTTTATATACCTAATATTTTCCAACATGGGAGGGGTAGAGTTCTCAAGATAAACATTTTATTTCTTCCTATTCTTCCCTAACCCCAAGTTTTATTCTTGATTTAATTGCCTTTGTTCTAATTTCATTTACCACTTGATGTGAATTTGTAGGATTTTCATATCTTGATTATATTTATTAGTTCTTTTTAATGATGCCAAGGGTGTCAAGTTGGTTGTTCCCTTCAAGAACTTCCCTTCAAAGTTCCAAGGGTGCCACACCTAACAGTTTATTTGTGATGCCAAGGGTGCCAAGTTTGTCATTCCCTTCAAGAACTTCACTTAACGTTCCAAGGGTACCACGCCACTTTCCCTTCAAGCATCCAGTGGCTACGAGGGGAAAGTCTAGGTGCAATGACAAATACCACTATCATATCTTATGTTTTCTACTATAATGAGACTAATCCGCTGGGGGAGAAGGAATCTTCTTTGATGTGCGCCCCCAGTAAAATCTTCATGAGAGACCCAAATCTGGGACTTTCCCTAATGGCATCGTGATCTTCAAGGCAAAGGTGTTTCAACCTTTCTAGGCCATGTCAAGGTGGGAGTGTTAGCGGGTGATATTAGGGACACTGTCCCACCCATCCCATGCAGTTCCATCTAATTGTACAACCCCTTCACCCATATGTGAGTCATTTGGCCAAGCAACTAACCTGTACCTGCAAGCACTAAAATATCATTAGAATATATATATATATATATATATATATATATATATATATATATATATATATAGATATATATATAGCAAGTTTCAAAATGGACTTAGAATTTCAAAGACAAAATATTAATTTCCATCAAACCTGGTGTCGTCAAATCATCATATGCGAGTGCCTCTGTGGTTTTTTGTCATACTCAATAATCATAAGTAACAAAGTTTCTCAATGTCCGTCATTGTCATAATAGCATCATCAACATGACCTAGTCATTCTCATCATTGTTCATTGTTATCTAGAACTAATGTAAGTAGCTAACAGAGGGGACACATCCATCATGGCTATCATCCTATAACATCAATGGAAACATACATATCCATCAAAACTATCATAATTGTAACATCGATAGAAAACATACCTATCCATCAAAGTTATCATCATCATGATATCAATAGAGAGGATACATATCCTTTACTACTACAATCATCATAATATCAATAGAGAACAAACATAATCATTAATGCTACAATCATCATAATATTAATAGAGAACATACATAACCATTAATGCTACAATCATCATAATATCAATAAGCAACATACATAACCATTAATGCTATCATCATCATAATATCAATAGAGAACGTACATAACCATCACATCCACTAATAATAGAGTCATGTGTTTGGATCCTCAACCTGAGTTCCTCAAAGAATAAAGTATGGGCCTTAGGGATAAATAAATTTTAATGTCATATCACTGTGAGTCAACTAGACATACACCCCCTATTAATAATAGACTTTGTCTTGAAGTCCTTAGAATAGGTAAGGAAAACGCTGACGCATCTCCTCGACATTTTGCCAAGCGGCTAAACTGGGACTATAATTGTCCCACTGGACCTTAAGTTGGTACACTAACCATCATCTAAGACGTAAAGTTTGTAGGTCGAGTATGCGAACTAGTTCAGCCATCACCGTGCACTCGTTCGAAACCTGCAAATGACCTAAGTCAATAATCTATGAAGGATCTGAAATATAATGACGCAAAAGAGAAACATGAAACACATCATGCATGCGTGATAGAGATGGAGGTAAGGCAAGCCTATATGCCACTAGAATTTTTATTTCTAAGATTTCAAAAGGTCCCACAAACTGTGGAGACAATTTCGCTCCCTTTCCAAATCTTATAGAGCTCTGTTGGGGCCTTATTCTCAAGAACACCCTATCTCCCACTTCATAACTTTGGTCTATCTGATGAGCATTAGCATAGATTTTTTGTCAATCTTGTGCTTCTTTTAGTCTCCCCCTAATCATAGTCATTTGTTCTTCCATATCTTGCACCACTTCTGGTGCTATTAATACTCGGTCCTCTAGTCGGTCCCAACTGAGAGGTAATCTGCAAGGCTTTCCGTACAAGAACTCAAATGGCGCCATCTTGATGGAAATATAATAATTGTTATTGTAAGCAAATCCCACGAGGGGTAAAATCTCCTCCCATCTCTTTTGGTGGTCGATCACATATATCTATAACATGTCCTCGAGGATTTGATTAGTCCTCTTTGTCTAATCATTTGTCTTAGGGTGATAAGCAGTGCTAAATTTCAATTGGGTTCCCAAGGCTTCTTGGATACTGGTCCAAAACCTTCCTGTAAACATTGCTCCCCTATCTGATATGATCTTCCTAGGCACTCCATGCAATCTCACAGTCTCATCAATAAAAAGTCTTGCTATCTCTAGTGCCTTATATGTGGTCTTAACTGATATAAAATCCATGTTCCTGGTCAGTGTATCCACCACTACAAATATGGCATCATGTCTTCTTGAGGTCTTTGGTATTCCCATAATGAATTCCATTGATATAACTTCCCATTTCGATTCTAGTACCTCCTGGGGTTGCAACAACCATGCTGGATGTTTATGTTCAACTTTTACTCGTTGACACTCTAAGCATATTACTACCAAGTTTACATTGTCCTTTTTCATCCCTTTCTAAAAGAAGAATGGTTTCAGGTCTGCACTCATCTTCTTAACACCTGTGTGTGCCATATATACTGCACGATTGGCTTCATTCAAGATTAACCAATGTATATCTTCATTTGGTGGAACATATGTCCTTCCCCGAAATTGTAGTATCCCATCACTATCAAGGGAGTATTCTTCCTATTTTGGGATCATCATTTCATCCTCCCTCAAACTCTTGTTAACCTCCTGGTACCGGGTGTCCTTAAATTGTAAGTCAAGCAAATTCTCCCTCAAATTTGTCTTTAAGGAAATCATTGAAAATATCTGAGGCTTCCTAATTAAAGAATCAACCACCCTATTTACCATTCCTTTTATATAAGTAATATCATCATCATATTCACCAATTAGCTCAGACCACTGTCTCAATCTTGAATTTAAGTGGTCTTGAGTGAATATGTGTTGTAACCTACAATGGTCAGTCCTAAGTTCAAACTTCCTACCTTGAAGGTAGTGTCTCCAAATATTTTGTGAATAAACAATTGCTGCCATTTCTAGATCATGGGTTGCCTAGTTCTCTTCGTGGGTTCTAATTTTCCTTGATGCATAAGCTATTACTCTTCCTTCTTGCATCAATACACAACCCAACCCTTCCTTGGAGGCACCGGTGCAAATTTAAAAATTCTTGTTCCATATCCGGCACCTTCAAAATTGATGCAGTCATTAATATCACCTTTAACATTTGGAATGCCTCTTCAAATTTTCCAATCCAAATGAATTTATTGTTCTTTCATTGGAGCTCGGTAATGGGGCTTGCTATCTTCGAAAACCCTTCGACAAATCTACGATAATACCCTGCCATGCCCATGAAACTTCGTATTTCATGAAAATTGGTTGGTGTTGGCCATTCCATGATGGCCTCGATCTTTGTTGGGTCTACTGCTATACCATCCCCAGAGATAATGTGCCCAGTATAATGAATTTTGGTTTGGTGAAAGGAGCACTTTGACAACTTCGCGTACAATTGTTTTCTCTAAGACGTTGTAGAACTATCCTCAAGTGTTCGTCATGCTCTTCTCGAGTCTTTGAGTATATCAAAATGTGATCGATAAATACTTGTACAAAACTTGTCTAAGTAATTTTGAAATATTCCATTCATCAAACTCATGAAAACACCCAAGGCATTTGTCAGTCCAAAGGGTAAAACCACAAATTCATAATGCCCAAATCTTGTCTTAAAGGTTATCTTCAGGATATCTTCTTCCTTGATTCTCAATTGATGATATCCTAACCTCATATCTATTTCTGAAAACATAGTTGCTCCCCTCATTTGATTAAACAAAGCATCTATCCTTGGTAGAGGGTATTGATTTTTAATCGTCAATTTGTTCAACTGGCTGTAGTTAATGCATAGTTGCCAAGACTCATCCTTCTTCTTAACGAAAATTGCAGGGGCTCCCCATGGAGATATGCTGGGTCATAAGCACCCCAAGTCCAACAATTCCTTTAATTGGATTTGCAATTCCTTTAGCTCAGGTGTTGACATAAAATAGGGTGTACTTGCAATAGGCTTAGTTCCTGGTTTAAGGTCGATGGTGAAATCAATTTCCCTTTTTGGGGGTAGCCCAAGTAGTTCTTTGGGAAATACATCCTTAAATTCAACAAGAATTGGATGTTTATCAAGGTTTTCAGAATCACCCTTATCATTTATAGCTACAACCATGAACATTTGACATCCCTTTTGCCTACATTTCATTAGTTGCACGGAGGAGATGAACCTCAGGGACACCCCTCGGTTCTTTCCCCTCAAGGATTTTCTTTGGCTGTCATCGTCTATGAAATGTAGTACCTTTTCTTTGTAGTCTAGGAGTGTCTCATATCGTTCCAACCAATCCATTCCTATAACTACATCATAGACTCCTAAGATCGTACAGTACAAGGATACCTTGGTCTTACATACACCCAAGTCCACCTCACAATCCTTTACCATCCTTCCTACATTTCTTTTCATACCACATGCCATTTCTACATGTCTAAAATCATGTTGTGCTATTGCTTTGAGTTTAATCCTTGATAATGCATTTAGAGAAATAAAAGAATTAGTAGCTCTTGGATCTATTAAAATGACAAAACTTATACCATCAATATTAACCTAGGTTTCCAACACAATGGACTTGTGTTCGTCTTGGCGATTGTTCACCGTTGCATGGATGCAATGAGCCTTCCCCAGATCCCTAACCGTAGTTTCTTTCCGAGTTGAGTTGGTATTACCTGTCTTTTTAGTAAATCCCTCTCGTAGTGAGGACCTCCACAAGTCCAACACCCCCTCTTAGCAGCTTGGCTCCTTCTACCGGTTGAACCAAGAGTTGACCTGGAACTTTCTGGAAAGAACTAGACTGTTGGGATCTGTGTTGAGGTGGTGTGACTTGGTGTTGTCGCATAGGAAGATGTTTATGTGATTCCCGAGTTTATTTAGGTACTTTGTGTGGCTGTTGAGCTATATGCCTATATTGTGTTCTTTGATTTCCTGTTGACCACATTTGATGATTGAGTACAAGACCCCTTTGAAAATTTCTACATTCCATGCTATTTCCACTTTGTACTCTTGATCCTGCGGGCCTTGTTGACTTACTAGGTCCACTGCTCATGATCTCCTCCTCTGCAATGATCGCCCGATGAACTGCCTTGTGCAAGGTGCGAGGTAGTCTGCTGATATTTTAACCACACTAAAGAAAAAATAATCTCTTCGTGTGGGAGGATTAAATTAATTATGCCTTTGAAGCGATTTTTTTTTGATAAAATGTTTTTATTTTAGTATGTCATATAATAATAAATTTTATTTAAAACAAAAAGATATAATTAAAGTCATGTTATTATTTTAGTTTGGTATATAATGTTTCGGAGGAATTTCGTTAAGATATTTTAAAATTTTTAATAGAGTGGAATTTTTAATTTAAAATTTTATAAATTGAAAATCTTTTGAAATTTTTAATATAATGGAATTTTTCTAAGTTATATGGTCATGTGATTTATGTTTTTTTAAAATAAAATTTGTATGTATTAAAAAAAAACCAAATTTTATTAAAAAAAAATATTTATTTTAATGTTTTATTAAACTTTTATTTATTTATAAAATATAAAAGAAATAATGTAATGATTTGATCTCTTCAAAATAAATAATCATTAAAATTGAAATTATTAAATGTATTTAGCAATTTTAGAAACAATTTTATAATCTAAATATTTAGTAATTTAGATTACTATGTATCTCTAGGAATTTATTATAAAATATTTTCTAGTAATATTTCATTAATAGAATTCTAATTGACAATTTTTTTTTTTTTTTAAGATAATCTAATTTATGCTTTATGTTTTGCTAAACTAAATGTAGTAATTTGTTTTAACCTCTAGAAATTGAAGTTTTAAATGAGAAGCATTTTGTTGTTTGGCATTGAGTTTAAATTACCATAATAAATTTTAAATAAGTAAGTTTAAGATTAAGTTTGAATTTTAAAAAATATGTAATGAATTTCTTATAATTTCAAGAATAAATATCTTATAAATGTATTTGAATTATAGTTCTTATTCTAAATTATATTAAAAAATTTAAAAACACTATTTCCAAAACTATATTCAAATATACCATAAGAATGCTCCAACTTTTTGTATAAATTTTTTTTCCTTTTACCAATAACAAAGCTATTTGTATAAATATTTTTTTTCCTTTTACCAATAACAAATTCTCCAGTTATTATATATTTTCAATGTCCACATATCATAATTTTTGAATGATATAGGACATTGACATATTATAACTTATACTTTCAACTATTTAGGATTTCTAAAGTCATAAAAAGATATAAGTACTAATTTGTTAAGGTCATTAATAAAGTTACAACAATTAAAAAATAATTTTCTTCATAGTATTAATAATTGAAGAATAACTTTCTCCATATTATTACTGATCAATGTTGGGCTTACATATGATTTGTTAACATAATTTAGATCAACATAAAACAAATTCTCTAAAAGTGAAATAAAACACTCACCTTTTAAGAAAAATTCATATATAAAATTAAGTATTAATAATTAGCTAACAAAATTATTTAAATATATTCTACAATTATAATAATCAAAACAATATTTAATATATAATAATTATTTAAATTAATATTTTTTTGTAAGCTTGGTAGCACTCTCTGATTTTTCTAGTTTACATGTCCATTATTCACCCTGCTATGGGGTAGTACGCTTCGCAGTCTACATCTTCCTTATGTCCAAATTATCACCCCAATCTGAGCAGGGAATCCAACTAGTGACTTCAGATCAAGTTGTTTATTAACAGAACACTCAATCACCATCTATCCAAGACCCCATATTTAAATTAATAATAATAATTATATAAAAACATATTTTTAATTTTAATTAAAATATTTAATAATAAATTTAAAATTATATATAGTTTACAAATTATTAAATTTATAACTCAACAATATATTATATCACTTTGAAATTTAAAATACTTTCTTTTAAGTTTTAAATATTAATTTTTAAAATTAATTACTAATATGTTATGAAATTTAAAATGCTTGCTTTTAAGATTTAAATATTATTTTATAAAATTAATTACTAATATGTTATAAAAGTGAGTGTACTTTATTTTTAAAAATATGATTTTTTTTTAAAATGTATTTTCCTTTAATTATTGGTTAATCATATATATATATATATAATTTTGAATTTTAAAACTATTTTATTAAGTTTTTTCATATTTATAAATTCTTTTTTTATTTATTTGAAAAGGAAATTTAAAATCTTTGTTAGAATTTAATATTATTGTTATTTGGTTTTATGGAAATTTTCTTTAATAAATTTGTAATATAATATTTGCATTTGATGAAATATTATTAAAATGTTTTAAAATATACTTTAGAAACATTTTGTTTAAGAATTGAAAAATAACAATGTGCTTTTAACAATTACATGTGGCATTGCAATAATGTAAATGAAATTTAATAACGTTTTAAGATAATTTCTTATTTTTCTAGTTAGAAATTTGAATAAATTTTTGACTTTTCAAAATAGATTTTTGAAAACAAAAATAAGGTGGTGGCAATGTCCAAAAAAGTAAAAATAGTGACATTGCCATCACATAGCTTTTGTTATTATTATGTGTTGATTATTTATTATTTATTTATTTTATATTTATTGCATGTGGAATATTTATTTATGAAAATAAAACAATTAAATAACCGATACCTCATAAAAATGTGTATATAGTTTAGTTATAACTTTTTCCTCATATTTATTTAAAAGTTTTTTTTACTTTATGATAAAATAATATGACTCCATGATGCTTATAACAATGACAACGTGATTAAGTCATTTTTGTATGTGCATAACAATGATGACCACCTTTCTATTTTTCTCCAATACAATTGCATTGGGTTTTCTGATGTAGTATAAATATATTATATTGCTTTTTATAAATATATTATATTGTTTTTTATAAATACGGTAAGATATAAATATTATGAGTCATAAGTTATAAAATAAGAAATAAAAAAGCATTTGTTATTTAAAAAACTATCTCCAAAAAAAGCCATAAAGTTATATCTTCCAATATTATAAAAAAAATCAAATTTTTTTATAATATTTAATAAATTTTATAACTTAAAAAAACTTCAATTTTTTTCTATAATATTTAATAAATTTTACAACTTAAAAAAACTTATACTTGTAATAATATTATAAAATATAAACATCCCAACCTGCAAAGGTTGATCATAAACTAGTTTTTTAACATCTACCATCAATAACTCCATCTTGTTCAACCATTGGTTAAAAAATAGCCCAACAATATAAATCCTAATCATATAAACTTGTGTTTACTTATTTTTTCTCATTTACCTAAATTCCAAAAAGCCTTGATCTTTATGTTTAATATTAATTTTTCATGTATTTTTATCAAAGCAAAAGTGGAAATAAAAGCAAATACAAATTATGGATATATTGATGAATATTAGCCTCAATCTAAGCTTTATTTCAATCAGATATTGTATGGCTTTCTTGCTTTTACATTGCATTTCAAATTTTGTTGATATGTATCTTCAAAATGGGGAGGAAACAATTTTTTGTGATTATTTTTAATTTTAGAGAATTTGTTTTGTAAGGATAGTGGATTGAATGTTATCTGATTATAGTTTTTTTTAATAAGTGATTTGATTATTTTGCGGTGGTTTTATTTTGTTTCTTGTAAAATATATAATTGGATTTATAGATTAAAAAAATGATTATATAAATTCTTATTTAATTATTCATTAAGCTGTTAGGTTCATAGATTAAAAAAAAATAATTTTATTTAATTATTAATAAAAGATGTTTTTTTGATGAAAAAAAAGAATTTGAATAAATAATTTTTTTTGTTTAATTCAAATTAAATAAATAGAAAAATATTTTATTTGTTAGTTTATAACCTTGTTATTATATATATATATTTTTTTTTATGATTTTAACATTTTTCATTAAATTTATCAATATTGAATTAAGTTAATGGATTAAGAAAACACAATATTTTATATTGAAGCAAATTTTCTTTTCATTATTGTTTGATAGTTATATATTTTACATCTACTTAATTATAACAAAACAATTGAGTCTAACAATGAATGAATAACTTGGTGGTTTTGGAAGGTATAGTAATGATGCTAGAGTAAGTATAACTTTTTTGAGTTAGAAAAGCTCAAGGCTCAAATAAACTCTATGCTTACCTATGCTTACTAGCATTGCCCACATTTTTCATAGTTGGAGAGATCCAAGCTGTGATTTAAGTTGTATTTCCTAAATGCCATTTTCATTAACGAGTATATGAATTTATTTCAAATGAACTTATCATTTAATAATCATAGAGAAATTTTATGTTTAGACAAAATAATTTCAAATTTAGCAACCATATATGTCTCAATCTACTATGTTATAACATAACAATATAATGTACAAAGTAATCATTGTTGTTCTTTTAATGTAAGCAATTGAGATAAAGTAGTAGGGCTTTTAAAAGATAGTCAATCTTAATTGTAGTGTATGATGTTTATAGATACACTCATTCATAAGAGATCATGATATTTTGTGGCAACCTAGGTTTGATATATATGACATAAAAAATGTGTTTTTTTACTTAGCTTTAAAACAAGTGTATGTTGTATAAATCAATTTCACAACAAGAAAATCTTCAATAATGTTATCATGAATATGAAATTTTGAATAGACTATCAGCTAGAGTAAACAAAGAGTGCAAGAAAAAAGAGCCAACAACTAAGAGTAATAACACTATGAAGTTTTGCATGTAAACTCTAAGCAAAGTAGGAAAACACTCAATTAGATGAAAGAAATATTAATCACCACAAGTAATAATATTAATGTCCAGAAAAAGTAAAAACCAATGATAATCTAACATGTAAACAAACTTTCAACATATAAAATTAGTTAAGTGATAAAAAATATAAAATTAAAATATATACTTTCCAAATATACTTTTCACAAATATCCCTTCAAACAACCTCACCACTCTCCACCACTTTCAAAACAACCTTACCACTCTCCTTGATTGGATTGGTTGAAGATTAAACTTATAAATGGAAATCGTGTGAAAGCCGAGAGATATAAACATACACCTTTAACTTAGAGCTATAATGAACCTCTAAATAGCAACAGTTAGCACCTTTAACATTATAAATAAACCATGTTTTTCCATCCGCATAGAAAAGCCAAAGTAATGAACTCCAAATAAAACATGCTTTTCCATTGGCATAATAAAGCCAAAGTAATGAACTCCAAATACATTTTTACCATTCACCCTCTTCTGGGGAAGAGTGATTCCGAGAGTATCATGAATCAGTGAAGTATTATGAGCAAACAATCAAACATTTATAAGTGGCAAGTGTAGACCTCCTAAGGCACCATGAGAATATGATTATTTAAATAATATAACTTTTGAGTCATTAGCTTAATCAACTCAAAGTTAATAGTATTTTAACGGTTTATTTTGAGATAACACAACTAAATAGCTATAATAATACGATATTTTCTTTGGAAATTCCTGGGAGGCGAGATACGAGATACATTTCTGCTTTTAGGTCATTTGCTTTCCGAGATATTTAACTAAATTATTGAGTGGAGAGCTGCCCCACGTTTGGCATCATAGATTATCAGGAATTGGAGAATCAACCTGATTGTGATAGCACCTTTACCTTTTACGCGCATGACAATACAGGTATGGACAACATAATTCTCACCGCAGATTTTATTTTAAGGACCCTCATTTTGGACCCACAATGCAAATGATTTTTCGTTCTTTCTCTGTTATTGGAACTGTGCATCTATCCCAACAGAGGTACCACGGCCCAGGGTGTTTTGCTCGATAGGTTCAAACGTACATTTTGTCGGATAGCAGTCGCGAATATGTTACAGTAGTCGACGATAAAGCGAAATATGGGCAACGTTTCTCGTTATAAAATATGAAATACTTCAATGTTGCAATCGGTTGCAGCTTGTATGTCAGCGTAAACCAAACTGAAACAAGTGGTGAGATTTCTGGCACCTATTTTCTTTTGAAGATTTCACATCACTTGGTTGAGCACATATTACTCAGCTTCTTAGAACGGTCATGCACCCAAAATGGAACACTCTCGACATGGTTGACAATGGTTGAACATGTTGATGATGGTTGACCAATTTGCCAATAACACTATCTTTATGAAAGTAGTTGATATATGTAGATCAACACCATTATTGACATATGAAAGGTGAAAATCTTTGTCAAGCAATGTATATCAACCATTTTTACTAATGTCATTGTACTTGACGTGCATTTTTGGAAGGATTAATAGACCATGATTGATTATACTTAGGCATGTTGAATAGGTGTTGTCCATATTGACCATAGGTGACCATGGTTTGACCATTTTGACCATAGTTTTTTATGATAGATTCAGGTTGATAATCAATGGCCATGTTTGACCATTTTGATCACCGTTAATCATCGTTGGCCATGTTGAGCATGGTTAGGCATCCCTTGCCCATGGTGACTAGAATTGACCATCATTAACCATGGTGACTATGATTGACCAAAGATGATCATGGTCGACCATGATTGATTATGGTTGATTGAAGTTAACCATGGTTGACTATGATTGACTATGGTTGACCATGGTGAGTATTGTAAACCATAAATAATTGTTATGGACTCTTTTGGCGATTATTTTTAATTGCATAAAATTTGTTTTATAAATATAAAAGATTAATAGTTTTATGAGTATGGTTTGTTTTATATATTTTTTTTATTTAAATAGTTTAAATAATGTTTTTTGTTTGAGATCAAGTGAAATGGATGGAAAAACATCCTGTTTGTTGGTTTTGTAGGGATATTCCCTATCCCACTATTATTTTATTTTTGACAATGTAGATAAACTAAGAATATAACCATAAACAGATAAACATTGGGAACTCATAAATATTAAGATCTTACATCAAACATGGATGAACTTTACTACACTACACATATCATCTATTTTACATGCTATTAACTATAGGCACAAAGAAATCATATAAAATAAAAGCATAAATAACATAAGTACCATTCACTAGGAGACGAGATTTAATCTTGACTTGCCACTACTTGCACTCCCTCACTGTCATCCACCTCTAAGTGTGAATGTTGACGGGCTTGGACCTAATGTAGTGACCCACCAGTTGACCTCCCAGCCTACTCCCTGGTACTCTCCTTCTTCGCAGACCCCCAAGCTGCAATGGGGTTGTACAATGGAAGAAGTGTGCTAGATGATAGAGGTGAGAACTCCTTGACTCAAGAGTATGTTAAAGGAAATGTAACTAGGTTCAGTCTTCATAAATGTACTTTTGATATTTGTATTTATTCAAGAAAATAAATATTATTTTTTATAATATATGTCAATAAGTTTCTTGCTCATTGAAGTAGGTCTAACACATGTTAAAGTGCTATAGGTGAGTCAAAGAGTCAAAAGAATTATGTTGAAGAACATAAATGCATGTTACACATTGTATATTTATGTATGAAAGTCAAAGAAGACACCTCCAAGCAAAGTCGAGTCTCCTCCTAGCAAAGGCACCATCAAAATCACCCATCAAAGCAAAGGACGTAAATTCAACCTCAAGGCAGTAAGTCAAGCTACAAGTCGGCCTAAAGGAGTGACAGTCCTCTATATATAAAGGTTGTCCACTCCCTCAGACGACAAGCAACTCACTATGAAATCAACGAAGATAGAGGAGCGAAAAAGAAGCCGAGAAAGGGACGAAGAAGGAGCCTCTAGTGCAATGAAGAAGCAAGAAGGAAGAGCAAAGGTTTTGGGAATGTTTTAGGGCCAAAATCAACCACACGTGCAAAGAGAAGGAAGGGCTATCTGCGGTTAGGACAACAGCAAGTCACCTCCCATCATACCTTATTGTTTGGGCTACAAACTAGGCCTACTAAGCCTCCTATCCAAGCAAATAAGGAAGGACCTCAAGCGAAGGAAAGAGGAGCCATATAAAATCAACAAGACCTCTCACACGTGCGAGAATTAGGGTTGCAGTGCCGTCACACTAAGCCTACAACTATACATCAATAAGGGACATGGTTGATCAAGAGAAGGAAGGAGTATCCTTAGGTGAAGGTTATCAATATGTACAAGAGATAGGTATCTCTTCTAGAAGGTCTACTAATAGTGGAAGGAAGAATGAAGTTCTGGAAGAAGGAAGAAGTGTCAAGGAACGAAG
The DNA here is from genome assembly GCA_031772625.1 of Pinus tabuliformis. Classification (NCBI taxonomy): domain Eukaryota; kingdom Viridiplantae; phylum Streptophyta; class Pinopsida; order Pinales; family Pinaceae; genus Pinus; species Pinus tabuliformis. Next base: position 1,710,800,574 of record CM062819.1, read on the forward strand.
TGCCAGAAGGAGGTGGACAAAGAGTCGGGGAAACATAGTGCAGAGAAAAGGAAGGACTTGACTTGTGCTTGGAGGATCTTCTAGTCAAGAGTCTAGGGTTTGGCATTGATCAAGAAAGAAGCTTCAATAAGAGAAAACTTACCGAAGGGTTTTCCTCTCAAGAGAAGAGAGGTTTTGACCCTGCTAGAGAGCCAACATCTTGTGTTGTTGTTATATGTTTTGATAGCAGTTTGATGAAGCACACACACATGCATTAATAAGAGAAGAAGAAGATTAAGCTAACAAAAAAAAATGCTAAAAAGACTTCACAAATTATTATCTAGTCCCGAAGAATCACTCTACACCTAATTGGCCTAGATTCTTCAACAGAGTCCCCTCTCTAAAATCCTCTACCTCGCCAAACTCAAGTATAGCTCACAGCCACTACAATGACATAGTCTCATCCATCCAACAATAGGGTAAAAAAAATCCTTTTTCGCATGGCTTACCCCTTCTTTTATAGGAGGCTTCATAGGTGACACTTAGCATTTCATGCATAATTAATTATTTTTATTAATCCAATAGTTTGATTATTCACCCACCCATGTGTCACCCTCTCACCAAGGCTCTCCCAAATTATTTACTTAATTTTTAATTTAAAAATAATATTTTTCATTACCCAACAAGACTTCCTATTTCTTCTCCTAGTTGTCTCTTGATTTCCATTTTATACTCCTTAATTTGTGTTCATCACTGAAGTCAATTGATAAGTCTCAGATTTGGTCCCCTAACTACTTCCCAATTTAACTCAATTTGCCTCTTCGATGGATATTCTTATGTTGGCTCTTGCCACATGGAGGTTCTCTAAATTTTTCTAATTTTAATTTATTAATCTTATTTTAATTCACCACCCACTTGTCTTGATGATGTTTAACTATTTTAGGATTAATATTTATACTTAACTTTATGTCCCTCTTTCCCCCTTTTACCTAAATAAGTTACTTGTGTACTTTATATACCTAATATTTTCTAACATGGGAAGGGTAGAGTTCTCAAGATAAATATTTTATTTCTTCCTATTCTCCCCTTACCCCAAGTTTTATTCTTGATTTAATTGCCTCGGTTCTAATTTCATTTAGCACTTGATGTGAATTTGTAGGATTTTCATATGTAGATTATATTTATTAGTTCTTTTTAATTATGCCAAGGGGGGCAAGTTGGTTGTGCCCTTCAAGAACTTCCTTCAAAGTTCCAAGGGTGCCACACCTAACAGTTTATTTTTTATGCCAAGGGTGCCAAGTTGGTCATGCCCTTCAATAACTTCCCTTGAAGTTCCAAGGGTGCCATGCTACTTGCCCTTCAAGCATCCAGTGGCTACAAGGGGAAATTCTAGGTGCAACAACAAAGACCACTATCATCTCTTATGTTGTATGCTATAATGATACTAATGGTGTTGGGGATCAAAGAATCCTCCTTGAGGTGCGACCCCCAGTAAAATCCTCATAAGAGACCCAAATTTGGGACTTGCCCTAATGGCATCATGATCTTCAAGGTGAAGGTGTTTCAACCTTTCTAGCCCAAGTCATAAAGGGAGTGCTAGCGGGTGAGATCAGGGACACTGTCCCACCCATCCCATGTAGTTCCATCTAATTGTACAACCCATTCACCCATATGTGAGTCATTTGGCCAAAGAACTAACTTGTGCTTGCAACCACTAACACACACACACACACACACATATATAGATATATAGACGGTTTCAAAATGGACTTAGAATTTCAAAGACAAAATATTAATTTCCATCAAACCTGGTGTCATCAAATCATCATATGCGAGTGCCTCGGGTGGTTTCCTGTCATACTCAATAATCATCAGTAACAAAGTTTCTCAATGTTAGTCATTGTCATAATAGCATCATCAACATGACCTAGTCATTCACATTATTGTTCATTGTGATCCAGAACTAATGTAAGTAGCTAACATAGGGGACACACCCATCATGGGTACCATCATCATAACATCAAGGGAAACATACATATCCATTAAATATATTATCATTGTAACATCAATAGAAAACATACATATCCATCAAAGCTATCATCATGATGATATGAATAAAGAGAATACATATCCTTTACTACTATCATCATCATAATATCAATAAAGAACAAACATAACCTTTAATGCTACAATCATCATAATATTAATAGAGAACATGCATAACCATTAATGCTACAATCACCATAATATCAATAAAAAACACACATAACCATTAATGCTATCATCATCATAATTTCAATAGAGAACATACATAACCATCACATCTACTAATAATAGAGTCATGTGTTTAGATCCTCAACCTTAGGTCCTCAAAGAATAAAGTGCGGGCCTTAGAGCTAAATAAATGTTAATGTCATATCACTGTCAGTCAACTAGAGTGGGGCACTACATACACCCCCTATTAATAATAGACTTCGTGTTGAAGTCCTTGGAATAGGTAAGCAAAATGCTGACGCATCTCCTTGATGTTCTCCCAAGTGGTTGAACTGGGACTATAATTGTCCCACTAGACCTTAATTTGGTCCACTAACTATTGTCTAAGCTGTAAAGTTCATTGGTCTAGTATTTGAACTAGTTCGGCCATCACCGTGCCCTCGTTCGAAACCTGCAAATGACCTAAGTCAATAACCTACAAAGGATCTCAAGTATAATGACGCAAAAGAGAAACATGAAACACATCATGCATGCGCACTAGAGAGAGAGGTAAGGAAAACCTATATGCCACTCGACCTTTTCTTTCTAATATTTCAAAAGGTCCCACAAACTGTGGAGATAATTTTTCTCCCTTTCCAAATCTTATAGAGCTCTTTTGGGGCCTTACTCTCAGGAACACCTTATCTCCCACTTAATAAATTTGGTGTATCCAATGAGTGTCAACTTATATTTTTTGTCGATCATGTGCTTCTTTTAGTCTCCCCCTAATCATAGTCATTTGTTCTACCATCTCTTGCACCACTTCTGGTGCTATTAATAGTCAGTCCTCTAGTCGGTCCCAACTGAGAGGTAATATGCAAGGTCTTCTGTACAAGAACTCAAATAGTGCCATCTTGATGGAAATATGATAACTGTTATTGTAAGAAAATTCCACGAGGGGTAAAATCTCCTCCCATCTCTTTTGTTGGTCCATCACATACATCTATGGCATTTCCTCGAGGATTTGATTAGTCCTCTTTGTCTAACCATTTGTCTCAAGGTGATAACTAGTGCTAAAGTTCAACTGGGTTCCCAAGGCTTCTTGGAAATTGGTCCAAAACCTTCCTGTAAACATTGCTCCCCTATCTGATATGATATTCCTAGGTACTCTATGCAATCTGAAAATCCCATCAATAAAAACTCTTGCTATCTCCATTGCCTTATATGTGGTCTTAATTGATATAAAATGGGTGCTCTTGGTCAATGTGTCCAAATCTACAAATATGACATCATGTCTTCTTGAGATCTTTGTTAGTCCCACAATGAAGTCCATTGATATAACTTCCCATTTAGATTCTGGTATCTCATGGGGTTGCAATAACCCTGTTGGATGTTTGTGTTCAACTTTTACTTGTTGACACTCTAAGCATCTTGCTACCAAGTTTACATTGTCATTTTTCATCCCTTCCCAAAAGAAGACTAGTTTTAGTTCTTCACTCATCTTCTTAACACCAGGGTGTGCCATGTATACTGCGGGATGTGCTTCATTCAAGATTAAACGACGTATATCTTCATTCAGTGGAACATATATCCCTCCCTGAAATCATAGTAGCCCATCACTATCAAGGGAGTATTCTTCATATTTTGGAATCATCATTTCTTCCTCCCTCCAACTCTTTCTAACCTCCTGGTACCAGGTGTCCTTAAATTGTAAGTCAAGTGAATTCTCTTTCTAACATCACTTGGTTGAGCACATATTCCTCAGATTCTTAGAATTGTCATGCACCCAAAATGTAACACTCTTGACATATTTCAGTTGTACGTAGATTAAAAACATTGCAATTTAACCACGTAAAGAAAAAAATCCATATTTTCAACAAACGCCATAGAATAGCACTAATAAAGTTGTTGATCCTTTTTTGGTTGGATTTTTGGTATTATTTTTCACTTTTTAGTGGAGTTTATTTTTTTATCATTGGCATTTATACTTATATGGAAGGTGGAAAATGATATTGATACTCATATGTTAACCACTTTATTATTGTGGTTGTGCTTGTTAAATGTGGATGTCTTGGGGAGGATTACTAGAATATGGTTGACCTTGGTTTATTATGGTCAATTATGATAAAGTTATGGTTGACAATGGTGGATTATGGTCAACAAATGATTTTCATAGCTGTCCACATTAAAGTAAATTTGTTTATGATATATTATCATTGACTATGGTTGATCATCATGGTTGACCCTATTGTTTATGGTTAATTGTGGTTGAACACGGTTCACCATGTTTACCATGGTTGAAAATGGTTGACCATGGTTGCACATGGTTAACCATGTCTACCATGGTTGACAATGGTGGAACATGTTGATGATGGTTGACCAATTTGCCAATAACAACATTTTCATGAAAGTAGTTGATATATGTAGATCAACACCATTATTGACATATGAAAGGTGCAAATCTTTGTCAAGCAATTTATATCAACCATTTTTACTAATGGCATTGTTCTTGACATGCATTTTTGGAAGGATTAGTAGACCATGATTGATTATACTTAGGCATGTTGAATAGATGGTGTCCATATTGACCATAGGTGACCATGGTTTGACCATTTTGACCATAGTTTTCTATGATAGATTCAGGTTGATAATCAATGGCCATGTTTGACCATTTTGATCACCGTTAATCATTGTTGGCCATGTTGAGCATTGTTAGGCATGCCTTGCCCATGGTGACTAGAATTGACCATCATTAACCATGGTGACTATGATTGACTAAAGATGATCATGGTTGACCATGATTGAGTATGGTTGATTGAGGTTAACCATGGTTGACTATGATTGACTATGGTCGACCATGGTGAGTATTGTAAACCATAAATAATTGTTATGGACTTTTTTAGCGATTATTTCTAATTCCATAAAATTTGTTTTATAAATATAAAAGATTAATAGTTTTATGACTATGGATTGTTTTATATATTTTTATTTAAATATTTTAAATAATGTTTCTTGTTTGAGATCAAGTGAAATGGATGGAAAAACATCTTGTTTGTTGGTTTTGTAGGGATATTCCCTATCCCACTATTATTTTATTTTTGACAATGTAGATAAACTGAGAATATAACCATAAACAGATAAACATTGGGAACTCAGAAATATTAAGATCTTACATCAAACATGGATGAATTTTACTGCACTACACATATCATCTATTTTGCATGCTATTAACTATAGGCACAAAGAAATCATATAAAAGAACATCATAAATAACATAGGTATCGTTCACTAGGAGACGAGATTCAATCTTGACTTGCTGTTATTTGCACTCGCTTATTGTCATCCGCCTTTAAGTGTGAATGTTTACGGGCTTGGACATAATGTAGTGACCCACTGGATGACCTCCTAACCTACTCCTTGGGTACTCTCCTTCCTCACAAACCCCCGAGCTGCAGTGGGGTTGTACAATGGACGAAGTGTGCTAGATGATAGAGGTGAGAACTCCTTGACCCAAGATTTTGTTGAAGGAAATGTAACTAGGTTCGGTCTTCATAAATGTACTTTTGATATTTGTATTTATTCAAGAAAAGAAATATTATTTTTTATAATATATGTCAATGGGTTTCTTGCTCATTGAAGTAGGTCTAGCACATGTTAAAGTGCTATAGGTGAGTCAAAGAGTCAAAAGAATTATGTTGAAGACCTTAAAGGCATGTTACACATTGTATATTTATGTATGAAAGTCAAAGAAGACACCTCCAAGAAAAGTCAAGTCTCCTCCTAGCAAAGGCACCATTAAAAGCACCCATCGAAGAAAAGGAAGTCAAGTCGGTCTCAAGGCAGCAAGTCAGCCTAAAGGAGGGTGAGTCCTCTATATATAGAGGTTGTCCACTCCCTCAGATGACAAGCAACTCACTTTGAGTCGTCAACTCACTTTGAAATTAGTGAAGATAGAGGACCGAAAAATAAGCTGAGAAAGGGATGAAGAAGGATCCTATAGTACAACGAAGAAGCAAGAAGGAAGAGCAAAGGTTTTCAAATTGTTTTATGGCTGATATCAGCCACACTTGATAAGAGAAGGAAGGGCTATCTGCGGTTAGGACAACAGCAAGTCACCTCCCATCATCCTCATCATTTGGGCTACAAACTAGACCTACTAGGCCTCCTATCCAAGCGAAGAAGGAAGGACCTTAAGTGAAGGAAAGAGAAGCCATATAACATCAACAAGACCTCCCACATGTGTGATAATTAGGGCTGCAATGCTTTCACACTAAGCCTACCACTATACATCAAGAAGGTACTCGGTTGATCAAGAGAAGGAAGGAGTATCCTTAGGTGAAGGATATCACTAAGTACAAAAGATAAGTATCTCTTCTGGAAGGTCTACAAAAGAGGATTATCTCTTATAGAAAGCTTACCGAAGGGTTTTCCTCTCAAGAGAAGAGAGGTTTTGACCCTGGTAGAGAGACAACATCTTGTGTTCTTGTTTTATGTTTTGATAGCAGTTTGATGAAGCACACACACATGCATTAATAAGAGAAGAATAAGATTAAGCTAACAAAAACAAATGCTAAAAATACTTCACAAATTGTTATCTAGTCTCAAAGAATCACTCTACAGCTAATTGCCCTAGATTCTTCAACAGAGTACCCTCTCTAAAATCCTCTACCTCACGAAACTCAATTGTAGCTCGTAGCCACTACAATGACATAGTCTCATCCATCCAACAATAGGGTAAAAAGAGTCATTTTTCGCATGGCTTGCCCCTTCTTTTATAGGAGGCTTCATAGGTGACACTTATCATTTCATGCATAATTAATTATTTTTATTAATCCAATAGTTTGATTATTTACCCACCCATGTGTCACCCTCTCACCAAGGCTCTCCAAAATTATTTACTTAATTTTTAATTTAAAAATAATATTTTTCCTTACGCAATAAGAATTCCTATTTCTTCTCATAGTTGTCTCTTGATCACCATTTTCTACTCCTTAATTTGTGTTCATTAATGAAGTCAATTGATAAGCCTCAGATTTGGTCCCTTAACTACTTCTTAATTTAACTCAATTTGCCTCTTAGATGGATATTCCTATGTTGGCTCTTGCCACATGGAGGTTCTCTAATTTTTTCTAATTTTAATTTATTAATCTTATTTTAATTCACCACCCACTTGTTTGATGATGTTTAACTATTTTAGGGTTAATCTTATACTTAGCTTTATGTCCCTCTTTCCCCCTTTTACTTAAATATGTTACTTATGTACTTTATATACCTAATATTTTCCAATATGGGAAGGGTAGAGTTCTCAAGATAAATATTTTATTTCTTCCTATTCTCCCCTTATTCCAAGTTTTATTCTTAATTTAATTACTTCGGTTCTAATTTCATTTACCACTTGATGTGAAATTGTCGGATTTTCATATCTTGATTATATTTATTAGTTCTTTTTAATGATGCCAAGGTTGCCAAGTTGATTGTGCACTTCAAGAACTTCCCTTCGAAGTTCCAAGGGTGCCAAACCTAATAGTTTATTTGTGATGCCAAGGGTGCCACACCTAACAGTTTATTTGTGATGCCAAGGGTGCTGTTGATGCCCCGAAATTCGTTGCAACAACATCGGGGAAACCACCCGGTCCGGAACTTAGTGCAGCTCCTTTTCCGTTTGGAATAGTGGCTCCGACTGGGGATAATGGGACCAGTTTCCCAAAGATTATAAGTAAACGGGATGGATGAATGATTTACGATATAAGGTGATAATAAATAAATAACTAAACTACAAAAGAAATATAATAACTATAAGCTAATCCCGGGACTTATCGATTCATTTGAATACAGCGTTTGATAATTTAGGCTTACTGGCAGGCATATAGATGACACTAACAATAAGCATAAATGTTTAAATCATTTAAGATTGCTCTGCATAAGTAGTTATGCAGAGCGATAATAGCGAATTACTGCACTCAGTCATTTATATCATTGTTACGCGCATGATTAAAAGAGATAACAAATCACAAAACATTCAATAGTGATATGAAATGCAGACTTGCTGTTATATTGCATACATGTAATCAACAATAGAAAAAGTAATAACACAGCAATTCATATAATAGAAAAGAGAACAGATACAGATAATAGTACCATGCAAGCTGTTTGATCAATCCAATATATTAATCGCTATGTCGCGGTTCTTCCTTCAGACCAGAAAGCATTCCAAGCAAACGACAATAGTGCACAATTTACTTAAAACAGCCTTCCAAGTAAAATTAAGAACCAGTGGTCGAGTTTCAAAAAGAATATAGACTGAAGCACAATAGTGCAAACTTCAGCCTTTAAGTCTTTTACAAAATTTTACGACCCTTTCCAAAACAATGAAAGGGTCTATAAATACTATGCTAATCTAAAATATCTAAATATCTAAAACTGAAAAACAACTAAATCGGCATTAACAAATATCATTTTGCATTTTGGTGATTCGGCAGTCGGCGGCGATGCTTCAGTCAGAGGTCTCTTTGCCTTTACTCCTTCGCTGACATATCGCCAGCATTGGCTCTACTTCTGGTGGAGTATTGAGGCGTGAAGTCAGCTGTGCATCATATGTGGCATCTCGAATATCGGCAATCAGGTATCGGAGAGCATCTGTTAGACAATTAAGAGCCGACCTTTGAGAATGTGGTTTAATCAGGAAAAGCCAGTATGCATCGGCGGTCAAGGTATTTACTCCAGTAATTAACCGCCCTTGTTTCTCTAGATCAGGGTAATTCCTGTGCTCCAGCATGTTTGCCGTTGTTATGTTTCCAGGTGTGCATTGTGAAATCATGTTTGCCAGATACAATGTATCATTGACTAGATTGATCATGTTACTAGCAATCATTTTGCATCTGGAGGCTGCTCTTTCTGCTTTCATCATCTGTGTGTTCCATTCCATGAAGAGTATGTCCTTGTATGTTACACAGATTCGGGAGAAATTTGTGGCTTGCCCTTCTGGAGTGTCTTGCCATTCAATATACTCTGTTATATCGTCTTCAGCCTGATCCAACTTACTTCTGGCTTTCTCGATTTGTTCACACACTGCTGTAGATGTTTCACACAGTGATTCAGCTTCAACAAGTTGTTGGCATAAGATCCTGATTTGAGATATCAGTGCGCTGTTTATTCGAGTTGCCTCTGCTCTGAATTCATTGATACTCTTGGCGCTCTTAATACCTTCAAGCTGAGCTGATAGCTGAATTATTTGCTCGTCTTTAGCTTGTATCATCAGCTCATTCGATGCCTTCAACTGGGATAATGCCTCTGACAATTCTTTTGCTTTCTGAATGTCACTTTGGTCTATCCTCAGTTGTTCAATTTGCTGGGTTAACAAATGATTCTCTTGTTGTTGGGCCAGCAATTGTTCCTCTGCCTGCGCTGCCTTATTCCTTGCCTCTATCACTTCTGCTTGTAATGCGTATATCTCATGCTCTTTAGTCTTCAAAAGAAGACTTACTTCGGATGCTTTGTCAATAGTTGCCGCTGAATAAGCTCCCGCAAATTGCGATAGCTTTGTCAGATCTTCAGAGGGATCCAATTCTCCCTTCCAGACCACATTGCCCGTGATTGTTTGCTCAGGCAAAATAGAAGGTTGATCAAGCCTTCGCCTTTTCCTCGAGCGCCTTACAACGGCTCTATGCTTTGGGCTATAGAAAATGTCTAGAGGAGGAATTTCCTCCACCTGAAGATCAATTTGATCGGATGGGTCTTGAGTGATTACCTCTACATTCTGTACCATGGGTGAGCCGCTGGTTCCTTCTAGAACCGGAGAAGAAGTAGTATTGGGAGTCTTAGAGGCGTCTGAGTCTTTGGAGGCTTCCTTACCACTTATAATGGAATCGAATTGGTTCCATTCTTTAATTAATTCAGGATCAGTAGAGATTTGCTCACTTTGTTCTGTGTGAGCTTTACTTTGTTCTTTCTCCCGTTCAATCCTCTGTTGTTCCTCCAATGCCTTCCGCTGTTGCTCCTCTTGTGCTCTTTGCTGCTGTTCCTCCAATTCCCTTTTCTGCCTATCTTCCAGTTCTTTCTTTGCTTTCTCTTCTTCTTCTCTTTTCCTCTGTTCTTCTAACTCCTTTTGCTTTCTTTGCTCTTGTTCAATTTGTGCTTTTTGCTGCCTTTCTATCTGCTCTCTTCTTTGCTTCTCTGCTTGCAGCTTGTTTTGCCTTTCCTCCTGTTGTCTATCATATTCTTTAGTTGTAACAGGAGATAGGTGTATTTGCTGCTGACCAGACTCGCTTGAGGAAGATGTTGGGGTTGTGGATAATAAATCTAGAGGCAAAGTTTGCAACCTTTGCTTTCTAAGTTTATTAAATTCAGTTAACTCCACATCTTCATATCTCAGTGAAGCGAGTTGTCTGACTTGGCTTATTGAATCGGCACTCATGAACAGGTCGTCAAACTGGTCTTCTTGATGAACAACCTTTGACAGCTTGGCCTGTTCCAAGGCAACGAAAGCAGTCTTTTTTGGATCATAAAGTCTGTTTGGAATAGAAGCCAGGGATATCAATTGGAGTTTTGCTGCTTCCTTTTCTGCATGTTTGTAATTCAGCAGCGTATAAACTCCAATTCTTAAAGGAAAAGAGGGCCATCCTCTCTTCTTCTCCTCCTTGAGAGTTTGTGTGACACTCTCAGACATAATCTGGTAGGAGATTTCCCGGGCTAACAGTTTATCTGGGACGTACAGGGGGAGGACATGTGGCCTAGCCTTGCTTCCAAAAACTCTAATATAGGTAAAATGCTCTTCGCCGAACCAATGGGCTACGGCTGGGAGATCAAAAGAAGCTTCATAGGAAATTCTAGGGATAGGTCTGTCAAAAATAGAATAGTGAACGGGAACCATAAAACCATTGCAAATTTGATACAGATGGTCTTTGTGGGAGGGTTTCCACAATTTCCGATAGTACAAGTGAATGGGTGTTGGGTCATGGGTTGTCCATCTCCAACCAAGGACAGGAAACTCAGAATTAAAACAAAGGGTATCCATAATGTAAGCAGAGTAATAGAAGGGTGGGATTTTTCTCTCAGTGACTCTGGTTTTGGCCCTAAACTCACGAATAGCTATGACCAATTTATCAGACAAAATAGTGGCCCAATCCATGATTATACTATTGACGGCCGCTTCCATTAAAGGAACCATATCAATATGAATATTTGCAGAGTCATGAAATCCCCACAATCTACACATCATAATCCCGGCGTAGCAATAAGGTGAAGCCAAAGAAGCATTGGAGTACTTACCCGACATATCATGCTTGTGTTTAGCTGGATTCTGCCTCCAATCTCGGAGAGGTTCGGATGGCGATTCATTCTCCTTCGCGAATTTTTCCAAAAAGGCTCTATTATAGACTAGCTCGGGTTGAGGCAAATGATACATCCGTCTCAAGTCATCAGGCTTGAAGGAACCGAAAATCCTTCCATCCTTAGTATGGAAGGTTCTATCAGCGAGAGTAATTTCTTCAATTGCCCAACGTACCACATCAGTATAAGGCAAGACTTGTTCTCTGGCTACTATTCTGTGCAGAAAGGAGTCAGCCAAATCTTTAAGAGTTGCCTCAGACTTTCTTAGTTCATCCACACTAGCCTCCGTTACTGTCTTTTCTGGTTGTTCTGCTTCTAGCAAATTGTATGTACCTTGCCATGTAGTACCAGGAAGACCAGTGCATGTAGTATCTGAGATTAAGCCTTTCTTTGAAACCATAGCAGCTTGGCCTGAGACAGGTGTCAGAGTAGAACCTGCCACCTTTTTGAACTTCTTTCCCATCATATTCAGACTTCTCTCGGTTGAATTCTACACAAATGCAAGAGAAATCGTAATCAAAGAAATAACAATGACGATCCATAACGGGATAGATATATAACTTGAAGCGTGGTGAGATTAATTCTAAAAGTGGCTGCGGATCTAATGATTTGAGAGGGCACCGCAGATGCAATGATGGTGATTTTACAGCCTGCAGCTCCATAAATGACCATTACTTAAGTTATTAAACCGAATGACCCCTTAAAGCGTGCAATAGATTTCTTCAAAGGTCTAATCGTAATTGCTCGTTAATTCGAAGGGGCAAAGCTTTAAATACGCATGCATTACCTTATCCCTTTACTTAACGGCATTTTGAAATTTGTGCTTTTGTCAAATCGGATTTAAATATAACTTTAATGCTTTGAAATAATCACCTTTTTTTTTAGGAGTTCTGGTCATCATTAAGCGTCATCGCATCGCATCGGGAGTGTGAGTGACATTATCATTTGGGAGAGATCTTGGCGAATGCCGATTGCGACATTGTATCATATTAGCGCGCGAACATAATCCCTAAATGCATATCAATTGATTTACCGACTACCGATAGCGATATCGCATCGGGTCGAGGCTTAAAAGACTTTTCATAAGAGGCAGCGCCGATTTTTGATCACCGATATCGTGTCGCATCGGGGAAAAGATGTGTGCTTTTTCAGTGTGTGCATTGGCTATCGCCGATGGCCGATAGCGATATCGCATCGAAAAGAACCAAGGTAGCAAACGGTCTTGCAATTGCTTTTTCGGACTTAACCAAAAATTGCTTATTATTTGTTCAAAAAGGCTTTTGTTAACAAATTCATTTGATTATCATACCTTTTTCGAACAAATTCATTAATGCCAATTAAATTTTTTTAAAAGGGACCCATTTCATATGTTAATTGTTTGTGATAAAAATGTTATGAAATGGGGGGTTGTTGTAGGGCACAACAATTGGCGATTCGCTGGTAGAACCAGTTATCTCTGGACTAATAAATATACTTACACCTTTTCAAATAGAATCTTTATAAAGAAAGGAAACTTCTAATATAACTAGATGTCTATTGATTCTGAATAAAACAGGTTTCTTCATTTGACTTCCTCTTTTTATAAACACACTTTGAGTTTTAAAACAAGTCCTTATTGGTTCATAAAAGTAAAATAGAAAACTTCTCCATATCAGCTTTTTAAAATAAACTCCTCTGTCACAGGTAGAGCCTCTGCTGCCAGCAAACGTTCATAGTCTCGGCAGGGTTACCTTTTAACCATGTCATTGTCCATTGTTCCATTCACTTAAGAGTGTGACTAAACAGAATGAATTCAAAAGATATTTTTGTATTTTTTGAATTTCACTTTCTTCTTTGCTTAAGATAAAAGCCATTGTCCTGGTTTGGTGGCCAGATAACGACAATGCCATTCACGGGTAGTAATCAAACTGAACAAGCTGGCTCGTGATGAGACCCCTTGTCTTGAAATTTCAAGCCATTACCCTGTTTGGTATGCAGTTTTGGTAATGTCAGTTAAATTATTTTCCTATGAACATGGTAAGCAGGCTTGTAATAAGACCTCTTATCTTTGATCTTTTATATTTTAGAATTACACTCTGAGAAATCATAAACTTTTAGTGAATGGGATGAACAACTATCTTCTTAAGAGTAAATGGATGACAGGTTTAAGAGTTAAAGATGCTGAAGATGGATTAGCTCCTCTTTTAATATAGATAACCTTTGGAGACTTATTTTGAAAACCCAAGATGACTCATAGAACTTCGTTCAGAGTGAAGTTTACAAAAGTTAGACTGTGATGTTCAGAATAAAAAGATGTCTAATTTCCTAGAAATGATCTTTCTTGGTTTAAGATGCTATTATCCAAAAGTAAATATTAATAGTGCGGTGGTGAGACAACTTTTAATTACAGCGAAAGGTCAATGGAAGATGTCCCACATCCTTATTTCTACAAATCCTACAAACTATATAAAAACTATCAAACTACATAGAGAAGGGGTTACCTCCTCAATTAAAGAATTTCTTCAAGATCAGACCATTGACAGGGAGAGAATCCCTCACCCCTGATAGATTTTGCAGTATAAAAGTGGAATGGCCTACTTTTTCACAGATCTGAAATGGTCCGAGCCACATTTTTTGAAATTTGGAATGTTTACCTTTGTCTTCATGGGCTTTGTCCCATTTCAGGACTAGATCTCCGACTTGGAATTGTTTAGGACTAGATGAGGCCAGATCAAAAGCTGCTTTAATGACTTGCTGATGTTTAGCGTGTGTAACCTTGGCTTTTTCCCTTTCTTCTTCAAGTTTAAGAATTTGATCATATCTAAACTGGATAGAGGAAGAAGGAGTTTCGTCAATAAATTGCACTAGGGCTAGAGATGGAAAAAGAAGATTGGTTGGTACGATTGCTTCTTTTCCATAGACAAGATTAAACGGAGAGGTCCCTATGGAAGCTTTTTGTGTTATCCTATCAGCCCATAATGCAAATACCAAGGATTTATGCCAATTCTTATGATTCTCTTCGATTGTTCGCTTAATGATTTTGATTAGGTTTTTATTAGTTGATTCTGCTAGGCCATTACCCTGAGGATAGTAATTAGCAGAATACTTTAATTTAAATCCCCTTTTGATAGCGAAATCAATCATTGCATTACCTGAGAAGTAAGAAGCATTATCAAAGACAAGAGCGTTTGGAACACCAAACCTGGTAATGATGAACTGATCTATAAATTCAATGATCGCCTCAGAGTTTGTTGTTTTTAACGGAACTGCTTCTACCCACTTTGTAAAGTAATCAGTTGCTGTAAGAATATATTTGTGCTGCTTGGAAGAAGAAGGATTAATTTCTCCAATGATGTCCAATCCCCATTGTTCAAAAGGCTGTTCAATGTTGATTGGTTGCAAAGGGAAAGCTGGTTTTTGTTGTCTTCCACTGGCAGTTTGGCATTTGATGCATTTCCTTACATATTCGTGAGCGTCCTTAAACAAAGTAGGCCAATAGTATCCAGCATGAATGATTTTATGAGCTGTTGTATCAGCTCCGAAATGTCCTCCTGCTGGTCCGTCGTGTAGCTCCTGCAAAACCTTTTGAGCTTCAGGTTTCTCAAGGCATCTTAATAGGACAGAATCATAGTTTCTTCTGAAGAGCACATCGCCAATAATGGAAAAACTCTTAGCTTTCAATCTAATGGCTCTTTTGTTTTTGTAGGACAAATTGGTAGGTGCATAACCATTCTTTAAATAAAAGATCAGATCTGCATATTGAGATTTGGAATCAGGAATACTTAGCTGATTAACTTCTTGGGTTTGCTCTGTATCACTTGATTCCAGAATGTTTGATGCTCCTGCTAATATCCTGCAAAAACCTTGACCTTTAACAAACTTTGCTGGCTTTATTTCTAGATCATATTCTTGGAGAGCTGCGACCCAATTTGCCCTCTTTTCTCCCAATTCCTTTTGGATTAATAGTTGCCTAACTGCTGAGAAAGGAACTATCACTTTAGTATGGGTTTTTAAAAGAAAGGGTCGATAATGTTTGACTGCTTTAAAGACAGCAAAAGCTTGTTTCTCAATATCGGAATAGTTTAATTCGGCGCCTTGAAAGTTTGAACTGAAGAACGAGATGGGCGCTTCCAAATTGTCATCATTCAACTGGGTGAGCACTGCTGCGTAAGATAAGTCGGATGCAATGGTATATAATATAAAATGATTAGAAAGATTTGGAGTATTCAGAGCTGGGACATTGATTATTGATTGCTTAATATCATTAAAAGCTTGCTTTTCCTCTATTCCCCATCTGAAGGTTGAATTCTTTTTAATCATCGTTTGTAGTGGTAGTACAATCTGTGAAAAATCTGGAACAAATCGTTTAACGAAATTAATCTGCCCTAGAAACGACTGCATCGATTTTTTGTTGTGCGGAAAAGGAATTTCAGAAATTTCCTTAATTCGATCAGGATCTACATAAATGCCATCTTTAGATACAATAAACCCTAGAAGCTTACCCTGGTTGAGAGCAAAGAAAGACTTTTTCGGGTTGAGAGAGATACCATATGTTTTGCATCGTTGAAAAATCTATTTTAAATCATGCAAGTGGTTATATCTCTTTTTAGAATACACAGTAATATCATCGAGGTAGACGACTACTGTCCGGTTAATTAACCCTCTAAAGGCTGTATCCATGGCTCTTTGGAATGTCGCTCCTGCATTTATGAGTCCAAAAGGCATCTTTTGATATGCATAAGTTCCCCATTTTGTCCTGAATGTAGTCTTTAGTTGGTCATCAGGATGGACCAACACTTGATTATATCCTGAGAAACCGTCGAGAAAGGACATTAATTCAGATCCTGCTACCGATTGGAGGATTTGTTCCATGGTAGGCAGTGGGAAATTATCTTTCAAGCTTGCCTTATTCAAGTTTCTGAAATCAATACAGATTCGAATGTCGCCGTTTTTCTTCCTGACTGGTACCATATTGGAGACCCAATTTGAGTGTCGGACAGGGAAGATAATCTTAGCTTTTAGGAGCTTATTAAGTTCCGACTTTATTTGGCTCTCCAAATTCGGGTGTATTTTTCTTAACTTCTGCTGGATAGGTTTTTGATCGGGAAGCATAGGAATAGTATGTTGTATGATAGATGTATCATATGTCTTGAGGTCGTCATACTTCCAAGCAAAAACTTGCTTGTTTTTCCTTAAGAGTTTGATGAATGCTTCCTTTTCTTCTATAGAAAGTCCTAGTCCTAAGTTGATATTTTGAGGAGCTTGATCTGTTCCCAAATTGATCGATTCAAACCTAAGAGTAGAGCTTTGGATTTTTGCATTAATTACAGGTTTGAACCTATCTTTAATGTCATAAAGGTCTTTGAGCTTCACTACAGGCTTAGGAATCGCGTTATCTTGAGATGTTTCTTTCATTTGAGAATCATGGTCATGCTCTTCAATGATTTGATTGTCATAAGACTTTTCAGAGGTTAAGAATTGCAAGATGTCCTCGTCATGGTTGAAAACCCTCCAGTTAGTGATGTTATCGGGAACTGAAGGTCTAAAAATTAATTCTATAGAAAATCTATCAAGGCTATAGTCTTCGGAAGGGAGGAGTTTGGAAGCTACGTTGGCTAGTAAATCAGCTGCTGAGTTTTGTGATCTTGGAATTGAAGAAATGTTGAATGCTGAGAAATGCAAAGTAAGATCTTGCACTAGCGATTGATAATGCTTAAGGTGGCTTGAAAGGCAATGAATTGTATTTCTTACCTGTTTAACAATGATCTCACTATCGCCGAATACTTTTATATATTGGACTTTAAGGTCAATTGCCTTATATAGTCCCTGCACTAGAGCTTCGTATTCGGCCGTGTTATTGGTGCATTCAAATTCTAATCGACAGGATAGCATTGTTTTTTCGCCTTGCGGACTAACCAAAATGCAACCTGCTCCTGATCCCTCACTGGACTTAGAGCCATCAAAATACAAAGACCAAAATAAAGGAGAATCAACAAAAATATTTACATCTTTTTGATTTGCGTTGAAGCATTTGGATAAATTGGTTTGTGAAAAATTTTCTACTTGAGATGTACAATGGTTAACTGAAAAAGGGGAAGATTGGGCAACAAAGTTGCCAAAGAATGATTCTGAGGAATAATTTCCCAAAATGTTGTTGTTGAAGGCCACAGGCTGGTTTTCTTGTTCGAAATCGGTTACTGTGTGAGTCATGTGTTTCTCACGGTCGATCCTTATTTGATTTGGCTTACCCTTGTAGGGGAGCCACATATGTGACCAATCCGTGGAAATGTATCCACGCAGTTTCTCAGACCAATCTCTGCTCAAAATTAAACCATAGAATTCAGGTATGTCAGCAATCAAAATATCTGTTCTCTGTACTATTCTGGGATCAGCAGACAACCTGATAATCACGGAATTAATTTCTCCTATAACCTGCACTTTGGTTCTGTCTAACTGTACAATATGAATTGCGGACTTCTGGGGTTCTATGTTCAGTTTAGAACAAACTGAAGCTGGCATAATATTAGATGAAGCCCCTGAATCAATTAAACAGTTATGCAGATTTCGATTATAGATTTCATAGGTGAGCAAGAAAGGTGGGGTATGAGAATTGGATCTATCTCCGATCAGAACCGAATCGGTAGCTTCGACCATATCTGGAGGGGGTTGTCCTGAATCATTAGCAGCTTTTGAACTGGGAAGAGGAGAAGAGGGGACAGCGTTAAATTCTCTTAGGAGCAATTTCTGCTGATGTTTTAACTTACTTAGTTCAAACATGGTTATGTTTGCCTTAGTCTTTTTCATATCATCAACAATATTATACTCCATGGAGTCAGATACCACTAGTGTCTTGGATGTTGAAGGAGAGTTAGAAATTGGAGGCTGGTTTTGAGGGGCTGCTACCGGAGACTTCTTTGGAAGAACTTTTTCTTTTGGTGTGGCAGCACCTGCACTCCTCTTTTTTGTAGTTGTTTGAGTAGGTTCAGAAGCGATTTTACTTCTTGTAGTAACAGGAAAAGCTTCTTCTTGATTCTCGGTGTCAGAATTTGGGAGTATGAAATCCCACATGCCGTGACACTCAACTACTTCTTCTTCATCATCCGTTTGAGAGGTTGATTCCTCTTCTTCTTCTTCCTGTTCAGAGTCTGCATTAGATATAACATTGGGTGGCTTTGTTTCGGTTTTCTTGAAAGTTCTAAATGGTCTTTTGTTCGAAGTTTCGGCCACCTGTTTTTTAATTTCAACCATTTCATTAGACAATGTTTTAAGGACCTTTTGTAAACCTTCCATGTCGTATGGGTCCTTTGGGGTCTTTTTCTTAGAATCTTCTTTAAATGAAACTTTTTTGGATTTTCTATCCTCCAAGGCAGCTTTCTTCTCTAGAGCATTAATACGCTTTTCAACTGCAAGTGCTTCCTTCATATTTTCAGCTAAGGTAGGTTTGCCAGCCCTGTCAACAAAAATAGCTATATTGGAAGGGAGGGCAGTAATGTACCATTCGCTCCTAATTTGTTCACTTGGTTTCGAAGCGGTGGGGATTTTATTTAGGAGTTTGTTGAATCGAGCATTAAACTCCTTTATTGGTTCCCTATGCTCTATTCTCAAATTGGAGAGGTCGTTTATTAAAGTCGCCAGAGACCTGTCATCTCCATATTTGGTAAGGAACTGCTCTTGGCATGTGGTCCAGCTGGTAATAGAACCAGAAGGTAAAGAGAAGTACCAGGATCCTGCCGATCCTTGCAGGGTATAAGGGAAAAGTCTGACAACAACATCTTGTTCTGTCACTCCTTTTAAGTTAACTGCTAACATGAAATTGTTAATATGTTCTTCAGCTTGTGTTCCGTTATCTGGATTAAATTTAGGCAACCATTTTTCGGGAGCATTAGGTAGATCATGTAATGGTCCGGGCATATTGACTGCACCTGGCGTAGTCCATGGATCTGCCATTATGCTGGCAATAATAGTTGTTACTACTATTGGTATTCCAGATGACTGAGGAGAAGAAGTTGTTGGAGAGAGAGTAGCTTGAGATGCTGTAGTACTTATTCCCTGATGAACAACAATGTGTAACGGAGGAGTGGATGGTTGACTTCACAGAGGAGGAGTTGAGATGGAAGATATGGAAGAAAGATCTTCACTATCAGATACTTCAGTAATCTTCTTAGCCTTTTTCCTTTTCGGTAAAGGGAACTCAGTAGGTTCAATACCGAGTTTTTCGCTCTGAAGTCTGGTAAGTGGATGGGATAAGTTTAACTGCGAGGTCAGACTGCTTTGTGATACTTCAGATTTCTGAGGTGAAATCGAGAAGGTCTGAAGTTTATGGATAAGAGACTGAACTTCAGGGGATTCAAGACTTAAATGTTCTGAAATATGATGGGTATGAGCAGTGGTGGTTGATTCCTCTTTTTCTCGATTGTGTGCCGGAGAACCAGCATGTGATTGAGAAGGGGAAGAGGATTTGGAGGGAGAATTACTCTTAGAATGGTTTGCAGATTTGGACCTACTTGCCATTCACAGTCGAAGACCCTCCTTCTAGCGCCAAAAATGTTGATGCCCCGAAATTCGTTGCAACAACATCGGGGAAACCACCCGGTCCGGAACTTAGTGCAGCTCCTTTTCCGTTTGGAATAGTGGCTCCGACTGGGGATAATGGGACCAGTTTCCCAAAGATTATAAGTAAACGGGATGGATGAATGATTTACGATATAAGGTGATAATAAATAAATAACTAAACTACAAAAGAAATATAATAACTATAAGCTAATCCCGGGACTTATCGATTCATTTGAATACAGCGTTTGATAATTTAGGCTTACTGGCAGGCATATAGATGACACTAACAATAAGCATAAATGTTTAAATCATTTAAGATTGCTCTGCATAAGTAGTTATGCAGAGCGATAATAGCGAATTACTGCACTCAGTCATTTATATCATTGTTACGCGCATGATTAAAAGAGATAACAAATCACAAAACATTCAATAGTGATATGAAATGCAGACTTGCTGTTATATTGCATACATGTAATCAACAATAGCAAAAGTAATAACACAGCAATTCATATAATAGAAAAGAGAACAGATACAGATAATAGTACCATGCAAGCTGTTTGATCAATCCAATATATTAATCGCTATGTCGCGGTTCTTCCTTCAGACCAGAAAGCATTCCAAGCAAACGACAATAGTGCACAATTTACTTAAAACAGCCTTCCAAGTAAAATTAAGAACCAGTGGTCGAGTTTAAAAAAGAATATAGACTGAAGCACAATAGTGCAAACTTCAGCCTTTAAGTCTTTTACAAAATTTTACGACCCTTTCCAAAACAATGAAAGGGTCTATAAATACTATGCTAATCTAAAATATCTAAATATCTAAAACTGAAAAACAACTAAATCGGCATTAACAAATATCATTTTGCATTTTGGTGATTCGGCAGTCGGCGGCGATGCTTCAGTCAGAGGTCTCTTTGCCTTTACTCCTTCGCTGACATATCGCCAGCATTGGCTCTACTTCTGGTGGAGTATTGAGGCGTGAAGTCAGCTGTGCATCATATGTGGCATCTCGAATATCGGCAATCAGGTATCGGAGAGCATCTGTTAGACAATTAAGAGCCGACCTTTGAGAATGTGGTTTAATCAGGAAAAGCCAGTATGCATCGGCGGTCAAGGTATTTACTCCAGTAATTAACCGCCCTTGTTTCTCCAGATCAGGGTAATTCCTGTGCTCCAGCATGTTTGCCGTTGTTATGTTTCCAGGTGTGCATTGTGAAATCATGTTTGCCAGATACAATGTATCATTGACTAGATTGATCATGTTACTGGCAATCATTTTGCATCTGGAGGCTGCTCTTTCTGCTTTCATCATCTGTGTGTTCCATTCCATGAAGAGTATGTCCTTGTATGTTACACAGATTCGGGAGAAATTTGCGGCTTGCCCTTCTGGAGTGTCTTGCCATTCAATATACTCTGTTATATCGTCTTCAGCCTGATCCAACTTACTTCTGGCTTTCTCGATTTGTTCACACACTGCTGTAGATGTTTCACACAGTGATTCAGCTTCAACAAGTTGTTGGCATAAGATCCTGATTTGAGATATCAGTGCGCTGTTTATTCGAGTTGCCTCTGCTCTGAAATCATTGATACTCTTGGCGCTCTTAATACCTTCAAGCTGAGCTGATAGCTGAATTATTTGCTCGTCTTTAGCTTGTATCATCAGCTCATTCGATGCCTTCAACTGGGATAATGCCTCTGACAATTCTTTTGCTTTCTGAATGTCACTTTGGTCTATCCTCAGTTGTTCAATTTGCTGGTTTAACAAATGATTCTCTTGTTGTTGGGCCAGCAATTGTTCCTCTGCCTGCGCTGCCTTATTCCTTGCCTCTATCACTTCTGCTTGTAATGCGTATATCTCATGCTCTTTAGTCTTCAAAAGAAGACTTACTTCGGATGCTTTGTCAATAGTTGCCGCTGAATAAGCTCCCGCAAATTGCGATAGCTTTGTCAGATCTTCAGAGGGATCCAATTCTCCCTTCCAGACCACATTGCCCGTGATTGTTTGCTCAGGCAAAATAGAAGGTTGATCAAGCCTTCGCCTTTTCCTCGAGCGCCTTACAATGGCTCTATGCTTTGGGCTGTAGAAAATGTCTAGAGGAGGAATTTCCTCCACCTGAAGATCAATTTGATCGGATGGGTCTTGAGTGATTACCTCTACATTCTGTACCATGGGTGAGCCGCTGGTTCCTTCTAGAACCGGAGAAGAAGTAGTATTGGGAGTCTTAGAGGCGTCTGAGTCTTTGGAGGCTTCCTTACCACTTATAATGGAATCGAATTGGTTCCATTCTTTAATTAATTCAGGATCAGTAGAGATTTGCTCACTTTGTTCTGTGTGAGCTTTACTTTGTTCTTTCTCCCGTTCAATCCTCTGCTGTTCCTCCAATGCCTTCCGCTGTTGCTCCTCTTGTGCTCTTTGCTGCTGTTCCTCCAATTCCCTTTTCTGCCTATCTTCCAGTTCTTTCTTTGCTTTCTCTTCTTCTTCTCTTTTCCTCTGTTCTTCTAACTCCTTTTGCTTTCTTTGCTCTTGTTCAATTTGTGCTTTTTGCTGCCTTTCTATCTGCTCTCTTCTTTGCTTCTCTGCTTGCAGCTTGTTTTGCCTTTCCTCCTGTTGTCTATCATATTCTTTAGTTGTAACAGGAGATAGGTGTATTTGCTGCTGACCAGACTCGCTTGAGGAAGATGTTGGGGTTGTGGATAATAAATCTAGAGGCAAAGTTTGCAACCTTTGCTTTCTAAGTTTATTAAATTCAGTTAACTCCACATCTTCATATCTCAGTGAAGCGAGTTGTCTGACTTGGCTTATTGAATCGGCACTCATGAACAGGTCGTCAAACTGGTCTTCTTGATGAACAACCTTTGACAGCTTGGCCTGTTCCAAGGCAATGAAAGCAGTCTTTTTTGGATCATAAAGTTTGTTTGGAATAGAAGCCAGGGATATCAATTGGAGTTTTGCTGCTTCCTTTTCTGCATGTTTGTAATTCAGCAGCGTATAAACTCCAATTCTTAAAGGAAAAGAGGGCCATCCTCTCTTCTTCTCCTCCTTGAGAGTTTGTGTGACACTCTCAGACATAATCTGGTAGGAGATTTCCCGGGCTAACAGTTTATCTGGGACGTACAGGGGGAGGACATGTGGCCTAGCCTTGCTTCCAAAAACTCTAATATAGGTAAAATGCTCTTCGCCGAACCAATGGGCTACGGCTGGGAGATCAAAAGAAGCTTCATAGGAAATTCTAGGGATAGGTCTATCAAAAATATAATAGTGAACGGGAACCATAAAACCATTGCAAATTTGATACAGATGGTCTTTGTGGGAGGGTTTCCACAATTTCCGATGGTACAAGTGAATGGGTGTTGGGTCATGGGTTGTCCATCTCCAACCAAGGACAGGAAACTCAGAATTAAAACAAAGGGTATCCATAATGTAAGCAGAGTAATAGAAGGGTGGGATTTTTCTCTCAGTGACTCTGGTTTTGGCCCTAAACTCACGAATAGCTATGACCAATTTATCAGACAAAATAGTGGCCCAATCCATGATTATACTATTGACGGCCGCTTCCATTAAAGGAACCATATCAATATGAATATTTGCAGAGTCATGAAATCCCCACAATCTACACATCATAATCCCGGCATAGCAATAAGGTGAAGCCAAAGAAGCATTGGAGTACTTACCCGACATATCATGCTTGTGTTTAGCTGGATTCTGCCTCCAATCTCGGAGAGGTTCGGATGGCGATTCATTCTCCTTCGCGAATTTTTCCAAAAAGGCTCTATTATAGACTAGCTCGGGTTGAGGCAAATGATACATCCGTCTCAAGTCATCAGGCTTGAAGGAACCGAAAATCCTTCCATCCTTAGTATGGAAGGTTCTATCAGTGAGAGTAATTTCTTCAATTGCCCAACGTACCACATCAGTATAAGGCAAGACTTGTTCTCTGGCTGCTATTCTGTGCAGAAAGGAGTCAGCCAAATCTTTAAGAGTTGCCTCAGACTTTCTTAGTTCATCCACACTAGCCTCCGTTACTGTCTTTTCTGGTTGTTCTGCTTCTAGCAAATTGTATGTACCTTGCCATGTAGTACCAGGAAGACCAGTGCATGTAGTATCTGAGATTAAGCCTTTCTTTGAAACCATAGCAGCTTGGCCTGAGACAGGTGTCGGAGTAGAACCTGCCACCTTTTTGAACTTCTTTCCCATCATATTCAGACTTCTCTCGGTTGAATTCTACACAAATGCAAGAGAAATCGTAATCAAAGAAATAACAATGACGATCCATAACGGGATAGATATATAACTTGAAGCGTGGTGAGATTAATTCTAAAAGTGGCTGCGGATCTAATGATTTGAGAGGGCACCGCAGATGCAATGATGGTGATTTTACAGCCTGCAGCTCCATAAATGACCATTACTTAAGTTATTAAACCGAATGACCCCTTAAAGCGTGCAATAGATTTCTTCAAAGGTCTAATCGTAATTGCTTGTTAATTCGAAGGGGCAAAGCTTTAAATACGCATGCATTACCTTATCCCTTTACTTAACGGCATTTTGAAATTTGTGCTTTTGTCAAATCGGATTTAAATATAACTTTAATGCTTTGAAATAATCACCTTTTTTTTTAGGAGTTCTGGTCATCATTAAGCGTCATCGCATCGCATCGGGAGTGTGAGTGACATTATCATTTGGGAGAGATCTTGGCGAATGCCGATTGCGACATTGTATCATATTAGCGCACGAACATAATCCCTAAATGCATATCAATTGATTTACCGACTACCGATAGCGATATCGCATCGGGTCGAGGCTTAAAAGACTTTTCATAAGAGGCAGCGCCGATTTTTTATCACCGATATCGTGTCGCATCGGGGAAAAGATGTGTGCTTTTTCAGTGTGTGCATTGGCTATCGCCGATGGCCGATAGCGATATCGCATCGGAAAGAACCAAGGTAGCAAACGGTCTTGCGATTGCTTTTTCGGACTTAACCAAAAATTGCTTATTATTTGTTCAAAAAGGCTTTTGTTAACAAATTCATTTGATTATCATACCTTTTTCGAACAAATTCATTAATGCCAATTAAAATTTTTTAAAAGGGACCCATTTCATATGTTAATTGTTTGTGATAAAAATGTTATGAAATGGGGGGTTGTTGTAGGGCACAACAATTGGCGATTCGTTGGTAGAACCAGTTATCTCTGGACTAATAAATATACTTACACCTTTTCAAATAGAATCTTTATAAAGAAAGGAAACTTCTAATATAACTAGATGTCTATTGATTCTGAATAAAACATGTTTCTTCATTTGACTTCCTCTTTTTATAAACACACTTTGAGTTTTAAAACAAGTCCTTATTGGTTCATAAAAGTAAAATAGAAAACTTCTCCATATCAGCTTTTTAAAATAAACTCCTCTGTCACAGGTAGAGCCTCTGCTGCCAGCAAACGTTCATAGTCTCGGCAGGGTTACCTTTTAACCATGTCATTGTCCATTGTTCCATTCACTTAAGAGTGTGACTAAACAGAATGAATTCAAAAGATATTTTTGTATTTTTTGAATTTCACTTTCTTCTTTGCTTAAGATAAAAGCCATTGTCCTGGTTTGGTGGCCAGATAACGACAATGCCATTCACGGGTAGTAATCAAACTGAACAAGCTGGCTCGTGATGAGACCCCTTGTCTTGAAATTTCAAGCCATTACCCTGTTTGGTATGCAGTTTTGGTAATGTCAGTTAAATTATTTTCCTATGAACATGGTAAGCAGGCTTGTAATAAGACCTCTTATCTTTGATCTTTTATATTTTAGAATTACACTCTGAGAAATCATAAACTTTTAGTGAATGGGATGAACAACTATCTTCTTAAGAGTAAATGGATGACAGGTTTAAGAGTTAAAGATGCTGAAGATGGATTAGCTCCTCTTTTAATATAGATAACCTTTGGAGACTTATTTTGAAAACCCAAGATGACTCATAGAACTTCGTTCAGAGTGAAGTTTACAAAAGTTAGACTGTGATGTTCAGAATAAAAAGATGTCTAATTTCCTAGAAATGATCTTTCTTGGTTTAAGATGCTATTATCCAAAAGTAAATATTAATAGTGCGGTGGCGAGACAACTTTTAATTACAGCGAAAGGTCAATGGAAGATGTCCCACATCCTTATTTCTACAAATCCTACAAACTATATAAAAACTATCAAACTACATAGAGAAGGGGTTACCTCCTCAATTAAAGAATTTCTTCAAAGGAAAATCCCATATGGCAGACCCGTCGGAACTATTAACCTCAACACATATATATTTCGAGTCTGCCCCCCAATCGCTTATCGCAATCACCAGAGTTCAGTGTTTAAACATAAGGCATGATGCGATTAAGCGGACACGACGATAATTATATGCCCGGATATATATTATTTGAAGTCTGACCTTATGGGTCGGCCGCGGGTTTTCCCGTGTATTCCCATGTATTTAGATAAAATGTTTGGGCCCGGGTTTTCAAAGGAAAATCCCGTAAAGTGAATGGTCTGCTTGTGAAGCATGGTTAAAGAAATCCTTGAGTAAAAATGAATATTATGGGCAACACAAATACGTGTCACAGTAGGTTCGGTGGTTTGATAATCATAGTTGCTCTGCGTTGCAAGATTAAATAGAAATTATGGCTGAATGCAAGGTTTGTTTGTGAGCATGTTTGTCAGATTTCTCATAATCATAGCTAATATGAATTATTTCTGCAGGCGAGTTCAAGTGGACCCGGTAGCAGATAAAGGCGATTTATATCAAGATGACACCTCTGCACCACTGGTGTCGATATTGCAAAGGCATATTCTGTAGAAAGGGATATGAACCACCATAGTGCATAATGAAGGCATGCTCCATGTCAAGAGGAAGCTCAATGCTGATACATCAAGATGTTATTACCTCCAAACACACTTTCAATCATGCCAGATGTGGGATGATAAGCACGGTGTCTTCAGTTTCCTTCAGGAAATGATAGGGAGTAACGTCCACTCAATACAGGTGCGAAGGGATGACACGCAGTCATCCTCTTTTAATCAACATCTATTCACTTCCCCGGGAAATGAAGCACTGCAGCAGATATTCCCTCTACGTGTCGACTGTTTCACCAATTGACTCTATGTCTGTATATTCTAATGTGTATGGAAAAGAGTAGGAGGAGGAAAAGTCGGGGAGGGAAGACAAAGGGTCATTTTCCTTCGGCATAAGTATTACCTCCAGAGAGGAGATGAGGAATTTTTTTTGGGCAGAACAACTTTTGATTTATTGTGAATAAAGAAGACTGTTTGGGTCAAGAAGGAGCCTTTTGTTTCAGATTTATTTTTCTCTGCTTTCATGTGTTTAGAATCAGAGTGTTGTTGCTGGCATAAAGATAAATGTGTTTTTCTTTGTGCATATTGATAACATACAGTTCATGGTTATTCCTGGTTATTCGAATATAATTTAATATCATGCTTAACTCATGAAAGGTTGCTGATTTGAAACTTTGTTAAACATCAGTTGCAAGTGTTATTTGTATTGAAAGGAATGTGTATTCCTATATAAGTAATTGGATTGCAATTAGGATTTAATACAGCCTTGTTCTTATTTGAACTATTAATTGATTCATTTGGACTTGGAATCTATACATGATGTTTAACCTCTTTTGTTATCCTCCTGCAAGATAGATTAGGATAGTTAGGACTAGCTTAAGCAGTGAGAAGTAGTCTAGATAGGATTTGATACATATAGGTTAGCTATTTCTTTTGTTGATTTAATTGAAGTCTTCCTCCAGGAAGCAATCTCTCAACACCTTTAACAGTTTGTTAGAGTCGGTCTAGTCAGTCCTCCGTCAGAGATCAAAACTCTTTATGCATTTCATTTTTAGGTGTCCCGCTCCATTCCTTCAGCTGCATTCCGCTAGGGGCATGCCATGATCTGATGGAGAAGGGCATGCTAGTCATCTCCCCTCATGTCTGGCCCCTGCTGGCTTAGGTCTTTTGTCAATGATCACCAAAGTCCATGACAGTCAAGGTCTGGTCCTCTAATGGACAAAAGTCATTTTGGTCATTAGGTCTAGGAATTAAACAATTTGGTCTTTAATATGTCCAGTAAAGCCATGCAAGCCAGAGTGATGCCCTTGCAAAGTAATGATTCACAGAGTTTCATCGTCATATTGATAAACTTCGACTGTTATTCAAAACTCTGTTTTGAAGAAAAGTCAAATAGTGTTATTGGTGACAAAATTTTCAAAAAGGTCGACAGTTGATTTCTTCAGGTGCAATCATGGTTTTCGTGGCCAAATGTCTTGTCAAGAAATCCCTGCAAAGAGTGTCGAAAATCTCATCGTTTGAGCCAAAATTTCAGAGGAAAAGTGAAAATCAGGGTTGTTTTAAAGTCAATGAAAAAGTGCCAAACATGACATTAGAAAAGTGGGTTTTTTGAAAAAGCAAATTTAAATCATGACCACCAAGTCTTTATACACAAGTTTTCATCCAAAATCAAACTCATTGTGCAATCAAAGGCATAGAGGAAACGTTGCAAAGGTTTGAGAGTGCAATCGCATGTTTTAGAGCAAGTTGGAGGCAGTTTACAGGGGCACAACGCACACAGGCAGGGGCGCGGCGCACACACATGGCGCGGCGCACATAGAGCCCGCCCGTAGTGCAATTTTCCAACGGGCGCGGCGCACACCCAGAGCGCAGCGCACTGGG
Source organism: Pinus tabuliformis (assembly GCA_031772625.1). Taxonomy (NCBI): domain Eukaryota; kingdom Viridiplantae; phylum Streptophyta; class Pinopsida; order Pinales; family Pinaceae; genus Pinus; species Pinus tabuliformis. The sequence continues at coordinate 1,710,829,306 of CM062819.1, forward strand.
CTTTGTGCGCGGCGCACAGAGACAAAGCACCCAGAAATTCACCAAACTCCCTCAAATTTTTGTGAGGCCCCTCTAATTGCAAGGTAGGCTCGAAACATCACTTGTTCATCAATTTTTATGAGTGATATGGTGGTTTAGTGCCTGTGTTTAAATGCAAAAAATTTCATAAAGTCAACCTCAAGAAGACACCAAAGAAAAACCATTTTGCTAGGGTTGTGTAACAGTGTTATTACTGCCAAGGCTTTATTTTTCCTACCCTACCCCTGTTCCTTATTCCCCTATGTCATTTTTCCTATTATCACTACCCTAACACTACCAAACTCATATTCCCTTTCCCCTCCTCCTATTGCTCAATAAAAACCCCAAACCCTACCTTATTAAAACCCCAAACCCTAACCTATCAAAATACCCAAAATCCCTACAAATCCCTAAACAAAATTCTCCCTATAACCCCTATTCCCATTACATTACTCCCCTCCTAATACTCCCTTGTTTCATTGTCCCCCTTGGTGGCAGATATCACAAACAACACCCAGCTTCACCATCATCAAAGGGGCAGCCTAAATACAGTTTATAAACAGTAGTCATGGCATCTGAGGGTTCATCAGAGTATGAGGTGGAGACTCACAGTGATACAGCTTTAGGAGAACAGGCTCCCAGGAGACATCATAGGAGTGGCAAACATGTTAGGGATGAGCCAAACACCCTCACTGAGTTGCAGGCATGCCCACTTGCTATGTCATGTTTCGAGCACCTAGCATGTTTTGAATTTTGTCAAAGGGTGGCAAATGTCAGAGTTCATCATGAGTTGGCCCATCTGTTTGTGCTTCACCTACATGGAGGTCAGTCTATCTTGGCCGGGGTCACCTTCACATTGACACCTGAAACTATCTCAGTGGCAACAGGCATACCAAATGTTGGAGAATAGTGGCATAAGAAAAAGAAGGTGGATAGGCATCATTATGAGCCTTACATTAAGGCCAGTTGTTTGAGGCATCTCACAAGAGTCTTCCCATTCAGATTTTTGAAAGATGAGTATGCTCCGCTCATGAAATTGATCATGAAGTACTTCAGTTGTGAGGGGAGGTTTTCTCGCCTATATGCCTATCACATCAGGTTGCTCATGCACTTTACTAGGGTGCGGATGATGAAACTTCCATTTTTCATTTGCGGGAACATAGAGAGGATGAAAAATTTCATGCAGCATAAGACCCCTCAGCAGCAACTCAACAGTGTTTATCACTTTGCTCTTATCCGGATTTTGGTGGATCATCAGTTGGGATTGCAGGGCATTTCTTGGGAGGACTTCATCTCCCGTGACTTCTTCAGCGCTCCACAGGTGGTATCAGAGGCAGAGCATGAGATAGGTGGTCCTTCACATCAGTATGAGTGCCATGAGACTGCTACTATGCCAGTATTCATCACCTATCAGAGAGGCAGTAGACATTTGTTTGCAGCGGCAAAGCGAGTGTTATCTCCACCCGGGGTGGAAGGGGCCTCGCTTCCTACATCAACGACACAGGAACAGGACAAAGGTAAGGAGCCCATGCATGATGAGGGGCCTTCAGGTGAGCCATCAGGTGAACGAGAGATAGAATTCATTCTCCTTCATGATGATGAGACAGATACAGAACCTACAAATGCAGAGCTTGGAGAGATCATCCAGGAGCAACAATCAGTGATTGAGGCCTTATCCCTTGACTTGGAGAGGGCTAAGTGGAACATGAAGTACCTGGAGCAAAGAAACAAATATCTAGAGGATCAGCGGGTGATTATGGAGTTGCAATACATTCGTGAGCATCGCCAAGCTGCTCAAAGGAGAAGAGTTGAGCTCACATCATTGGAGCAAGAGATCAATGAGGATCGGGAGGCCCATCTCGAGAGCGTGAACATGCACTTGGAGAGGCTGCTGGACAAGGCCGATCAGGACCTTGCCTTGCTGAGACACATGGCTTATCATTACAGGACACGAAATATGAGTGCAAGGGCCCGGATAAGGAGCTTAAAGGCAAAATTGAGCAAAGCAACCAAAGAGGCAAAGGAGGAAAAAGAGGCAAAAGAGCAAGATCGGCTTAGAATCTTGGTTGAGGCTTCTTTGGCATAGCATAGCACCTCATAGAGGACATCCAGCCCAAATTTCAAGGAATTTGGGGAAATTTTGGTCACATGACAAATTTTTGGGCAAAACACAGGTTTTTTCTCCCTGTGCGTGCGACGCTAAAAATCGAAAGCTCCAAATGAAGAATGGTTTGCATTTTTGGATTCAGCATGGAAAATCATGACTACTGGTGCTTGGAAAAGAAATTTGGGCAAGATCTGAGTCTCCAGGAGGTCAAAAACACCCAAAAAATGGCCTCTCTGCCCCTTTTTTGACACACAGGAAGCAGTCTTGGGAGAATGAAGATTTGTAGGGGCAAATGAGCACCAAATTCAAAAATTCCAGTTGGGTTAGAAAGTAGACAGGACAGGGTTTCCAACAAACCCACTTGGGAACATTTTTGACACTTGCAAGTGCCCCAAAACAGGCCCCAAAGTAGCGCGACACACAGAGAAAATGGCGTGACGCACAGAGGAAAAATTGCAAAATTTGCTTCGTTTCGCGAAATTTCGATTCGCGACTTCTCCAAGTGGGCCCGCTCATCTACACTTCAGTTTTTTATTTTTTCCCCAGATTGGCTTCTATCCAAGTGGCAAAGGAAGGCAAATGGTCACCCAAGCCATTTGTCATGTTTGTAACGCTGCACCTGTAGCTGATGGTTGGCTCTTCATCTCCATTTTGTAATGATTCGAGTAACTCCCCAACCCTTGGGTGTTCCATCTCTTCATGGCACATTCTATATATTGTATGTAAACCATTTGCAAAAGGTTGGTTGGCTTGTAACTTCTAGGAGATTGTGGGAAAGAAACTCTGTTTGTTCACTGTACATTTTGACAGAGAATTAATGAAAGGCAGCGGCTCTATTTCATGAGATTCATGTGGTTGTGAGTGTAGCAAATGTATCGCTTATGTTTTCATATGTATTTCGTTATGTTTCATAATTCAATTCATGTTCATTTCCAGTGAAATTTTCTAAGTTAGATAAGGTAGAATTCAATTTTATTGCTCTGCCTGAGGGAAAATTTCATGTTCAGTGTTCTTCTTCTGTTGAAAAGGATTCATGTTCCTATGCCCTTTTCACTCTCCTAAACAATCTCTCCATTTCGCGTTATTTAAAACTAAATTGCTACACTTTCCACCTGCCTTGCCTCACAAAGTAATCTGTGCCTTCGTAGTACATTCTATGTTCTTTGCTGACCGTTGGTCCCATACCATCCCAGAAGCTCAGTCATTCATAAAAATTGTTTCTTGTATCCCTATTCACTTACTAGCCTAAGATCAATATTTCACTGTAAGTCATCTTAGACCGTTTTTCGCTTATCTATTCACTGAGCGTGACTCGGAGAGAGCCCTCTCCTGTTCTAGTAGGGCTAGCTACCAGAATGAGCGTGGTTTGTGGTTACCCTGAATTTTTCCTTTCTTCAACCTACGGCAAATTTAGGTGCTAACATAGTGGCGACTCAACTGGGGAACAACTGAAATCAAATCCCCTTATTTCTTAATAATTCTAAGCTTCCGGATGATGAGTTTAGGATTGGATAGGCTGAGTAAGTTGGTTGTGTCCTGTGATTTTTCTCAATAGCACGCTGGCTTCGAGACAATATACCAGAGCCAATCCAGACCCGGATCCTCCTCATATTTACGAAAACCCCAATTTGATTCCGAGACTCCTTCGTCAAGAGAGCACCATAACTCTTGTGTTCAAATCCCATTCATGTCTTGACATTTTTGAGTATCTTGAAGAGCTTGAGTTTGACGAGCGGTTTGAAATATCATTGTTTGAGTCTAAATCCGAAAGGGCTGTTGACTATACTGTCCCCAATCCACAATTTCTTGTAGACTTAGAAACCGAAAGAGCTAATTGGTTAATTGATAATTATATTGCGGCACAGCCTCAAACTCCAATTGCTAGCCCCTTACAAACTATACACACCCCTCCAACACCTCCAAGGCTGAATCCACCAAGAGTGATGGCTGCCCGTTTTGCACCCCTGGTTCTGCGTCAAGTTCTAGATGACTTGCCCACAGATTATCAAAGCAAAATCCTGTTTTTTGATGGCACTCCTAACAGCATTACTGCCCAGCAACATGTGGACAAAATGGCAGACTTCTATGAACTTCATGAGATCGATGCGGAGAACGTGGCAATGAGACTCTTTGTACAGACATTTGCAGGTGATGTGAGGAAATGGTTCAGAGGTTTGCCAGCAGCAAGTATCACTACCTTGGCCGAACTACAAAGACAATTTTTAAATCGATGGGAAGTGAAAAAGAATCCCCTTCAAATTCTGGCTGAATATGAACAAATCAAACGAAACGCTGGTGAGTCGGTCCAAGATTATTGTGTTAGATTCAATATAGTTTATAACGAGATTCCAGATCATCTAAAGCCACCTATGGGACTGGCTATGATGAAATTTCCGGATGGTTTTGATGCTGATATGGCCTACCAATTAAGAGAGAGAGAACCGGCCACAATGGAAGACATGCAAAAAATCGCAGTCAGCGTTGAAGCGAATCTGCTGTCCAAGAGAGCTAGAGCGAAAGCAGAAAAGAAAGTCACGGTTAAGGAAGAGTCTTCTTCGATGGATCAATTACTCAAAAAGGTAGAGAAGATGCTTGAAAGGGTGAAGCTCGACAAACCTGAGCCACAAGTTAGAAATCCTAACTTCCGTGGCCAGCAGCAGCAGCCACAATATAGAATAAGACAAAGAGATCAGCGCGCCCAAGAGCAGACAGCACAACAGCCAATACAGACACCTTTGCAACAAAATTTTGTGCATGGACCGGAGTCAGATGAGGATGGAAATGTAATAGGTGAAGAAAACCACCTCTTTACTCCAGATGAGCTGCCTACTTACATTACCGAAGAAGAGGAGTGTGCGGTGAGCTCAGCTGCACACAAAGATGCAGATTTCATTCTAGCAAGTGACACTGTTTTACAAGAAGAATCAGAGGAGTATCAAAGGGGATATATGAATGCTCTGTCCGCACAGCAGCAACGATATTCACTTAGAAACAGAGATGTGCCGGCCAAACCAATTCAGAAAAAGAAGGATGTTGAAGCATCAAAGAATGATTCATCAGTTTCACAAAGGAAAGGAAAGGAGGCGGTTGGTCCGAAGAGCAGCAAATCAACATCAGCAAGCTGCATCAAAGGAAAAGGAAAAGAAAGAAATCCCAGTCAAAGAGGTAGAAAAGATTCCCACTTTTAATTTAGAGAATGAGATTTCCAAATTAAAAGTATCCATCCCCTTGACTGAAATAATGAAGAACAACAGTTATAGAGGACAAATATCTAAGATGTTGAATTTGGACCCAATGTCCGACATGGTGAATGTTGAAGACGATCAACCTGAAATGATTTTTGGACCAGCATCGAATGGTGAGTCTCCTGATAGTGATGTGCCACCCTTTTACATCAGTTTAAGATTGCATGATTTTGTGTTACATAATGCCATGTTCGATTCCAGAGCTTCTCACAATCTCATGCCCAAGGCTATCATGGATAAATTTGGTCTGGACATCACCCGGCAATACCACGATCTCTATTCATTTGATTCCAGCAGAGTGAGATGTATAGGACTCATCAAATACTTGGTTGTTAGTTTGGATTAGCTTCCCATGAAAAATGTTTTTATGGATGTTTTGGTAGCAGATATTCCTCCAAGGTTTGGCATGCTTCTTTCCAGGTCTTGGGTAGCGAAATTGAAAGGGACACTACAACTAGATTTCTCCTATGCAACAATTCCGGTGTTTGGACAACTGAGAAAATTGTATCGGGAACAAAAAATGAAATATATGATCACAAGCAAGGAGAAACCAATAAATCATTCAATTAACTATGTACATACAGATTTATAGTCGTTTGTTTTGTATTCAGATAGTTTAAATGATATAGATAGTCAGGTAGTAGAAGCAAATGATATTCCGGAAATAACAGAAAATTTTAGATAAATTTTAAAGAAAGAAGGACAAGAACAACAGAACAATGTTGGGCAATCAGCTGAAAGTAATGGACAGCAAGCAGACAAGGCACAACAAATAGATTTCCAGCACTTACAAGAGGAGGAAGAAGGTTTGTGGACCATGGATTTTGATGGAGCAGTGGGAAATGATGGCGCTGGAATTGGAATTTGGGTACGCAGTCCTTTCTCCGCCCCAAACAAAGTGCCTAGTAGCGTGAGGGTTTGCTCTTACAAGTTGGCTTTTGAGTGTTCAAACAATGAAGTTGAATATGAAGCTCTGATTGCTGGCCTGAAGATTCTAAGGAAGCTGAATGCTAAGAGGATTTCGGTATATGGCGACTCCGAATTGGTAATAAAGCAGGTTAGAGGCGAGTATCAAGCAAAGCATCCTAGGATGCGGGCCTACCGTAATGCAGTTCTAGACATTCTAAAATTATTTTCAAAATACACCTTGACATGTGTGCCTCGTATACAAAATAGTATTGCTGACGCTCTTGCCAAGGCAGCAAGTAGTTTGAAGATCCCAATGAATTCTAGCAATAAATTTGAAATCCATGTCAAGCATCATCCAACCATTCCAGACAATCAGAGATATTGGCAAGTGTTTCAAGATGATGAGGAGATTAATGATTTTCTGCAAAACAAAGGCAAGTTCAAAGAAACCTCAATTGATGTAGAAAATGACGATGGTAAAGGGAATGGTACAGATGAAGCGCAGATCAATGAAATGGACGTGTTACAACTGAAGAATAACATTATTCCTAAAGGCTTGATACCTTTAGAAGAAATTTTTGATCAAGATGATGTAGCCCGCAAGCCAACAGAGAAGGGTGTAGAAGAGGTCAACATCAGAACAGCTGCCAATCTTAAGTTGGTAAAATTGTCCAAAGCATTGCCGCCAAAGATCAAGGACAAATACATCAGTTTGTTGGATCCATTTGCAGATGTGTTTGCTTGGGACTATTCTGATTTAAAGACCTATGATACCAATATAATTCAGCACACGATACCCATCAAGCCCAATCAAAAACCATTCAGACAAAAGTTGAGAAGGATAAATCCAAAGTTGCTCCCATCTATTGAAAAGGCGGTAAACAGGTTGTACAAGTCAGGTATCATTGTGCCCATCAGATTTTCAGATTGGATCTCTAACTTGGTGCCCGTACGAAAGAAGATAGGTGAGATCCGCTTATGCATTGATTTTAGAAATCTAAATAAAGTTTCATTGAAGGAAAACTATCCACTGCCCAAAATGGACCATATACTTCAGCGAGTAGTGGGAGCATCTCGTATGTCACTACTTGATGGCTATTCTAGATATAACCAAATTTCTGTCCATGAAGATGACCGGGACAAAACAGCATTCACCACTCCATGGGGAACCTTTCATTACGCCAAAATTCCTTTCGGTTTAAAGAATGCAAGTGCCACATTTCAGCGTGCAATGGACTTGGCTTTTGCGAATGAGAAAGATGTGTTTTTGGTGGTGTACCTGGATGATTTGACGGTGTTTTCCAAATTTGATGAAGAGCACATGCATCATCTAAAAATTGTCTTTCAAAAGTGCAGAAAATATGGTTTATCACTGAATCCAAAGAAGAGATTGTTCGCCATGGAAGAAGACAAATTACTCAGGCATATTATCTCAAAGGATGGCGTTCGTATTGACCCAGCACGTGTGCAAGCAATTCAGCAAATCGACCTGCCCCGGAATAAAAAAGAGATACAATCGTTCAATGGTAAGATGAATTTTCTACGTCGCTTTGTACCTAATGTTGCTGAACACCTAAGAGAAATGAACAACATGCTTAAGAAGGATAGCCAAGTAAAATGGACAGAGGAGGCTGTAAAATCTTTCAATTTGATTAAATCGGCTCTTTCTTCAGCTCCAGTTCTAGTCAGCCCGGACTACACTCAGGATTTCGTATTGTTTTCATTTGCTTCGGAGCACACTATGGCAGCAGTATTATTGCAGAAAAGAGATGATCACGAAAGACCCATAGCATTCTTCAGCAGGGCTATAAGAGATGCAGCTTTAAAGTACAACATCATTGAGAAGCAAGCCCTGGCACTAGTGAAGGCATCGAAGGATTTCCGGGAATATATTCTACATTCTCATATTCTGGCCTATGTTCCTAACGCTGCTGTAAAAGATGTTTTAGTGCAGACCGATCCTGAAGGAAGAAGAGGCAAATGGATTGCAGCCTTGCTGGAATATGATGTGGAAATAAAGCCCACAAAGCTGGTCAAAGGACAGGGATTGGCAAAGCTAATGGCCGAATCAAACTTGCATGCCTTGGACATAAATCTGATCGCTGCTATGTCCGATGAGAACGAGGAAATATCATCCATTTAGGTATCTGAAATGTTTTCTCTGTCCCCATGGTATTCAGATATAATATATGTGCTAAAAAATCTATCACCACCGCCCGACATGACTAGAAATAAAGCAAGAACACTCAAGTTGAAGGCTGCCAAGTTTTGCATTCTAAATTCTACACTGTATTGGAAAGATCCCGGTGGCGTTTTGTTAAATTGTTTGGTGGAAGAGGAGGCAAAGAAAGTCATGGAGGATTTCCACGGAGGAGAGTGTGGTGGTCACCTTTTTTGGAAGTCAACATCAAATACAATTCTGAGAGCAGGGTACTATTGGCCGACATTATTTGCTGATGTATATAAAATGGTCAAGCGGTGTCATAAATGTCAGATTTTCGAAGGAAAGTAGAAGTTACAGCCTTTGCCACTTAAGCCTATTGAGGTGAGCGCTCCTTTCCAGCAGTGGGGGTTGGATTTCATTGGTGAAATTCATCCCACCTCTTTCGGTCAGCATAGATGGATCCTCACAACGACAAATTATTTCACAAAATGGATTGAGGAAACTCCCACCAGACAAGCTACAGATACGGTAACCATTTCCTTTCTTAAAAATAACATCTTGTCTCGCTTTGGTTGTCCGAATAAGTTAATCAACGATAATGCAGCAACTTTCAAATCAAAAAGGATGGTAGAATTTTGTCATAAATATCATATCATTTTGGGTCACTCAACTTCCTATCATCCACAAGGTAATGGATTGGCGAAGTCTTCGAATAAATCATTGATCAACATCATCAAGAAGCTGCTGGAAATAAATAAAAAGAGCTGGAATAAGAGGTTGGTCCACGCGCTTTGGGCAGATCGGATCAGTTAGAAAAAATCCATTGGTATGTCATTGTTTGAGCTTGTTTATGGAGTTGACACAGTATTTCACACCTCTCTTGCTGCCCCGGTAGTCAAACTTCTTCAGGAGGCTGGCAGTGAAGAAGATCCCATGCAAAGAAGGTTGAATCAAATGATCCACTTGCAGCAGACAAGAGAAGAAGTTTTCAAGAACACATCCAAATTGCAGGAGAAAATAAAGAAAATTTATGACAGAAAAGCAAAGGCAGATAAATTTCAGTTGGATGATGTGGTGCTGAAGTGGGATGCAAGGAATGAAGAGAAAGGTAAGCACGGAAAGTTCGAGAATCTTTGGAAAGGTCCTTTCAAGATTGCAGCATATAGGGGTCAGAATGCCTTTCTTTTGAAGGAAATGAACGGGGAAGATTGTCCAGGAGGGCCGATCAATGGTCGGCTGCTCAAGTGGTACCACTGTTGAGTTATTAACGCTGCTTCCACTATCATTGTAAATACCATTTTTATTTCATTTTGGTTTCAGTCTGTCAAGTTAGTTTTTGAGTCATTTCAATGTCAAGTTTGAGTCAATTTTTGGTCATTTTAATTTCATAAATGAGTCAGAGTCCTGTGTTGTTGTCGAAATGATGACTCCATAGCCCAATGGACACAAGGCACTGTCTAGCTCTTCCAAAGATCTGTTGTTCTTGGCACCTCCAAGGAGCTACCATCCCCCATTGGAGCCAATGTAAGAGTCAGTTTGGTCAGTCCTCCGTCAGAGATCAAAACCATTTATGCATTTCATTTTTAGGTGTCCCGCTCCATTCATTCAACTGCATTCCGCTAGGGGCATGCCATGATCTAACGGAGAAGGGAATGCTAGTCATCTCCCCTCATGTCTGGCCCCTGCTGGCTTAGGTCTTTTGTCAATGATCACCAAAGTCCATGACAGTCAAGGTCTGGTCCTCTGATGGACAAAAGTCATTTTTGGTCATTAGGTCTAGGAATTAAACAATTTGGTTTTTAATATGCCCAGTAAAGCCATGCAGGCCAGAGTGATGCCCTTGCAAAGTAATGATTCACAGAGTTTCATCGTCATATTGATAAACTTTGACTGTTCTTCAAAAATCTATTTTGAAGAAAAGTCAAACAGTGTTATTGGTGACAAAATTTTCAAAAAGGTCGACAATTGATTTCTTCAGGTGCAATCATGGTTTCCGTGGCCAAATGTCCTGTCAAGCAATCCCTGCAAAGAGTGTCGAAAATCTCATCGTTTGAGCCAAAATTTCAGAGGAAAAGTGAAAATCAGGGTTGTTTTAAAGTCAGTGAAAAAGTGCCAAACATGACATTAGAAAAGTGGGTTTTTTGAAAAAGCAAATTTAAATCATGACCACCAAGTCTTTATACACAAGTTTTCATCCAAAATCAAACTCATTGTGCAATCAAAGGCATAGAGGAAACGTTGCAAAGGTTTGAGAGTGCAATCGCATGTTTTAGAGCAAGTTGGAGGCGGTTTACAGGGGCGCGACACACACAGGTAGGGGTGCGGTGCACACACAGGGCGCGGCGCACACAGAGCCCACCCGCAGTGCAATTTTCCAACGGGCGTAGCGCACACCCAGAGTGCGGCGCACTGGGCTTTGCGCGCGACGCATAGAGACAAAGCGCCCAGAAATTCACCAAACTCCCTCAAATTTTTGTGAGGCCCCTCTAATTGCAAGGTAGGCTCGAAACATCACTTGTTCATCAATTTTTATGAGTGATATGGTGGTTTAGTGCCTGTTTTTAAATGCAAAAAATTTCATAAAGTCAACCTCAAGAAGACACCAAAGAAAAACCATTTTGCTAGGGTTGTGTAACAATGTTATTATTGCCAAGGCTTTATTTTTCCTACCCTACGCCTATTCCTTATTCCCCTATGTCATTTTTCCTATTATCACTACCCTAACACTACCAAACTCATATTCCCTTTCCCCTCCTCCTATTGCTCAATAAAAACCCCAAACCCTACCTTATTAAAACCCCAAACCCTAACCTATCAAAGTACCCAAAATCCCTACAAATCCCTAAACAAAATTCTCCCTTTAACCCCTATTCCCATTACATTACTCCCCTCCTAATACTCCCTTGTTTCATTGTCCCCCTTTGTGGCAGATATCACAAACAACACCCAGCTTCACCATCATCAAAGGGGCAGCCTAAATACAGTTTATAAACAACAATCATGGCATCTGAGGGTTCATCAGAGTATGAGGTGGAGACTCACAGTGATACAGCTTTAGGAGAACAGGCTCCCAGGAGACATCATAGGAGTGGCAAACATGTTAGGGATGAGCCAAACACCCTCACTGAGTTGCAGGCATGCCCACTTGCTATGTCATGTTTCCAACACCTAGCATGTTTTGAATTTTGTCAAATGGTGGCAAATGTCAGAGTTCATCATGAGGTGGCCCGTCTGTTTGTACTTCACCTACATGGAGGTCAGTCTATCTTGGCCGGGGTCACCTTCACATTGACACCCGAAACTATCTCAGTGGCAACAGGCATACCAAATGTTGGAGAACAGTGGCATAAGAAAAAGAAGGTGGATAGGCATCATTATGAGCCTTACATTAAGGCCAGTTGTTTGAGGCATCTCACAAGAGTCTTCCCATTCAGATTTTTGAAAGATGAGTATGCTCCACTCATGAAATCGATCATGAAGTACTTCAGTTGTGAGGGGAGGTTTTCTTGCCTATATGCCTATCACATCAGGTTGCTCATGCACTTTAACAGGGTGCTGATGATGACCCTCCCATTTTTCATTTGCGGGAACATAGAGAGGATGAAAAATGTCATGTAGCATAAGACCCCTCAGCAGCAGCTCAACAATGTTTATCACTTTGCTCTTATCCGGATTGGTGGATCATCAGTTGGGATTGCAGGGCATTTCTTGGGACGACTTCATCTCCCGTGACTTCTTCAGCGCTCCACAGGTGGTATCAGAGGCAGAGCATGAGATAGGTGGTCCTTCACATCAGTATGAGCGCCATGAGACTGCTACTATGCCAGTATTCATCACCTATCAGAGAGGCAATAGACATTTGTTTGCAGCGGCAAAGCGAGTGTTATCTCCACCCGGGGTGGAAGGGGCCTCGCTTCCTACATCAACGACACAGGAACAGGACAAAGGTAAGGAGCCCATGCATGATGAGGGGCCTTCAAGTGAGCCATCAGGTGAACGAGAGACAAAATTTGTTCTCCTTCATGATGATGAGACAGATACAGAACCTACAAATGCAGAGCTTGGAGAGATCATCCAGGAGCAGCAATCAGTGATTGAGGCCTTATCCCTTGACTTGGAGAGGGCTAAGTGGAACATGAAGTACCTGGAGCAGAGAAACAAATAGCTAGAGGATCAGCGGGCGATTATGGAGCTGCAAAACATTCGTGAGCATCGCCAAGCTGCTCAAAGGAGAAGAGTTGAGCTCACATCATTGGAGCAAGAGATCAATGAGGATCGGGAGGCCCATCTCGAGAGCGTGAACATGCACTTGGAGAGGCTGCTGGACAAGGCCGATCAGGACCTTGCCTTGCTGAGACACATGGCTTATCATTACAGGACACGAAATATGAGTGCAAGGGCCCGGATAAGGAGCTTAAAGGCAAAATTGAGCAAAGCAACCAAAGAGGCAAAGGAGGCAAAAGAGGCAAAAGAGAAAGATCGGCTTAGAATCTTGGCTGAGGCTTCTTTGGCACAGCATAGCACCTCATAGAGGACCTCCAGCCCAAATTTCAAGGAATTTGGGGAAATTTTGGTCACATGACAAATTTTTGGGCAAAACACAGGTTTTTTCTCCCTGTGCGCGCGACGCTAAAAATCGGGAGCTCCAAATGAAGAATGGTTTGTATTTTTGGATTCAGCATGGAAAATCACAACTACTGGTGCTTGGAAAAGAAATTTGGGCAAGATTTGAGTCTCCAGGAGGTCAAAAACACCCAAAAAATGGCCTCTCTGCCCCTTTTTTGACACACAAGAAGCAGTCTTGGGAGAATGAATATTTGGAGGGGCAAATGAGCACCAAATTTAGAAATTCCAGTTGGGTTAGAAAGTAGACAGGATAGGCTTTCCAAAAATCCCACTTGGGCACATTTTAGACACCTGTAAGTGCCCCAAAATAGGCCCCAAAGTAGCACGGCGCACAGAGGAAAAATTGCCAAATTTGCTTCCGTTTCGCGAAACTTCGATTCGCGACTTCTCCAAGTGGACCCGCTCATCTACACTTTGGTTTTTTGGCACCTAAAGCGGCATTTAAAGTATTTTTTCCCCAGATTCGCTTCTATCCAAGTGGCGAAGGAAGGCAAACGGTCACCCAAGCCATTTGTCATGTTTGTAATGCTGCACCTATAGCTGATGGTTGGCTCTTCATCTCCATTTTGTAATGATTCGAGTAACTCCCCAACCCTTGGGCATTCTATCTCTTCATGGCACATTCTATATATTGTATGTAAACCATTTGCAAAGGGTTGGTTGGCCTGTAACTTCTGGGAGACTGTGGGAAATAAACTTTGTTTCTTCACTGTACATTTTGACAGAGAATTAATGAAAGGCAGCGGCTCTGTTTCATGAGATTCATGTGGTTGTGAGTGTAGCAAATGTATCTCTTATGTTTTCATATGTATTTCGTTATGTTTCATAATTCAATTCATGTTCATTTCCAGTGAAATTTTTTGAGTTAGATAAGGTAGAATTCAATTTTATTGCTCTGCCTGAGGGAAAATTTCATGTTCAGTATTCTTCTTCTGTTGAAAAGGATTCATGTTCCTATGCCCTTTTCACTCTCCTAAACAATCTCTCCATTCCGTGTTATTTCAAACTAAATTGCTACACTTCCCACTTGCCTTGCCTCACGAAGTAATCTATGCCTTCGTAGTACATTCTCTGTTCTTTGCTGACCGTTGGTCCCATACCATCCCAGAAGCTCAGTCATTCATAAAAATTGTTTCTTGTATCCCTATTCACTTACTAGCCTAAGATCAATACTTCACTGTAAGTCATCTCAGACCATTTTTCGCTTATCTATTCACTGAGCGTGACTCGGAGAGAGCCCTCTCCTGTTCTGGTAGGGCTAGCTACCAGATTGAGCGTGGTTTGTGGTTACCTTGAATTTTGCCTTCCTTCAGCCTAAGGCAGATTTAGGTGCTAACACAGTTTACGGGATCCTTTAAAACCTGTTGGAGCTAGCCACCCCAAATGAAAGCAGATCTAATTGGGGTCTGTGATCGGGTTAGTTCCCCTTGTTGGTATAGCGAAAATTCGCCATGTCAACAAATTGGCGCTAGAAGGAGGGCCTGAACCGTCGTCCACAGCTTTTTATGATTTCATCTATAAATGTCGCGCATGGATTCGAAAATATTAATGCATGGATCGTAAAGGTCGAAAAGATCCCTCCTCCCATTTGGAAAAGCCTCATTTCGAAGAAGCAGAGGAAGGAAATCTAAGTCCCGTGTTTGGGTCACCCAAGGAAGAGAGACTGTGGGAGTACCCTGTGACTTAGGAACAACCAGTCAGAATACTTACTCGTGCCTACACTCGTTCCCTATCACAGCTCCCTATCTTTCAGTCTTTACCTCCAACAGCAAAAAGAAAGCCAAGGATCTATCACATAAACAAGGAGACATCTGCAACCCCTTCTCTTGAAGATATTGTGCTAGATTCTTTGCAAAGTATCGACTCTCCTTGGGAAGAAATTCCTGAGGATCCCCCTTCTAAAGACGAAACCTGGCCTGATTTGGAGAATCCTAATGAAGAACCCCCGAGCGAAACCTTCAACCAGAACCTCCATATCCATAATATGGCTAACATTCCCCCTCCAGGTGGGAATCCACCTCTACCACCTCCTCCAGGTGGGAATCAACCACCACCACCTCCAGGATCACTCCCTCCCTAGCTTGCACAGGATGTCGTAGTGGTACCTAGGTAGCAACATCCCTTACCCAAGAACGCAGAAAGAGTATTGCCTAAATTCGACCCTGAGCGGGGAGACATTACTGATAACCATATTCACTCTTTCTTCCTAGCCGTGTGCATGTTGGGGGTAGCCGATGAGGATGTGGTATGTCGCTTATTCCCTTTTACTCTGATTGGTGCAACCTCCACATAACACTTTAGCTTGAGAATAGGATCGATCACCTCGTGGGCTGCCTTTCAGCAGGCCTTCTTAGACAAGTTTGGTGATGACAAAACACCTACGGCCTTAGTTTTAGAACTATCCCATTTAAAAATGGAACCCAAAGAAAAGGTTAAGGATTTTAACATCCAGTTCAACACTTTGTTCAATAGAATCCCGGCTAACGCTAGACCTACTGATGAGGTGCTTATGGAATTCCACATCACTGCTCTCCCTGTCCCTACTGTGATGTGGGTCAAGAGAAGTAACGCACAAAACTTACAAGGTGCTATCGATGAAGCAATAAAAGTCGAGAATGAAATGATCAGTCTCACAACATGTCATCATACGACCAAAGGAAAGAAAGCCTCTTAGTCATCTAAGAAGAATAATGGAAGTGATAACAAAGTGGTTGAGGGAAAAGAAAGGGACACCACAGATATAGAAGGTTTGCATTCGATCATTAAGAAATTGACAAACACAGTCAGCGATATGAAAAGGAATTCTTGAGAGAGTGGAGGAGAGTATAACAACAGAAGACCCTTCAAACCTTTCTATCGTAAGAAGACAGAAGGTGGTCATGGTCAACTTGTGTTGCCTACTCCACCCGATGAAGGGAATCTAAATATGGAAGAGCTGGCTCTTATCGGATTGCTCCTTAACAGAAGAACCTATAGTGGAGCTAGAGCCAGAACAAGAAAATGAGGAAGAATACCAAGTAGAAGAGCCCTTGGACAAAGAATCTCAAATCAATGTATTGTGGGATTTCTATACAAATGAGAATGATGACAACAAAGAAGATAGCACAATAGAAATCCACACTTGAAGTAAAGGGCCACTTGCTGGCGTGGTGAAGCCTGTAGACCAGACAAAGAAAGATGTTTTCCCTTTGAAGGCATCTGCTCCCAAAGTTCCTGTTGAGAAGGGTAGACCTAGTGGTGAGTCCAAGAACACTCCAATTGCAAACTACCCAGAGAAAGAGAATACATCTCTGACTGCCATGAAGGCGACTCAAAATGGTAAACCCCCACCTAAGAACAGCAAAACCGGTATGTTTACTCTGCCCTACCCTATTTATAACATTGATTACAACATTGTGGATGATCTTAAGAAATCTAGGGCTAATATCACATACTTTTATTTGCTAAAATTAACGTAGCAAAGAGATCTGCAATTGAAAGCTATGAATGAACGGAATTGCAAAAACCCCACCATCCCGAGCAGCCAAACCAAGAAGTCGATGTCCAGACCTGTTAGTAGCTCTAGTATAGCCCAAACACCATTAGCTATGGAAGCCACTCTGTCAAAAATGAATCGAACTCCCCAAGATGTTAGTGCGGCCATGATAGGAAGGAAATCAAAATCCATGACTCCACCTTTCCTTATCACATTTGAAATATTCAACGTGAACGTACACAATTGCCTAGTAGATTCAGGTGCCTCGTCCACTATTATGCCTTATGTTGTTGCTAAAAGACTTCATGCGATACCCGAGAAAACTAGAACTCGAATTATGCAATTAGACAGAACGAATGTGAAGGTAATTGGGGAATTGAAAGATGTGTTGATTCGGATGGCTACCAAACCACAGTACTCACAAGTCATTGACATAGTGGTAGTCGACATACCCGAGGCTTATGGAATGCTGCTTAGTAGGGACTGGTCAACAAAACTCAATGGATATTTCTCAACTGATTGGTCCCATCTCTTGCTGCCTCAGAAGGGGAAGGGTGATATGCTGAGAGTTGATCAGGAAAGATACATGAAGTATGTGGTGACGGAATTAAATGGCCCCAATGAACCTGTAATGTTTACCAACTCTATCCTTGGGAATTATAGTTTCAATGTTTGTGCCACGAAAACCTATTTTGGAGAATTCCATGCAGAAATAATTGAAGAAACTGCAATAAACACATAGTTGGAAGCTCTCCCTTGTAGTCCAACTAATGAACCCCCCTGTAATATAGTAGATGATAGAACTAATTTCGTAAGAAGAAATTCAATTGATGTAACATTAGACTCTATATTTTGGACACTCTATTTTGATGGCTCTAACTGCCTTGAAGGTGCAGGTGCTGGGAGCATTCTCATTGACCCGCAAGGGAACCAACATCTGATGGCCAGTCGGTTGGAGTTCGCGTGCACCAACAACACGGCAGAATATGAAGGCTTGCTGTAAGGCCTGGAAAAATCCGTTGGTATGAAGGTAAAAATTCTTAAAGTTTTTGGTGATTCACAGATAATTGTGGACCAGGTAAGGAAAAGGATACACTACAATTCACCACACCTGGTAAGGTACCAACATGAGGTATGGAGCTTAATTGACAGTTTTGATTCTTTTAATATCACATACATACCTTGAGGGAAAAACCAAGATGTAGATTTGATGGCTGGTATGGCTGCAAAACGTTTTCCTAATTTTAGATTAAAGAAGAATAAATGTTACGTTGAATTGATTTTCAGATCATCCGTGCCTGACAACATCTCAAATTGGCAGGTGTTCGAAGATGACGAGCAAATCCTTGTGTTCCTGCACTACGAGAAGACATTCAAGAATGCAATCATTGATGAAAAGGAGCATGATAGGGTTATGAATGAGAGGGAAGATGAGGAAAAAGATTAGTCCAATATGATTCCCAAGTCAGTTGTCAAGATGGAGCACTTGTATGACCTGCATGATAAATTCAAGAAGCCGATTAACTGCAAAATGCATAGCTCATCCATGAAGTATGAATCGGTCAACCTTGGAACCAAAGAAGACCCAAAAACTATTAATTTGGGCTTGGGGTGCTCTCTACAAGAAAAGGCTGCATTTGTCAAGCTATTTAAAGAGTACAAGGACATCTTTGCATGGACATATGGCGACTTAAAAACCTTTGATACCAGCATTATGCAGCATGTAATTCCTTTGGAAAAGGAGGCTAAGCCCTACCAACAAAAGCTTCGTAAGATGCATCCAAGCCTAGAACCGTTGGTGAAGAAAGAATTAAACAAAATGTTAGATGCTAAAATCATTTTTCCGGTTAGACACACCCGCTGGGTAGCCAATCTCATGCCAGTGAGAAAGAAAAATGGAGATACCGGGCTATGTATCGATTTCAGAAACCTGAACAAAGCATCGCAGAAAGATAACTATCCTGTTCCTTATATGGAACACATTCTTCAGTACGTTTCTGGGTCTGAATTGTTGTCCCTATTAGATGGGTTTTCAGGATATAATCAAGTGTTGGTATCTAATGGGGATCAACTTAAGACAACCTTCAATACTAAATGGGGCACTTACACATATCGTAAAATGCCTTTTGGACTTATTAATGCGAGCGCCACATTCCAGATAGCTATGGACATAGCTTTCTGAGGATTGATTAATGGATCAATAGTAGTGTACATGGATGATATTACTGTGTATTGGTATCACAAAAGGGATCATATCTATCACCTGAAACAGATATTTGAAAGATGCCAAAGGTATGGAATATCATTGAATCCAAGAAGAGTGTTTTCGCAGTTACATAAGGGAAACTATTGGGTCATATCCTCTCTAAAGAAGGGATTGTTATTGATCCTGAAAGAATAGAGACCATCATAAGAGTACAACCCCCTACAAATAAAAGGGCAATGCAATATTTCTTCGAGAAGATCAATTTTGTTAGGAAATTTGTCTCAGGTTTCGCAGAAATAGTGCGCCCCATGCAGCTAATGATGAAGAAAGATGTTGTGTATAAGTGGAGCGATGAAGCCAAGAAATCATTTCAGCGAATTAAAGAGGCCATCGTAGAAGCCCCTGCGTTGGTCAGTCCCGATTTCGACAAGGAATTCCTCTTGTACACTTTCGCTTCAGATGTTTCATATGCCGCAATCCTCACCCAAAAAATGACAATGGCAATGAAGTCCCTATCTCTTATATGAGCTCTAATCTCCAGGGAGTAGAACTAAACTACCCAGACATGGAGGAACAAGGCTTTGTCGTTTTTAAAGCCATAAAACATTTCCGCCCTTATTTATTAAAGGCCAGGACTAAAGTGATTGTTCCCCATCCTGCTGTAAGAGCCCTCTTCATGCAGAAAGAAATGGGTGAACGGAGAGGGAATTGGATAACTGCCCTTCAAGAATACGACCTCGAGATTAAGCTGGCGAAGATAGTTTGAGGGCAGGGATTGTGTGAGCTCATGGCAGAAGCCTTGGCAGATAAAGAAGGGGTGTCTGAAGAACCAGAAGCACAGAGCATGCAAAATGCACAAGTAGAATTCAGGGAGGAGCCCATATGGATTAATGAGATGCTGATATGTGAGCGTGAAACATCAGAAACCCTTTTGGATCCTGAGTCGTGGTATTACGACATATGCTTTTATCTCACATGGGGACCATGTCCTAAACACATGGATGCATCACAAAGGAGAGTGCTCAGATTGAAATCTAATCAGTATCACTTGGCCAATGACACATTATACAGAAAAAATTATGATGGAATCTGGCTGAGGTGTTTGGAAAAGGATGATGCCAATCATGTCTTGAAAGAAATGCACGACGGCCCAATAGGTGGTCACTATGGCGGAGAGACCACTACTCACAAAATATTAAGAGCTGGATATTATTGGCCCACAGTGTTCAGAGACTCGCATGCCTACGCTTGGAAATGCAAGGTATGTGAAACTGCCACAGGACGAGAAAGAAGGACAGCTGTTCCCCTCAGGCCCGTCATGATTTATTGCCCCTTCCAGCAATGGGGCCTAGATGTCATAG
Source organism: Pinus tabuliformis (assembly GCA_031772625.1). Classification (NCBI taxonomy): domain Eukaryota; kingdom Viridiplantae; phylum Streptophyta; class Pinopsida; order Pinales; family Pinaceae; genus Pinus; species Pinus tabuliformis. The sequence continues at coordinate 1,710,849,417 of CM062819.1, forward strand.
GCGAGATCACTCCGAACTCTTCACAACAGCATAAGAATATACTCACGGCAATCGACTACTTCACCAAATGGACCGAAGCCATCCCGCTTCAGAAGGTAAACGAAGACGAGGTAATATCATTTATTGAGAAATTCATTATCAACAGGTATGACATCCTTGACGCTCTCATATTTGATAATGCTTCTTACTTTTCGTCACTGAAATTGACTGAATTTGCTATTGATAAATCAATTCACATAAGGTATGTATCAGACTATTACCCCCAGGGAAATGGAGCTGTAGAGTCCTCAAATAAAAACCTTATCCGTATAATCCATAAATCTGTTGCTGACAACCAGAGGAACTGGCACAACGCTCTAACAAACTCCCTTTGGGCCGATAGGGTCACCCCAAAAGTGGCCTTAGGAAACTCCCCATACTTCCTCGTCTATGGACAGGAAGCCATCTTGCCTCCCAACATTACCCTTCCCTCTTTACAGCTCTCCCAAGCCTCAAGAGGGACCCCTTCAGCCTTACTTCAAGAAAGGATCAACCAATTAGTGAGGTTGGAGGAATTGAGAGATAAAGCCATAAATAAATTTAGAAATCACCAAATGATTGTGAAGAGATGGTTTGATCGCCATCTGGCAGGAGATAAAGATTACCAAATAGGAGAGCTAGTCTTGAAATGGGACAAGTTGAATGAGCCAAAAGGTAAACACACGAAATTCCAACACTTATGGCTGGGCCCGTTCCAAGTTGAGGAGAAAATTGGTCAGGGAACTTACAGATTGAAAACTTTACAGGGAGAAACTGAAAAACTCCCTGTTAATGGCCAACATCTCAAGAGATACTTCCAGTAGCCACCACATGGTGGTTACCTCCTGAGTAGGTTAGAATTCATTTTTGTTGTTAGCTTAGTTATATTTTCATCCCTTCCATTCTTGTTGTTTCCGCAAAGTTTATTTTCCTTTTGTTTTGAATTTCAGTCCTTTTCAACCAACTGATTTCGGTCCTCCAGTCTCATTTTCACCTTTTATAACTCTCTTCAGATTTCCCTCATTCGCCACCTTCAGCTCTTGCCTCCCTCATTAACCTGCTGATGAGTCTGTCGATCCTAAATTCATCGTTACCTTGCAAATCAAACAAACTTTCAATGAGCCTATGAGAACTGGAAAATCAGCTATGGAATTCAAATCGAAGCCACTCATTAGCATCTGTTGGGAACTAGGTAAGATTTGTTGATAACCTGGATACCTGGAGCATGTAGGGGCATCTTTATAAAATGAAAAAATGTGTAACCACAGCTGGACTGGCATGGCGGAACGCTGCATTTTTAAAAATCCCACTCAGACCTAGCCTATACTTGCTTGTAAGGTTTGCAGTTATTCTCCATTGGTCCCATCCACCACACTAAGTTTTCCGATACCTGTCATCTACAAGTAAACCTCCTTTCATGGGCTAAGCTCACTATCATATACCCTGTGGCAAATCCAATTGTGCTCTAGTCCTTGTGCCTGAAACTGGAAGGACTTATTTAAAATAAAATGAAATATCGAGTCTGTGTGCCAATCTGGAAGGAGAAGTTGTTTGGGAAGCCGGTTGGAGTAGGGACTGTTGCTGGGCTCAGAGTGCCGGTTGACACAACAAGCCCAACCTTGCTTAAGCGGTTTAAAAATATGGCCTGATCCATGACTGCACCCCATTCAATCATATGAAAATATAACATTGGAATTCTTATATAAAGTGCAGATAAACATATCTATATCAAGATTGATGAGCGATAAAGAGCTGAGGTACACACCTAAACAGGTATTGACAGACCATTGATGGCCCCGAAAGGATTTTTGAAAGTAGAAAACAGGTAAAGGAGGGTCAATAAATCCCATAATACTACCATTGGAGAATGCCTGTCAAAACCCTATCAGTAAGTAGAAGCTATTTGTCTTTATCCCACCTGAAGCAATTAATGTTGAAGTGGAACCCATGCATGTCCATCTATACAGTTTGCATATCAAGTTTATCTTAACACCTTGATGTTCTATTGATCCAAGGTCTATTTGGAAACAGAGATAACTGGTTCGCCTAGTGGTTCGCCATTTGTTGTGGCCACAACTACCACCCTATTAAAACCTGCCCTGGTAGCAATTTTGAATGGGTACCCTAGAAGTTTGATCTTTCACCTCTCCAAATGCTTTGTTTTATCCCAGGGATTTTAACTCTTGGCCGAGTCAAATCTTCAATTCCTAATGGTTAAGCCCCTTTTAATAATCTCTGCCGCATGATTCGTCTATAACCCTTTTTAGCCCTTCATTCATATCCTTCATTGGGACTTTTTCAACCCTCAAAACCTCCCATCACATCCTTATTTCTATATCAATGCTCTGATAATAGAAATACTCTATAACATGGATAACTTGCCCTCTTCGCTTATCGCAATCAACACTGATACACAACCCGCCCCACGATACACCGGACCCAATGGAATTATTAACAGTAATACATATTTATTTTGGGTCCGGAGTCCATTTCATATTGCAATCGGCGGAGTCCGAGGCTTGTATATGAGGCACATCATAATCTGCCACACCCGCCAAGATCATTAACCATAATATAAATATTTTCGGGTCCGCTTCCCCCAATCGCAAGTCGCAATCGATGGAGCCCAGGGCTTATACACAATGCGCACCACAATACACCGGACCCACCGCCCTTATTAAATCATAACACATATCTATTTCAGGTCCAGAGCCCAATCGCAAATTGCAATAGGCAGTCAGCAACAATAAAGCAATATGCGATATGCAAAGGGGCGATGGGCAGACCCGACGATAACTATAGGCCCGGGTGCATAATGTTTGAAGTCTGGCCTTATGGCCGGCCGCGGGTTTATCCCGTGTTTTCTTGTGTATTGCAATAAAAGGTTGTGGTCCAGGTTTTCAAAGGAAAATCCCATATGGCGGACCTGTCGAAACTATTAACCTCAGCACATATCTATTTTGGGTCCACGATAATTATATGCCCAGATATATATTATTTGAAGTCTGGCCTTATGGGTCGGCCACATGTTTTCCCATGTATTCCCATGTATTTCGTTAAAATGTTGGGGCCGAGGTTTTCAAAGAAAAATCCCGTAAAGTGAATGGTCTGCTTGTGAAGCATGGTTAAAGAAATCCTTGAGTAAAAATGAATATTATGGTCAACGCAAATACGTGTCACAGCAGGTTCGGTGGTTTGATAATCATAGTTGCTCTGCGTTGCAAGATTAAATAGAAATTATGGCTGAATGCAAGGTTTGTTTGTGAGCATGTTTGTCAGATTTCTCATAATCATAGCTAATATGAATTATTTTTGTAGGCGAGTTCGAGTGGACCCGGTAGCAGATAAAGGCGATTTATATCAAGATGACACCTCTGCACCACTGATGTCGATATTGCAAAGGCATATTCTGCAAAAAGGGATATGAACTACCATAGTGCATAATGAAGGCACGCTCCATGTCAAGATGAAGCTCAATGCTGATACATCAAGATGTTATTACCTCCAAACACACTTTCAATCATGCCAGATGTGGGATGATAAGCGCAGTGTCTTCAATTTCCTTCAGGAAATGATAGGGAGTAACGTCCACTCAATATAGGTGCGAAGGGATGACACGTAGTCATCCTCTTTTAATCAACATCTATTCACTTCCCCAGGAAATGAAGCACTGCAGCAGATATGCCCTCTATGTGTCGGCCGTTTCACCGATCGAATCTACGTCTATATATTCTAATGTGTATGGAAAAGAGTAGGAGGAGGAAAAGTCGAGGAGGGAAGACCAAGGGTCATTTTCCTTCGGCATAAGTATTACCTCCAGAGAGGAGATGAGGACTTTTTTTTGGGTAGAACAGCTTTTGATTTATTGTGAATAAAGAAGACTGTTTGGGTCAAGAAGGAGCCTTTTGTTTCAGATTTATTTTTCTCCGCTTTCATGTGTTTAGAATCAGAGTGTTGTTGCTGCCATAATGATAAATGTGTTCTGCTTTGTGCATATTGATAACATATAGTTCATGGTTATTCCTGGTTATTTGAATATAATTCAATAGCATGCTTAACTCATGAAAGGTTGCTGATTCGAAACTTTGTTAAACATCAGTTGCAAGTGTTATTTGTATGGAAAGGAATGTGTATTCCTGTATAAGTAATTGGATTGCAATTAGGATTTAATATAGCCTTGTTCTTATGTGAACCAGTAATTGATTCATTTGGACTTGGAATCTATACATGATGTTTAACCTCTTTTGTTATGCTCCTGCAGGATAGATTAGGATAGTTAGGACTAGCTTAAGTAGTGAGAAGTAGTGTAGATAGGATTTGATACATATAGGTTAGTTGTTTCGTTTGTTGATTTAATTGAATTCTTCCTCTAGGAAGAAATCTCTCAACACCTTTAATAGTTTACGGGATCCTTTAAAACCCATTGGAGCTACCCCAAACGAAAGCAGATCTAATTGGGGTCTGTGATCAGGTTAGTTCCCCTTCTTGGTATAGCAAAAATTTTCCGTGTCAACAGGTGTTTCAACCTTTCCATCCCAAGTCATGACGAGAGTGCTAGCAGGTGGATTAGGGGCACTGTCCCACCCGTCCCATGTAGTTCCATCTAATTGTACAACCCCTTCACCCATATGTGAGTCATTTGGCCAAGCAACTAACATGTGCATGCAACCACCAACATATTTTTAGAATCTATATATATATATATATATATATATAGCAGGTTTCAAAATGGACTTATAATTTCAAAGACAAAATATTAAGCTCCATCAAACCTGATGTCGTCAAATCATCATATGCGAGTGCCTCTGGTGGTTTCCTATCATACTCAATAATCATCAGTAACAAAGTTTTTCAATGTTAGTCATTGTCATAATAGCATCATCAACATGACCTAGTCATTCGCATCATTGTTCATTGTGAACCATAACTAATGTAAGTAGCTAACATAGGGGACACATCCATCATGGCTATCATCATCATAACATCATTGGAAACATACATATCCATCAAATCTATCATCATTGTAACATCAATAGAAAACATACCTATCCATCAAAGCTATCATCATCATGATATCAATAGAGAGCATACATATCCTTTAATACTATCATCATCATAATATCAATAGAGAACAAACATAGCCATTAATGCTATAATCACCATAATATTAATAGAGAACATGCATAACCATTAATTCCACAATCATCATAATATCAATAAAGAACATACATAACCATTAATGCTATCATCATCATAATATCAATAGAGAAAATGCATAACCATCACATCCACTAATAATATAGTCATGTGTTTGGATCCTCAACTCAAGGTCCTCAAAGAATAAATTGTGGGCCTTAGGGCTAAAGGAATGTTAATTTCATATCATTGTCATTCAACTAGAGCGGGGCACAACATATACCCCTTATCAATAATAGACTTCGCCTTGAAGTCCTTGGAATAGGTAAGGAAAACGTTGATGCATATCCTCAACGTTCTCCCAAGTGGCTGAACTGGGACTATAATTGTCCCATTGGACCTTAAGCTGGTCCACTAACCATCGTCTAAGTTGTAAAGTTTGTTGGTCCAGTATGTGAACTGGTTCGGCCATCACTGTGCCCTTGTCTGAAACCTGCAAATGACCTAAGCGAATAACTTGTGAAGGATCTGAAATATAATGAAGCAAAAGAGAAACATGAAATACATCATGCATGCACACTAGAGATGGAGGTAAGACAAGACTATATGCAATTGGAACTTTTCTTTCTAATATTTCAAAAGGTCCCACAAACTGTGGAGACAATTTTTCTCCCTTTCAAAATATTATAGAGCTATTTTGGGGCCTTACTCTTAGGAACACCCTATCTCCCACTTCATAACTTTGGTCTATCTGATGAGCGTCATCATAGATTTTTTGTCGATCTTGTGATTCTTTTAGTCTCCCGCTAATCATAGTCATTTGTTATTCCATGTCTTCCACCACTTATGGTGCTATTAATACTCAGTCCTTTAGTCGGTCTCAACTAAGAGGTAATCTGCAAAGTCTTCCGTACAAGAACTCAAATGGCACCATCTTGAAGGAAATATGATAACTGTTATTGTAAGAAAATTCCACGAGGGGTAAAATCTCCTCCCATCTCTTTTGTTGGTCCATCACATACATCCATAGCATGTCCTCAAGGATTTGATTAATCCTCTCTGTCTAACCATTTGTCTCAGGGTGATAAGAATGCTGAAGTTCAACTAGGTTCCCAAGGCTTCTTGGAAACTGGTCCAAAAACTTCCTATAAACATTGCTCCCCTATCTGATATGATCTTCCTAGGCACTCCATGCAATCTCTCAATCTCATCAGTAAAAACTCTTGCTATCTCTGGTGCCTTATATGTGGTCTTAACTGATATAAAATGGGTGCTCTTGGTCAGTGTGTCCACCACTACAAATATGGCATCATGTCTTATTGAGGTCTTTGGTAGTCCCACATTGAAGTCCATTGATATAAATTCCGATTTAGATTCTAGAATCTCATGGGGTTGCAATAACCTTGATGGATGTTTGTGTTAAGCTTTTACTCGTTGACACTCTAAGCATCTTGCTACCAAGTTTACATTGTCCTTTTTAATCCCTTTCCAAAAGAAGAGTGGTTTCAATTCTACACTCATCTTCTTAACACCTGGGTGTGCCATGTATACTGCGCGATGTGTTTCATTCAATATTAAATGATGTATATCTTCGTTTGGTGGAACATATATCCTTCTCGAAATCGTAGTAGCCCATCACTATCAAGGGAGTATTCTTCATACTTTGGGATCATCATTTCTTCCTCCCTCCAACTCTTGCTAACCTCCTGGAACCAAGTGTCCCTAAATTGTTAGTCAAGTGAATTCTCCCTCAAATTTGTCTTTAAGGGAATCACTAAAAATATTCAAGGCCTCCTACTTAAAGCATCAGCCACCCTATTTACCATTCCTTTTATATAAGTAATATCAACATCATATTCACTGATTAGCTCAAAACACTATCTCTATCTTGCATTAAGTGGTCTTGAGTGAATATGTGTTGTAGCCCACAATGGTCAGTCCTAAGTTCAAAATTCCTTCCTGGAAGGTAGCGTCTCCAAGTCTTTAGTGCATAAACAATTGTTTCCATTTCTAGATCATGGGATGCGTAGTTATTTTCGTGGGTTCTAAGTTTCCTTGTTGCATAAGCTATTACTCTTCCTTCTTGCATCAATACACAACCCAACCCTCCCTTGAAGTCATTGATGCAAACTAAAAATTATTGTTCCATATCTGGCAACTTCAAAATTGGCGCAGTCATTAATAACACCTTTAACCTTTGGAATGCCTCTTCACATTTTCAAGTCCAAATGAATTTCTTTTTCTTTCTTTTTTGCTTGGTAATGGGGCTTGCTATCTTCGAAAACCCTTTGAAAAATCTATGATAATACCCTACCATGCCCATAAAACTTCATATTTCATGAAAATTGGTTAGTGTTGGCCATTCCATGATGGCCTCAATCTTTGTTGGGTTTATTGCGATACCATCCCCAGAGATAATGTGCCTAAGATAATGAAATTGGTTTGGTGAAAGGAACACTTTCACAACTTCTCTTACAATTGGTTTTCTCTAAGACAATGTAGAACTATCCTCAAGTGTTCGTCATGCTCTTCTGGGGTCTCTGAGTATATCAAAATGTCATCGATAAATACTTGTACAAACTTGTCTAAGTAATCCCAAAATATTCCATTCATCAAACTCATGAAAACACATGAGGAATTTGTCAGTCCAAAGGGTAACACTACAAATTCATAATGCCTAAATCTTGTCTTAAAGGCTGTGTTTGGGATATCTTCTTACTTGATTCTCAACTGATGATAACTTGACCTCAGACATATTTTTGAAAACACATTTTCCACCCTCATTTGATCAAACAAGTCATTTATCGTTGGTAGAGGGTATTGATTTTTTATCGTCACTTTGTTCAACTGGCAGTAATCAATGCATATTCACCAAGACCCATCCTTCTTCTTAACGAAAATCGCAGGGGGCTCCCCACAGAAATATGTTGGGTCATATGAACCCCAAGTCCAACAATTCCTTTAATTGGAATTGCAATTCCTTTAGCTCAGGAGCTGACATACGATAGGGTGCCTTTGCAATAGGCTCAGTGTCTGGTTTAAGGTTGATGGTGAAATCAATTTCCCTTTTTGGGGGTAACCCAGGTAGATCTTTGGGGAATACATATTTAAATTCAACAAGAATTGGATGTTTATCAAGGTTTTCAGAATCACCCTTATCGTTTAGAGCTAGCACCATGAACATTTGACATCCCTTTCGCCTACATTTCATTAGTTTCATGGAGAAGATGAACCTTAGGGACACCCCTCAGTTCTTTTCCCTCAAGGATTTTCTTTGGTTGTCATCATATGTGAAATGTAGTACCTTTTCTTTGCAATCTAGAAGTGCCTCATGTCGTTCCAACCAATCCATTCTGTCAGGCCAGGGTAACTCCTCATTTGAACGAGAGAAAACATTGATTGATTTATTCATTAGCTAGCACTTTATTTATACAAATACAAAACGGATCAGTTCATCTTCTAGATGACTGTCCGGCTTCACCTCATCCGTTTCGGATTAGGTGTCAACATTCCCCCCCTTAATCTGAAGGGATGTTGGTGAGTCCAAGCATCATTCTGAATCTTTCAAGCTTTTCTCTTCCAAGCGCTTTGGTGAAGATGTCTGCAATTTGCTCGTTTGTGGAACAATGACGAAGATGGATTGTTTTGGCCTCAACATGATGTCGGATCAGATGATATTTAGTATTGATGTGCTTAGTACGATCATGGAACTTTGGGTTCTTGGCCAACTTTATTGCAGATGTGTTATCAATCATGAGTGGAGTTGATTGTATTTGTTTTACCTGCAAATCTTCAAGAATTTTCCTGAGCCACACAATTTCTTTCGTTGCTTCAGCTGCTGCCACATATTCTGCTTCTGTTGTGGAATCTGCTGGTACTGATTGTTTGCGTGATCTCCAGGAGACAGCTCCTGATCCAAGACTCATAGTATATCTTGAAGTAGATACCCCTGTTTCTTTGTCTCCATCGAAGTCTGAATCAGAGTATCCAATCAAGTTGAAGTCGTCCACCTGTGTATACTTGATTCCAAGGTCTTGAGTTCCCTTCAAGTACCTTAGAACTCTTTTTCCAGCAAACCAATGTCCCTCACAAGGCTTTTGCATAAACCTGGAGAGGATTCCAACAGAAAATGAAATGCTCTAAATTTTGAGAAGATGAGAATTCTCGTCTCTCTCTTCTCATAATTCAGATCTCATTGCCCTGATGATGGACTCACCTAGCTAGTCCGAAACGTCGGTTTCCTAAATTGCTCACAGGTTTTCCATTAACAAAAAAATTCTACCAGCCTATATGGATTCTCTCTTTAACACCATTAAGTCCCACCATGGAAGGGACATATTGAACAATGCTCTAAATTTTGAGAAGATGAGAATTCTCGTCTCTCTCTTCTCATAATTCAGATCTCATTGCCCTGATGATGGACTCACCTAGCTAGTCCGAAACATCGGTTTCCTAAATTGCTCACAGGTTTTCCATTAACAAAAAAATTCTACCAGCCTGTATGGATTCTCTCTTTAACACCATTAAGTCCCACCATGGAAGGGACATACTGAACAATGCTCTAAATTTTGAGAAGATGAGAATTTCTCGACTCTCTCTTCTCATAATTCAGATCTCATTGCCCTGATGATGGACTCACCTAGCTAGTCCGAAACGTTGGTTTCCTAAATTGCTCACAGGTTTTCCATTAACAAAAAAAAAGCAAATGAAATGTCTGGTCTGGTAGTAGTGAGGTAGATGAGACTTCCTACAAGCTGTCTATACTTTGTTGCATCCTCAAATTCTTTTCCTTCAATAGATGTGAGCTTCAAGTTTTGTTCCATTGGAGTAGAAAGGGGATTGCACTCTGTCATGCCAAATCTGTTTAACAAATCTCCAATGTATTTCTTTTGAGAAAGAAATATGGACTTTGGATGTTGGGTTACTTCAATGCCAAGATAGTAATGAACATAGCCCAATTCAGTCATTTCAAAAAAATTTCCTAATTCTTTCTTTATGGATGCAATATAGCTTTCATTGTTCCCTGTCATTAAAAGATCATCTACATATACCACAAGATATACAACTGTTTTGCAAACTTTCTTGACAAATAAAGTTGCATCATCAAGATCAAAATGTTTGAAGTTGAGTTTCAGAAGATGCTCAGTTAGTTTTTCATACCATGCTCGTGGTGCTTGTTTGAGGCCATACAAGGACTTCACAAGTTTGCATACTTTGTGTTCATGTCCTTTCACAGCAAATCCTTCAGGCTGGGACATAAAAACATTCTCTTTTAGATCTCCATTCAAGAATGCAGTTTTTACATCCATTTGATGGACTTTCCAACCGTTCTGAGCAGCTAGTGCAAAGAGTGTCCGGATAGTGGCCCATTTTGCTGTGGGAGCAAAAGTTTCCTCATAATCGACCCCTTCCTTCTGTGCAAAACCTTTTGCCACAAGCCTAGCTTTGTGCTTGTCAAGTGAGCCATCAGCTTTGTACTTGTTCTTGTAGACCCACTTGCAGCCAATTGGTTTGGTTCCAAATGGAGGATCAACCAGCTTCCAAGTGCCATTCTTTATGAGGGCATCATACTCCTTCTGCATCGCTTCTTTCCATTCATCATGAGAAGCAGCTTCTTTGAAGGAAGTTGGTTCAAAATATGTAGACAAGTTCAATTCACAATCATAAGTAACATCCATATCAACAGGTGAATTAGAGTTATCTACATCACCTCCATCTTGTCGGTTTGAATTTCTGGTTCCTGTTTTTCCAATTTCATCAGGATGAACACTTTCAAGTGTCTTTGTCAGCCACTTTGGGGGACCTTTCTGAGATGGTCCAGGCTGTTCTGTTGATTGAGTTGGGTCTGAATCAAGATTGAGTCTCCCAATTCTATCAATTACATCACTTAAAGCATCATTCGTTGTTGGAGCGTCATGCAGGGGAGGTTGTTCTTCAGAAGAAGATTCCACATGTTGATCTAGTATAGGAATCCCCCCTTCAAGATGTGGAATCTGATTATCAAACTCTTGAAATGATTTCGGTTTTGTGAATCTATCCAAGCGATCAAGTTGCCGCTCAACAACACTGTCAGATTTGGATGATTCAAGAAAAATGACATCTCTAGATAAAACAAACTTTTTATTTACTTCATCATAAAGGCGGTATGCTTTAGATGTGTTTGAATACCCCAGGAAGATACACTTACGACTTCTAGCACCAAGTTTGTTTCTATGTACCTTTGGTATTAAAGCATAACAGGTGGAACCAAATATCCTGAGATGTTTTACCGAAGGAACATGTTCATACCACAATTCATAAGGAGTCTTGTTTCTTATAGCACTAGATGGACATCTATTCTTTATATATGCAGCACATAGAACAGCATCAGCCCAAAACATTGTCTTTACATTTTTGAAGAAAAGCATGGATCGTACCATATTCAAAATTGTTCTGTTCATTCTTTCAGCTACACCATTCTGTTGAGGATTATAAGGCACAGTTGTTTGATGTTTAATCCCATGTTGGCGAAGATAGTGTTCAAATTCATTTGATGTATATTCTTTTCCATTATCAGTGCGAATAGACCCAATATGAGATTGTGCATCATTTTCAATCCACTTATGAAAATTCTTGAATGTTTGAAAAGCATCAGATTTGTTCTTCAATAATTAAACCCAACACATTCTGGTGTAATCATCAATAAATGTCATGATATATTTATTTCCATTTGCAGAAGGAACAGGCATTGGACCACATAAATCTGAATGAATAAGTTCAAGCTTCCTATGTGCTCTTGAATGTGAATCATGAAAAGACTGTTTGCTATGCTTTCCTAGAATGCAAGAATCACATTGTTTATGTTTTCTAGGAATTGTAGGCAAACCAGCAACACCATTTTTCTTCAACAAGCGGAGACTATCATAGTTTAAATGTCCAAATCTAGCATGCCATAATAAACTTGATGGAAGTGTACTTTCATCATGATGAGAAACATATGAAAAATGTTGTGCACGAGCAGAGGTTCCTTGCAGTTTAAGGAGTCTTTCTTCTTCTATACCCCTCATGACAAGTGAGTGGTCAGATGCCTTTCTTACCTCAAGCTTGCCATCAAACATGTGAATGGAGTGACCTTGTTGGCGGATGTGGACCAGGGACAGCAAGTTTCTCTTCAACTGTGGGAGATATAGAACATGATCCAGAAGAAAGTCTGGAAGACCAGGCAGTTTAAGCCTGATTGTGCCAAGCCCTGATGGCTTGATTTTTGACTGATCTGCAAAGTATACTGCTCCATCAACATTGTCAGTGAAATCTTCAAAGAAATCTTTCCTATGAGTCATATGACAGGTTGTTCCTAAATCAAGCAACCAGTCATTTTTTGAAGAAGTAAGTGAAGCATTAAACAGATCTTCATTTACTCCAATGTTACATTGTGCCTCAATATAGTGAGCGGATTCAGGTGCTTTACCTTTGTCTGTGTCATCAGTTTTACCTTTCTGCAGATTTCTTCTCTGCTCAACTTTGTCCCATGGTAGCTTGCATGTAGAAGCATCATGTGATCCATTTCGTTTGCAGCGAATGCAATGCAGATCTGACTTTTCTGCTTGAGGATGTCTGCCCCCCCTGCCTCTGAAGTATCTTCCTCTTCCTCTTCGTCCACCTCTTCCTCTTGTAGAATCTTGAGCAGGCTGCTTTTCTTTATGAGCAAGGCAAACAGTCTCTTCAGAAGATTCAGGGACTGTTTTCTTTCCAAAGGCTTTCTCTCTTTCAGCAAACTTTTTCACAAGAGTGTCAAAGGTTATATCTTTAAGATTTCCATTTGCTTGTAAAGACTCAAGATAGTTAGAGTAGGTAGGATAGAGTGCTTTGAGAAAGGCAATAAGAGAGATATCCAGCTCAACCTTAGTGGATTTAATATCTTGCACTATAGACTTTATTTCAGATGCAAGAGTAAGAGGATCATTATTTTTCAGTTCAAGAGTGAAGAGTTTAATCATGAGCTGAACAACTTCAAGTGCAGAATGTGTATCATAGAGTTCTTTCAGCTTTTGTAAAGCTTCAAAGGCAGTGGAATAGGATGAAATATGACGACTTACTTCCTCATTGACAGATGCTGCGATCAATGCAAAGGCTTTGCTGTTCTTGTTTTCCCAAATGGCGAGTTCTTTGTCTGATGTGGGTTGCACAGGGTCTCTGTCTTCTTCTCCGACACACACTCCTTTCCACAGCTCATTGTAGATGAGGGTGTGTTTCACCATCCGAGACCATTCAGAATAGTTCTCCTTGCCAGTGAGAACTATTCCGACCATTGAAATGATTGAGTGCATTCTGTAAAATATCTCTGCTAAAAAAAAACTTCTGTTGATAAAAAATTTCTGCTGGAAAAAAAGAAAATCCTTATGTAATAGCCTTATGCATTCTATAAAAAAATATATCTCTGCTCATATATATCACCGTTTAATAAAACGAGGGCGCTCACTGCTTACATATATCACTGTTCAACTCATATATATATGACTGCTTACATATATCACTGCTCAACAAAAAAACATGGCGCTCATATATATGTCACTGTTTACATATATCACTGCTCAACAAAACAAAAAAAGGCGCTCATATATATGTCACTGTTTTGAAAAAGGAGAGGGCGCTCAACATATGTAGTGTTTTGAAGAAAAAGAGGGCGCTCAACATATATCTCTGTTTTGAAAAAGAGAGGGCGCTCAATACCAACAAAACGCAGCCAATACCATGGAGCAGCTTACAAACAAACGCAGCTTTGATGCCATGGAGCGGTCTTTACAAACAAACGCAGTCAATACCATTCTCAATACATCAATACAAAAAACTCGGCATCTGTTATATCAACAAAGCTCAAACCCACCGACAAAACACGGGTTTCCTCAACAAAGGAAATTACAAGAAAGGAATGATAAGAATCGCCTTCTTCTTCCGCTAAAAAACGCAGGGGTACCAATCAGCTCTCAGCTAAACTCTTTTCACCGGTTTCTAATCTCTTTTCTTAACAATTAGAACAGTCTTTTAAAAAACGCAGGGGTACCAATTAGAACACTTCCGCTGCGCAACTCTGTTCTTACCACAGTTTACAATCTTTAATAGCGCAGCATCAAATACATTCAGAACGCGGTATCAAATACATTCAGAACGCAGGCTTCAATACATTAACCCAGCATCAAATACATTCAGAACGCAGGCTTTAATACATTAACCCAGCATCAAATACATTCAGAACGCAGGATTTAATACATTAACGCAGCATCAAATATATTCAACGTTGCTTTCTAGATGTACAAAACACACCATTAACGCAGTCATGAAGGCACCATCAGTTTCATTTGAATGGAAGGAGATAGATATTTTTTTTTTTTACCAGCATCGAAAACGCTTCAACGTATACCACGGACAGAGGGCGCAGTCTCCATGTCTCAGCAGTGTCAGGAATCCCTCAGCAGAGGGCGCAGTCTCATGAGAGGGCAGTGTCAGGCAGAGGCGTTCATGAGAGGGCAGTGTCAGGCAGAGGCGTTCAGGACAGAACAGACCAGGAGTTACAACCAATTTGGGACCTGTGCTCTGATACCATGTCAGGCCAGGGTAACTCCTCATTTGAACGAGAGAAAACACTGATTGATTTATTCATTAGCTAGCACTTTATTTATACAAATACAAAACGGATCAGTTCATCTTCTAGATGACTGTCCGGCTTCACCTCATCCGTTTCGGATTAGGTGTCAACACATTCCTATAACTACGTCATAGACTCCTAAGATCGTAGAGTACGAGGATACCTTAGTATTACATACACCCAGATCCACCTCACAATCCTTTACAATCATTCCTACATTTCTTTTCATACCACATGCCATTTATACATGTCTAAAATCATGTTGTGCAATTGCTTTATGTTTAATCCTTGATAATGGATTTAGAGAAATAAAAGAATTAGTAGCTCCTGGATCTATTAAAATGACAAAACTCATAACATCAATATTACTTGAGGTTTTCAACATAGTGGATTGGTGTTCGACCTGGCAATTGTTCACTACTGCATGGATGTGATGAGCCTTCCCCGGATCCCCCACCGTAGTTTCTTTCAGAGTTGAGTTGGTATTACTTATCTTTTTAGGGAAACTCCTCTCTTAGTGAGGACCTCCACGAGTCTAGCACCCCCTCTTAGGAGCTTGGCTCCTACTATCGGTTGAACCTAGAGTTGGCCTAGAACTTTGCTAGAAAGAGCCAAACTATTGGGATTGGTGTTGAGGTGGTGTGACTTGGTGCTGTCACATAGGACAATGTTGTTGTGATTGATGAGTTTGTTAAGGTACTCTGTGCGGTTGCTGAGCTGGATGCCTATATGGTGTTCTTTGATTTCCTGTTGGCCACTTTTGAAGATTGAGCACAGGACCCTCTGAAAATTTCTACGTTCCATACTATTTCCACTTAGTACTCCTAATCTTATGGGCCTTGTTGACTTACTAGGTCCACTGGTCATGATCTCCTCCTCTACAATGATCACCCGTTGAACTGACTCATGCAAGGTGTGAGGCATTAAGTTCCTAACCTTAGCCCAAATGTTAACGTTTCGTCCATACACAAATTTGTTCACCTTGAGCCTTTATGTGTTTAAGTGAGGGGCATAATGGAGTAATTCCATGAAACTAGACTCACACTTTGGTATTGAGCGACTCCCCTACTTTAGTGCATTGAATTCATTTACTTGCCTCTCAAGGAACTCCTCTGACAGGTAACGTTCTCTAAACATTTCTTCAAATAATTCCCAAGTTACTTATGAGATATCCATCCCTAATTGGGGTAATAATGTCTTCCACCAAAGTAACGTGTTTCCCTTTAGCTAGAATATACCCATCTTGGCCTTTAGGTTTGAGGTGTAATCTCTCAAGGTAAAGCACATAGCCATGTTTTCTAACCATGCATCTGCAGATTGACCATCTGTGGACCCCCAAAACTCTAGAAATTTTACCTTTTCCAAATCTCGACATACATCATTTCTTGCAGTATTTTTGGGTTCTTCATTTTGTTGATAGGTTTTCCATGCTCCCATTCCAGGCGGTTTATTAATGACTCAGACATGTGCTAGAATGATCTCATTAAGTTCAACACTTCTCCGGATGGTATTTTTTCTTGTGTTGTGATGTTTTCCCCATTATTGGGTGGGTTGGGAGGAGTTGGTTGTTGTGGTGGTGCCATGTTGTGCCCTTTAGTTTCCCCACTCCTTCTTATACCTCTTCTAACCATGGTTCAACAATGAATCTTTTCACCATTTAACATGATTTTTCCTTATAAGATAAAACCAATCACATAAAAATTATAACCAACCTGAGTGGTTCTATAATTTATTGTTATTCTTATTTACTTCCAAAGGAACAATTCATGCATGTAATATAATAATTACCCTATTCTAGTAGTATGTCATATAACACAATATTTATCTATGCTTATTACTAATATTAGAGTTTTTGGTACTTCCATTATTGAAATCATAAAACGTTAGAAAATTATTCTCTCTCTCTCTTTTATTAATGACACTCTCAATTTATGTTATGATAATGCTACCAATGACCTCTGCCATTTACATGACATAATGTAGTTTAAGCCTACTATGTTGAGTTAGATTGATTGTATCCTTATGATTAAATCTTATAGGAAGGTTTGAAATGGATAGGTGAATTATGTCATCAAGAAGATCACAGATACTCATAAATATTTTTTGCCAACATTTTTTTTTTGTCATGATCATAGCCAAACTAGGATCATTTGGTAGTTGGTGAACCCTCTGAAGATAACCCTCAAATGCAATACTTCTATTAACGCCCTAAATTCAAATGGGTTTAGAATTGGAAAATATCGGTTGGATAACAAGTTAGCGAATCTTGGAGCAGATGCATAGTAAGGAAAGAGTTCATAGCTTCAGAATGGGATGGAGTTATAGATGACAAATTTACATTGAAAATCCTTTCAATTTTGCAAGAGGATCGCAATTTGGATGTACATATTGTATTGTTTTGTTTCAACGCAGGTGTATCCACAATCATAGACTGCTATTCTTTTAACTTTTGATAACGTAGGAATGTGGAACTTGAGGTCAGAAACATGGCCACGCCAATTCCTGGGTCAGCAAACATATGTGAGAGTGAGGTCTATTGTGCAATCAATGAGAGATGAATTTAATATTCCTCACAATGAAATTCTCTATGGGAGGACTAGAGGCTACACACGCGTCACTTAGGAGATATTTCAGGAATCTCTTAGTCAGAGTGCAAGATCCTCTACCTTATTTTAGATTGAAATAAAATGGAAGGCATCTATTTAATAAAGATCCAACTTAGATTTATGTTGGACCAATTAAATTTTTATTTATTAAAGATAAAATCACGTTGAATTTTCTGTAATGAGAAAAAAGAAAAGGTTGAGTATAATATGAAGAATTAATCTTCGTTGTCTAATAAAGACTAACACCTTTTTCTAGATCGCTCAGTCACATGGATCATATCAATGACATGTAATAAATCAGTGGATTATCCATTGTATAAAGCCATGGTTTTCAGAAATCAATGGATTATCCATTGGATTGAACCATGGTAGTGTTAATTAAAAAAATTTCACTAATGGGCCCATAGATCCAAGGGACTAACCCGCTCT
Source organism: Pinus tabuliformis (assembly GCA_031772625.1). NCBI lineage: Eukaryota > Viridiplantae > Streptophyta > Pinopsida > Pinales > Pinaceae > Pinus > Pinus tabuliformis. Next base: position 1,710,867,228 of record CM062819.1, read on the forward strand.
GATACCAAATGTAGGGATCTTCCCTATCCCACAATTATTTTATTTTTGACAATGTAGATAAACTGAGAATAAAACCATAAACAGATAAACATTGAGAACTCAAAAATATTAAGATCTTACATCAAACATGGATGAATTTCACTTCACTACACATATCATGTATTTTACATGCTATTAACTATAGGCACAAAGAAATCATATAAAATAACATCATAAATAACATAGGTACAGTTCACGAGGGGACAAGATTCAATCTTGACTTGCCGCTACTTGCACTCCCTTACTATCGTTCGACTCTAAGTGTGAATGTTGATGGACTTGGACCAAATGTAGTGACCCACTGGTTGACCTCCCAGCGTACTCCTTGGGTACTCTCCTTCCCCATAGACCCTCGAGCTGCAATAGGGTTGTACAATGGAGGAAGTGTACTAGGTAATAGAGGTGAGGACTCCTTGACTCAAGAGTCCCCTCTATAAAATCCTCTACCTCACCAAACACAACTATAGCTCATAGCCACCACAATGACATAATCTCATCCCTCCAAAAATACGGTAAAAAAGTCTTTTCTCCCATGGCTTTCCCCTTGTTTTATAGGAGGATTCATAGGTGACACTTGGAATTTCATGCATAATTAATTATGTTTATTAATCCAATAGTTTGATTATTCACCCACCCATGTGTCACCCTCTTACCAAGGCTCTCCGAAATTATTTACTTAATTTTTAATTTAAAAATAATATTTTTCCTTACCCAACAAGACTTCCTATTTCTTCTCCTAGTTGTCTCTTGATCACCATTTTCTATCCTTAATTTGTGTCATTACTAAAGTCAATTGATAAGCCTTAGATTGGGTCCCCTAACTACTTCCTAATTTAACTCAATTTGCCTCTTAGATGGATATTCTTATGTTGGCTCTTGCCACATGGAGGTTCTCTAAATTTTTCTAATTTTAATTCACCACCCACTTGTCTTGATGAAGTTTAACTATTTTAGGATTAATATTTATACTTAGCTTTATGTCCATCTTTCCCCTCTTTATCTAATTATGTTACTTATGTACATTATTTACCTAATATTTTCCAACATGGTAAGGGTAGAGTTCTCAAGGTAAATATTTTATTTCTTCCTATTCTCCCCTTACCCCAAGTTTTATTCTTGATTTAATTGCCTCGGTTCTAATTTCATTTACCATTTGATGTGAATTTGAAGGATTTTAATATCTTGATAATATTTATTATTTATTTTTAATGACACCAAGGGTGCCAAGTTGGTTGTACCCTTCAAGAACTTACCTTCAAAGTTCCAAGGGTGCCATGCGACTTGCCCTTCAAGTATTGAGTGGCTACAAGGGGAAATTCTAGGTGAAATGACAAAGACCGCTATCATCTCTTATGTTGCATGCTATAGTGAGACTAATGGTGTTGGGGATCAAGGAATCCACCTTGATGCGCTCCCCCCAGTAAAATCCTCACAAGCAACCCAAATTTGGGACCTACCCCCACGACATTTTGATCTTCAAGGCAAAGGTGTTTCAAACTTTCCAGCCCAAGTCAAGGCGGGAGTGCTAGCGGGTGAGATCAGGGACACTGTACCACCCCTCCCATGTAGTTCCATCTAATTGTAAAACCCCATCACCCATATGTGAGTCATTCGGCTAAGAAACTAACATGTGCCTACAGTCACTAACATATCATATATACATCTATATATATATATATATATATATATATATATATATATATATATATATATATATATATATATATATATATATATATATATATATATATATATATATATATATATATATATATATATATATATATATATATATATATATATAGTAGGTTTAAAAATGGACTTAGAATTTCAAAGACAAAATATTAATTTCCATCAAACCAGGTGTCGTCAACTCATCATATGTGAGTTCCTCTGGTGGTTTCCTATCATGCTCAGTAATCATCAATAATAAAGTTTCTCATTGTTAGTCATTGTCATAATAGCATCATTAACATGACCTAGTCATTCGCATCATTGTTCATTGTGAACCAGAGCTAATTTAAGTAGATAATAGAGGGGACACATCCATCATGGCTATCATCACCATAACATCAATGGAAACATACATATCCATCAAATCTATCATGATCGTAACATAATTAGAAAACATGCATATCCATCAAAGCTATCATCACCATGATATCAATAGAGAGCATACATATCCTTTACTACTATCATCATCATAATATCAATAGAGAACAAACATAACCATTAATGCCACAATCATCATAATATCAATAGAGAACATGCATAACCATTAATGCTACAATCATCATAATATCAATAGAGAACATACATAACCATTAATGCTTTCATCATCATAATATCAATAGAGAACATACATAACCATCACATCCACTAATAATAGAGTCATATGTCTAGATCCTCAACCTGAGGTCCTCAAAGAATAAAGTGTGTTCCTTAGGGATAAATAAATGTTAATGTCATATCACTGTCAATCAACTAGAGCGGGGCACTACATACACCCCCTCTTAACAATAGACTTCGTCTTGAAGTCCTTGGAATAGGTAAGGTAAATGCTAACACATTTCCTCGGCGTTCTCCCAAGTGGATGAAATGGGACTATAATTGTCCCACTGGACCTTAACCTGGTCCACTAAACGTCGTCTAAGTTGCAAAGTTCGTTGGTCTAGTATGCGAATTGGTTTGTCCATCACCATGCCCTCGTCTGAAACTTGCAAATGACCTAAGTTAATAACCTACGAAGGATCTGAAATATAGTGACACAAAAGAGAAACATGAAAAGCATCATGCATATGCACTAGAGATGGAGGTAAGGCAAGTCTATATGCCACCGACCCTTTTCTTTTTAACATTTCAAAAGGTCCCACAAACCGTGGAGACAATTTTTCTCCCTTTCCAAATCTTATAGAGCTCTTTTGGGGCCTTACTCTCAGGAACACCCTATCTCCCACTTCATAACTTTGGTCTATCTGATGAGCATCAACATAGATTTTTTTTCAATCTTGTGCTTCTTTTAGCCTCCCCCTAATCATAGTCATTTGTTCTTCCATCTCTTCCACCACTTCTAGTGTTATTAATACTCGGTCCTCTAGTCAGGCCCAACTAAGAGGTGTTTCGCAAGGTATTCCATACAAGAACTCAAATGGTGTCATCTTGATGGAACTATGATAAGTGTTATAATAAGAAAATTCCACGAGCGGTAAAAGCTCCTCCCATCTCTTTTGTTGGTCCATCACATATGTCCATAGCATGTCCTCGAGTATTTGATTAGTCCTCTCTATCTGACCATTTTTATTAGGGTGATAAGCAGTGTTGAATTTCAACTGGGTTCCCAAGTCTTCTTGGAAACTAGTCCAAAACCTGCCTGTAAACACTGCTCCCCTATCTGATATGACCTTCCTAAGCACTCCATGCAATCTCACAATCTCATCAATAAAAACTCTTGTTATCTCCAGTGCCTTATATTTGGTCTTAACTTGTACAAAATGGGCACTCTTGGTCAGTGTGTCCAACACTACAAATATGGCATCATGTCTTCATGAGGTCATTGGTAGTCCCACAATGAAGTCCATTGATATAACTTCCCATTTAGATTATGGTATCTCATGGGGTTTCAATAACCCTGTTGGATGTTTGTGTTAAGATTTTACTCATTGACACTCTAAGCATCTTGATACCAAGTTTACAATGTCCTTCTTCATCCCTTTCCAAAAGAAGAGTGGTTTCAGGTTCGCACTCATCTTCTTATACACTAGGGCGTGCCATGTATAATGCACGATGTGCTTCATTCAAGATTCACCGACATATATCTTCATTCAGTGGAACATATATCCTTCCCCGAAATTGTAGTATCCCATCACTATCAAGGGATTATTCTTCATATTCTGGGATCATAATTTTGTCCTTCCTCAAACTCTTGTTGGCCTCTTGGTACCAGGTGTCCTTAAATTGTAAGTCAAGCAAATTCTCCCTCAAATTTGTCTTTAAGGGAAACACTGAAAATATCTGAGGCCTTCTACTTAAAGTATCAACCACCCTATTTACCGTTCCTTTTATATAAGTAATATCAACATCATATTCACTGATTAGCTCAGACCACCATCTTTGTCTTGAATTTAAGTGGTCTCGAGTGAATATGTGTTGTAGCCCACAATGGTCAGTGCTAAGTTCAAACTTCCTTCCTTGAAGGTAGTGCCTCCAAATCTTTAGTGCATAAACAATTGCTGCCATTTATAGATCATGGGTGGCATAGTTCTCTTTGTGGGTTCTAATTTTCCTTGATGCATAAGCTATTAATCTTCCTTCTTGCATCAATACACAACCCAACCCTTGGAGGAATCAGTGCAAACTAAAAATTCTTCTTCCATATCCGACACCTTCAAAATTGGTGCAGATAACACCTTTAACTTTTGGAATGCCTCTTCACATTTTCCAGTCTAAATGAATTTCTTGTTCTTTCATTGGAACTTGGTAATGGTGCTTGCTATCTTTGAAAACCCTTCGACAAATCTACGATAATACCCTGCCATGCCCATGAAACTTCATATTTCATGAACATTGGTTTGTGTTGTCCATTCCATGATGGCCTCGATCTTTGTTGGGTCTACTGTGATACCTTCCCTAGAGATAATGTGCCCAGTATAATGAATTTTGGTTTGGTGAAAGGAACACTTTGACAAATTCCCGTACAATTGGTTTTCTCTAAGACATTGTAGAACTATCCTCAAGTGTTCATCATGCTCTTCTGGGGTCTTTGAGTATATCAAAACGTCATCGATAAATACTTGTACAAAAGTTGTCTAAGTAATCTTGAAATATTCCATTCATCAAACTCATGAAAACACCTGGGGCATTTTTCAGTCCTAACCTCAGATCTATTTCTGAAAACACAGTTGTCCCCCTCATTTGATCAAACAAGACATCTATCCTTGGTAGAGGGTATTGATTTTTTATCGTCACTTTGTTCAACTAGTAGTAGTCAATGCATAGCTACCAAGACTTATCCTTCTTCTTAACAAAAATCACAGGGGCTCCCCATGGAGATATGCTGGTTCATATGAACCCTAAGTCCAACAATTCCCTTAATTGGATTTGCAATTCCTTTAGCTCAGGCGCTAACACACAACAAGGTGCCTTTGAAATAGGCTCAGTGCCTGGTTTAAGGTCGATGGTGAAATCAATTTCCCTTTTTGGGGGTAGCCCGGGTAGTTCTTTGGGAAATACATCCTTAAATTCAACAAAAATTGGATGTTTATCAAGGTTTTCAGAATCACCCTTATCGTTTAGAGCTATCACCATGAACATTTGACATCCCTTTCACCTACATTTCAATAGTTGCATGGAGGAGATGAACCTCAGGGACACCCCTCGGTTCTTTCCCCTCAAGGATTTTCTTTGGCTATCATGGTCTGTGAAATGTAGTACCTTGTATTTGTAGTCTAGGAGTGCCTCATATCGTTCCAACCAATCCATTCCTATAACTATGTTATAGACTCCTAAGATCGTAGAGTACAAGGATACCTTGGTCTTACATACACACAAGTCCACCTCACAATCCTTTACCATCCTTCCTACATTTCTTTTCACACCACTTGCCATTTCTACATGTCTAGAATCCTGTTGTGCAATTGATTTATGTTTAATCCTTGATAATGAAGTTAGAGAAATAAAAGAATCAGTAGCTCCTAGATCTATTAAAATGACAAAACTTATACCATCAATATTACCCGAGGTTTCCAACACAGTGGACTGGTGTTTTTCTTGGAATTTGTTCACCCCTGCATGGATGCAATGAGCCTTTCCCATATCCACCACCATAGTTTCTTTCTGAGTTGAGTTGGTATTACTTGTCTTTTGAGGGAAATCCCTCTCATAGTGAGGACCTCCACAAGTCCAACACCCCATCTTAGGAGCTTGGATCCTACTACTAGTTGAACTAGGAGTTGGCCTAGAACTTTGCTGGAAAGAGCTAGACTGTTGGGATCGGTGTTGAGGTGGTGTGAATTGGTTTTTTCACATAGGACGATGTTGTTGTGATTAACGAGTTTATTTAGGTACTTTGTGCGGCTACTGATCTGGACACCTATATGGTGTTCTTTGATTTCCTATTGACCACTTTTGATGATTGAGCACAGGACCCCTTTGAAAATTTCTATGTTCCATACTATTTCCACTTGGTACTCTTGATCCTGTGGGCCTTGTTGACTTAGTAGGTCCACTGATATGATCTCCTCCTCTGCAATGATCGCCCGTTGAACTTCCTCATGCAAGGTGTGAGACAGTCCATTGGTATTTTAACCACACTAAAGAAAAAATAATCTCTTCGTGTGGGAGGATTAAATTAATTATGTCTTTGAAACGAAAATATTTTTTTATATAAAATATTTGTATTTAAGTACATCATATGTATGTAATAATGATGGTAATAATAAATTTTATTTAAAACAAAAGGATATAATTAAATTCATGTTATTATTTTAGTTTGGTATATCATGAAATAATGTTTTGGAGGAATTTCCTTAATTCTATATGGTTTAAAATTTTGTAAGTTCAAGAATTTTTTAAATTTTTAATAGAGTAGAAATCTTAATTTAAAATATTATAAGTTGAAAATCTTTTAAAACTTTTAATATAAGGGAATTTTTAGTTTTATAAGATATATGGTCATGTGATCTATGGTTTTTTTAAATAAAATTTGTATGTTATTTAAAAAAAATATTTATTTTAATGTTTTATTAAAAAAAAATTGTTTATAAAATATAAAAGAAATAATTTAATGATTTATCTCTTCAAAATAAATAATCATTAAAATTGAAATTATTAAATATATTTAGCAATTTTAGAAACAATTTTATAATCTAAATATTTAGTAATTTAGATTACTATGTATCTGTAGGAATTTATTATAAAATATTTTGTAGTAATATTTCATTAACACAATTTTAATTGAAATTTTTTAAATCTTTTTATATAATTATCTAAGATATTCTAATTTATGTTTTATATTTTGCTAGACTAAAAATAGTAATTTGTTCAATGAGAATTTGAAGTTTCAAATGAGAAGCATTTTGGTGTTTGGAATTGAGTTTAAATTACTGTAATACATTTTAAATACACAATTTTAAGATTAAGTTTGAATTTTAAAAAATATGTAATGAAGTTTTTATAATTTCAAGAATAAATATCTTATAAATGTATTTGAATTATAATTCTTATTCTAAATTATATTAAAAAATTTAATAACACTATTTCCAAAACTATATTCAAATATACTATAAGAATTTTCCAAGTACTTGAAAGCTACTTTATTTTTTTGCAATTTTTGTGTGTGTGTGTATATATATATATATATATATATATATATATATATATATATTAAAAATCCTTTAGTTTTCTATTTCTATGTATAAATATTTCTTTTCCTTTTACCAATAAGAAATTCTCCAATTATTATATCTTTTCAATGTATACATATCATAATTTTTTCAACGATATAATACATTCACATATTATAACCTATACTTTCAACTATTTAAGATTTCTGAAGTCATAAAGAGATATAAGTACTAACTTGTTAAGGTTATTAATAAAGTTGCAACAATTAAAGAATAACTTTCTTCATAGTATTAACAATTGAAGAATAACTTTCTCCATAGTATTAACAATTGAAGAATAACATTCTCCATAGTATTATTGATCAATGTTGGCTTACATATGATTTGTTAACATGATTTAGATTAACATAAAACAAATTCTCTAAAAGTGAAATAAAACACTCACATTTTAAGAAAAATGTCATATATAAAAGTGAGTATGGGGCATATTAGATCTATCACATTTCAGGAAGGCTTTGCTTTGCAAATCTATGTGGAAAGCATTAATGGGTGACTCGCTGTGGAGCTTGGCCATTCGCGCCAAATACATGGACAACAAGGACATGTCCTATTGGATCAAGGAAAATCATATTGGGTCCTCACTTGGATCTGCTATCTGGAGGGGCTTTAGGAAATTGGAACCATTTTTCAGGCAAAATTTAATTTGGAAATTTCAGACTGGAGCTAAGATCATAATTGGAAGGGACGAATTTGCTGGAGGGGCTGGAAAAATAACTATATCTCCTCGTTTACTGAGATTGCTTCATAACAAGGGTATCTTTTTCTGGGCAAGCGCCATCCGAAAATGGGAAGGGGCCATCCCCATATGGAAAACAGCAAACGATCTGCAGCTCAGAGAGGATATGGAGGTTCAATGGAATTCCATTGTGACACTGCTGAACGACCACAGAATTTATCGCTCGGCGGAAAAAGATTATCTCATATGGAAGGGTCTGGGGGGCTCCTCGACAATACTGGTAAAACATATATATTTGCAGCTTCTAATCTCTGCGGACGGCAATGCTGGAGATCCTTTTCCCTATCCTTTCTGGAAATCGGGATGCCCTACAAAGATCATTATTTTCGCATGGCTGGTGTATCGTAATAGGAATCTCACTTGGGAAAATTTACAAAAACGGAATTGGCACGGGCCTGCCATATGCCCTCTCTGTAGGAATGACTCTGAAAACAATATGCATCTTTTTTTCACTTGTTCACAGGTACAACTTATCTGGCAGAATCTTGCTAGCCACTATGGTTTCACGCTATGCTCCTTCCCATCCATTACAGAAGCATTCAAAAGCTGGTGCTCCATGAAAAAAGAATGGCAGGCTATCCCATTATTGGCCATTTGGGCCATTTGGAAGTGGAGAAATGGCAGGATCTTCAGCTCAAAAAAGGAATCTAATATTTCTGTAGCTGCATCCATTATATCACTATACAACGCCCTTGACTTGTCTGGACTGTACAGGAACAGGAAAGAAAGAAGACAGAAGGCTACAGCGAATAGGGAATGTATTGGAAGAAGATCCACAACATCGATGACCACAGTTTCTCCATGCACATACTTCGATGGAGCTGCCCAACATGGGATATGTGCATGTGGTGTATACATTAAAATAGCAGGGGACCAGGCCATTGAAATTTATTGGAATGCTGGACCGGGGTCCAATAACAGAGCTGAGGTGGTGGCATTAGCGGGGCTCCTATCCTTCTGCAACTTTCTTGACATTCCGTTTTTGCAAATCTATGGAGACTCGAGGATAATAATTGATCATGTTTTGTCAAAACACAACATAAAAAATATTCATCTTGCTGGATGGCTGGATAGGATTGCAGCTATATGGAATAACAAGAAGGCCTATAAGATTTCACACATTGACAGGAACAAAAACAAAAAAGCAGATGCATTATCCAAAATGGGCCTAACTTCTCCCCAAGGCGTTTGGAAGATGCAGATCAGAATGGACAACAACTGCTTCCAAATACAGGACTTTTGTCTTCCGGGTATATAATCTTTAAACTATGGAAAAGTTTCTAGTATGTTTTCCTACACATGCTCATACAATGGCTATCTCATAAGCAAAGGTATGCATATACAATCTTGCTGCCTTGGTAATCTTTTTGCTTCCCTATATCTGTAGATCATAATATCTAAATCTACTCTAAACTTTATGTTGTATATATAGGACATCTTTCAAATGTTTTTTGCAAATACTCTAGATGTGGCGTGATCCACACGACAGCTTAAACTCATGGAATTATTAACCGAGTATGTATGTCTATATTTGAATATAATAAAAATATACAACTTTTTTTCGTGCTGAAAAAAAATAAAAATAAATAAATTCTTTAAATAGATTTTACAATTATAATAATCAAAACAATATTTAATATATAATAATTATTTAAATTATTTTTAAATTAATAATAATAATGGTATAAAAATATATTTTTAATTTTTAATTAAAATATTTAATAATAAATTTAAAACTATAAATATAATATAGTTTACAAATTATTAAATTTATAACTCAACAATATATTATATCACTTTGAAATTTAATCCAAACATTTATTTTTAAAATTAATTACTAATACGTTATAAAAGTGAGTGTACTTTATTTTTAAAAATATGAAATGTTTTTAAAATGTATTTTCCTTGACTATATATATACTAAAATTATTTTATTAATTTTTTTCATATTTATAAAAAAAAAAATATTTATTTCAAAAGAACATTTAAAATTTTTGTTAGAATTTAATATTATTGTTATATGGTTTTATGGAAATTTTCTTTAATAAATTTGTAATATAATATTTGCATTTGATGAAATATTATTAGAATGTTTTAGAATACACTTTAGAAACATTTTGTTTAAGAACTGAAACATAACAATATGCTTTTAACAATTATATGTGCCATTGTAATAATGTAGATGAAATCTAATAACATTTTAAGATAATTTCTTATATTTCTAATTGGAAATTTAAATAAACATTTTTAACTTTTCAAAATAGATTTTTGAAAACAAAAACAAGATAGTGGCAATGTCCAAAAAAGCAAGGACAATGACATTGCCACCACTAGCTTTTGTTATTATTGTATATTGATTTTTTATGTCTATTACATGTTGAATATTTATTTATAAGGATAGAACAATTAAATAATGGATGCCTAATAAAAATGTGTATATGGTTTAGTTAATTTTTTCCTCTTATTTAGAGGTTTTTTTTTACTTTATAATAAAATAATGTGACTTCATGATGCTTATAATAATGACCATGTGATTTCTCGGATGCGGGTGTTAATGGAGTTAATGCCGCGTGTTAATGGAGTTAAGGGGCATGTGGCTTGTCACATGGGCAACTGTCAGCCCGGACAAGCCACGCCACTCCACGACGAAGGCCCCTTAAATTCGCCGGAAGGCGAAGCAATGGGCGCGTTTGAAATGGTTTATGCGGAGGGGAATGTCGTTGGACTGTCCAGTCGATTGCAGGGGAATGCTGTGGGAATGTACAGTCGACTGCAGGCGCCATTCAATGCGCTGCAACATCCGAGGAATATGGGAGCTATTAAGGTTGCAACCCAAACCACTCTGCCGCCATTCAAGCCATTTGAGTGGGTGTTAGCCTGGTGTAAGGTTTCTCAGGGGAATTCTGGTGTAGGAAGCAATTGTCAGATGTCCAGGGAAAGGCTCAGGATGAGCAGTCACAGAGGAGGGTCACGGGGTCGTTCTGCCTCTCAGAGGCCTGAGATTTCACCCTCCTCTTCAGTAGAGATCACCTCTGAGCAAAACAGGCCTCCGGGCAGCAATGTTAGAGGAAGCTGGGGCATTCCGGAGTGTGGTCACACGGAACACCCGGCCATTCGTTACAGAATCCCCTGCGCATTTGCAAACAATACTCTCATAGTTTCGGTTACCGTGGAGCATTGCAGCAGTATTCGGGGGCGTTTGGAAACTGTGAATGTACCGAGGGTGGATATGGAGACTCCCACTGTCGACTTCAGGCGTCCAATTCAGAAGGATGAGGCCGGCCCCAGTGAACCTGTTCAGAGGAGCTCGCGCCAGGAAAAGGAAGACTCGGAAAAGCTCAAGGGTCCTGCAAAAGATGAGCCTCACACCACGGATGAAGACTAACTCAGAAGACGCCAAGTCTGTGCGGCAAGGAATGAATCTCTCTGACCATCTCATTTTGCTTACTTTGTATGTTTGTCATGGGGTTTATGTTCGCAGTGTCGGTCCAAATCACCATAGTATTAGTCCACGCGTCAGTCTACATGTTCACCGTGTCGATTTCTATATACACCGTGTCGAATTATGTTCACCGTGTCGAGTTATGACTCCATCGTGTCGATTTCTGTATTCACTGTGTCGTATTAGGTATCCATCGTGTTGCATCATGTATCCACCGTGTCAGCAGGAAGGTAAACTGGTCTCTCTGCAAGTTTAGCTATGACTGATATCTTCATGGAAAATCTCTTTGAAGAAACAGGGCCTCAGCCCAGATGTAATTTTTGCTGTAATTTTGGCATTTTTGTAATATAATTAGCTCAGTTTTAACGAGAAAAAAAAAATAATGACCATGTGATTAGATCATTTTTGTATGTGCATAACAATGATGGCCACTTTTCTAATTTTCCCCAATATCTTTTGTGGTACAATTGCCTTGGCTTTTGTGATCTAGTATAAATATATTATAAATATATTATGTTTCTTTTTATAAATATATTATATTGTTTTTTGTAAATACAGTAAGATGTAAATATTATGCATCATAAATTATAAACTAAAAAATAAAAAACTATTTGCAGTTATATCTTTTAATATTATAAAAAAATTCAGAAATTTTCCATAATATTTAATAAATTTTATAACTTACAAACTTACCATAATATTATAAAATATGAACATTTCAACATGCCAAGTGTGATCATAAACTAGTTTTTAACATCTACCATCAATAGCTTCATCTAGTTCAGCCATTGGTTAAAGAATAGCCTAACAATATAAATCCTAATCATGTAAACTTGTGTTTACTTATCTTTTCTCATTTATCTAAATTCAAAAAAACCATGATCTTTATGTTTAATATTATTTTTTCATGTATTGATGAGTATTAGCCTCAATCTAAGCTTTATTTGAATCAGATATTGTAGGGCTTTCTTGCTTTTACATTGCATTTCAAATTTTGTTAGTATGTATCTTCAAGATGGGGAGGAAACAATTTTTTGTGATTATTTTTAATTTTAGAGAATTTGTTTTATAAGGATAGTGGATTGAATGTTATGTGATTATATGTTTTTTAATAAGTGATTTGATTATTTTGTGGTGATTTTATTTTGTTTATTACGGAATATATAAGTGGATTTATAGATTACAAAAAAATGACTATAATGAAAGATGTTGGGTTCATAGATTATAAAAAAAGTCACTATATAAATTCTTATTTAATTATTAATGAAAGATGTTTATTTTTTTGGTGAACAATTTTTTTTTGAATAAATAGCTTCTTCTTTTTTAATTCAAATTAAATAAATGGAAAAATATTTTATTTATTAGTTTATAGTCTTGTTATTTTGATATATATATATATATAAACATTTTTAATTAAATTTATTAATATTGAATTAAGTTAATGGATTAAGAAAATACAATATATTATATTGAAGCAAATTTTCCTTTGATTATTGTTTGATAGTTATATATTTTATATCTACTCAATTATAACAAAACAATTGAGTCTAACAATGAATGAATAACTTGGAAGGTATAATAATGATGCTAGAGTAAGTGTAACTTTTTTGAGTTAGAAAATCTCAAGGCTCAAATAAACTATATACTTACTTATGCTTACTAGCATTTGCCCACATTTTTCATAGTTGGAGAGATTCAAACTGTGATTTAAGTTGTATTTCCTAAATGCCATGTTGCCATGTTTCATTAACTAGTATATGAATTTATTTCAAATGAACTTATCATTTAATAATCATAGAGAAATTTTATGTTTAGACAAAATAATTTCAAACTTAGCAACCATATATGTCTCAATCTAATATGTTATAACATAACAATATAATGTACAAAGTAATCATTGTTGTTATTTTAATGTAAGCAATTGAGATAAAGTAGTAGGACCTTTAAAAGATAGTCAATCTTAATTGTAATGTATGATGTTTATAGATACACTCATTCATAAGAGTTCATGATATTTTGTGGCAACCTAGGTTTGATGTATATGACATAAAAATGTATCTTTTACTTAACTTTAAAAAAGTGAATGATGTATAAATCAATCTTACAACAACAAAATCTTCAATAATATTATCATGAATATGAAATTTTGCATAGAATGCCCGCTAGAATAAATAAAGGGCGCAAAAAAATACATACCAACAATTAAGAGTAATGACATCAGAGGTATGAAGTTTTGCATGTAAACTCTAATCAAAGTAAGAAAACACTCCATTAGAAGTGAGATACTAGATACATTTCTGCTTTTAAATCATTTGCTTTCCGAGATATTTAACTAAATTATTGAGTGGAGAGTTGCCCCACGTTTGGCATGACAGATTTATCAGCAATTGGAGTATCAACCTGAACTGTCAAAAAAAAGTAATGGCTTTTGAATCTAATATGCGTCTGATTGTGATCCACCTTTACCTTTGACGCGCATGACAATACAGATATGGACAAAAGACTTCAGATTTTATTTGAAGGACCCTCATTTTGGACCCACAATGCAATTGATTTTTCGTTCTCTCTGTTATTGGAACTGTGCATCTGTCACAACAGAGGTACCACGGCCCAGGGTGTTGTGCATCGAGAGAGCATAAACTCGACAGGTTCAAACTTACATTTTGTCGGATAGGAGTCACGAATATGTTACAGTAGTCGACGATAAAGGGAAATGTCGGCAACGTTTCTCGCTATAAAATATGAAATACTTCAATGTTGCAATGGGTTGCAGCTTGTATGTCAGCGTAAACCAAACGGAAACAAGTGGTTAGATTTCTGGCACCTATTTTCTTGTGAAGATTTCACATCACTTGGTTGAGCACATATTCCTCTGATTCTTAGAATTGTCATGCACCCCAAACGTAGTACTCTCGACGTATGTCAGTTGTAGGGTAGATTAAAAACATTGCAATCTAATCACGTAAAGAAAAAAATTCCATATTTTCAACCAACAGCAGAGAATAGCACTAATAAAATGGTTGATATGAGCGGATTTTTCTTTGGTTGGATTTTTGGTATCAGTTTTCACTTTTTAAAGGTGTTATCTTTTATTTTGGGCACTTACAACTATATGAAAGGTGGAAAATGATATTGTTATTTATATGTTAATCATTTTATTATTGTGGTTGTGCCAGTTAAAGGTGGATGTCTTTATAGAGGATTCGTAGAATATAGTTGATCTTGGTTTATTATGGTCAATTATGGTAAAGTTATGATTCACAATGGTGGATTATGGTTAACAAATGATTTCCATAATTGTCCACATTAAAGTAAATTTGTTTATGATAGATTATCATTGACTATGGTTGATCATGGTTGAACATGTTGTTTATGGTTAATTGTGGTTGAACATTGTTCACCATGTTTAACATAGTTGAAAATGATTGACCATGGTTGAACATGTTGATGATGGTTGACCATTTACCATGTATGACAATGTTTTACCATGCAAACCATGATTGACATTGCTTGACCATAGGTGGCCACTGACACCATTTTTATAAAAGTAGTTGATATATGTAGATCAACATCGTTATTGGCATATGAAAGCTGAAAAGCTTTGTCAAGCAATGTATATCAACCATTTTCACTAATGTAATTGTACCATGATGTGCATTTTTGGAAGGATTAGTAGACCATGATTGACTATAGTTAGGCATGTTGATTAGGTGTTGTCCATATTAACCATAGGTGACCATAGTTTGACCATTTTGACCATAGTTTTCTATGATAGATTCAAGTTGATAATCAATGTCCATGTTTGACCATTTTGATCATTGTTAATCATCGTTGGCCATGTTGAGCATGGTTAGGCGTGTGTTGCCCATGGTGACTATGATTGACCAAAGATGATTATGGTTGACTGTTATTGAGTATGGTTGATTGAGGTTAACCATGGTTGACTATGATTGACTATGGTCAACCATGGTGAGTATTGTCAATCATAAATAATTGTTATGACTTTTTTGGTGGTTATTTCTAATTCCATAAAAATTGTTTTATAAATATAAAAAAATGATAGTTTTATGACTATGGTTTGATTTATATATTCTTTATATTTTTATATTTAAATAGTTTAAGTAAATTGTTTTTGTTTGAAATCAAGTAAAATGAATGAAAAAACATCTTGTTTGTTGGTTTATGTTCATGCCATTTTGAATGATTTTTTTTTAATGACTGCATTATAAAGGTCATATCTTTCCATTCAATAAAGTACATGCTTACCCTCAACTCTTCCATTTCTTGTCGTTCTCCCACATTCAAACTGTTGCACTTTCCAAATATGGCCCTAGCCACTCTGAACTTTGACTAAAGATGGGAGGCCCAAGAGTTCGCAAAAAACCCACAAAAGAATTTCTACATGAATTTCCAAGCGTTGGACCATTTTTTGAATAGGTCAGTTGAATGGAGTATATTTGTAGGTTGCAGGGGTATGACAACGACATAGCTCTAGAATTTTCCATGCATTATAGGGAGGGACTATTTGAGGTAGCAAGGACAGTGGTGCATGCGATAGAAGAAGAAATTGCATAAGCGACAGGGTTACCCCAAACGGGAGAACAATGGTATGTGCCTTAAAAACCCCAACCTCCTATTTTGCAATAATTCCTTGAGACAGGTGAATACTTGCAGAAGATAAGCACAAGATTTGACAGGAGGGCATTACCACAACCTTGGAAAGATACTGCATTCCTTGTCCAGAAATATTTCATGTGCGAAAGAAGGTATGTCGTTATTTATTACCATCACCTCCAGTTGTTAGACCACTTGAATCATGGCAAGTTATTGAACATGACTTTCTTTCTTTAAAAAATACTAGAGAATATGGCCTGATCGGTGCAGAAATCAAAGCGGTTATTTGAAACCATGTCCCAACATTGCCTCATCAAACTTTTGGTAGTTAGTGCACTGGAAAGGGAAGGGAGAACTTGGGATGAACTAGTTGGAATTCCATTGCATGTTGAAGTTGCTACCCCGCCAGAGGATGCCCTAGCAGGCTCTGCAACTCTTCCCCATGAACTCCCAGATGCAACTTTGCCCCATGATTTCCCAGACGCATAAATTACCAAAAAAACCTTTCCATATGGCAGCCTAGCCACCGAATGTTCAAATGATGAAGATTTCTAAGGATTTTGCAGCTAAATCCCCACAGAAAGGACACAAAAAAGATGATGATGATGAAGTATAAATATTGGGGAGTAAACCTACCACCAAAAGATTGAGAGGATACACGAAGTGCCCAATAGTGGTGCCAAAAGAAAAACAAAACAGGACAAAGCGAGGTCGTGTTGCTCTAGTTTCTGAAACCCTCCCTGTTGTTACTGAAGAAACAACATAAGAACAAGAGCAAGAGCATCCACAGGATGTATTTATGGAAGAAGGAGTCATGGAGAAAGGATGCATGTAGCAAGGATTCATGGAACAAGGATTAGGCCACCTTGCTGACATAAAAGAACAAATTGAGAAGGTTCCTGCTCCTAATTCTGAGTATGAGTACATACAAGGAGTAGTTGGATGGCACGGAATATATGGGCTTGTCATAATTTCATATTTGTATGGGGATGATGAGGAGTACCAAGCAATTGCACCACCAGAATTGACAAAGAAGCACGTTAAAATAGTAAGTACCCCTTCAAATCTTCCTCTGTATATTTCATTGTTAAGGAAGAATAGGATTCTCCAGATGAAAAACAAACAACTACAAAACAAAGTTAAAACCCTAACAGATGAGCTCAAACAAAAATAAAGTTTTGAAAGATTAAATTGCTTGGCCCAAGTTGCAGAGTCCCTACCCATTGGTGTCATAGATATACCTTCTCTAGGGGTCCAAGAAAATATACCCCTTGGAAAAAAATAGATTGATGACATTGTTGTGCAAACAGAGGACCAGAAACTAGAGATGAAATTGACCAAAGGCACAACTATGCAAACAGAGGAATAGGAACCAGAGATGAAACTGACAAAAGAAATAGTTGTACAAACAGAGGATCAGGAACCAGAGATGAAACTGACCATAGACATTGTTGTTCAAACAGAGGATCAAGAACCAGAGATCAAACTGACCAAAGACATTGTTGTGCAAACAGAGGATGAGGAACCAAAGGATAAATTAGCCTTGTGTATACCCTCTTATAAGGGAAAAATAATACCTTTCCATTTGCACGAAAAATTAATTCATGGCCATTTGCAAGACATGGAAATAATATATAAACAAAGTTGAAGGAAAACATAAAAACACAGTGGTTAAGCTGCAAAGGAAGGTGTCCAAGATGGAGAATGATAAGAAACAACTCGAATAGATAATGGATGGTGTGCTTAGTTGCAGGGCTCCTTCAACCAATTACAACGTGTACTTGGCATAAATATTGTTGATGTTTAAAAAGAATGTTATCATCAACAATAAGCCTTTTGAGGTTGAATACAGAAACAATTTCATATAAACATACAGGGCTTGTACGAATCTAGAAAAACACTTTCTCTGTGAATTATAACAACATAATTTTATGTTGTCTCTTGACAAAATATGGAATCCCAACCCTTATGTAGGGGATGTCCAATTGAGAGCCTTTGTATCGTATTTGAGAAATCATGCTAGTTGGGTGGAAGCTCTTAAATTTTTTAAACATAATTCCGAGAGAATTCTATGGGTTAGAGGAGAATATGAAATACCTGTAGAGGTGATAGAAGAACAACAATAGTTGGCCAGTTTGTTAGAGGAAGAAGAGAATATTGCCAAGAACAAGAAGTATACCATTGCATATTGCGCATCCTAGATTCAAATATTGAAGACTGTTGCACAAGAAGGATATAAAGGAAGGTGGGATGCCTCGGGGAAAAAAACCCGAAATAAAGATCCATTTAACTACCTAAACTTAAAAATAACCTTAACAATGGTTACTCAATATATTATTTCGATGGAATAGTGTGGTAATAACTAGATCGGTCTTAGATTTCGCTATCCAATGATTTGGCTGCAAACAAGGATATATAAAAAGTCTTATACCCTAGAAAAAAAGAGTTTGAATGTTAGAATGAAATTATGGAAACAGTAGGGTATCTCCGTCTTGGTGAAGCGTGGCACAATGATTATTGTATCAACAGTATTCATGAAAATCCCCCTTCGTCCTCAGATTCAGAGTGACCAATGTGTTCTTGATGATATTCACTCCCTCATTGTTGTTGACATTCCCCCACTCACCGTTGTTGACACACTGGCTCACCGTTGTTGATGCTCATAGCCACTGGGGCGGAAACTCATAGTAAGAAAACACATAATCTTTGATGTCGTAATATATATTATTATCCAATAATATATCACCATTAGCATTGAGCAGTTATAAAAAACTGGTAAAATTGTGTTTTACATGTTTTGTTACAATTTTGTTGCATTTCTACTACAAATTTTATTACATTTATTGTTGGGTTGTGTTATATTCTTTCCACGACTAACCTACGTAGTGAACTGGGGGGTTAGAGGGGGGCGGAGGACCCCTTCGTTGCGCCGATTGCGCAGTGGGGGGGTCATAGGGGGGCTGGCAGCCCCCCCTATCCGGGGGGTTTGAGGGGGGGGTTTTGGGATCCAGGGGAAAATCTCTGTGTATATGTGTTTTATGTGTTATGCTCTCGCATTGTTTATTTTATGTGTTTTAGAATTTGTATGCAGGTAATTTCTGTACAGGGTTAAAACCTACATTTGGTATCAGAGTTGTTTTGGCTTCAAGGAGACTCCTTTGTTGCTGAGGGGTTTTGCTCGGGCCTATGGTAGACCCTGTTCAGTGAGAGATCTGCGAGATCGATTCTGGTGGTGAAAGAAGATGGCGAGTAGTGGAAAGATAGAGATCGAGAAATTTAATGGTCAGAGCTTTGAGTTGTGGAAACTCAAGATAAAGGATCTATTGGTGGATAAAGATCAGTGGATCGCGGTAGATCCGGGTACTAAACCAACAGGAGTGTCCGATGAAGAATGGAAGAAGTTGGATCGGAAGGCAAAAAGCACAATAAGATTGTGTGTCTCAGATTCAGTATTGCTAAATGTATCAAGGGAAGCTACGCCAAAGGCTCTGTGGGATAAGTTAGGGACTTTGTACCAATCTAAGCCTTTGGTGAGTAAACTGTTCTTGCGGAAAAAGCTGTATAACCTGAGGATGAAAGATGGAGACTCGGTGATAGAGCATCTGAACGCATTTAATATTGTGGTAAGTCAGTTAGCATCTGTTGATATTAAAATTTCAGATGAATATAAGTGCATTAGTTGGTTGCGTTCTCTACCAGATTCATGGGATAGTTTGGTTATTGCAATAGGTAGCAATGCAACTGCCTTGCAGTTTGATGAAATAGTCTCAGCCTTGCTGACGGAGGAGATGAGACAGAAAAATATGGAGAGCCAGAATGGTGATGCCTTGTCTGTACGAGGACGGTCCCAGAACAAAAACAAAAATAAGTCATCGAGTGGGAGATATAAATCTCCAGGAAAACCTATAAAGGTGGTGTGTTGGAAATGCAGAAAGGAAGTACACTTCAAAAGGGACTGTAAATCTAAAGCTCCTGATAAAGGAAAGGGATCTGATGATGCTCCTTCTATAGAGGTGAAAGCCACCTCAGATGAAGTTGGGGATGTGTACTTGGCTTCTTCAAGTACACATGTAGATCATGAAGGATGGTTGATTGACTCAAGTGCATCCTTTCACTTCACTCCCCATAGAGAGTGGTTCTGCGAGTATGAGAAATACGATGGTGGTGATGTCTTCTTAGGGGATGATAGGAAGGCTAGAATCGTTGGTTGCGGAAAAGTAAAGTTGAAGTTGCAAGGTAGAAGGGTTAGAACACTTCTGAGTGTTCTACATATTCCTGCATTGGCTAGAAATCTGATTTCTGTAAGCAAGATGGATGATGCAGGTGTAAAGATATTGTTTGAGAAAGATACCTGCAAGACGGTTCGAGGAACACTGGTATTGATGTGGGGAGTTCGGATTGGAACTCTATACAAGCTGCAAGGTAGCACTGTCGTTGATGGGTGCAACAGTTCTGTGGTTCCTGAAAGTGGAGCTGAAAATCTAGTGGTCTCTGGAGAGAATACCATGTTGTGGCATCAAAGGCTTGGACATATTGGAGAGAAGGGCCTTCGAATACTTCATGGTAAAGGTATGGTAGAAGGTATGAGTAATAGCTCTCTGGATTTTGATTTTTGTGAAAATTGTGTATATGGGAAGCAAAATCGTGTGAGTTTCCCCTCTGGTGGTAAGAGGGTGAAACATATATTAGAGCTTGTGCACAATGATGTGTTTGGACCTGTGAAGGTTCCATCACCAGGTAAGTCTGTTTACTATGTATCATTTATAGATGACTTCTCAAGGATTACATGGATATATTTCCTTAAGAAGAAATTTGAAGTCTTTGACAGGTTTAAAGAATTTAAGGCTTTGGTGGAAAACCAGACAGAGAAGAAGATAAAGGTGCTGAGGACAGATAACGGTGGAGAGTTTTGCAGTAAGGAATTTGAAGAATTCTGTACGAAGTGTGGTATAGCACACCAGAAGACTACTCCATATACACATCAGCAAAATGGAGTTGTAGAAAGAATGAACAAGACGTTTATGGAAAGGGAAAGAAGCATGCTCAGTGGTGTTGGGTTAGGACAGGAATTATGGCTAGAGGCGGTGGAGACAGCATGTTGCCTAGTCAACAGATCACCTTCATCAACGTTGGAGGATAAGACTCCACAAGAGGTATGGACTGGTAAGAAACCCTCTCTTTCACATTTGAGGGTATTTGGATGTGATGCATATGTACATGTTCCAAAGGAGAAACGAACCAAGTTGGATAGTAAATCTGAAAAGTGCATCTTTATTGGGTATAAGGATGGTTTAAAGGGTTATAAGCTTTGGAACCCAAAAACAAGGAAGGTTGTGTACAACCAACATGTGGTGTTCAGAGAGGTGAAAGATGTTATTAAACATGAAGTCTAACCAAAGGAACCTGAGAAGATAGAGTTTGAGCTAAAGGAGGAAGAATCAGACTCTACAGCAGAGGAGGAATCAAAAGATGAAGAGCCACAAACTTTGGGTGTAAGAATATCAATTCGAGAAAGAAGGCAGCCAGAAAGGTATAGTCCATCTGCTTTCTGTTCAAATTTTGATTTATCTATTACTGATGATGATCCCAGAACTATGAAGGAAGCAGTAGATTTAGAGGATGGAAAACTCTGGAAAGAGGCCATGGTTGATGAAATGGCATCTTTGCACAAAAATGAGGCTTGGGATCTGGTGGAGTTGCCAGCTGGAAGGAAACCCATTGGCAACAAATGGGTGTTCAAGAAGAAGATAAATGCAGAAGGAAAGGTGGAGAAATACAAAGCTCGGTTGGTAGCAAAAGGTTATTCCTAGGTGCCGGGAATTGATTTTGGTGATATTTTTTCTTCTGTTGCCAAAGTAACTTCTATTAGGTTACTTTTATCTGTTGCTACTGCTTTTGATTTTTAGGTAGAACAGATGGATGTGAAGACAACATTTCTTCACGGGGATCTGGAAGAGGAGATCTACATGAAGCAACCTGAAGGCTTTGCAGTAAAGGGTAAGAAAGAACTAGTATGCAAGTTAAAGAAGTCTCTGTATGGGTTAAAACAGTCACCAAGGATGTGTATCAAAAATTTGATACATTTATACACGGACTTGGCTTCACCAAAAGCAAAGCAGATCACTGTGTGTATTTTAAATTAATTGGTGACCGTGTTATTTATCTGGTCTTGTATGTGGATGATATGTTGTTGGTTGGAAATGACAAAGAAATTATCTAGGATTTGAAGACCCAATTGTCCTCCAAATTCGACATGAAAAATCTTGGTTCTGCAAACTATATTTTGGGCATGGAAATTAAAAGAGATCGGGCAAAGAGGAAGCTCTGGTTAAACCAGAGAAAGTATGTCGAGACAATACTGCAGATGTTTAATGTGCAAGATAGTAAACCGGTGAAGGTTCCGATTCTTATAGGTGTAAATTTATCTGTTGAACAGTGTCCCAAGACACAAGAAGAGGAAGAGGATATGTCCCATGTTCCATATGCAAGTGCAGTCGGTAGCTTGATGTATGCAATGGTCTGTACTAGACCAGACATTGCACATGTAGTGGGAGTGAGCAGGTTTATGTCAGAACTAGGGAAGGAGCACTGGACAACAGTGAAGCGGGTTTTCAGGTATTTCCATGGCACTAATGATTATGGTTTGTGCTACCAAGGAAGACTAGGATTGGACAAAGTGTTGGATATTCGTGGCTTTGTTGATGCAGACTAGGCTGGAGATCAGGATCATAGAATATCTACAAGTGGGTATGTGTTTAACCTATTTGAAGGTGCAGTCAGTTGGATGAGTAAGAAATAATCTATAGTGGCACTATCAAATACAGAGGCAGAATACATGGCAGCCACTCATGCAAGCAAGGAAGCAGTTTGGTTGCAGAGATTGTGTTCAAGTATGGGGTTAGTACAGGGAGATATAAGGATAGACTGTGACAGCCAAAGTGCAATTTTCTTGGCAAAGAACCCTGCTTGTCATTCAAAGACAAAGCACATTGATGTTCAGTATCACTTTGTGAGGGATATGATAGAAGACAAAAAGGTGTTGCTGGTAAAGGTGGACACTTTGAAGAATACTGCAGATGCATTGACAAAATTTGTGAGCTCTGAGAAGTTCTCCTGGTGTAGAGAAGCAATGGGCATTTTAGGGTTGGAAAATTGACTAAACTCTCCTGTGGCCCCCTGTGGAAAGAAAACAACAAGTGGGAGAATGTTGAGTTGTGTTATATTCTTTCCATGACTAACCTACGTAGTGAACTAGGGGGTTAGAGGAGGGGTGGAGCCCCCCCTTTGTTGTGCCGATAGCACAGCAGGGGGGTCACAGGCGGGGCAGGCAGCCCCAGGATTTTTTTTTTTTTGGACCCTATATTAGGTTGGGCGAACCTACCTATGGTTTTCGGTCCATGGTTTTGGATGTGATGGTTTTTGGTCCATGGTATTGGATGCTTCGGCATGTATATATATGTATTGTAATATTGAAAGGAATATAATGAAAAACCAAGTTGGTAGTTCCGGTTTTGGGATCCAGGGGAAACTCTCTGTGTATATGTGTTTTATGTGTTATGCTCCGCATTGTTTATTTTCTGTGTTTTAGAATTCGTATGCAGGTAATTTTTGTACGGGGTTAAAACCTAAATTTATGTTGTTTTTCTTCCAATTTATATATCATATTCATGATTAGACACCAATGTATGCAAGCATAATGCAAGTATGGAACAACCCCGTGAAATCTATCTTCCATAACATACAAAATAATCTGTGTATTGAAAGATTGAGTGTAAATGCATGGAGTTATTTATTGATCACCTTAAATGACAATTCAGACAAATTTCCAAAATCAACAAACATATCCTCACCACCTATCAAACAAAAATGAACATATTCAACAAAACAAAAATACATTAAATACATGTAATGCACTAATAAATATTAAAATCAAATTGAAAACAAATGTATCGCAACAAACTTGGAAAACCATGCATTGTTGGAGCGAGGGGGACCTCACTTGTTGAGTTGCTCAAACTCAAATGGTTCATCTTCACCTGCAACGATATTCAAGTCAATTTCTAATCGTACATTTTGTTTGCTTGTTTTTCTTCTCTTTTAGGGACTCATGAAACTTTTCTTCCTCTTCAAAGATGACTCAAAAGCACCCAACCCACACGTGAATTCATAATCCATTATATGAATATTGTTGGTGTTATCCAACATTTTTTTAACCAAAGAAATTAATTGTTCAGTCTTGGTCAAAATAGCAAGAGGAATCTTCAAACCAGGTCTATGTAGCCAAATAACTCCTCTTTGGCCAACTCAATTCCTTCAACATTTACATCAAAATTGTGACTATCCATGGAAAATGTGTTTGCATCTTCAGGAAAATCTGATATTGCCTCTATATTTATCTTAGGGGGGTCATTGTATCAATCAATTGTGCTTTGATGACTTAGTAATTGTTTCGAAGTCATTAAACGGGAAGTCAACCAACCCACCTTTATGGCATGCTTGCAAATGTTGCCACGAATAGACCATGGTCAATCACAAGTTAAGAAATTTGTGTGATGACAAGTGACAAGATATTTCTTATTAGGTTTAGATTGACTCCTCACCCAAAAAGCATGAGACATTTGCTCATGAGGGTTGCAATCACTATCTGGAATTCTTTTTTCTTTTTCCATTAATGATTCAAATTGTTTCTCTTTCCTGTAATTATTCAAAAATCCTTCTTTTTTTAGAATTTCCTTAAACCGATAACATGGTTCAACATTTGTTAGAAGAACATATATCAACCAATCCATCCTACGAGCACATTTTTTTCTTCTATCAGATAGAAATTTTGTCTTTAGGTAATAGTGATATGACACCACAACATTGTTTGTCTCCTGATTTGCATGGGGAAATTCCGAAAAACTTTTACCCACATCCCTAATTGAAAAAAAGTTGGGTTAATGAATATATTTCACCCGTATGAAAACCAAAAAGAGAGATGTAAGAAAGAGTTTTTCAACTAACAAATATTGTCACCAGCAACCCAATTCTTGTGGAAATAATCCAAGAACTTCTCCTCATTAGAAAATTTGTTGCAGAAATCATTAATTTCATTTCTCACTTCAGCACTGGAACAATAATTCATAATTAAACCCAAATCAATAAACATCTCTTTTTCTATTTCCGGACTACAGGCCAATTGATTCACATTATTTAGCCATGCTCGATGTATGTGCTAAACACACAAGATAGAATTGCACCTTGTGATTCACTTGCCACATTTAATCATTTCAAACATGTTTTTTTTGTAATAAATACAAGTTGTACTGTAAAATAAGAAGATTGAAGTCACTTTAAAGCATTGATTTCAACCAATGCATCATCAACCATGAATACATTAACTTTCCAACTATGATCAACTTGGTGACACCTATGCATGGGTGCTCCAACCATAGTAAAATGGCTTGTGATGTATTACGTGATGGCACCGCCTATGCAACTAGCACCCCACTTTGTTGCTCATCAAACACCACGAGTGTGTACAATTGATACTATCACATTCAAAAAACATATGTAGTGAACTTCAGCTCATTAATCATTATCAATCATTACAAATCAAATTATTGTACTAGATCAATTATTCTTAATACACTCACTCCATATTTTTTGCGTTGAATGTTGAATCCATGGCTATTATGCTATTATTCAATAACTTCACCATGGTCTCCAACATCCACTTCATCTGAATTCCACCAATAAAAGGGATCTCTCCACCATTAGGCTTTTGATAAAAGAAAAAATTATCTTGGTGTTTTTTATACCAAAGGTTCACATTCATTTCGTGCTCCTTCTTATGTCGCTGATACTTTCCTTTCATTATATGATTATAGATGTTAACAACATATTTCCTACACAAAAATAAATCCCTATCTCGAGTTGTGGCATCCATGTCAGCAACATGCATTTTACAAACTGAGTCAATCGACACTTCGAAGAAGAAATAGTTCTCTACATAGGAAACCATGTCCTTTGATAACTTTGGTTGATGCGAGGACCTAGCATGACCCAAAGTGTCATGTTGGCCATGACAAGGTCATCCTTGGCTATCTTCATGCTCATACATGTTATATGTTATTATCGTTATTTCAGGGATTTGAACCATAACTTTTACAATGAAATGGCATTGGAAACCCCTCTTTTTCACAAATGAGGATCTTTGCTTCATTTCATTTTTTCTTCTTCTGTCCTCATGTCCATATGAACAAGAATAATTGCATTAAAATGTTTGAAAAGTTAATACATATGAATCCATGAAAAATGGTCGAGCACTATTAATACCAACATCTAAACAATGCATCTCTAAAAATCTTACACTTCATATCACAAGGAAGCAATAGGCCTTGAGCCTGGGCATTTATTTTGTACCTAGGTGAAAGAACATGGAGCATTAGGGTTCATCTCCTCTCCTTTAATAAAGTCTCCAATTCTATTTGAAGGGATTTTTGCAATTCGATCAATCTCCATGTGTTTTCCATGTACTTCAGGCCAATCTAAATCTTTTCTAGAAAATATGATCTTTTCTTTAGGGTCTTTCACTGGAAGGGCAATGATTGTTTCCCATTTGACTTGCTTTACCATTTTGTGACCCAAGGAGTTGTTGCAACGGTAACCCAGAAATGTGTTGTAACAGTGACCCAATGAGTTGCCACGATGGTGACCCAACGAGTTGCCACAATTGTAAACCAACAAGTTGCTATTAAGTTGAACTAGCGTGTTTCCAGAATGGTAAACTAACGATATTACGCAACAATCAACTAGTCGGTTTTTGCAATGGTTAACCAGCAAGTTGTCGCAAGGGTTAATAAGTGAGTTACCGCAATGATTAACCAACGAGTTGCCACAACGGTTAACCAACGAGTTGTCACAACAGTTAATCAAGGAGTTTCCACACTAGTCAACCACTAAGTTGCTGCAACAGAAAACCAACAAGTTGTCGCATCGATGAAACAATTTGTTGTTGCAACATTGAACTAGTGGATTTTTTGCAATCAAGTTTGGTGCTCACCTAACCCTTGACAAGCAACAACCAGTTGTGTTCTCTCCTATTTCTGCTAGGGAATTGGTCAAATAGTATAATATTGTCTGTATAAATAAATAAAGCTACCGAGAACAACATTTCCTTTATATAATAGTTTGCATATATTATATAATATTATAAGCACAAAGATATATACTAAAATTTATTTGCGGAATCTAAATTAGTAATGTGGAGGATGAAGGGTTTTACAAATTGGGTTTTAGTAATGTGAAGGATGAAGGGTTTTGACATGTAAAAAATCAACATTATGCTTATTACCAGAGTTGGAATCTATGTCGGTGGGATATGAAAGGAACTATTGGTTTATGAGCCTCCATCCATTTTAAATATGCTAAATAATTTTAAAGCTAAATAGTAATTTCCTATTTTGAACTTACAATATGAGCGATGTCGAACTTCGTTGCTCGCGTCCCGGGTACAAAATAAACATTTGTCGCAATTTTTACATGTTCTTTACAAAATTCAGGTTGAACATTGAAGCAATTTTTGCAGTTCGATCAATGAAAACATTGTGTCGAATCTCAATTTCTTCGTCTAAGGGTGCAGTGGTTTCAAAGTGATCAGGGAGGGAATAGAATTCAAAATAACGAAGGCGGGAAAGGAAAGGGAGGCTCGCCATTAATTCATTTCAGCCTGTGTGGTTGCATGAGCTAGGCGAACCATCGTGTTAGAGCCTACAAACGGAACTTCGTCGATGGTGACTACAACTGTGACGCAGATAGAGACCCCGATAGAGAGTTGGAGACGAAAAAGTTTTCATTTGGAGATGGAACTGATCCAAGGGGTCCACGTCACGGAGAGGGTCTTCAGAGAGGCCTCATTGGCGACGAGCGAGCATGAAACACGAAGGGTGTTTCTTCGACTGATTAGCTTACTCAATTATTTATGCTCATTCGTATGTGTAACGATCGTCAGTTCTGGGTGCACGGATGGATAGTGTGTGCGCATGGGTAGGCTTGAACGAACGACGATTGGAGTTGCATGAGCAAGTGCGACTGCGGTTTGGAAGAGTGCCAGCTCAGACTTGGTTATGCGAGTGTTGTGCGCATAATAAAAGGAGGGCGAGCGTGTATATATGTGTTGTGGCATGGTGGTAGACGTATGGAGGCCGACCTACATTGGATGAGGGGCCGACATGATGTTTTGAGACTTTGCAATGGCGTGTGGAGTGTTGGGCGAGTCGGCTGGGTAGCCAGACTTCACCCTACGTTTGGTATAAGTTGCAAGTGCGTGGGAGGCATTTGACAAGCGTTCAACCATCGCTCAACAAAGTAACTCGCTCATGAGGAAGGTGCAAAACTTGGAGATGCACCCATTCTTGGGCAAGGCCGCACAAAGATAGCGTGGTGTTGGGTGAAGGCGCGGGCAGGGTCGCCCGCCGGTTGGAGTGAGGCGTGCACGGGTGTGTGGCGCCCGTTTTGTGCGACGACTTGGCACGGGTGTCTTGGCGACTCAGGTGAGCGCCTGCCCATCGTGCAAGTGTGCATGGTGACTTGGTGAAGTGTTGAAATTGTGAATGGAGGTGTGTCTCCGGCAGAGGCGCCCGTGTGTGGCGACTTGGAGGTGCACCCAAGTTGGGAAAACAACACAATTGTGCGACAAGGTGAACGACGCGTTGGTGAGTCGTGCGGCAACCGTGCAGAGGTGCCGACAAGCTAGGCAACCGAGTTTTGCCTTGGATTGTAAATTTGGCAAGTATGAAACTTGGGGCTTCCAAGTATACTTGTAAAGCTTTGTCAACTGTTGTATAATATATTGATGCGGGCAGACTCATTGTTCAAGGAGTTTCCCCTCCCTTTATACTGTGCAATTGTGTTCTCGTTTATAATTGCTATTGATAATGAATGTGTATGGGTGTTCATTGGTATAAAGGATAACATAATAATACTTGATTGCAAAACACAAACTAAGTAGGAGTAAGTGGTTAGGCATAGTCCATGAACATAAGTATTGGTGAAAAGAAAGTGTTCGGTGGTGCCGCACCTGGCTAAGAGCGGTTGAAAGACTACCGCCGGCTTGGGGGCGTGACAGTTGGTATTAGAGCAAGGTTGCTCGTGATGAAGTGCAGACATTGAAGCTAATTCAAGGTTGAAGAAGCTTGACAGTTGGTATCAGAGCAAGGTTGCTCGTGACAGGTACTTGCAGGTGAAGGAAGCTGATTTCACATACAAGTGGAACAAGAGCTGGTTCATGTTTGCAAGGAACTTGGAGAAGGTTGAAAGGCAAATATGGTGGATGAACCTATGGCAGGTGAATCTAGCCATAATGCAGCTGAAGTCTTCCTGTACAAAGTGTTGGAACAGATGGGTCGATGGAGTTCTAACTGGGTTTCGATGAAGGCTAAGAACATGAGGATTCGGGAAAGCTGTTCGGAACTAAGGAGGGAACTTGAAGAACTCAAGAGCCAATGCGGAAGTATGACAGATGTTGAACTCAAGGAACTTGATGAGGAGATCCGACGAAGTGGTCTTGGTATTCAAGAGCTCTTGGATGAAAGAGCCCAGTTAAGGAAGAAAAGTGCCATGGTGGAAGCCGAAATCAAGCAAGTTGAGGAAAAGATAAAGAAGAAGCTTCTTGGTAAGAAGATCGTTGTAATTGAGCAGGAAGAGCTTGACTACATTGACAGGCTGGGAACTCACTACCAAGACAATCCAGAGGATGTTCGGAAACTCAGTTCTATGGAAGTAGTCAATGGACACTTGGTTGGTGCACTTGAGCAGAATGCGATGGAGGACAAGCTTGAAGGAAGTCAAGCTAGACCAGGATCGAGTTGCTTAGAGGAGCCAAGCAAAGAAGTGAAGTACCTTAGGAGGAATGTCAAGTTGGAGCGCAAGCCAATTGACACTTCTGAGGCTGAATTCTTGAAGAAGGTCGCTGATGTGAGACACAAGACAAAGCCGATAGAAGGAGATGATGCCTTGAAGCTGCATTTTGTGCAGGTGACCATGAAGGGCAAGAGATTTGCAGCTTTGGTGGATACGGGGGCTACTCATAGCTTCCTAAGTAAGAAGGCAGCAAAATCTTTTGGGAAGAAAGCTGAAATGGAGAGGGAATGGAGTGCTTTCAAAGCAGTGAACTCTACCATGAAGGCTATTATTGGTGTGATGGAGAACACTCAGGTGAGAGTGGGATCGTGGTTTGGAAAGTTGGACTTGAGGATCGTGGACATGGATGATCATTCTATGGTGCTGGGGCAAGATTTCATGAGACTTGCACAAGCCATACCAATGGTGGACCGAGACATTCTCTTGATCACAGCTGAGGGAAGAACCATGATGGTTCCGATGAATAGAAGGAGTTGCTTGGGGTATAGACCGAGGATGAATTCTATGACTTTGTATCCCAAAGATCCGAATGTGAAGCATGAGGATGTGGAGCAAAGAGGACTTGGGAGTATGACTCAAACAACGAAGGAAGGGAAGCTGATTGACTTCATTGCAAGAGCGAGGAAGAATGAAGTAAGTGAGAGGGAAATCTCACGAACCTTGAAGCACTTGACAGAGACATCTTCTACTAATGATCTTCACAATGGAGTTGCAGAAGAAGGGAGTCCGAGTACTACTTCAGAGGCAGTGGTTGGAGAAGATTATGGAGGTAGAGATTCGGCTAGTATAGTGGATTTTTGCAGGTATGCTATGGGCATATATGACTTTCAGTTGACAAAGGACAAGCTAGGTGAGCTTGGGTGTACATGTGAGGAGATTGAGGCTGTGCACAAATACTTGAGGACACAACATCAATCTGATACATGGGTGGATGAGAGTCAGGGAGGAAACTTCCTGGCCCTCCTTTCTCTATAGACAACCTTGGAGATGGGTTGGTGTAGGGACCTTGTTTGGGAGGGGCTACACCAACTTAGCAAGGGGCCTTGGGAGGAAGGCTTCTTTATGACAGATTGCAGACTTGGATGCAGATGGCCAGACGTTGGGATGGAGTCTACATGGTTGGACATCATTGAAAACTAGAGTCATGGACATCAGGTTGGAGGCAGGGAGCATGACAGTTATGCAGGGACATTATGCAGGAGCATGTGTAGAAGTGTCATTCATGGACATTCTATGGGGAATGCCGAAGCAAGGATGTTGTGCAGATGTTGTTGTGACATGGAGACATATGAGCTGGTGGAAAGGTTGTACACTCTTGTGCAACAAGACCATGGCTTGAACATGTTGCAGATGGGATGGAGTTTCCATGGACCTGAGCATGGGAATTGGACAGATTCTTGATGAGTCCGAGATGTAGCAGAAGTCAGGGAAACACTAATGGGGGCATAAGGATGTGAATTCTTGTGATCTGGGCATATGGTTGGACTGATCACCCAACTAGCTCGAGTCATGAGGGGTACCAATGTGCAGAGATGTGTTCGTATCAGGTGGAGTATCTTGACAGGCAGCCTACGAAGGGACGAGACATGATGGAGACGGTGGTTCTACATATGTTGCAGGGATGTTTGCAGTATGTGGAGGAGTTGATATCATGGATAAGACTGTTCGGATATGATGTTGAACTTGGTGGATGGCTACCAGGATGGTATGTTGTTGAGGACGACAACGATTTCAGGTGGAGGAGGATGTAACAATCTGCAGTTCTGGGCACACGGATGGACAATGCGTGCGCGCGGGTAGGCTTGAACGAACGATGATTGGAGTTGAACAAGCAAGTGCGACTGCGGTTTGGAAGAGTGCGAGCTCAGGCTTGGTTATGCGAGTGTTGTGAGCATAATAAAAGGAGGGCGAGCGTGTATATATGCGTTGTGGCATGGTGGTAGACGTATGGAGGCCGACCTACATTGGATGAGGGGCCGACATGATGTTTGGAGACTTTACGATGGCATGTGGAGTGTTGGGCGAGTCGGCTAGGCAGCGAGATTTCGCCCTACGTTTGGTATAAGTTGCAAGTGCGTGGGAGGCATTTGACAAGCGTTCAACCATTGCTCAACAAAGTAACTCGCTCATGAGGAAGGCGCAGAACTTGGAGATGCGCCCATTCTTGGGCAGGGCCGCACGAAGATGGCGTGGTGTTGGGTGAAGGCGCGGGCAGGGTCGCCCGCCGGTTGGAGTGAGGCGTGCACGGGTGTGTGGCATCCGGTTTGTGCGATGACTTGGCACGGGTGTCTTGGCGATTCAGGTGAGCGTCCGCCTGTCGTGCAAGTGTGCACGGTGACTTGGTGAAGTGTTGAGATTGTGAATGGAGGTGTGTCTCGGACAGAGGTGCCTGTGTGTGGCAACTTGGAGGCGCACCCAAGTTGGGAAAACAACACAATCGTGTGACAAGGTGAACGAAGCGTTGGTGAGTCGTGCGGCAACCGTGCAGAGGTGTCGACAAGCTAGGCAACTGAGTTTTGCCTTGGATTGTAAATTTGGCTAAGTATGAAACTTGGGGTTTCCAAGTATACTTGTAAAGCTTTGTAAACTGTTGTATAATATATTGATTCGGGCAGACTCATTGTTCAGGGAGTTGCCCCTCCCTTTATACTGTGCAATTGTGTTCTCGTTTATAATTGTTGTTGATAATGAATGTGTATGGGTGTTCATCGGTATAAAGGATAACATACTAATACTTAGTTGCGAAACACAAACTAAGTAGGAGTAAGTGGTTAGGCGTAGTCCACGAACATAAGTATTGGTAAAAAGAAAGTGTTCAGTGGTGTCGCACCTCGCTAAGAGCGGTTGAAAGACTACCGCCGGCTTGGGGGCGTGATAGTATGGCTCTAGGTTTAAAACTATGTTAGTGAATTAGAAAATGGCCAGGTAATAATTCCCCTGCAATTGACGGGAACCGAGCACTATGTTGGACCGTTGCAAGTGTTAACATTTATAAGAATTCCTTGTCACCCAATGACAGTTAGTTTCCATCATTTTTTTCAAACCGTGCCCACGGTCTCTGACCTTTGCAGTAATAAAAAAATTAGAAGAGAATTAAATAATAGTGGGAAAGCCCTGATTCAGGGCAAGTGGGAAAAAGACGGTTGGCATTTCCGTTCGACTCGTGTTAATAAAATCAAAACTCAACTAGGTAATATTATTATTTTATTTCAAACTCCCATAGAGGTTGTGAGTGACAGTGAATCGGGTTGTAAGTTTGATCAATTAGTTGACTAGTAAGTAGTACGTTGGTATTTTAACCACACTAAAGAAAAAATAATCTCCTCATGTGAAAGAATTAAATTAATTATGTCTTTGAAACGAAAATATTTTTTTTATAAAATGTTTGTATTTAAGTGCATTTGATGGTAATAATAAATTTTATCTAAAACAAAAAGATATAATTAAAGTTAGGTTATTATTTTAGTTTTTGTATATCATGAAATAATGTTTTGGAGGAATTTTCTTAATTATAGATGATTTAGAATTTTGTAAGTTTAAAATCTTTTAAAAATTTTAATAGAGTGAAATTTTTAAATTTTACAAGTTAAAAATCTTTTTGAAATTTTTAATATAACGGAATTTTTAATTTTCTAAGTTATATGGTCATGTGATCTATGCTTTCTTCAAATAAGATTGTTTTGTTATTTTTTTAAAAATATTTATTTTAATGTTTTATTAAAATTTTATTCATTTATAAAAGAAATAAATAATATAGTGATTTGATCTCTTTAAAATAATTAATTATTAAAATTGAAATTATTAAATATATTTATAATTTTTTTTAACAATTTTATAATCTAAATATTTAGTAATTTAAATTATATGTATTTTAAGGAATTTATTATAAAATATTTTGTAGTAATATTTCATGAACAGAATTTTAATTGAAAATTTTTAAATCCTTTTATATAATTATGTAAGATATTATAATTTATGCTTTATGTTTTGCTAAACGAAATGTAGTAATTTGTTTTAGCTATTAGAAAATTGAAATTTTAAATGAGAAGTATTTTTTTGTTTGGAATTGGGTTTAAATTACCATAACAAATTTTAAATACACAATTTTTAGAATTGAATTTGAAATTTAAAAAATATGGAATGAAGTTCTTATAATTTCAAGAATAAATATCTTATAAATATATTTGAATTATAATTCTTATTCTAAATTATTTAAAAAAATTTAAAAACACTATTTCCAAAACTATATTCAAATATACCATAAAAATGCTCCAACTACTTTAAAGCTACTTAATTTTTTGCAATTTGCATATACATTAAAAATCCTTTTAATTTTCTATTTCATATATATATATTCTTTTTACCAACAATTTCTCCAGTTATTATATCTTTTCAATGTACACATATCATAATTTTTCAACAATATAAGACATTCACATATTATAACCTATACTTTCAACTATTTAGGATTTTTGAAATCATAAAGAGATATAAGTCCCAACTTATTAAGGCCATTAATAAAGTTGCAACAATTAAAGAATAACTTTCTTCATAATATTAAGAATTAAAAAATAACTTTCTCATAGTATTACTGATTAATGTTGACTTACATATAATTTGTTAATATAATTTAGATTAACATAAAATAACTTCTTTAAAAATGAAATAAAACATTCTCTTTCAAAAAGAATGTCATATATAAAATTCAACATTAAAAAATAATTAACAAAATTCTTTAAATATATTTTAAAATTTATAATCAAAAGAATATTTAAATATATTTTACGAGCATAATAATCAAAACAATATTTAATATATGATAATCATTTAAATAATATATGATAATCATTTAAATTATTTTTAAATTAGTAATAATAATTATAAAAAACATATTTATAATTATTAATTAAAATATTTAATAATAAATTTAAAACTATAAATAAGTCTTACAAATTATTAAATTTATAGCTAACAATATATTATATCAACCATATATTATATCACTTTTAAATTTAAAATGCTTTCTTTTAAGATTCGAATATTAATTTTTAAAATTAATTATTAATATGTTGGATTTCACAGATCTGTGGTTTGAGCTTTTTGAATTTTTGACCGGAGAACCCACAGTAATGGAATTTTTACACCAACGTTTCGAATCCCAAATGGGATCCATCATCAGGGTAAGAGAAAGATGATAGAAGATGATAAAAGAAGAGCCAGATGGAAGAAATAAATACTGATGAGGGAATAATAAAGGAAAAGCACAGGTCGGCCAGAGAGATTTTAAAAAGAAACCTAAAATTGATTTTAATAATTATGAATTAATATTAATTATTTTTATTTATATAAATTAATATCAATAATTTAATCTTTATAAATTAATATCAAATAATTAAAATCTATAAAACAAAGACATTAAACTAAACCAATATTAAAATTAATATCTAAAAGTCTAACATATATATTAATATTAATATCATAAATCCATATATAACCTAAACTCTATATTAAACTTAAAATCAAAAACTAAAAAACTAAAAAACTAGAAAATATGCTAAGGTCAAAAATCATAAAATCTATGAAACAATAATACTTATTTAACTTAATAATAAGAAACCTGATCCCACTATAAAACCTTTAATATTAATAAACCTAGATTCTATATAACCTGATATATATAATAGAATTAATAACAATAAGACCTAAAATTAAATCAAAATCTCAAAAAACTAAAATATATATATAATATTAATATCAATAACTTTTATATAACTAAAAACTATATTAATATTACCTTCTCAAAACTAATATATTAAAAACATGCTAGAAATTAAAAAGAGTTTTAATAGAACTAATAACACAATTAATATTAAGATCAAAACTATGCTACTATCTATAATAAAATTTTTATTTTCATATGTCGACTTCTATAGATATATATATTAATCATCTTACCTATTTGACAACTTACCTGGGGCCTGGCAGACGCTTCTTGATCTCACTGATCAGTGGAAGCCAGCTTCCGCTAATTTCCAACCCGCTGTCTCTGTTCAGATTACAAGGATGCTTCAGGATTTCGAGGGCTTCTCTGATTTTCCGTCTCTGATGCTGCTCTTCTCTTGCGATAATTGATGCGTTTTCTAAGCAGATGTGGTGCTTAGTCTTCGAGGAGTGCTCTGCCAAGGCTGAGGTACGAGATCTTCCATTTCTGATGTCAGCGCCATGTTCTTTCAGTCTTGTCTGGAGGGAGCGACCAGTTTCACCTATGTAGCTTTTTCCACATGAACAGTCTATTTTATAAACTCCTTTAAGCTGCTGCTTGTCAATATCATCCTTAACAGATTTTAGACTTTGTCTGATGGTACCGGGAGCTGAGAATTGAGTTATAATTTTCTTCTTTCTTAGGATCTTTGCCATTTTATCTGTGACCCCATGGATATAAGGTAGAAAAACCTTACCATCCTGAGGTTTATTCTCCTCTTTAGATTTGGGAGATGACAACCTCATTTCAGCTTTCTTTATGGCTTTCTTAATCTCATGATCCTTGTAGCCTATATTTTTGAAAGTTGAAACCAAATGCCTCTTTTCTTCATTAATATGATCTGAGTCAGAAATTCGGAGGGCTCTAATGGCAAGAGTGTTCAGAACGCCAAGCTTTTGGGCTGGGTGATGGTGGGAATCTGCATGAAGGTAGCTCTCCGTGTGAGTTGACTTTCTGAAAACCTTATGGCCCAAAGAGCCATCCTCTTTTCTGATGATAAGAATGTCCAAGAAAGGAATACTCATATTTTCTTCAAGCTCCATAGTGAATTTAATATCAGGGGAGATGGAGTTAAGGTGATTAAAAAACTTGTCGAGTTCTGTTTTACCATGGGTCCATTTTATATTGGTGTCATCGACAAAACGCTTCCACCAAGTTGGTTTTAAAGGATAAGATTCCAAGGCCTTCTTCTCAAAGTATTCCATGTATAAGTTGGCCACAATTGGCGAGAGGGGTGATCCCATTGCTACACCAGATGTCTGCTCATAGAATGTTCCTTGGAATGTGAATACAGTGGACCTTAGGCAGACTTCAGCCAACTTTGCAGTCTCTGGATCAGTGACACCTTTTATAACCTGAATGGCTTCATCAAGAGGAATCTTCGTGAATAAGGAAACCACGTCAAAGCTCACAAGGATGTCGTCCTTTTCCATTCTTTCATTCTTAATAAGGTTCACAAAGTCGTGCGAGTCTTTAATGAAGGAGTCAGTATTTCCAACCATGGGTTTTAGAATCTTGGCGACATATTTGGCAAGCTCATAGGTTGGGGAGCCAATAGTATTAACTATTGGTCTAAGGGGGACCCCCTCCTTATGGATCTTGGGTAATCCATAGATTCTAGGGATGGTTTCACACGAGGGGGTTAATTTCTTCTTCAATTTTTCATCTAGGCTGGAATCTGAGATAATCTTTTTTACATCCTTCATAATTTTGGCCATGGGATTACTGTTCAGCTTCTTGTAACTGCCACAATTTAGGTGATCATTCATTTTCTTAACATAGTCTTCTTTATCAAGGATAACTGCTGCTCCTCCTTTATCTGCTTTAAGAATAACTAACTTGTCATTATTTCGTAAGGATCTGAAAGCCTTTTGCTCCTCCTTACTCAAGTTGCTTTTGGGAGCCTTGGCTTTTCTCATGATGAGGGAAAACTCTTGCCTTAATGCTTCTTTGTCTTCAAGAGGAAGGTTGCTAATCCCATCTTCAATGCTGCAAATCATCTTTTCAATGGGAAGGCTTTTAGGGGCCATTGCAAACCCCATCCCCTTACTGAGAACATTAATGGCTACCTGGTCAAGAACTTCGGAAGACAAGTTAACTACTTTCCTTTTTGAATATGAATTTTTGCCAGCCTCCTTGTCACCCTTGCTTATCACATTGCAATTTTCCACATCTTTTTGGATATTCACATCATCATAGAATTCTTTGATTATGCCATGCGCATCTTCTCTGGAGACCTGCACCCTCTTGATACCATCCAAGCTCACATTGTATTCATAAACATCCCCGCTATTATTGTCAAACACACTATTTTTGTTATTAGAATTTTTATTTAAATTTCTCGGACCTATTACCTCTGCGTTTTTACCGAAAACGCTATTCGAATTATTGTCAGAGCCAATTATTTCATCAGCGTTTTCCATATCAGCACCTAAATTGATGATCGAATTTTTATTATCTTCATAAACTTTATTTAAATTTCTTGGACTTGTAACTTCTGCGCTGTAACTTCTGAACTGTTAACACTTAATTCATCTGCGTTTTCAATAACTGCACTTAAATTGATGATCGAATTTTTATTAGACTTATTGATTTCACTGTTTCCCATCATCGCTTCAACGCTAACCTTCTGCTTTCTGCTATTATCGATATTGCTTCCGTTGTTATTATTTGGAGAATCCGTGTTTGAACCAGGGTAAACCGACATATTAACACAGGTATTGTCTGTGTTTTCAGCGAGGTGAATCCGAGGATTAATAGAATCTGCGTTTATCAAATTAATAAACCGGTCTGGACTTCTGCTAGGCAACGTTCTTATTTTCTGTCTGTTGCTTATGACCGAATTATTGAAATCACTTCCGCTGTTTATATCTGAACCTGAATGATTATTGGGATTGGGGCCATCTGCGTAGTTACCAGAACCCATTGTTGTCCGAGCTTTTGTGTGTTCATCTGCGTTTTTGTCCTTTAGAAGCTTGGATAGCTTATTGTGTTGTCTGGTCTGCGCAGTCTGCCATTCCTTCTCTGCTTTCAGAGCAGTCCTGCCATCTATAATGGCCCACAGGTCTTTATCAATGCTGCTGGCAAGTTTAAGGTGGGAAGAGAGGGCCAAACGACCCAGATGCTCCAGGGAAGCTCTAATTCTTCTGATCTCAGACCGGATTAGAGAGAAACTGAGATGGAGAAACGCTTTACTGTTGTATTTATTATGTAACTTATGTTTAACCTGTGCAAATGGAGGAATGAGATTGCTGTCCCGACAATTTTTGAGGAACTGAAGATCTGAGGCTCTTCTTTTTATCCTTACTCTAACACTTTCGAGTGCAAGGATTTCACTCCAAGTATCCCCTCCGTACCGGGATAAGATATTGGATTTCAGAGATCTGTGGTTTGAGCTTTTTGAATTTTTGACCGGAGAACCCACAGTAATGGAATTTTTACACCAACGTTTCGAATCCCAAATGGGATCCATCATCAGGGTAAGAGAAAGATGATAGAAGATGATAAAAGAAGAGCCAGATGGAAGAAATAAATACTGATGAGGGAATAATAAAGGAAAAGCACAGGTCGGCCAGAGAGATTTTAAAAAGAAACCTAAAATTGATTTTAATAATTATGAATTAATATTAATTATTTTTATTTATATAAATTAATATCAATAATTTAATCTTTATAAATTAATATCAAATAATTAAAATCTATAAAACAAAGACATTAAACTAAACCAATATTAAAATTAATATCTAAAAGTCTAACATATATATTAATATTAATATCATAAATCCATATATAACCTAAACTCTATATTAAAATTAAAATCAAAAACTAAAAAACTAAAAAACTAGAAAATATGCTAAGGTCAAAAATCATAAAATCTATGAAACAATAATACTTATTTAACTTAATAATAAGAAACCTGATCCCACTATAAAACCTTTAATATTAATAAACCTAGATTCTATATAACCTGATATATATAATAGAATTAATAACAATAAGACCTAAAATTAAATCAAAATCTCAAAAAACTAAAATATATATATAATATTAATATCAATAACTTTTATATAACTAAAAACTATATTAATATTACCTTCTCAAAACTAATATATTAAAAACATGCTAGAAATTAAAAAGAGTTTTAATAGAACTAATAACACAATTAATATTAAGATCAAAACTATGCTACTATCTATAATAAAAATTTTATTTTCATATGTCGACTTCTATAGATATATATATTAATCATCTTACCTATTTGACAACTTACCTGGGGCTTGGCAGACGCTTCTTGATCTCACTGATCAGTGGAAGCCAGCTTCCGCTAATTTCCAACCCGCTATCTCTGTTCAGATTACAAGGATGCTTCAGGATTTCGAGGGCTTCTCTGATTTTCCGTCTCTGATGCTGCTCTTCTCTTGCGATAATTGATGCGTTTTCTAAGCAGATGTGGTGCTTAGTCTTCGAGGAGTGCTCTGCCAAGGCTGAGGTACGAGATCTTCCATTTCTGATGTCAGCGCCATGTTCTTTCAGTCTTGTCTGGAGGGAGCGACCAGTTTCACCTATGTAGCTTTTTCCACATGAACAGTCTATTTTATAAACTCCTTTAAGTGAGTGTACTTTATTTTTAAAAATATGAAAGGTCTTTAAAATATATTTGCCTTTAACTATTGACTAATCATATATATAATTTTAAATTCTAAAATTATTTTATTAAGTTTTTTTATATTTATAATTTTTTTAATTTATTTGAAGAAAAAAATTAAAATTTTTGTTAGAATTTAATATTATTGTTATATAGTTTTATGGAAAAAAATTAATAAATTTGTAATATAATATTTACCTTTGATGATTAAAATGTTCTAAAAAATACTTTAGAAACATTTTGTTTAAGAATTGAAACATAACAATGTGTTTTTGACAATTACATGTGGCATTGCAATAATGTAGATGAAATTTAATAATGTTTTAAGATAATTTCTTATCTTTCTAATTGGAATTTTGAATAAATATTTTTAACTTTTAGAAATAGATTTTTGAAAACAAAAACAAGGTGTTGACAATATCCAAAAAAACAAAGACATGGCATTACCCCTTATGTCTTTTGTTATTATTATGTGTTGATTGTTTACTATTTATTTATTTTATTTCTATTGTAGATCGAATATTTATTTATGGGAATAGAAAAATTAAATAATGAGTTCTCATAAAAAGAGAAAGATGGTTTAGTTATAACTTCTTCCTCATATTTATTTAAGGGTTTTTTTTTACTTTATAATAAAATAATGTGACTTCATGATGCGTATAACAATGACAATGTGATTAGGTCATTTTTTTTTGTATGTGCATAACAATGATGGCCACCTTTTTATTTTTTACCAATATCTTATGTGGTACAATTGCCTTGGGTTTTGTGATTTAGTATAAATATATTATAATATATTGTTTTTTATAAATATAGTAAGGTATAAATATTATGTATTATAAGTTATAGGAAAGTAAAAAACAAAAAAATATCTGTAGTTTAAAAAACTATTTTCACAAATTTGGTAACTTAAAAAATCTATAAATATGGAATTATACTTTTCAATATTATAAAAAAAAATAAAAATTTTCTGTAATATTTAATAAATTTTATAACTTAAAAAAAACTTACAATAATATTTTAAAATATTGTAAAATATGATGAACATTTCAACTTGCAAAGCTTGATCAGAAACTAGTTTTTAACATCTACCGTCAATAGCTTCATCTCGCTTAGTCATTGCCTAACAATATAAATCCTAATCATGTAAAGTTGTGTTTACTTATCTTTTCTCATTTACCTAAATTCAAAAAAACCTTGATGTTTATGTTTAATATTACTTTTTCATGTATTTTTATCTAAGCCAAATTGGAAATAAAAGAAAATACAAATGAGGGATATATTGACCTCAATCTAAGCTTTATTTGAATCAGATGGCTTTCTTGTTTTTACTTTGCATTTCAATTTATTTTGTGATTATTTTTGTAGGGCTTTCTTGCTTTTACATTGCATTTCAAATTTTTTGTGATTATTTTTAATTTTAGAGAACATGTTTTACAATGATAGTGGATTGAATGTTGTTTTTATAAAGATAGTGGATTGAACATTTGTGTGATTACGGTTTTTTTAATAAATGATTTGATTATTTTGTGCTAGTTTTATTTTGTTTTTTTTGCCAAGTATGTAGTTGAGTTTATAGATTACAAAAAACTAACTATATAAACTCATATTTAGTATTTATTTTTTCCTAGTGGAAAAAAGAGTTTAAATAAATAGTTTTTTTTGTTTTTTAAATTCAAATTAAATAAATGGTATATATATATAAAATAAATTAAAATAAATTATGATTTTAATATTTTTAATTAAATTTATTATTGTTGAATTAAGTTAATGGATTAAGAAAACACAATACTTTATAGTGAAAAGCAAATTTTCTTTCGATTATTGTTTGATAATTATATATTTTGCATCTACTTAATTATAATAAAACAATTGAAGCCAATTTTGAATGAATAATTTGGGGGTTTTGAAGGTATGGTAATGATGCTAGGGAAAGTATAATTTTTTTGAGTTGGAAAAACTCAAATAAACTCTATGCTTACTGGCATTTCCCACATTTTTCACGGTTGGAGAGGTCTAAACTGTGATTTAAATTGTATTTCCTAAATGTTATGTTTCATTAATCAGTATATGAATTTGTTTCATATGAACTTATCATTTAATAATTATAGAAAATTTTTATGTTTAGATAAAATAATTTCAAATTTAGCAACTATATATGTCTCAGTCTACTATGTGATAACATAACAATATAATGTAAAAAGTAATCATTGTTGTTATTTTAATGTAAGAAATTGAGATAAAGTAGTAGGACCTTTAAAACCTAGTCAATCTTAATCGTAATGTATGATGTTTATAGATACACTCATTCATAAGAAATCATGATATTTTGTGGCAATCTAGGTTTGATGAATATGACATAAAAATGTGTTTTTTTAAGTAGCTTAAAAAAAAAGTGAATGTTGTATAAATCAATTTCAAAATAACAAAATCTTCAATAATGTTATCATGAATATGAAATTTTGCATAGATTATCAGCTAGAGTAAACAAAGGGTGCAAAAAAAATTGCTGACAATTAGGAGTAATAACATCAAAACTATGAAGTTTTGCATGTAAACTCTAAGCAAAGTAGGAAAACACTCAATTAGATGAAAATGATATTAATCACCATTGGTGATGGGGCCAGCCCACGTGGTCCCATGCTTAACTCTGTCTACGTGGACTCACACTAATTCTTGGTTGATTTATGGTTGATTGTAAATGATTTTATGGTGGTTGATTGACATTCAATGTTTCGGTACCTTGCTCGGCTCCTCCTTGTGACACTTGCCCTACCTCGGGGTTGACAAACCCTAATCCCTTAACGCGTTTTTACTCTGCCACTTCGCGCCTGTTTGGTCATTTTGCACTTTGCTGTTGTTTTGGTCTCGGCTCCGCCTCTGGTTACTCTGCCTGTGGGTGAATCCTGTTGAACTCCCGCTGGTTACTTATGGTGAAACAATGTTATTCCACTCCGTCAATTCGTTGCCGTGGGCATTGATGTATTTCCTTCAGGGTTTCTTGGTAAGTTATGGTCCTTCTCTGTGCATTCAACTGGGTTTTACGACTGTGTGAGCATTTCTGGTTCTGTGATAGTTTATGCTGCTCGTTATGGTCTTTTTGTTAACTTCGTGGTGAATGCTGGTGATAATGGCTACGGTTCTGCTCAGCTGTCGATTACACAGTTCGAATGCTTCCCAACTCGGCTTCTCTCCGGCGCTCGGTTGTATAACATAGGTATGGCCTCGTTTTGTGTTTTATGTCTCTGTCCACTGTTTATTCTAGAACTAACGTTCCGCAGCTCCTTCGTGTTCAGGGATAGTTCTTGGTTCTGCTGGCCTGGATCTCGGCTTACCACAGGTATGACTCCTCTGTCACCATTGTATACGAATCTTGTTGATTTACTTGCAGTTTTATATCATAACCCTTCCGTGCAGGGTTATTACCTATCTTCAAACCCTGACCCCTCGCTTTATTTTGTCTTGGCAGGTGTGGCCGGTTCCCGTGGTTTCGCAAGGGTTACAATCACGCCTTTTTCGGGTAGCTCTGTCTCCGTTTTACTTCCTCACAGTGATTCTTGGTTGCATTTGCTTGCTTGTTGTTTGTCTACTGTATCTTCGTCAAGTCTGTGTGTGCGTCGGTTTACCTCCAACCCGTGGCCGTGGCTTGGGGTTTACCGTGAACTCTTGATAGTTCGGTTCTTCGAACCCTCGTTGCACAGTTTTTATATGTGGCGATTTTACATAGGTGTACAATGTAATATTTGATGGTATATGAACTTATTGTAATGGATTTTGTTACTTACCCGGTTTAGACCGTGGTCTGTTACGTTCTTGCTTGTTGGTTTGCGCCTTCCCGTCTGGTGCTTGCTCTCGGCCTTAGCTAGTCGACGGCTTTTTGGGAATGTAAAGAACTCTGT
Source organism: Pinus tabuliformis (assembly GCA_031772625.1). Classification (NCBI taxonomy): domain Eukaryota; kingdom Viridiplantae; phylum Streptophyta; class Pinopsida; order Pinales; family Pinaceae; genus Pinus; species Pinus tabuliformis. The sequence continues at coordinate 1,710,911,666 of CM062819.1, forward strand.
TATTTGGTTTATCTGAAATGAATTGAAAACACAGTATGCATGTACATTTTATTACAGAGGACTTAAATCATAGAATTGTATGTTTAATTGTGCACAGTATTGATGAAGGAAGAAAATGTATTTCTATTATTCACTTTTGCATGCTCTGCTGCTGAACCCCTCTGGGTTGTTTCGTTTGCCCTTTTGTACAATAGTTTGGGCAGTTAGTTAACTGCCTGGTAGTTATGCTCTTTCAGTTTGTACAGTTGCTCAGGCACACGTTTCCTTTACTATTTGTTTGTTTACATACTTATTGACACTATTCTATCATTAACACTGCTAACTAAAACCTGTTACAATAATTAAGACAAAATAAACATAAATTAAGACAACAGAGTTTGATGCTGTAATTGACCCTGAAAGAAATTAAAAAAAAACACAATAACTCTGACAGGCTTGCTGTCCAGTTTAATGAAATATCCATCATCCCCAATCTTCTTCCGAAACTGTGTTCACCCTCTCTCGGTCTTCTCCCTGTCGACCAGATGCTCCTGCATCAGGCTGTCGGGGTAAAAGAGAGTTCTCATGGCTCTGTTCCATGAGTTCCTCCACCGAGTAGCCCGCCTTCCGAATCTGTACCTCGTCGAGCCAGGAACTGTCCTCCATTGGACGGTCCTTCCACTTAATGAGATAACGCATATACTCTTTTCTGCGTGTCTACTTGGCCACCTGTGTGCTGATGATTCCTTCTATTTCATGGGTCTTGACCGACGGTAACTGTTTCTTCCAAAGACTGTCCTCGAACTGGGTGTCCCGTTGTGGCTGTACCATTCTTTCATCTTCTGCCTGGGCATGATATGGAAACAGGTCTGCCACGTTGAATATGGGTGATATACCTATATCAGGTGGCAGCTGAATTTCATACGCATTTGCTGAGAATTTGCGCAGAATTTTGCATGGGCCGATTTTTTTGAACTTCAGTTTGTTATACGTACCCTTAGGAAACCGTTCCCGGCGCAAATGTGCAAGGACTTCGTCCCCAATCTCAAAATTTACCTCTCGCCGTTTTGTGTCTGCATGTTGCTTATATTTCTGCGTGCTGTCTTGTAATCTTGACTTAACTTTTTCATGCAGCTCACTCATCGCTTCTGCAAAATCTTCTCCGTCTGCACTTCTCCTTTCTAGCTGTCCCAAATCTCGTAATTCATGTACTCCTCGCGGATGCATACCATACAAGATTTGAAATGGGCTAAGACCGGTGCTCCTATTAGGCGAATCGTTATAAGCGAATTCTGCCTGGGCAAGAGCTCGATCCCACAATCGCGAGTTTTCTCCCGTCAAGCTCCGTAACAAGTTGCCCAAACTCCTGTTCACCACCTCTGTCTGTCCGTCAGTCTGCGGATGATACGCAGAACTGAAATTTAATTGTGTGCCCAGCTTTTTCCACAGGGTGCGCCAAAAATGTCCTGTAAATTTCACATCCCTGTCTGAAACTATAGTTTTTGGTAAGCCATGTAATCGAACTACTTCCGTAAAGAAAAGGTGTGCCACGTTTGTGGCGTCGCTAGTCTTCCGGCAAGGGATGAAATGAGCCATCTTTGAGAACCTATCCACCACCACCATCACTGAATCATACCCCCGCTGCGTTCTAGGCAATCCTAGGACAAAGTCAATGCTGACCGAATCCCACGGCCTGCTTGGAACAGGTAGGGGTGTGTACAGCCCCGTGTTCTGGCTGTGTCCTTTCGCCAGTTGGCAGATTTTACACCTGGTTACATACCTCTGTACATCCCGGCTCATCCTTGGCCAGTAATAAAAATGCCCGAGCTGCTCCAATGTCTTATCGATGCCAAAATGTCCCGCTAGTCCGCCACTGTGTTTTTCCCTCACCAGATTTTCCCTCATCGAACAATCTGGAACACATAGCTGTCCTCCTCGAAACAATAATCCTTCCTGTAAATTGAAATCTAGCCATGGGCTTGTATTCCTCAATACGGGATTCCGGCATGCTTCAAAAGCTTCTTTGAAATCCGCGTCCATCTGGTACAAGTCTTTCAAATACTCAAATCCCATCACTTGTATGCCACTTTCTTGTAAGAGCAGGGCTCTTCTGCTTAAAGCGTCCGCCACTTTGTTGGCTTGCCCACTGATGTGCTTCAACACAAAAGTGAAACTTTGCAGGTACTCCACCCACTTGGCATGTTTATGGTTCAGTTTGTGTTGCTGTGTTATATACTGTAACGCAGAATTATCAGAGAACAAAATGAACTCACTCCCTAGTAAATAGTGCCTCCAATGCTTCAAGGCTTGAACCACTGCATAGAATTCTTTGTCATATGATGAGTATTTCTGCCGACTTTCATTTAGTTTCTCACTAAAGAACGCCACTGGTCTGTCCTCTTGACTGAGTACAGCGCCAATAGCTGTCCCACTTGCATCACACCGAACCTGAAAAGGTTTGCTGAAATCGGGCAGTCTCAAGATTGGCCTTTTTGTTATTTTACGCTTCAGAAGTTGGAAGCTGTTTTCTGCTGCCTTAGTCCAGCAAAAAGGTTGGCTGGCCTTTTTGATGGTTTCTAGCATGGGCGCGCAGATTTCACTAAAATTCCTGATGAACTTCCGATAAAAACTTGCTAAACCGTGAAAACTACGTACCTCGAATAAACTCTTAGGTGACGGCCAACTCATGATCGCTTCAATCTTCTCCGGGTCCATCTTTAACTCATTCTCTGCCACTACAAATCCCAGATAAATCAACTCCTTCTGCAAGAAAGTGCATTTTTTTAAATTTATCAGCAGTTTGTTCTGCTGCAGCTTCTCGAATACCCTTCGAATATGCTGAAGGTGTTCTCTTTTCGTCCTGCTAAAAATTAAAATATCATCCAGATAGACTATCACGAACTTTCCAATAAACTCCTTTAACATCTCGTTCATTAATCTCATAAAAGTACTTGGAGCATTACTCAATCCAAATGGCATGACCAGCCATTCGTACAGTCCTTCGTTGGTCTTGAAGGCTGTCTTCCACTCATCTCCCTCTCTAATCCTGATCTGATGGTACCCACTTTTCAGATCTATCTTTGTAAAATATGCTGCCCCACTAAGACAGTCCATCATGTCATCCATTCTAGGCAAGGGAAACCTGTATCGAATGGTGATCTTGTTTATAGCCCGCGAATCTGTGCACATCCGCCACTCTCCACCTTTCTTGGGTGCAAGGACTGTAGGTACCGCACAGGGGCTTAAACTCTCTCTGATCAGTCCCTTATCTAACAATTCCTGCACTTGTCTTCGTACTTCTTCATTGTCCTTTGGACTCATTCTGTATGCTGCCTTGTTTGGCAAGCTTGCTCCTGGTACGAAATCAATATGGTGGCTGATGCTCCTCTTGGGAGGCAACTTATCAGGTAATTCATCAGCTGCAATAGCTGGAAATTCTTCTAACAGCTCTTGTACTTCTTTAGGCAATTCTGATTTCTCCAAGTTCAGTAATACTGGCTTCATCCTCCTCACCACTGCAAAATTAATCTCATTTTCTTCAATCTGCTTTATGAACTGTTTTCCTCCAAGTAATAGCGCCTTTGTTCCGCTTGATTCTGCTGAATCTTCCTCCTTGATGGGTACAAGTGTGTGTTTGACCCCATCCTTCGTAAACTTATAACAATTTGTTTTCCCATCGTGTGTCACCTTCCTGTCATACTGCCATGGTCTTCCGAGCAGTATGTGGCACACGTCCATTGGCATAATATCGCAGACCACTGTATCGTGGTACTTGCCAATGCGAAACTCCACCTCGCATTGTTCATCAACCAACAGCTGGTGGCCTTTCTGCAGCCACGACACCTTGTAAGGTGTGGGGTGCTTCAGTCGCTTCAACCCCAGTTTTTCCACCATCTCTGTGGCAACCAAGTTATCTGTACTCCCGCTGTCTATTATCACCTTACAGCACTTTCCATGCGATTTACAGACTGTCCGGAACAGTGCCTTCCGCTGTGTTGTTTCAGCCACTTCCTTGGTTGGCTTTAACAATACTTTGTTCAAAATCAAAGCTTCCCCCGTCTCCGCCATGTCTTCCACCTCCCGGGGTTGTGCTTCAGCTTCTTCAGGCTGTGCCATCAGCGTTCCCCTCTGACCGGCCTGTTCAACTTCTGGACACTCAAAGGCTCTGTGCCCCCATTTGTGGCACCTGTAGCACTGGACATTAGTCCCTCTTCCGCGGCCATTCCCTCGTCCTCTCTGGTATGACCGACCTCCTCTGGTGCTATCTCCTTTTTCTGCTGTCCCTGAAGTTTTTGAACTGCTGCCTTCTTCGCTGTTCGCAGCACTCTTTCCTCTACCGTAGGATTGTCCCCGTCCTCTGCTATTTCCTCTCCCTCTTCTGCTGTTTTGTTTTCTGTTAATCTTTTCCTCAGCCTTTACAGCACTCTGAAAGGCTTCTTCAATATTCTGGGGAGAAAGAATACTGATTTCATCTAATATCTCCATCCTCAATCCATTTACGTACCTTGTTGTCTTTTCTGGGTTATCATCAGTATAACCAGCACGTAAATTTACTCTGTAAAATTCTTCTGTGTACTCCCTAACTGTCATTCCTCTTTGCTTTAAACTCTGCACTCGCCGATATAATTCCACCTGGTAATCTTTTGGCAGAAATCTGCCTTTCAATTTCGCTATCATCCTGGACCATAGTCGTATCGGCGACTTGTTCATTCTCTTTCTGTCCGCTTGGACACTGTCCCACCATAGTAGTGCGTGTCCCTTCAGCTTAGTGGCAGCGAACTTAACCCTTTTATCCTCACTGACTTCTTCATTTTCAAAATATTTGTCCAGTTCGCTTATCCAGTCCAATAGGACTTCCGCAGACAGACTGCCATCATAATTAGAGATTTCTGTTTTTGGTTTGCTGCTGGCCATTAAAACCTGTCGCAGCAACTTCAATTCCGGAGCTTCCTCATCCGACCCTTCTGCAGCAGTCACCACTTCCTCCTCACTGGTATCTCCCAGTTCTGGGTCTCTTCGTCTACCCGCTTCCACTGCTTCCAAGCGAGCTGTAAGAACTCTAATTTGTTCCCTCAATCCTTCATCTGCTCCTCTACGTGCACCTCTTCCACGTCCTCGTCTTGGCACTTGCCCTTCTGCCATCTTCCTCTCTCTATATATATATATATATATAAACTGCTCTGATACCAATTGATGGGGCCAGCCCACGTGGTCCCACGCTTAACTCTGTCTACGTGGACTCACACTAATTCTTGGTTGATTTATGGCTGATTGTAAATGATTTTATGGTGGTTGATTGACATTCAATGTTTCGGTACCTTGCTCGGCTCCTCCTTGTGACACCTGCCCTGCCTCGGGGTTGACAAACCCTAATCCCTTAACGCGTTTTTACTCCGCCACTTCGCGCCTGTTTGGTCATTTTGCACTTTGCTGTTGTTTTGGTCTCGGCTCCGCCTCTGGTTACTCTGCCTGTGGGTGAATCCTGTTGAACTCCCGCTGGTTACTTATGGTGAAACAATGTTATTCCACTCCGTCAATTCGTTGCCGTGGGCATTGATGTATTTACTTCAGGGTTTCTTGGTAAGTTATGGTCCTTCTCTGTGCATTCAACTGGGTTTTACGACTGTGTGAGCATTTCTGGTTCTGTGATAGTTTATGCTGCTCGTTATGGTCTTTTTGTTAACTTCGTGGTGAATGCTGGTGATAATGGCTACGGTTCTGCTCAGCTGTCGATTACACAGTTCGAATGCTTCCCAACTCGGCTTCTCTCCGGCGCTCGGCTGTATAACACAGGTATGGCCTCGTTTCGTGTTTTATGTCTCTGTCCACTGTTTATTCTGGAACTAACGTTCCGCAGCTCCTTCGTGTTCAGGGATAGTTCTTGGTTCTGCTGGCCTGGATCTCGGCTTACCACAGGTATGACTCCTCTGTCACCATTGTATACGAATCTTGTTGATTTACTTGCAGTTTTATATCATAACCCTTCCGTGCAGGGTTATTACCTATCTTCAAACCCTGACCCTTCGCTTTATTCTGTCTTGGCAGGTGTGGCCGGTTCCCGTGGTTTCGCAAGGGTTACAATCACGCCTTTTTCGGGTAGCTCTGTCTCCGTTTTACTTCCTCACAGTGATTCTTGGTTGCATTTGCTTGCTTGCTGTTTGTCTACTGTATCTTCGTCAAGTCTGTGTGTGCGTCGGTTTACCTCCAACCCGTGACCGTGGCTTGGGGTTTACCGTGAACTCTTGATAGTTCGGTTCTTCGAACCCTCGTTGCACAGTTTTTATATGTGGTGGTTTTACACAGGTGTACAATGTAATATTTGATGGTATATGAACTTATTGTAATGGATTTTGTTGCTTACCCGGTTTAGACCGTGGTCTGTTACGTTCTTGCTTGTTGGTTTGCGCCTTCCCGTCTGGTGCTTGCTCTCGGCCTTAGCTAGTCGACGGCTTTTTGGGAATGTAAAGAACTCTGTTATTTGGTTTATCTAAAATGAATTGAAAACACAGTGTGCATGTACATTTTATTACAGAGGACTTAAATCATAGAATTGTATGTTTAATTGTGCACAGTATTGATGAAGGAAGAAAATGTATTTCTATTATTCACTTTTGCATGCTCTGCTGCTGAACCCCTCTGGGTTGTTTCGTTTGCCCTTTTGTACAATAGTTTGGGCAGTTAGTTAACTGCCTGGTAGTTATGCTCTTTCAGTTTGTACAGTTGCTCAGGCACACGTTTCCTTTACTATTTGTTTGTTTACATACTTATTGACACTATTCTATCTTTAACACTGCTAACTAAAACCTGTTACAATAATTAAGACAAAATAAACATAAATTAAGACAACAGAGTTTGATGCTGTAATTGACCCTGAAAGAAATTAAAAAAAAAACACAATAACTCTGACAGGCTTGCTGTCCAGTTTAATGAAATATCCATCATCCCCAATCTTCTTCCAAAACTGTGTTCACCCTCTCTCGGTCTTCTCCCTGTCGACCAGATGCTCCTGCATCAATTGGTAATAGTATTATAGCCAAAAAAAAAAACCAAAAACCAATGATAATCTAACCTGTAAAGAAACTTTCAACATATAAAACTAGTTAAGTGATCAAAACTATAAAATTAAAATACATGCTACCCAAATGTACTTTTCACAAATGTCCCTTCAAACAACTTCACGGCTCTCCCCTACTTTCAAACAACCTCACCACTCTTCACCACACTCTTTGATTCTTTGATTCGTTGAAAATTAAACTTATAAACAAAAATCGTGTGAAAACCCAACAATATAAACATACACCTATAACTTAGAGCTATAATGAATCTATAAAGTGAACTGGAGAACACCTCAAGCATCAACACTTATGAGGATTTGAATACCGCACAAAATAAATCTTTATTTAACAGCAAAGCAGATCTCCTAGACCAAACTTCTTCTCCAACTATCTTCAAAAGGACGAACACAATAGATTGTGAAGCTAAGACACCAATGTCCCAAGAACCAGAAGAGATGAAGGAGATGCAAGATAAAGGGGGTTGGAAGATGGTAGAGAAAAAAAAGAAAGCTACAACGCCAATCTCACCAAGAAAGATGAGGAGTGAGACAATTAAAAGCTAAGAAAATTATAGGTCCAATAGACCAATTTAGTCTCAATGGACGTTAACCACCACCACCATCATCATCATAAATAGCAACCGTCAACACCATTAAGATTATAAATAAACCATGATTTTCCATGGCATAGAAAAACCAAAGTAATAAGTCCAAATAAAACATGTTTTTCCATGGGCATAAAAAAGCCAAAGTAATGAACTCCAAATACATTTTTACCGTTCAGACTCTTTTGGTGAAAAGTGATTCCGAGAGTATCATGAATCATTGAAGTATTATGAGCAAGTTTTGACTTCCTAAGGGACCATGAGAACATGATTATTTAAATAACGTAACCTTTGATTCATTAGCTTAATCAACTCAAATACTTTTAACGGTTTATAATTTTGAGATAACACAGCTAAATAGTTATAATAATACGATTTTTTCTTGGGAAATTTCTCGAGAGGCGAGAAACGAGATACATTTCTGCTTAAGTCATTTTCTTTCCGAGATATTTAACTAAATTATTGAGTGGAGAGCTGCCCCATGCTTGGCATGACAGATTATCAGGAACCGGAGAATCAACCTGAACTGTCAAAAAAGGTAATGGCTTTTGAATCCAATATGCCTCTGATTGTGATAGCACCTTTACCTTTTACGCGCATGACAATACAGATATGGACAACATACTTCTCACCGCAGATTTTATTTGAAGGACCCTCATTTTGGACCCACAATGCAAATGATTTTTCGTTCTTTCTCTGTTATTGGAACTGTGCATCTGTCACAACAAAGGTACCACGGTCCAGGGTGTTCTGCATCGAGAGAACACAAACGTACATTTTGTCGGATAGGAGTCGCGAATATGTTACAGTAGTCGACGATAAAGGGAAATATGGGCAACGTTTCTCATATGAAATACTTTTCAATGTTGCAATGGGTTGCAGCTTGTATTTCAACGTAAACCAAACGGAAACAAGTGAGATTTGTGGCACCTATTTTCTTTTGAAGATTTCACATTACTTGGTTGAGCGCATATTCCTCGAGAATTGGCATGCACCCAAAACGCAGTACTCTCGACGTATAAAAGCATTGCAATTTAACCACGTAAAGAAAAAATTCCATATTTTCAACAAACAGCATAGAATAGCACTAATAAAGTGTGGTTGATATAAGCAGAGTTTTTGGGTAAAATTTTTGGTATCATCTCTCACTTTTTAATGGTGTCGATTTTTTGCACTTACAAGTATATGGAAGTTGTTAATTACTTTATTATTATATTCATATATTAATTATTTTATTATTATTGTGGTTGTGCTGGTTGAATGTGGATGTCCGAGGGGAGGATCACTAGAATATGGTTGACTTTGATTTATTATGGTCAATTATGGTAAAGTTATGGTTGACAATGGTGGATTATGGTAAATAAATCATTTCCATAGTTGTCCACATTAAAGTAAATTTGTTTATGATATATTATCATTGACTATGGTTGATCATCATGGTTGACCATGTTGTTTATGGTTAATTGTGGTTGAACATTGTTCACCTTGTTTACCATGGCTGAAAATGGTTGACCATGGTTGAGTATAATCAACCATGTCTACCGTGGTTGACAATGGTTGAACATGTTCACATGGTTGACCAATTTGCCACTAACACCATTTTCATAAAAATAGTTGATATATGTTGATCAACACTATTATTGGCATATGAAAGGTGAAAAGCTTTGTCAATCAATGCATATCAACCACTTTTACTAATGTAATTGTACTATGACTTGGATTGGAAGGATTAGTAGACCATGATTGACTATAGTTAGATATGTTGAATATGTATTATCCATATTGACCATAGTTGACCATGATTTGACCATTTTGACAATAGCTTTCTATGATAAAATCAGGTTGATAATCAAAGCCCATGTTTGACCATTTTGATCATGGTTAATCATTGTTGGCCATGTTGAGCATGGTTAGGCATGTGTTTCCCATGGTGACTAGAATTGACCACCATTAACCATGGTGGCTAGGATTGACCAAAGATGAACATCGTTGACCATTATTGAGCATGGTTGATTGAGGTTAACCATGATTGACTATGATTGACTATGGCAGACCATGGTGAGTATTGTCGAACATGAATAATTGTTATGACTTTTTTGTTGATTATTTCTAATTCCATAAAAATGTTTTATAAATATAAAAAATTTGATAGTTTTATTACTATGGTTTGATTTATATATTTTTAATATTTTTTATTTAAATAATAAAAAAAATTAAGTATTGGGGTTTTTCCAGTGCATTATATTAGATATAATTTTGGGATTCAGTCATTCATCTATGACCATTTCCATGAGAGGTAGTCATAACTGACTAATTTCTCATGATCTTTGAATAGTCCACTTAGCACTCATTGCATCGGGTGATGCTCAAAGGGGTGAAGAAATGGGATTGAAACTAGTGAAATGAATCACATAGCGTCAATCATCACTTCCGAGGCTTGCACCCAGTAACCAGTACTTCCCAGGAGGTCACCCGTCCTAGATCACCTCTGGCTCAAGCGCGCTTAACTGTGGAGTTTTCCCCACAATCAAGCCCACTTAGCTTGCTACCCCATTTTCAAAACCTTAGCAAATATTGTGCCTCATGAACCATTCATGTAGAGTTCCCTTCACTCTTTTGAATTAAGTATTGGGGTTTTCACATTGCATTATATTAGATATCATTTTGGGATTCAATTGCCTTAAGTAAGTCATTCATCTATGACCATTTCCATGAGAGGTAGTCATAACTGACTAATTTCTCATGATCTTTGAATTATGTTTTATATTTTGCATTTACATAGTATAACAAACCAATTGAATTCAACATTGATGAGTATGTTAGTGATTTTGGAAGGCATAGTAATGATGCTACAACATGTATAACTTTTTTGAGCTAGAAATGCCTAAGGTTCAAATAAACTCTATGTTTACAAAGCACCACCCACGTTTTCTCAAAGTTGGAGAGGCATTGTGGTTTAAATTGTATTTCATAAATGTTATGTTTCACTAAATAATATATGAATTTATTTTAAAAGAAACTTATTGTGCTGAGTATATGTTAGATGTGTAGATGTAATGTAAGTATGTAAACAATTTTACATGTGGTACCCAATTAAAAAATAATAATAAAAAGTTAAAATAATAAAAAGAAGTTAAAAGTAACATAAATCTAGTATCAAGGATGAATGTAAACATTTAAATGTTGGCTCATTTAATAATAAAAAGTTAAAGTAATAAAAATAATAAAATTCAATTTGTTATATTTTGATTTTGTTATTAACTTTTGAATAGGCTTTGTTACAATACCATTGGTCAATACCATTGGTCAATACCATGGCTTATCAATACCACATGCCCAAAAACCATAACCTATTTCACAGCCAAAATATTTTATAACAATACAAGGTTCTCAACCATGGATATTCATCCCCATTTTATTGTGGATACAACTTGAGTGGGTCTAATGGTTAAGAGCATGTGTTTCCTCCTAAGAGGCCACAAGTTCAAAATCTAAGCGGACTATAGTATGTATGCCTTCCTAGACTTAGGAGTCAAATCACTGCCCCTTTACCATGGATATTATTAACTTGCAAATATGCTTTGTTACAATACCAATATTCTTAGCCATGAAAATTCACCCCCACTTTACCATGGATATTATCAACTTGTAAATATGCTTTGTTACAATACCATGGCTTATCAATACCACATGCCCAAAAAACATATTTCACAATCAAAATATTTTATAACAGTATGACAAGTTTCTTAACCATAGATATTGACCCCCACTTTTTCCATTGATACTTGTGAATAGGCTTTGTTACAATACCATGGGCCAATACCATGGGTTATTGCATCGAGAGGTGCTCTACATATATGTGTAGGTGTAATGTAAATATGTAAACAATTTTAAATGTTGGCTCAATGAAAAAATAATTAAAAGTTAAAAGTGATCTGGGGATGAGTGTAAACATTTAAATGTTAGCTTGATTAATAAAAAGTTAAAAGTAATAAACAAAAGGTTAAAAGTAATAAATAAAAAGTTATAGGGTAGATGTGTATGTGTAATGTAAGTATGTAAGCAATTTTAAATGTTGGCTCAATTAAAAAATAACTAAAGTTAAAAGTGATATGGGGATGAGTGTAAACATTTAAATGTTGGCTCGATTAATAAAATGTTAAAAGTAATAAACATAATAAAAATAATAAAATTCAATTTGTTATATTTTTATTTTGTTATTAACTAGTGAATAGGCTTTGTTATAATAACATGGGCCAATACCATGGCTTATCAATACAACATTCCCAAAAGTCTCAACTTATTTCACAATCAAAATATTTTATAACAATATGACAAGATTCTTTACCATGGGTATTAACCCCACTTTACCATGGATATTCTTAACTTGTATATAGACTTTGTTACAATACCAATATGACAAGATTATTTACTATGGGTATTAACCCCACTTTACCATGGATATTCTTAAATTGTGTATAGGATTTGTTACAATACCATGGCTTATTGATACCACATGCCAAAAAACCATAGCTTATTTCACAGTCAAAATATTTTATTTTAATTTAAATTTATAACACTTTTTAATTAAATCTAAAATGTTATAATTACTTTTGAGATATATCTAAATCCTGTATCCACATAGAAATTAAATCAAGGTTTCAATAAAATTAAAAATGAGAATACTTTTATCCCAGGAGCAGCTCAATTGATAATCCGAGATATGTCAAATAATTGAAACTCTAGAGCCCCGGGTTCAAATATCCCTGTTTGAGAACCAGTTTACGAAGAGGAGGATAGGTCGTAGGCTCCCAGAGGTTTACTAGTAGTTATGTGTCAAGCGGGTTGTTCGCTTCCTTTGTGTCAGGGCTTCGAGTCGGGAGTGCGTGAGAGAGTCGAAAAACTAAACCCATAGTACAGGTGTGTTTATATCTGCAATGAGCATCCACGTTCGGTTAAATGCGACTCAGGTGGAGCATTCAGTTAAAGGAAACTAGGGAGCGAGAGATTCGGTTTTGTTTGACCCAAACGTTGGTTAAAGGCGACTCGGTCAGTTATGTGCAACGAGTGGGTGAACATGTATAGTGGGTACGCCAGTATGCGAGCGCCCACCCGATGTGTGATGTGGGCAAGCAACTGTGCGAAGGCAACCAGTGAGCGAGATGTGCGACAGGTAGGCCGTGTGAGGAGCGAACTGGGTTGCGAACGTGTTGGTCAGCCTGGGAAGCGAAGTGCGACATGTTGGTCGGCTTGGGTGAGCCAACCTGATGGTTCATGGTTGCGTTGTGTTACTGGGCAGGTCGGTTGCACGATGGGCCAACCCATGGGTAGCCCAACCGATGCATCGTTTGGATGGTGACATTCGTTCGAGGAGTCTATATATTGGAGAAGATTAGGTGGATTTCAACCATCAACCATCCATCGCAGAGTTGAGATGAATACAAAACAAAGTGAAGGGGGAGTTTGAGAAGTCACAGGCAAGGCCAAGTCAAGGGTAGGCAAATTGTAATGCGGGTGTTTGTGTGGAAGTTCGAACAATTCAGAGGTCAGGTCGAGGTGAGTTGGGTCTTGGGTGGGTCATAGGCCGCACGCCCTACATTAGGGCAGAGCGATGGAGTTCTAAATGGAGTTGGGTATGAATATTTCAAAGGGTTGGTTAATGCGACTGTCATGTACACAAGTTGGGTCGCAATGCAACAGAGTGATGGGAGGTCAAAATTATGATGGACAACAAGTGAACGATGGGTTTGTGAATGGACAGTGTTTCACGATAAGTGTTGAACACAGGTAGAGGTTCGGGGAATGAGTGTCGCACGTTGGGCAGAACCGACATAACATTGCAGACACTTTGGCAGTGTGTAATTTAGGGGTTTTCGGGTGGAGAAATTATGGACGGGTGGCAGTGGCAACATGGTGGGCAGTGTTGCATGACCCAGGCACAACCGTCAGACATAATCAGAAAAGTGTGAAGTCCAAGTTGGTTGGTTGCATGACTTAGGTAAAATTGTAAATAAATAAAGTATTGAAGTTTATTATAAAATTGTTGGGCATAATTTATGGGGGTTTCCCCTCCCAAGTATATGTATACTTGTGTTATGATTTTCATTGCATATTGATGAAAGATTAATTGAATATATAATTGATGATAAGTTATTTTCGTTGTGTTGGTAAGAACACGCATTGGAAAATTGACTAAGTGTTGTGTTAGGCATAGCCCGTATACTTAAGTATTGGTGAAAATAAGAAGTATAGTGGTTCTGCACTCACCTATGAGTGGTTGAAAGACTATTACAAGGATAGGGGCATGACAGATGGTGTTATAACCTGTTTTGCAGAAAGTGGACTTTGGTTGAAGAAGAAGCAGAAATACAATGGTAGTGTTTGTAGTTGGTATTGAAGTTGAAGCACTTTGTAATTAGTCACAATGCGACGTAGGGACCAAGTGTGACATAGTTGAGCAGGGGTGAAGCATTGAGCTTGGTCCAAGTTGAACGACAAGACATGGCAAGTTGCGAAGAATGTCATGGAAAGCTATTGCGACTTTATACATGTTGAGTCGTATGAAATAAGAGAACCAAAGAATTCGAGCTGAAATTGAAGCCTTGGAGGAGAATGTTAAAGGAGAGCTTCTTAAACTTGGTTTTGTAATAAAGCACGATGAAGTTGTGGATTGCGATGAGGAAGAAGAAGACATGATATATGAGGAAGAGGACATTGCAGAAGTGATGACGGAAGAGGAAGAACTTGAGGCATCATTACTTTCCCAAATTAAGCTAGATTTGTGCACGATGTAGACATTGACGATAGGAGGGATGTTGTGCAGATGGACTTGTTGATGCGACATGGAGATATTTTGCAGATCAGATGATGGAGATGATGTGCACATTTGTACAATAAGGCCATGCTAGTTTTTGGAGGTATGGACAACCTATGACAGTATTCATACGACCAAGAGGGAAGAGGCCACTTGTGATGGCACTTGAGACTGAGTCAAGTGTGCTTGCTGAAGTGTTGGATGGAGATGGGTAATGGGAGATCATGATGACTTGATAGAGTTGCAGCTGATGGAGACTCCATATTATAGTTCTCTTGGAGTATCTGGTTCATTGAGTAGTTGAGGTCAGTTGGTGTACTTGACTTTGATGTAGTATAGGATGCATACCTTGGACACATTGTCGGGTGTGTTTGTGAGGAGTGACTTGAAGTATACGATAGAGAGGAAACACTTTGGAGTTAGATGGAGTCGTAGCGATGAAGATGCCTTGGTGAGAGCACGTGGACATGGGTTGAGTTGATACTTAGTCATATTTTATAGACATGAGTTTTGATTGGTCTATGACAATGGGAATCACATGGACGAGATGATGAGGAAGGTGTATACTTGCCCCTTTGACATTATTGATGGATGGCATATTGCAGATGAGATGGAGGTATCTTCATGGACCTAGATATGGCACATTGATCATTATATTGATGAGGGGAGCTCTTGATTGATTTGATGAGAAGAGTCTCTCACACATGGATGATGATGCTTAGATGAATGTAGTTTATTGGTGAGCAGCACATAGACATTAGCATTGATGATAACATGTTATAGATGAGATGGAGACCACTTCATGGACCTAGACATGGCTTACTTTATGTTTGGATAGAGATGGGATGGATTCTTGATCAAGTTGATGTTGTGACAGAATGCTTGAGAAACAACCTATGATGCCATGAGGAGGTGCATTCCCATGGGTTGGATGATGGTTGGACTGTCCATCAAACTAGTTTGAGTCACGAGGGATGTCAGTGTACTGAGATGTGTTTGAGTTGAGTTGAAGTATCATAGCAGCAGTTCACATGATGGCGATACATGGTGAGTCGACATGATATATGTTACAGTGAGAGCATGTAGCTTGAATTTGGGGGACTAGCCTTCTACGATGGGGAAGCATGATGGGATTATGGTAGATGTGGTTAACGATCATGGATTGAAGATAATTTCCATTTTTTGGAGTCATGAGCCTTAATGGAGGTTTATGCGATAGAGAGAAGAGTTGGGAAGCATGGACATTAATGTTGGAGCTAGCGACACTTTGCGATATTTTGATGATGGTGTTGTCGAGAACGACATCCTTATTTAGAGGGAGGGAGGATGCCAGGTCTTCGAGTCAGGAACACCTGAGAGAATCGAAAAAATGAACCCATAGTATGAGCACGCCTAGATGTGTAATGGGCAACCACGTTCAGTTAAAGGTGACTCAAGTGGAGCGTTCAGTTAAAGGAAAATAGGGAGCGAGACATTCGTATTGTGTGGCCCCACCATCTATTAAAGGCGACTCAGTCTGTTATGTGCGACGGGTGGGTTAACGCTTATAGCAAGCGCATCGGTAGGCAGGCACCTGCATGATGTTCGATGTGGGAAAGCGACCATGTGAAGGAGACCAGTGAGCGATATGTGCAACAGGAAAACCACATTGCGTACGTGTTATGTGAAATAAGTGAAACTCGAGAGACCCAGGTTCAAATCACCCTGTTTGTGACCCAATTAATTAAGAGGAGGATAGTTCGTAGACCCCCATATGTTTACTAGTAGTTACATGTCAGGCAAGCTGTTGGGTTCCTTTGTGGCAGGGCTTCGAGCTGGGAGCACCTGAGAGAGTCGAAAAAACGAACCCATAGTATGGGCATGCCTAGATGTGTGATGGGCACCTGCATTCAGTTAAAGGTGACTTAGGTGGAGCGTCTAGTTAAAGGCAACTAGGGAGTGAGACATTCAATTTTGTGTGACCCCACTATTGGCTAAAGGCGACTCAGTAGGTTATTTATGATGGGTGGGCGAACATTTATAGTGAGCACACCGAGAGGTGGTTGCCCCCCTAATGTGTGATGTGGGCAAGCGATTGTGTGGAGGCGACCGATGAGCGAGATGTGCGACGGGGAGGTTGTGCGATGGGTGAAATGTGTTGGGGATGTGTTGGTCAGCCTGGGTATTGAAGTGCAACATGTTGGTCGGCTTGGGTGAGCTAACCCAATAGTTTAGGTTGCGTTGTGTTGATTCCCAGGTCGACTGCACGATGGGCCAACCCATAGGCAGCCTAACTGACGCATCTTTTGGATGGTCACATTCGGTTGAGGATTCTATATATTGGAGAATATTAGATGGAGTTCAACCATCAACCAAACATCACAGAGTTTGGATGAAAATAGAACAGAGCAAAGAGGGAGTTTGAGAAGTCACAGGCAAGGCTGAGTCAAGGGTAGGTGGATTGCAATGCAGGTATTGGTGCACAAGTTCGAACAGTTTTGAGTTCGGGCCTAGGAAAGTCGGGTCTTGGATGGGTCGTAGGTCACATGCCCCATGGTAAACCATGCACTCGCACCAACGGGAAGAGCACCGGAGTTATGAACAGAGTTGGGTAATAATATTTTGAAGGGTTGGTTAATGTGACTATCGTGTAGGTAGGTTGGGCTGCAATGCAACAATGCAATGGGAGGTTAGAATTATGATGGACAACAGATGAACGATGGGTTTGTGAATGGATAGTGTTGCACAATAAGTGTCAAAAGAAGGTAGATGTTTGGGTAAGGAGTGTCGCACATTGGGCAGAACTGGCATAACACTGTAGACAGTATGGTAATGTGTAATTTAGGGTTTCCAGGCAGAGACAATGCGAATGGGTGGTAGCGGCAGCACTGTGGGTAGTGTTACACGACTTGGGCATGACCGTAGGGTAGAATCAAAAAATTTTGCAGGCAAAGTTGGTTGGTTGCACAACTTATGTAAACTTGTAATTTTGTAAAGTATTGAAGTTTATTATAAAAATGTTGGGCATACTTTACGGGAGTTGCCCTTCCCAAGCATATGTATACTTGTGTAATGATTTCTGTTGCATATTGATGAAATATTAATTGAAAAATAATTGATGATAATTTAGTTTCACTGCATTGTTAAGAAAACTTATTGAAAATTTGACTAAGTGTTGTGTTACGCGTAACCCGTATTCTTAAGTATTGGTGAAAAGAAAAAGTATAGCAGTGTCGCACCCACCTATGAGTTGTTAAAAGGCTACCACAAGGATAGGGGTGTGACAAATGGTATCACAACCCATTTTATAGAAAGTGGGCTTTGGTTGAAGAAGAAGCAGGAATACGACAGTAGTGGTTGCAGTTGTTATTGAAGTTCAAGCACTTTGTAATTAGTCGTAGTGCGATGTATGGACCAAGTGCAACATAGTTGATCAAGGGTGAAGCATTGAGCTTGGGCCAAGTTGAAAAGCAAGACATGGCAAGTTGCGAAGAATGCCATGGGAGGCTCTTGTGACCTTATACATGTTGAGGTTTATGAAAGAAGAGAACCCACGAATTCGAGCTGAACTTGAAATCTTGGAGGAGAATGTTAAAGGAGAGCTTCTTCAGTTGGTTTTGCAATAAAGCATGATGAAGTTGTGGATTACGATGAGGAAGAAGAAGCCATGATATATGAGGAAGAGGATGTTGCAGAAGTGATGGCGGAAGAGGAAGAAATTGAGGCATCATTACTTTCCCAAGTTAAGCCATATTCATGCATGATGCAGACATTGATGATAGGAGGCACTCACATGGAGAGACCTTGTGAAGATGTAAGTATTGATGTTACTTCTATTTCATTAGAGCTTTTCGAGGATGGGCCAAATGAAGGAATGAGCAAAGGAAGTTTTCCAATGCGATGGAAAATGTAACCATGGATGACTATGATGAGACCTTATGTATTAGAGAAGCAAGGAACATTGGTTGTTGCAGGACTTGTTGGGGAAATGTTTGACCTTATGGAAGAAGTTGTGAATGTCTATGACAAGGGACGAACATGATAAGCTTTGTGATGGATGGGTCATGCTTATCCAAGTGGATAATTGGCTAAGTTCCCTACATGACTCATGGAGAGATTGGAGAGAGGGCACACTAGAGTTATGATGATACTTGGGTGGACTTCTTCATGGCTGAGATTAAGAGGGAGTCTTCGTGGAGCTTCAATGGGGGGAGGCAACAATGATGGAAGGAACCTGCAATATGATATGATATGAGGTTAGAGCGACCAAGGGCACTAGACCTGAATGAGAATTAGGATGAGATGACCAAAGTTGTGATTGGTCTACTAGGGTGGATAGATGGGAAACTAAAGTCATGGGCATCAATTTGGATAGATGGGAGCATGGAAAAATTCGTGCAAGAACATTATGCAGGAACAACTATAGAAATTTCACTTATGGGCATCCAAGGAGAAGTGCCAAGGTAGGGATGTTGTGCTAATGGACTTGTTGTTGCTTCATGGAGATATTTTGTAGATGAGACAATGGAGATGTTGTGCACATTTGTACAACAAGACCATGGTGGTTTCTAGAGGTATGGACAACCTCTGAGAGTATTCATACAACTGAGAGGGCAGAGGTCACTTGTGATGGCACTTGAGACTGATTCAAGTGTGTTTGTTGAGGTTTTGGATGGAAATGGGTCATGGGAGCTCATGATGACTTGAGAGAGTAACAATTGATGGAGAATCCATATTATAGTGGTCTTGGAGTATCTGGTTTATTGAGTAGTTGAGGTCAGATGGTGTACTTGAACTTGATGCAGTATGCGATGCATACCTTGGACACATTATTTGGTGTGTTTGTGAAGAGTGACTTGATGGATATGATAAATAGGAGACACTTTGGAGTTGGATGGAGTTGCAATGATGGAGATTCCTTGGTGGGAGCACTTGGGAATGGGTTGAGTTAATACTTAGTCATTTTTTATAGACATGATGGTTGATTGGTCTATGAGCATGAGCAGCACATGTAGGAGATGATGAGGAAGGTGTAAAATTTCCCCTTTGACATTATTGATGGATGGCATATTGCAGATGAGATGGAGGTATCTTCATGGACTTGGATATGGCACAATGAGAATTATATTGATGAGGGGAGCTCTTGATTGATTTGAGGAGAAGAGAATCACACACATGGATGATGATGATAAGATGAATCTAGTTGATTGATAAGCATCACATAGAAATTAGCATCGATGACAACATGTTACAGATAAGATGGAGACCACTTCATGGACCTAAACATGGCTTACTTTACATTTGGATAGAGATGGGATGGATTCTTGATCGAATTGATGTTGTGACAAGATGTTGGAGAAACAACTGATGATGACATGAGGAGGTGAATTCTCATGGGTTGGATGATGGTTGGAATGGCCATCTAATTAGTTTGAGTCATGAGGGACATCAATGTATTGAGATGTGTTTTAGTTGAGTTGGAGTATCATAGTAGTAGTTCGCATTATGACAATACATGGTGATTCGACATGATATATGTTGCAGTGAGAGCATGTAGCTTGAGTTGGGGGGGCCAGCCTTCCGTGATGGGGAAGCATGAGGGGATTGTAACAGATGTGGTTGATGATCATAGATTGAGGATACTTTCTGGTTCTTGGAGTCATGAGCCTTGATGGTGGTTTATGTGATAGAGAGAAGAGTTGGGCAGCATGGACATTGATGTCAGAGCTAGCGACACTTTGCGTTATTTTAATAATTGTGTTGTTGAGGATGAAAACCTTATTTAGAGTGATGGAGGATGTCAGGGCTTCGAGTTGAAGTGCCGAGAGAGTCAAAAAACTGAACCCATTGTATGAGCGCACCTAGATGTGCAATAGCCACCCGCATTCAGTTAAAGGTGACTTAAGTGGAGCATTCGGTTAAAGGCAAATAGGGAGCGAGACATTTGGTTCTGTGAAACCCCACTGTCAGTTAAAGGCGACTCGGTCATTTATGTGCAATGGGTGGGAAAACACGTATAGCAGGCACGCCAGTAGGCAGGTGCTTTCCCAATGTGTGATGTGGGCAAGCGATCGTGCGGAGGTGACCGGTGAGAGAATTGTATGATGGGCAGGTCGTGCGATGAGCGAACTAGGTTGCATACGTGTTGGTCGGCCTAGGAAGCAATGTGTGATGTGTTGGTCGGCTTGGGTGAGCTGACTCAACGGTTCATGGTTGCATTGTGTTGATGGGCAGGTCGACTGCACGATGGGCCGACCCATGGGTAGCCCAACAGACGCATTATTTGGATGGTTGCATTTGTTGGAGGAGTATATATTTTTGAGAAGGTTAGATGGAATTCAACCATCAACCAACCATCACAAAGTTTGAATGAAAACAGAACAAAACCAAGGGGGGCTTTGAGAAGTCACATGCAAGGCTGAGTCAAGGGTAGGCAGATTGCAACACAGGTATTTTTGTGGAAGTTCAAACAGTTCGAAGGCAGGGTTGAGGCAAGTCATGTCTTGGGCAAGTCCTAGGTTGCACATCCTGTGACAGGTCATGCGTCTGGACCGATGGGAAGAGCGGCGAAGTTATGAACAGAGATGGGTACAAATTTTTTGAAGGGTCAGTTAATGCAACCACTGTGTAGGAAGGTTAGGTCGTAATGCGGCAGTGCGATGGGCGGTCAACATTACAATGGAAAACAGGTGAACAACAGGTTTGTGAATGGACAATGTTGCACGATAAGTGTCGAATGAAGGTAGAGGTTTAGGTAAGGAGTGTCTCACGTTGGGCAGAACCGACATAATGTTGTGGACAATTTAGAAGCGTGTAATTTGGGGTTTTCAGGCCAAGGCAGTGCAGACGAGTGGCAGTGGTAGCAAGATGGACAACGTTGCATAACCCGGGCATGAATTCCAGGCAGAATCGTCAAAGTGTGCAGGAAAGGTTGGTTGGATGCACAACTTATATAAAATTTTAAATTTATAAAGTATTGAAGTTTATATAAAACTTTTGGGTAGACTTTACGGGAGTTTCTCTTCCCATGTATGTGTATACTTGTGTTATGATTTCCAAACATATTAATGAAAGATTAGTTGAACAGATAGTTGATGATAAGTTATATCCAACGCATTGGTAAGAACACTTATTGGAAAATTGACTAAGTGTTGTGTTAGGCATAGCCCATATACTTAAGTATTGGTGAAAAGAAAAAGTATAGTGGTGTTGCACCCGCCTATGAGTGGTTGAAAGACTACCACAAGGATAGGGGAGTGAAACTTTGGGTCACAAAAAAAAATGAGAATATAATTATATATAAAGATGTGAAATTTATATAATATAAATAATATTATTAAGAACCAGCATAGATCCATCTTAAATAAGGATCCAAGCAATTAGAGCAAGAAAAGTGACTAACAATAATAGAAGAAAGATAGTGCATGATTCTTTTAAGATTTTCATTATTGTATTTTATTTTACATGATTCATAAAAAATATAGGTTTAATATTCTACAACCAATGGATTTTTTATAATTTAGATACTTTCTTAAACACAATATAACGGGATCAAATTTAAGAGAGAGAGAGGGGAGTAGAAAGTGATAGAATTAGAGGGTGGAGAGAGAGAGAAAGAGAGAGAGACAGAGTGATTGGGGGAGAGAGATAGGGAGGCGAGAGAGAGAGGGAAAGAGAGGAAGGAAGATAGAGAGGAGGGGAGATAGAAAATGAGAGAGGGAGGGGGGAGAGAGAGAGGGAGAGAGAGGAATCAAGAGAGAGAAGGAGAGAGGGAGAGAGATATATGGAGTTATGGGAGGAGAGTGTGGGAGGAAAGAACAAAGACATAGAGATATATAGGTGGAGAGAAAGAGGGCATGTCAAGGGAGATATGGAGAGAGAGTAAGGGAGAGAGGAGAGGAGGGAAGAGAGGGAAGAGGAGAGGAGAGAGATAGTGAGAGAAGGGGAAGGGAGAAACAAGAAGACACATAAATGGAGGAGAGGGAGAGAAGGAGAGAGTGAGGGAGATAGTGACAAAGTTGGAGGGAAGATAGAGGGAGAGGGTGATGGGGGGGAGAGACAAAGGGAGGTGGGAGAGAAAGGGAGAGAGAGAGGACTCAAGAGAGAGAAGGAGAGAGAGGGATTTGGAGGGGGGGAGAGAGGGAAGAAAGAAGAAATACATAGAGGGATAAAGTTGGAGAGAGAGAGAGGGAGTGACAAAGGGTAGATGGAGAGAGAGTGAGGGAGAGAGGAGAGAAGGAGGGAAGAGAGAGAGGAGAGAGAGAGAGGGAGAGAAGGGGAAGAGAGAGAGGGAGATATATATATATATATAGATATATATATATATATGGAGAGAGAGTGTGTATGTTTGGGGGATGAGATAGAGAGAGGGTATAAGAAAGAGACACATAGATACAAATATGGATATTATATAACCAACCTAGATCCATAGTAACCTTGGATCTATCAAACGCTGAGAGGGAGAAAATATCTCGAGGTGCAAACATTTCGTCAAGTTTTGCACTCAAAAAATAGGTTTACACCTTGAGATATTTGATCCCTCTTAGCGCTTGATAGATCTAGAGTTAACATGGATCTAGGCTGGTCAATACCACGTGCCCAAAACTCATAACTTATTTCACAATCAAAATATTTTATAACAATATGACAAGATTCTTAACCATGGATATTATTAACTTGTAAATAGGTTTTGTTACAATACCATGGGCCAATACCATGGCTTATCAATACCACATGCCCAAAACCATAACTTATTTCACAATAAAAATATTTTATTTTAATTTAATTTTATAACATTTTTTTAATTGAATCTAAAAGGAAAAATTTATAATTACTTTTGAGATATATCTAAACCTTGTATCCTCACGACTACTAAAAATATTCCCATAGAAATTAAATTAAGGTTTTAATAAAGTTAAAAATGAGAATAATTTTATATATAAAGACGTGAAATTTATATAATATAAATAATATTATTAAAAACCAGTATAGATCCATCCTAACTAAGGATCTAAGTGATGAGAGAAAGCAAAGTGACTAACGATAATAGAGGAAAGAGAGTGCATGATTTTTTTAAGTATTTCATTATTGTATTTTAGTTGACATGATTGATCCAAAATATAGGTTCAATATTTTACAACCAATTAAGTTTTTTTTAAATTTAGATACTTTCTTAAACACAATACAATGGGATCAAATTTAAGAGGTGCAGGGAGAGAGAGAGGGAGGAAAGAACAAATACATAGAGAGATATAGGTGAAGGTGGGGGGGCTGACAAGGGAGAGATGGAGAGAGAGTGAGGAAGAGAGGAAAGGGGAGAAGACAAAGAAGGGGAAGAGAGAGAGGGGGGCACAAAGATGGAGGTGGGAGAGAGATGGAGAGAGGGAGGGAGACAGTGACAAAGTTAGAGAGATAGAGAGAGAGAGGGGGGGGGGGGTACACAAGGATCGAGGGGAGAGAGAGAAGGAGAGAGGGAGGCAAATAGTGATAGAGTTGAAGGGAAGAGAGAAAGAGAGAGAGAGAGAAAGAGAGAGATGGGTGGAGAGACAGAGGGAGGTGGGAGAGAAAGGGAGGAAGAGGAAGGAAGAGAGAGATGGAGAAAGAGTTGGAGTTGGAGGGGGAGAGAGAGGGAGGGAAGAAGAAATACATAGAGGGAGAAAGGTGGAGAGAGATAGGGAGTGACAAGTGAGAAATGGAGAGAGAGCGAGAGAAGAGAGCAGGAGGGAAGAGAGAGAGGGAGAAAAGGGGAAGATATATATATATATATATATATATATATATATAGATAGATAGAGAGAGAGAGAGAGAGAGAGAGAGAGAGAGAGAGAGAGAGAGAGAGAGCTCGAATAAGAAAGAGACAGAATGTGTATATTTTGGGTTTGAGATAGAGAGAGGGAATAAGAAAGAGACAAATAGATACAAATATAGATATCATATAGTATTATATAACTAGCCTAGATACATCTTAAACCCAGATCTATCAAGCATTGAGAGGGATCAAATCTCTCAAGGTGCAATCCTTTCCTTAAGCTTCACACTCAAAAAATAGGTTTTCACTTTGAGAGATTAGATCCCTCTCGACACTTTATAGATCCAGGGTTAAAATGGATCTAGGCTAGTTATTTAATGATCATGCATACATTTTATGTTTATGTATAAAATGATTTCAAATTTAACAATCATATATATCACAAACTAAGATGTTATAACACAACAAATATAATGTGCAAAGTAAGAGTTGTTTTTATCTTTGAATTGTAATGTAAACAATTGAGATAAAGTAGTAGGACCTTTAAATATAGTCAATATTATTAGTTATTGTAATGTACATGATGTTTATAGATATACACTCATTCCATAGATTAGGAGACCGTGACATTTTGTGGCAACCTATATTTGATGTATATGACATAAAAATGTGTTTTTTATAATTAATTTGAAAAAAAAATATATTGTATAAATCAATCTCACAACAACAAGAATTTCAATGATATTGTCATTAATATGAAGCTTTACAAACTATGAGCTAAAGCAAACAAATACTTAGCTCATGCAAAAATGCATGCCAAGAAGTAAGAGTGGTAACATCAAAGCTATGAATTTTTGCATGTAAACTCCAAGCAAAGTAGGAAAACATTCAATTAGATCAAAAGGATATTAATCACTATAGTTAATAACATAACCAAAATCTAGAAGTTTTCAACATATAAAACTAGATAAATGCTAAAAAATTTGAAGTTAAAATACATGTGATGTTATGCCAATATACTTCTCACACATACAATTTGAAACAACCTTGCCACTCTCCTTTATTGGTTCAAGATTAGGGTTACAAATAGATAGCTCATAAAGGGAAAGAAATATAAGCATACACCTATAACTTAGAGCTATAGTGAACCCCTAAGTAATAATACACCTATAACTTAGAGCTATAATGAACACCTAATTAATAATAACTAACACCTTTAACATTATAGATAAGATATGCTTTTCCTTCAACATGTAAAAGCCAAAATAATGGGATGCAACCGAATTTTTATCATTCACTCCCTTTCATTGAAGTGCTATGAGAAAATTTGGATGACCCTGACAATTAAACATTTATAAATGGTAACTGGTAAGTGGAGACCTGCTAAGGCACTATAAAAACATCATTATTTAAATAGAATAATATTTGATCCATGAGCTTAATCATTACTTAAATAGCATAATCTCTAAGCCATGAGCCATGAGGATCAACCTAAACTATCAAAAAAGGGTAATGACTTTTGAATCCAATATGCTTGTAATTGTTATCACGCCTTTGTATATGATATGGAAAACATACTTATTAGCGTATATTTTACTTTAAGGACCCTCACTTAGGACCGTCAATGCAATTGTTCTTTCATTCTCTCTATTACTGGTACTGTGCATCTGTCAGAATAGAGGTATGACAACCCAAGGTGTTATGCATCACGAGAACATAAAATTGATAGCCCCAAACTTACATTCTCTTTTATATGAATCACCAATATTATTGAGTTGAGAGGCTCATTGAGCCTAGAGGATCATTATAAGACCCAGTATGAGGGGATGTGTAAGTTTTTCCGTCCATCCATGCCCCTTTAAAATAACAATTAAAATTAAAAATTATGTTCTAAATAGAAAAATAATGTCGGCTATAGCTAAAACATGTGTGAATCAAATGTTTAAATCTTATACTTTTCAAAACTATTGTAACAGGAGATTTAAATAAACTTTTTGAAGATCTATGTTAACTAATTTACGTCAACTTCATATATATATATATATATATATAGAGAGAGAGAGAGAGAGAGAGAGAGAGAGAGAGAGAGAGAGAGAGAGAGAGAGAGAGAGAAGAATTAAGTTTTTATGGTTAAAATTATTATTTGATCCTATATATACTCTATTTAGCATCACAATTTAAACAATGAAAAATAACATATTCTACTTTGCACTCTAAAAAAATTTGCACATGAAGAAATTGGATCCCTCTCGACTCATGTTAGATCCGTACTTAAGATGGATCTATGTTGGTCCTATAGTGGTCCACGATAAAGGGAAATATGGGAAACATTTTACGTTTTGAAAAAAGAAATAGGAGATACTTCAATGTTGAAATCGATGCAACATGTGCGTCAGTGTAATCCAAACAGAAACAACTGGTTAGATTTGTTGCCCATGTTTTATTTTGTTTTGAAGATTCCACATCACTTGGTTGAACACATAATCCTTGAATCTTAGAATTGTTATGCACCCAAAATGACATACTCTCGACTTATACCACATTCTAAATGGTGATTGAAGTTGTTGGTAGGTTAAATATATTGCAATTAAATGTCAAAAGAAGAAAAAAAACTCCATATTTTCAACAAAACCCTAGACCCCTAGACTAGTAAAATCACATTATTTTCCATCTTTTAATGGAATCTATTGGTGTATAAAGTGTGGAAAATGACATCCATCCAGGTATATCAACCACTTTAATGTGGTTGTACTAGTAGACTTGCTTGGGGAGGATTAGACTATGGTTGACTTTAGTTTACTATCATTAAAGATAATAAAATTATGGTTGGAAAAAGTGGATTATGGTCAACAAACCATTCATTATAGGTTACCATAGTTGTCCACATTATGCTAAAGTTGTTTATGATAAATTATCATTGACTTTTGTTGATCCTGGTTTACGATGTGGCCTATGGTTAATTCTAGTGTGGCATGGTTCAAAATGAGTGACCATGGTCACACATCGTTCACTATAATTGACCATGTTAACCATGGTTAACCATGGCTAACTATAGTTGGCGATATTAACCATGGTCGAACATGTTGATTATGGTTGATCTATTTTCCCTTGGTTGGCTATGATTAAATATGGTCAATGCATGGTTGACCATTGACCATGTTTGCTAATGTTTTACCAATGCAAACCATGATAGACCTTGGTTTAACCATGTTTGACCTTTGATAACTATAGGTTTAACTATTTTCACCATTTTCATAAAAGTAATTGATATACATTTATCAATGCCATTTTCAAATATTGATTGGCATATGAAAGGTGGAAAGCGATGTCGATCATTGTGTATCAACCACTTTTACTAATGTAATTGTCGCAGTTGAAAAGTGACGTGCATGAGGAGGATTAGTAAACCATAGTTGACTATGGTTGGGCATCTTGCATAGGTATTGATCGTATTGACCATAAGTGACCATGGTTTGACCATTTTGACCATAGTTGTCTATGATAGATTATGGTTGACCATGTTCAACTATTTTGACCATGGTTGATCATTGTTGGCCATGTTGAGCATGACTAGGCATGGGTTGACCATGGCAATTAAAATTGTAAATCATTGACCATGGTTGACTATGGTAACTATGGTTGACCAAAGATGACCATGGTTAATCAAGGTAGACCATGGTTGAGTATGGTTGATAAGGTTGACCTTAGCTAATTATGGTTGACTATGGCTAGCTATGATTAATTATGATCAACCATGGTGAGTATTGTTAATCATGGATGACTATGGTTAACCATGGTGACAATAGTTTTCAGGGTGACCATAGTGAGCATGATTATCCATGGTCAATTATGGTCAACCATAATAAAATATGTTCAATCATAGTCAACCAAGGTAACCATAATAGATTATGGTTGACTATGGGCTATGGTGACTATGGTTTACTAGAGATGATTGTCATTACTAATGGTTGACAAAGGTTGAACATAGTTGACTATAATTGACCATGGTTGCCTCTAGCTACATATGGTTGAGTAAGGTCAACCATTGTTGGTTATGGTTCGACCTTGGTTGAACATGATATACCATGGTTGACCATGATGTCTATGGATCATTATGGTTGACCATGATGTCTATGGATCATTATGGTTGACCAAAGATGATCATGGTAGACAATGGTTTATCATGGTTAGATAGGATTGAACATCGTTGATCATGGTTAACAACGTTTAACCATGTCAACCATGGATGACCATGGTGACCACATTGCTGATGTTGAACATGTTGAATATGGTTCCATCTAGGAAACCATGGTCGACGATGAAGACCATGATTGACCATGTTGTTTATGGTTAATTATGGGTGACCATCAATGTCCATTTTTTGACAATGTTGCACATGGTTTACCATGGTTAGTCGATGTTGACTATGGTTGTCTGCACTTGACCATATTGATAATGGTCGACTACAATTGACCATGGTTGAGTACAATTGGCCATGTTTAACCTGTTGTCTTTGGTAGAACAAGATTAACCATATTAACTATGTATGACCATGTTTGAACAAGGTCACTTGTGGTTGGCCATGAAAGGTTATAGTTTCCTATGGTCAATAGGAAACTATTAAAAAAAAATACTATAGTTGCTTGTTCCCAATGGTTGGATATGAAAGACTGTAGTTGCCTATTGCCTATGGCTAGCTATGAAAGGATATAGTTGCCTATTGGTTATGGTTTTATTCCAATTCGCATTCTTTTTGTAATAAAAAACACAATGCCTATACAAAAACCTAGATAGCCTCAATAATAACATAAGAAAAAGAGTAAATCCATGAATGAGATTTACGAAAATAAAATGTTGTAAGAACAAGAATGTCAACCAACATAATTAGGTTCATAATAGCATGCTTAATACATTCAATATGAGTCTTAGAACAAGTTTCTTTGGATATTGTGTACTGAGTTGAAAGGGATCAGATCGGTTAAACATAAATTCATAAAACCCCAGCCATGGCTAATGAATAAATTCACGATAACCCTAAAGATCCAAGAGAGGAGAGCTTTGTGTAACATGAAATAGTCATAGATATAAATTGTAAAACAAGCCTCCCCATGGCAGCCCTAACTAATACACCTAGGCTACTCATAAAAGATGGGTTCTGACTTAAAGGTCAAATCAAAGGTGAAGTTGAGGGATCAAGATGTACAAGAGAAGAATTCCAAGAAACTAGAAAAAGAGTAGCCAAGTTCGAGTGTCGTGAACCATTCGCTTTCTCTCTTCAAGATGGAAGCGGGGGTGGATATCAAGCCATATCAAGGTGAGATAGATGCTTTGAAATTAAATCATTTTTATAGTAGTTGGAGGTTATTTTAGTGTTCACCATATTGATGCAGGACCATTCAGCTCAGAAGAAACATTGTATTTTAGTAGACATAGGGGGGTCTTGTGTTTTAAGGAAGTTGGGTTCCTAAGTGTTGAATTAATGTAATTATTAAGGTTTTGAGTGATTTTAATGGGAGAAGTTAGAATAAGGATTTAATTAAGTATAGTGAGGCATACTTGTAAATGTTCTTGAATGTTGGAGAACATGAGAGATTTCGGATAGTTGAGAGATTGAGAGATTTGAGAATTAACTGTAAATCTTAGATTAGGAGTTGGTTTCATGATTTGTGGATTAAAGAGGATCATTAGAGATAAGGAAGATATTTTAGGATTTTGTTGAGAAGGTTATGGATCTAAACTAGGAATTGGTTATAGAATCCTTTTGTATAAATGTAAGCCTAAAAGGCATAGTCAAGTTAGTAGTTAGAGGTGTGAGTTAGAGGTTTGATTGTAAGCCTACGGGCAGGTAGGAAAACAGACCCCACTGATACAAAAGATCAGGCCAAGGAGAGAGTTCCTATGTAAATATCTATTTATTAATACAAACAACTCTATTTTGAGTTCATGTGTGTGTATTGATTAGTTGAGATATAGATTGTGAATGATCTTGAATTATTTTGCATAACATAGGTTGCAGGTGCAGAATCAGAGGCGAAATATAGAGAAGAGTAATAGAGAGGTGTTACGGATTTACACACATCGACAATACAAGAGGAAGACTTTAATGTTACAGTGAAGGTGAAGGAAACATAAAGGCACAAGCAGAAGTCGAAATCAGTGAGAAGTTAGTTTCGAAGAAACGTAAAACCACAGAGCAACATTAAGAAATAACGTAAAAACAAAGTAGAGGAAGAACGAAGAAGTGAGTTGTCGATGCATAGGAGCCGTTGGATCAGCTAGATCAATGAACAAGATTGTTTGCATTAAGTGGCCAGGATTAAGTCGCTTGGAATGGAGTCAAGAAATGAATGGCGGAGATTAACTTAAGTGTTAGCGGAAGAGGAATCTGGAGGAACTATCACAGCCATTTGATGGACGAAGATCTACAGTCATTAGGCGCCAATAAGCTCGAGCGTTAGTCAAGGAAGAAAGGCGGGTTTATAAGCAAAAGCGGGTTATCAGGTGGAGAAAAAGTGGTGAGTGGTAATTCGGGGTGGTCACCCGATTCCATTTAGTAGTCAACACATAGCACGTCGGAGGAGAGAGGAAACTTCTTTATCGAGCAGGTAATCCTCATGCAAGTGGCTCACCCGATATCATTATTAACAGTTAGATCAAATGGGTTTTAATCAAATGGTGCAGGATCACCGATTAGTTTTGTTGATCGGGGAAGTCAACAACCGTCGGATTGAATGGTAAGATCGACGGTGGAGATTGAAATCGATAAAGCTTAGAAAAGATCGAACCCGAGAAGTTTATCAATGTGAGTTAAGTTCATTTGAGTTCCGGAGGCTGAATGAGATACGATGCGACAACCATTGATCTGAAGGAGTGAAATCAATGGTGGAGGCTGAATGCGATGAGAGAGCATCGATAAATCTGCAAAGGCCGAGGAAGGGTGAAAAGGTAAGGTTTACGTGTGTTTATGTGTATTTCTATTATATAAGAATTACAATGAAATAAAGCGGATAAAGGTTTTATGGGTTAAGTTGAATATAACCAAAGTTAAAGAGTGGGGTTTGGTTAATATGTGCGGGGTATAGATTAACCAAAGTTTATGAGGTTGAATAAAATTCCGCTCAAAGGTTAATTGAGGGTCAGACTATTGAATAGTCAAATAAATGTTTCCGCATGAGATTTAATTAAGGAACATTAAACCTTGGTTTAAGAAGGTGTTCACCATGGATCAGGTAATTAAGGCTTGGGACCAGTGACATGCAATATTATTTGCATAATGTGGGTATTGTTGGCTTAGGTTGGCATCACATATAAAGGAGGAACACAAAAATCATTTTCTCATTTGAAATTAGAGGACCATGTTGTTATTTTTTTAGCACCAGACAGGTTTCTAGTCTAAATTTATGTTAGAGAGGCTAAGAAAATGAGATATTCAAAACCCAGAAAAGTTTTTGTGGGATAAACTTGTGAGACACCTTAATTAAATTAATTAGCCATCCTTTAAATTTTTCCTAAGTCCAACTTAGGAAATTGGTTAATTAATATGAATTAACTAGGGAAAGGTGAGAATGCTCTAGAAACTCACATGAATTGAGTTTGAGATGATCTTATTCATTTATAATGATTTAATCATGGCTGTTGGTGATCCAACAAGATATTATAAGAGAAGGTCGATGGAGATAGACACATCAAAGACATAGGGAGAGTGAGTTCCTTGGCAGATCGAGTTATTCAGTTGCGAATTTTGAGCAGGGAAGAAGATTTTGAGCCAGAAGGAAGCATCAGTGAGTGAGGGAGATTAGCAGTAGAGTTATGGAGGATATGATTCCAGTTCCGAAGAGCCAATAGAGAGAGAGGTCGAAATATTTTGTAGGAAAGCCATCTAGGTTGAGAGAGTGAGCCAAAAACCCCAACACAAGTGTCAGAAGGAGATTTTTCTAGTAGCAGGAGACCGGGAGAGCCTCTAGAAGGCAGAACGACTCATTTCCAGTGACAGAGGGAGGCTAGATGGCCTAGTTGGAGGCATTTCTAGAGGTTGTATGACTTTCCTAGGCCAGTAGTGTGAGCAGGCTAGAAGGAGGTTGAATTATTTTGGCAGAGGAAAAATTGTCTCCTAACTATTTTGGGAGAAAATTTTGCTAAAGGATTACCAGTCAGGAATCTAAATTATTGTACTCATATTTTTCTATTACATAATAATAAAAATAAAGCCTCATCTACTGCACTGGTTTCCCCTTTGGGGTTTTTCTTGGGACTATTGTCCAAAAACATTGGTGTCATTTTCTTATGTGTGTGCATCTATTTTCTCAATTCCAGTTTATTTTCCGCACCGTAATTTTTATTGTGAAGAATTGTCATGTGATTTATTTGTTATTTTTCGTAATAAATAAACTGCATAATTAACCAGTTAGAAGAATAATTTTTCAGTTGATGCAATTTAAGGAAATTTCACACATGCCTCGATCTAGAGGGAAATCCATAGAGAAACCCTTAAGTTGGAGGGGGGTTCCTATAATAAATAAGTGGGAGGATTTTAAAACTTTCATAAATTCTTAATTTTGCACTATCAGGTAAGTAGAGGATCAATGGATTCGGTGGCATTACTTTAGATAGAGATAGGGGGAAAATGTACATGACTACACCAAATAATTAAGGAAGATGGAAATAATGTTTGGTACTTATCCCAAGAACCCATATCTACTCCTCAAGTATATGAGAGGTCTACATAGCCATTTTCAGTAGCAAGTTATGTACAAACCTAGAATGGTGGATGAGGCTTTTATATAGGCGCAATACCTGGAAAACCTACGCTAGAAGAAAGGAAAATCAAGTGATTCAAGGCATAACCACCAAGAATATTTCGAGAGGAACAAGAAGCAAAAATTGAGGAAGGACAAGAAGATAGTAGCCACAACACACCATTACAAAGATACTAGCAAAAATTACAACATGGATGGTCACGTAGAGGAAAAAGATTGGAAATTAAATCTGAAGCTCAACCCAAAGAACCATAAGAAGGAAACAAATAAGAGAAATATAATAGCCACAAATTTGAGCAATCAAGTGGAAACTATCTTAGGAATGGATGATAATATTGTATGCACATCATTGTAGAAGGGGCTGAATCTAAGTAGCATTTAGCAATACGAAGAGAAGGAGATCACCAAACTCTTCCATATAAAGATACATGTCAAGAAGACATAAATTGAGGATTTATTCAACTCAAGACCATAAGAGAATTTCAGAGTGGTAGATCTGGTCAAAAAAGAGGTTCGTGACCATCCCAACCCAAATCCATTTGAATGGGTTGACAACGAGGTAGAGATAAAGGTAACCAAACACTGTAAAATGAAATTTTCTATTAGTATTGAGTTTTATGATGAAGTATAATTGCATGTGGTTCCACTTGATGTATGTGGGGTTGTGTTTGGGAGTCCCTATATGTAAATGCAGGATGAAATATTCATGTAGAGAACTAACCATTACCGCCTCATCAATGAAAAAAATATTTCTTCATCTATGTGCACAAGGGAAAGTCAAAGATTCAACTGGTAAGCACTGACCAGGATAAGAAATTGATCAATTCCAGCAAGATGTATGTTTTATTATTCTTAAAAAAAAATATATCTGTATAAGAATAGTCAATGAGAGTAGAAACATCCCTGAAACGGTGCAATAAGGAATAGAGACAACAACTGGAAGAGTTGTTACATGAATACAAAGGAGTGTTCTAGGAGCCTAAAGGGATACCACCCAAGATGGAAGTGGAACACGAGATACAATTGTTATCAGACTCTCCATTGCCAAACATTGAGTTGTATAGGTATCTTTTTCTAGAAGCAAGTGAGGTGAAGAAGTAGCTACAATAACTGGTAGAGCAAGGTGTTATTCAACCAAGTACCTCACCATGTGGGTCACCCATCATAATTGTAGCGAATAAGGATGGGAGTAGGAAAATGTGCATTGATTACAAGGTGTTAAACAAAATTACACTCAATAATAGGTGCCCCTTTCCTTGGATCGATGACTTATTGGACCAGTTGTAGCAAGCAAAATAATTCACTAGACCATACTTAAAAGTAGGGTATCATTAGGTTCAAGTCAAAGAACAAGATACCTAGAAGATTTCCTTCAAAACTAGACAAGGTTTGTATGAGTGGTTATCATCCCATTTGGTCTATGTAATGCACCAACAATATTCATGAGATTAAAGAATGATATGTTGCACCCATATATATATATATTCATTTGTTATTGTTTATTTAGATGATATACTGATATACAGTGCTACAGGGGAAGAGAATATCTCACATTTGATGCAGGCGCTAGAGATATTGAAAAAGTACTAGTTCTTGAAAATATTCAAGAAGTGTGAGTTTACATAGCAGTCTTTGGTGTATT
Source organism: Pinus tabuliformis (assembly GCA_031772625.1). Taxonomy (NCBI): domain Eukaryota; kingdom Viridiplantae; phylum Streptophyta; class Pinopsida; order Pinales; family Pinaceae; genus Pinus; species Pinus tabuliformis. The sequence continues at coordinate 1,710,946,243 of CM062819.1, forward strand.
TAGGCTATGTAATTGGTGGATGGGAGCTTAAGGTAGATCCTGAAAAGATGGAGAACATCATGAAGTGGTCAGTTCCTACAAATGTTTCAAAGGTTAGGATTTTTGTTGGAGTATCATAATTCCTGAGAAAATTTATAGCTTCATTTTAGCAATAGCCACACTACTCCACACCATAACAGTGAGCGGCAAGATTTTTTAGTGGGGGAAGGATCAGTAGAAGGTCTTTGAAGAGATGAAAAGGAAAATAATTCAAGCACCACTTGTTGTGTTACCAAACTTGCGACGTACCTTTGAAGTGGAGACATATTTGAGTGGTTATGCCATGGGAGTGATCTTGATGCAAGGAGGAAGGGTTTTATGCTACCATTTTTAAGTGTTTCATGGGGTAGTTATCAACCACCCTACCTATGACAAGGAGTTCTATGTCCTAGTACAAGCTGTCAAAAAGTGGAAGCACTCTCTGATCGGTAAAGAGACCATCATCCAAATAGATCACCAAATGTTACAATATTTGCAGGCCCAAAGTGAGTTATAGAAAACCAACCATTACAAGTGGATGGGGTTTTTAATATAGTTTCATTTAGTGATCGAGTGCAAAAAGAGTAGCACAAACAAGTTGGTTGACATGCTTTCAAGGCCACTTGCATATAAAATCACATATTTTGGAACTCTAATGAACATTGAGCCTTTCACCTATGATGCATATAGAGAGGCATATACATAGGATGAGGACTTCAGGGAGTTGTATCAATAGCTACAGGGCCATAGTCACGCAGATGATGGTGACAAAGTTTATTATCATATCTAGAACGAGTTACTATATAGGTTGGAAAAGCTATGTGTCCCTAAAGGTGAGTGACTAAAGCTGATTACAAAGGATCACATCTCCAAGGTTGCAGGGACATTTGGTGTTAGGAAGATAATTTCCAATTCACTGAGGTATGAGTACTACTGTAAGATGTAAGAAGATTTAAATAGGCTCACTAGAGGATGTATAATTTGTTGTACCAACAACCCAAGTAACAAGAAAGAGGGTGTATCCCATCCCTTAGCTATACCCTCTTATCCCTAAGAAATCATTTCCATGGGTTTTATGGGAGTTTTACCAACAATAAGGAAGGACATGATCATCTATTTGTGCCAGTTTACAAATTTAGCAAGATGTGCATTATCATGCCTTGTAAAAAGACCATAAAGAGGGGGGGTTAGCAGCAAAGTTATTCTTTGAATAGGTCTAGGTGCATTATTGGGCCTAAGAATTATCCTTAAAATACATCCACTTTCACTCCATTCATACATTTTATCACCTCTATTCCACCACCATGTCATCACATCCGCTTCACTTTCATCATTATATGGGTTAACTTTGTGTTTTCCAAAACATTATTAATTCTTAGTATTTTTTGTGAATTTGTGGTTAAACTTTAGAAAATAATATGTTTATACTTATACCTAACAATTGGAATGAGTTTGTTGACATGTGTAGGTTAAAAGGAAGCTTCCAAAAGCCTCCTATGTGGCCTCCCAAGGCTAAATTCGAATTTGAGAAGATATACCTCATGGAGAAGATCATGGAGGATAGGGTTATGTGTCACCATTGGTTGAGAGATATGTGGATTTGAAGAGGGAATAGTGGATCCACATTTATGAGTTTGTTATCATAACTTTTGTATAAATAGGAGTGTTATATCCTTCATTTGTAATCTTAATTTTCCTTAGAATTTAGAAACTTAGTCCTTCATTTGTAATTTTATATTTTAGAATCATTGTAATGTAGAGTTTAGGACCTCTTGGAATGTAAAACTTGGAGCTTGCAATTGCAATTTGCAAATGATGATAAATAAAGTGGATTGGATTTTCTTCTACATTTGACTTCTTTCTAGGTGTGCTTGTGGAGCTATGGAGGGCCCCCATTGCCTCACTTGCATACTTGTTTTGGTACAGTAAGCTTTCATTTATGTTTTTAATTTCATTAGTTTAAATATCTTGACGCTGGAAATATAAATGAATAGTCTTTTGTAAGAGAGTTTTAATATTTCCTGTAATCAATTTGAATTTTGTTTAAATGCCTTCATTTCTTAGTTTATTGATTAAGATGGTTAGAAATATTAATGAATAGTCTCCTGTAAGGGAGCTTCAATATTTCTTACACTTGTCATAATGTCTTTTAATTTTTAGATTTCATTTTGTTAAATGACTAAATAGGTGTTTGAGATCCCAATGAAAGACCTCCTGTAAGGGAGATTTGGAATTTCTTCACCTAGCTTAGTTTAGTTTGTCTCTAAGTCCATATATATTGGATAGTCCTCGAAGTTTACTTACCCGGATTGATAGTAAATGAAACTCTAATTTGCATCCACATTTTAGACCCAACATTTTGGCACCGTTGCCGAAGATAAAACCCGGGTCACCAGTGTGACAAGTGGGAATACTTACCACTATACTACAATAAATAAATAAGGCTGGGGGGGAGTGTAAATTCTAAATTTTGTATACCTTCCAAGCCTTACACATTTTCAGCCACATTCAGCAGCAGATTCTGAACATTCAACAGAAGATCCAGCAATAGATTTAGCAGCAGATGCAACAACAATAAAAGATTCACTTTTTCGACTTCATCCACCATTTTTACAAGTAAAGAAGACTATGATCAGAATTTTGCAGCCACACATGCACAACTCTCATCCATTTTTGAAAGGGTAAGTTGAGGTATGATATTTTCTAAATTTTAACCATTAATTCCTTGAAAGCTAGAATGATAATTTTTAGAAAAACTTCCTTTCTTTCATTTCGTAAAATTTCCAAAACCATCAGTTTGGAGGGGGGGATACATTTACATTCATACTTTGTCACATTCATATTTTTTTCCATATTCATATATCACATTCTAAAACCCACATACCTTCAAAATATATTCACTATTACATGAGCATATAAATGGCTTTGTAAAAAGTACTTAAAAGCTAATTGGATGCAACACAATCATGGTTGTTACACAAGAACCAACCATGATGCATTCTAACAAAAATACTTTGAAATAAAAATCACATTATCAATATGCAAAGTCTAAGATCATACATTAAAATTGAATGCAACAAACAAAATATGGTTGAAACACAAGAACCAACCAAGTTGCAATTCAACAAACACACTTTGCAGAAGTTAAGTAAATGATATCATGTAAAGTTTAAGCCAAAACTCAAGTATCAAAAGTAATGTAATAGATCGCATGAGGACATGCAATACCTTCAGTTTGGGGGTATGTTGGGCCTAATAATTATCCTTAAAATACATCCACTTTCACTCCATTCACACATTTTCTCACCTCTATTCTACCACCATGTCATCACATCCGCTTCACTTTCATCATTATATGGGTTACCTTTGTGTTTTCCAAAACATTATTAATTATTAGTATTTTTTGTGAATTTGTGGTTAAACTTTAGAAAATAATATGCTTTTACTTATACCTAACAATTGGAATGAGTTTGTTGACATGTGTAAGTGAAAAGGAAGCTTCCAAAAGCATCTTATGTGGCCTCCCAAGGCTGAATTCGAATTTGAGAAGATATACCTAATGGAGAAGATCATGGAGGATAGGGTTATGTGTCACCATTGGTTGAGAGATATGTGGATTTGAAGAGGGAAGAGTGGATCCAAATTTATGAGTTTGTTATCATAACTTTTGTATAAATAGGAGTGTTATATCCTTCATTTGTAATCTTAATTTTCCTTAGAATTTAGAAACTCAGTCCTTCATTTGTAATTATAGATTTTAGAATCATTGTAATGTAGAGTTTAGGACCTCTTGGAATGTAGAACTTGGAGCTTGCAATTGCAATTTGCAACTGATGATAAATAAAGTGGATTGGATTTTCTTTTACACTTGACTTCTTACTAGGTGTGCTTGTGGAGCTATGGTGGGCCCCCATTGCCTCACTTGCATACTTTTTTTGGTACAATAAGCTTTCATTTATGTTTTTAATTTCATTAGTTTAAAGATCTTGACACTGGAAATATAAATGAATAGTCTCTTGTAAGAGAGCTTTAATATTTCCTATAATCAATTTGAATTATGTTTAAATGTCTTCATTTCTTAGTTTATTGATTAATATGCTTAGAAATATTATTGAATAGTCTCCTGTAAGGGAGCTTCAATATTTCTTACACTTTTCATAATGTCTTTTAATTTTTTGATTTCATTTTGTTAAATGACTAAATAGGTGTTGGAGATCCCAATGAAGACCTCCTGTAAGGGAGCATTGGCATTTCTTCACCTAGCTTAGTTTAGTTTGTCTCTAAGTCCATATATATTGGATGATCCTCGAAGTTTACTTACCTGGATTGATAGTAAACGAAACTCTAATTTGCATCTGCATTTTAGACCCAACATTTTGGCGTCGTTGTCGGGGATCGAACTCGGGTCACCCGCATGACAAGTGTGAATACTAACCACTATACTACAATAAATAAATAAGGTTGGGGGGGAAGTGTAAATTCTAAATTTTTTATACCTTCCAAGCCTTACACATTTTCAGCCACATTCAGTAGCAGATTCCAAACATTCAACAGAAGATCCAGCAGCAGATTTAGTAGCAGATGCAACAACAATAAAAGATTCACTTTTTTGACTTCATCCACCATTTTTACAACCAAGTAAAGAAGACTATGATTAGAATTTTTCAGCCACACATGCACAACTCTCATCCATTTTTGAAAGGGTAAGTTTAGGTATGATATTTTCTAACTTTTAACCATTTAATTCCTTGAAAGCTAGAATGATAACTTTTGGAAAAACTTCCTTTCTTCATTTCGTAAAATTGTCAAAACCATTAGTTTTTTTTTTTTTTTTTTTGGGGGGGGGGGGGATACATTTACATTCATACTTTGTCAGATTCATATTTTTCCATATTCATATATCACATTCTAAAACCCACATACCTTCAAAATATATTCACTATTACATGAGCATATAAATGGCTTTGTAAAAAGTACTTAAAAGCTAATTGGATGCAACACAATCATGGTTGTTACACAAGAACCAACCATGATGCATTCCAACCAAAATACTTTGCAATAAAAATCATATTATTAATATGAAAAGATCATACATTAAAATTGAATGCAACAAACAAAATACGGTTGAAACACAAGAACCAACCAAGTTGCAATTCAACAAACACACTTTGCAAAAGTTAAGTAAATGATATGATGCAAAGTTTAAGACAAATCTCAAGTATCAAATGTAATGTAATAGATTGCATGAGGACATGCAATACCTTCAATTTTGGGGTATGTTGGGCCTAAGAATTATCCCTAAAATACATCCACTTTTACTCCATTCACACATTTTATCACCTCTATTCCACCACCATGTCATCAAATCCGCTTCACTTTCATCATTATATGGGTTACCTTTGTGTTTTCCAAATCATTATTAATTATTAGTATTTTTTGTGAATTTGTGGTTAAACTTTAGAAAATAATATGCTTATACTTATACCTAACAATTGGAATGAGTTTGTTGACATGTGTAGGTTAAAAGGAAGCTTCCAGATGCCTCTTATGTGGCCTCCCAAGGCTAAATTCGAATTTGAGAAGATATACCTCATGGAGAAGATCATGGAGGATAGGGTTATGTGTCACCAATGGTTGAGAGATATGTGGATTTGAAGAGGGAATAGTGGATCCACATTTATGAGTTTGTTATCATAACTTTTGTATAAATAGGAGTGTTATCTCCTTCACTTGTAATCTTAATTTTCCTTAGAATTTAGAAACTTAGTCCTTCATTTTTAATTTTAGATTTTAGAATCATTGTAATGTAGATTTTAGGACCTCTTGGAATGTAGAACTTGGAGCTTACAATTGCAATTTGCAATTGATGATAAATAAAGTGGATTGGATTTTCTTCTACATTTGACTTCTTTCTAGGTGTGCTTGTGGAGCTATGGAGGGCCCCCATTGCCTCACTTGCATACTTGTTTTGGTATAGTAAACTTTCATTTATGTTTTTAATTTCATTATTTTAAAGATATTGATGTTAGAAATATAAATGAATAGTCTCTTGTAAGAGAGCTTTAATGTTTCCTGTAATCAATTTGAATTATGTTTAAATGCCTTCATTTCTTAGTCTATTGATTAAGATGGTTAGAAATATTAATGAATAGTCTCCTGTAAGGGAGCTTCAATATTTCTTACACTTGTCATAATGTCTTCTAATTTTTAGATTCCATTTTGGTAAATGACTAAATAGGTGTTGGAGATCCCAATAAAAGACCTCCTGTAAGGGAGCTTTGGCATTTATTCACCTAACTTAGTTTAGTTTGTCTCTAAGTCCATATATATTGGATGATCCTCAAAGTTTACTTACCCGGATTGATAGTAAATGAAACTCTAATTTGCATCCGCATTTTAGACCCAACATGCACTTTAGGAGACTATGAAAAATCATTTCAAACAGGGACACCATGTTTCTCGGTGAATTTTGGAAAAAATTGTGGGAGAATGTGGGCACAAAATTGAAGAGGTATACAATATTTCATCCACATATATATGGGAAAATAGAAGTAGTCAATAGGACTTTAGTGCGTCCTTTGAGGATTTATAATAAGAAGCATTTGAAAACTTGAATTGAAAATATATTTTATATATAACACTCCTAAAACAAAGCAATGCACATTTCAACTGGTAAGTCACCATTTGATACTTGTTTTGGATATTTTCTATCTTCACCTTTGGATGTAATATATGGACAATAATGAGGAGTGAGGGAGGATCTCATAAGGGTAGGATTTTTTTTTATAATATTATATAAAGAAATTTTCAAGTACAAGAGACAACAAAAAATTCACAGGAAATGAACAAAGGCATACATGACTAACACACAATAGAGAAGTCATTTAGAGTGGCAATCAATGTATGTCTATAACAGAACAACGGAATGTTATAGGGTCCTCGCTATAATATCAATACTCTACAATATGGAACTTTCCAAAGAGTTTAAAAGGTGGGATATAATGCCTACAAACTCAGTATACCCCAAAACATGTGCATTTACTCAGTGGTAAATGTGGAAAATTTGAAACTCTATGAGCCTTCCATGTTGGACTAGAGAAGAGGAGCAAGTCCTACCTTCCATAGAGGGTTTAGCACCAAATTTTCAAGAATATACATATAGCATATAGTTATTTAGAATAGGTTCATAACTACAAGACAGGGGTAGCATGATCTTTGTCAAATTGAGTTAAAAGGACAACTCCTATGCGAGGCTAAATAGTGCTCCAGGGAGAAGGTCAAGGAATTTAATTTTCCTCACCTCATTCAGTAAATATTTCATGGAAAAAAATCCTCCCAAAATTGGGAGGTATGATCCAAATTGGATCACTATATAATTTTTCATCTATATCAATGCTTTTAGAGTGGAAAAACTAAAGGAATCAACTTATAGTAGTAATCTTATTAGCAGGACACAATTTGGAGAATTTGGGTTTTAAACCTTCTAGGCCTAGTTTGATGCCTTAAATTACATTTTTGGAGGTAAAAATTTCATATTTAAGTGAAGGACCCTATGACATTGTCGGCTGGATAAGTCGTTCTTGCGGACAAGACCAACCTCCCTAGTATCTAATGATATCTAGCGACAAGCAAACCAAACAAATTCTATATTTCTCTAAATATGCAATTTATAAATAAAGGCTAGTAGATGTTTTAGGCCTACCTTGGGTCCAGTGCTAGTTTGTGGAAGCCACGCTCCGTTGATCCAAATGAGCTCCCTTTTAAAGGACCTGCAAACACAAACAGGCACACACATCAAATAGCATCTGAAAAGCCAATATAATAAAGCATATTTATCATGATGATCAAGGAATTCATGAAATAAATCATAGAAGACAACTTATTGAGAAAAATGAATCTGATTGTATTAACATTAATCAAAGAAGAACTTTACAACCTTGGTGCCTTGATGTTGTACAAGCTCCTCCCAGGGTCCAACAAGAATCTCCTCTACTTTGACAAGTTTCACTCTCTTCCCAAAGAAGCCAAAAGGTATGTAATCTCTCCTCTCAAGCTTAACTAGGAATTCTCAATTCCAACAGCATTTACCCTAAAAAAAATTCAGCTTCTAACCTCCCTAGCAACTAGCCCAATGCCTTAATTTATAGTGCAAAGGAGGGAAGTTACTAGGTCCACCTTCAAAGGGGTAGAGCCCTCCTTCAAAGGGATAAGCTCCTCTCATCAAGAGATTAGCTCCTTTAGTTATGGGATGCATGAACAACCTAGGAGCGAACCATCCACGTCAAGATTCCTTCTAGAAGCATCCAGAATTAACCCAAAGTGAGCTTTTAAGAATAAACTTGCGCCTTTTTGACTTTTACAGGGGTCCGCACCCACTCCTTTAGAGACAGAGCAGGCAGGTCCGCAGGTAACATGACCAAGGGGTGCGGGACCGCATGTAATGGTAAGAGAAAGTGCGAAACCAGAGTTTTATTGATTTTCAAATACTTTCTCTCATTTTTAAAGCTTGACATGAAGAGCTGAGGTTTGAGACTTGCAAAGGAGGACAGTATGAGTGGTGATAGACTCACACTGACTGCAAATAGTCATGGTGACAATATTTTGTGTAACAGACATTGCTCTAAACTTGAATCCAACAGTGAAAGAATCACATCAATTAGAGTTTAGATGCAAAAGTTATGCATCCCATAAATTGACCTATTGTGATTAACCACCATAATTCAAGAGGATGTCACATCAACCCCTATTAGGAGACATCCATGTGGGGGATATGAAAAATACTCTAAAAGGGTTATTTTGTAACTCATGTTGAGAGTTGAATGGGTCAAATTTAATCCCTAGTTGGCTACCAAGTTGTGTCATAATCAGGCCACTAGGAGGAAAATGAGTTTCATTCTATTTGCCTGCATTTTGTTCCATAGTAGAGCGTGGTAGTTTAATGTGTATAGGGAGATAGCATAATAGATGAGGTTTGTGTTATATAACATCCCATGGCCCATAACTGTAAGGAAACTCCATAAAGAGTTCCTTTTCTTTTGTACTTGCATCATTTCCATTCCAGATAAAAGAGAGCATAGCAGGCACACCTTACAACAGGGTTTACTCCCAAAAGGGTTTCATAAATAATATATTGGTGTTTACTATGATTGGTGTGTATTTGTATTTCATCGTTCTCTATTTTCCACACATTATATATTGCATGCATAAACAACAAAACTGTAATAGAAAAATTGGAATCTAAAAGCAATTATCCCTTCATAATATATATTTCAATTTATTTTCGCAGATTTGTTGTGAATAACCATCCAACAGAATATCCATGGAAATTTACATATAATATTGGTGTGAGAAAGTTTTTTTGGGTATTTTCAAGGAAGATGCAAGGGATAGATTGGTTTAACCATAAATTTATAAAACCTTAGTCATCGCTAATGAATAAGTTTATGATAATTGTCGAGATCTGGCAGAGGAGAGGTTTGTGTTGTTGGAAGTGTAAGTCACAAATATAAACTGTTATGTTAGTGGCGGATTTGGTCAACAAAATTGGATTGCCAGTTCATAGCCATCTTAGCCCATATTCATTTGGATGGGTCAACAATGAGGCAGATAAAGGTAACTAAACAATGTGAAAGAAATTTGTTATCAATATCGATTTTACTGATGAAGTAAAATTGGATGTAGCTTCCCTTGATGTATGTGAAGTTGTGTTTGGGATTCCCTATATGTACACACAAGATGCAATATTCATGTGGAAATCCAAACTATATTGCATCATAAAGGGCAGATAATCCTTCATCATCAATGTTCATAAGAGAAAACCAAAGATTTCATTGAAAAGTGCAAACCAAGCTAAGAAATTGATTAGTTCTAGGAAGAAGCATGTTTTATTGGTCTTAATATCAAATTCGTATGTAGAAGATTCAATGAAAGCATAGGCATCATGAGAAGGGTTCAATAAGGAATAGAGACAAAAAATTGTAATACTTTCTACATGCATACATGGGAGTGTTCCAGGAGCCTAAAGGGATACATCGAAGAGTATAAGGGGTTAATCATGCCATTAGTCTAGGCAATGCACCAACTAGGTTCATGAACTTAATGAATGATATAGAGCACTCATAACTAGACTAATTTTTTATTATTTGTTTATATGATATACTATTATACAATGCTACATAGAAGGAGCACAAGTAACGACCTTGATGAAAATTCCATGTAATAAATGTTAAAAACAATAACCATGGATGACTGGGACACTAATTCCAAGCAGAATGTTGGGTAAGACATCCTAGGGGGTGTTCATTTGGTTGTTTATGGGAAGGAAATTGGAAAAGGCTAAGGCTAAGGCATTTTGGCACATTTATTTATGAAAATAATGCAAATTAAGAGAAAAAGGAGGTGAAAGGTCATAGGTTGCATGTGAGGAGGAAAATGAAGGAAAATAGTGGAAAATGAAGAAAATACATGCCTCATTCATAAAAAGGCTTTCGAGGATTAGTTGGTAACCTTTTGTTAGTTCATTTTTGGAGCTCTCTCATTATTCTCTCTCTCTCTCATACTCTTGGAGACTTAGAGTTTTGTTGGAGCACTCTTGGTGGGTGTGACATACTTGGATTTTAGAGCAAGAAGGCATCGACATCTGTCGCTAATCAAATTTTCTTATAGGTACTGAGTTGCATGTATGCCTTCTTCACTAGTTTTGGCAATGCATGGCATATGCATGTTGTTTCTTGGTTGTGATCTGTCATTGGCATGGAGGATTGCATGGATCGATAGTGGATCGCCTAGCCTTGCCATCTCCTGGATAGCCATGGTGGTTGTGGGTTTACTTTCATTGCTTGGTTTTAGTTGGTTTTCATGTTTCCTTAGCTTGGGTTGAGTTATTAGTCTTGGAAGCTCTAGTTGAAGAAACACTTTGGAAGCCCTGTAAAAGCTTGGGTTGGGTTACTAGTCCTGGAAGCCTTGGTTGGAAAAATGCTATGGAAGCCCTTCGTGGGTTGATTTACTAGTCCCAGAAGCCTTTGTTAGAAAAACGCTCTGGAAGCCCTGTATACGTTTGTGGGTTGAGATACTAGTTCTAGAAGTAATGGTTGGAAAAACACTCTGGAAGCTCTGGAAGGCTTAGATGGAGACCAATTTGATGATGATTTTAGTGATGTCTGACTGTGAGGTGGAATCACTATTTGATGGGTTGAGGTGGATGGCCTCTGGAAGCCCTGGATGAGTTTTGATTGATGTGTTCTATGAGATCCCACATTCATGCTTGGAATATGGCATGAGGGTTAATGGATGAAGAGAGATTTGGCTCAACCATTCTACGGTCGGTGGGAACATGGTAGTCCCATCTCCGGTTGGCTCATGGAATTCATTAATGAGAAATCCACTCCCTTGGGTTTCATGTGTAAAGGTACTGATGTATTTATGGATTTGATGGTTGTCATTTTTATTATATTTTTGTTCCTATTACTCTGGTTATATGCACATTTTTTGACAACAATTATGTATGGCTCTCTGCATGTTTTTACTTGTATGTGAATGGATATTGTGTCTATGGCCTAATAGATGATAATGCAGAAAATGGCATGACGAAACAATCGTTCATAGTGATTCTCAGATAAGTTTGAGATCCCTACGCTTAACTCTGTTATTTACACATGTAGATTAAATGTCGACGATTTGTTTAACGAAATGTCTGTCATGGCTAGTAGGGATCCAGTCAAGGTCTTGAACAAGTATTTGCTTTAGTACTTTCATTTCCATGTTACTTTATTGATTTGAAGATATGGATTAGTTCTGGATGGTGTCCTAGGCTCTGAGCCTGAAAAGGTGGCTTAAATCTCAGGGTCATTGGCACAACACTGAAAATTTTGGTCCATGGTCACTGGCAGGTAGACCTATGAGAGTGACTTTAGGTTGTTGGTCACTCCCTTTCCCATAACATGAGAGCGACTATGGCCCAATAGACCTAAAACAATAGTGGGACCTAGGAAGAGGCTATCTAAGTGGCTGACTTGTCTTCTGAGGGTTCTACTGATGATGTTGGATGTCCGTATGGTGTGTTTTCATCGGTTCCACTTCTTTAATGTGACTTAGGAGGTCAAATCATATCATAGTGGCCTCTCGTCGCATGTTTACCCTGACTGGCCAGCTGCTTGGGTAGATATGGGAGGTGGGTGTTACAGAGTGGTATTAGAGCATGGTTCAACCCTCAGACTGGATGGGCTATGTGTTGGTCATGCATGCATGTCAATTGCATGAATGTATCTTACACTTATATACTTATTGCAATTTCTTGATGTCGGATTAGGGTTGTAGTATGGTTATCATGGATAATTTGTTATCGATTTCATGAGATGTATTTGAAATAAGTATGTGACTGACTGTGTATGGATTATATGTCGCTTACATGTTGATTTCATGGTACCTACTTACATCCTTGTATGTGTTGGTCACTTTAATTGCTTATTAATTTAAACAACCAAGTGCTACATGAATTGTCAACCCAGGGAAGTTTGTTTGTTTCAAAGGCAATCACACACTATATATGCTCAATCCTAAAAGAAATGAAAATTTGTAGTAACAATTACTCTAATCACACCTTGCTTTAAAAAAACTGAAGTTCTACTTTGAGTTATAGCAGGAACAATCTCTCTATTTCAGACAATTATCAAAAGAATCCTGGATTACATTAAAAAGAACAATCTAGGAAAGGAAATCAATTTGCAAAGGAAATGACTAGTTGTGCTCTAACAGAGAACATGACCCTATTCCTCAAGCAGGAATCTTCAGCACTTGTTTATGATTACCATGCTTCACAAACTCACTCTGGAAAACCAATTAAAATAATCACTGATCACCTATGAATGAATTTATGGAAACAATGCAATAATCAAATAGAAACAGAGTTTCAGCAATAAATATAGAGTTCCAATAACACATAAGTAAATTCAACAAATAGAGTTTAACAAGGTATGAATGAAAAATAATACTTAACACACTACAGGAATTAATGGGTGAATCTTGTGATGAAGGTGGGCCCTTTCCTTCTCACAAGATTCCCCAGAAAAAGGAACTAAAAAGGAATGCTCAGAACAATATTTTATTCATCCATCAATGTATCATATTACAAAAGATTCAAGTTCCTTTACTTTCAGCTAGACCTTCCCGTAGTCTGTCCGTAGTCCCTCTAATGTTGATGTCTCCTCTTTTTAAAGAGGAGACATCTATTATACAATTGATTACATTATAAATCCTATCTTTAACCCGATATGCTAAAATAGGATAATTGGTTCTTCCATTAACAAAATGTTGTTACAATGGTTGTGACAATGCCGACTTTGGAATGTAGTTGTTACGGCCAGTGTAACAGCTCCTTCAATGATCTTCTCTTGTTGCTGCTGAATCTAAAATGCAAATCACGGGCTGTTTCAGCAATGGGATTTGTGCACTGTTCTAACTATTTCACCAATGTATATCGTAATGATAAATCTGCAGTCTTCACACTGTTTCAGCAACTATCTGATCAATGATTAATTATGAAGGTAATGTAAAATTATATGTAAAACAAATTAAACATATAGTAATGAGAAGAATGTTATATACCTTTGGAAAATGGATTAAAGAAATAACATCAACTTTAAATATGGATTGACAAAGGGTGGAATGATAGCAAAATATGTGAACAAAAAGGTACAATGTAGGGTCCTAACATCCCCCCCAATTGAAAGGGTTGCATGTCCTCATGCAACTTCACTCTAAATCTGAGTCTGGGTACTGGGTTTTAGAGTGCAAATTACTTAGGCAGTAACTATAGAAGTTATTCTCAACTAGATCTCTGAACCTGTGCACATTTTGTAGCCTCTGCCATGTTGCTGCTTCTTCCTTTTTACTCAACCTGTAATGAGCCTTATATTCCTATGCTGGCATCCATAAAAGAGGAAAACGAAAATGATATCCTATCCTTTTTTCAGCACATTGCTTAACACATCTGATATAGTCAGGTACCCTTTAGATTGCTGCTTCAAGATTAGGGGGACTAAAGGGGTTATACTCCTGCCTTTCCTTAGAGGACTGTTGCCAGAATAAGTTGTTTGCTTTTAAGGCAGTTTCCTTAGTCTTAACAAAATGTTGGCAGTCCTGTAGCACTATTGCTTGAAGTTGCCTAATGTGTTCAACCATCCCTGGTTCTTTAAAAAATTAACAATATTCTCAAATGAAAATGGCAGGCTTTTGTGGCTCTGGTCAAATCCACAGGAGGCGGTTGTCCTCATTATGCTTTGCTGCAAGAAAAGCAGTCTGCCATGTGATCTGATTAGCAAGGAAGGAGGCAAATGCCCTGATCTGAATATCACCAACCAAAGGGTTAATATTGATCTTCCTATTTTCAAGGATAGCCTCATTATGGAGATACAACTCACAGAGCAAATGTTGATAAGTGGTGGATGTTTCTATGAAAGTTTCCACAAACTGCTCGGGTGTAGATACTTCATGAGGTCTTCCATTTTTAATTACCTTTATCTGAAAGAACGCTAAGCGTTCTGCAAGAAAAAGAGAATAATTGGAAGATGGCTTCCTGGCAGCTAATAATTTGTGAACAAAATCAAACATAAGGAACAATTTACTCTTTAGCTATTTATTCTCTTTCTTCTGTGTGCGACACTGCTGGAGTACTTGCTCTAAGGCTTCCCAATTTGAATATATATGATTTTTCCAAGGTGATTTATGCTCCTACAAGATCTTATCTTGCAACATAACATATTCTTTCTTCCATCTATCAATTTGTTCTTCAGTACTGCAAGTCTGAGTAAAAACAGTTTTTGTAGGCAGAGGTTCAGTCTGAGTAAAAACCATTTTTGTAGGCCGGGGTATTGGATCTTCAGCTTTAACATGCACAGTAGGCCGAAGTATTTATGGTTTAGCTTCTTTTTCAAAAAAATTTGAAGGCCCTACTGGTTCTTGTGTAACAGTAGGGCGTTCCTCTTTGATTGCAGGAGACATGGATGCAGAAATTTTTGAAGGCCATACTGGTTCTTGTGTAACAGTAGGGTGTTCCTCCTTGATTGCAAAAGATGTCGATGCAAGGGAGGCTCCAGGCAGTGGAATTTCGACTATTTTATACCCTGCTTGATGATAAATATTACCGCATTGGCTGCACATATATTCCTTGTACTGGTATTTCTCTATACTTTTCTTGGTCGTGGATGCTGCATGGACTAAAGTGTACAAGTTAAGCTCTTTGTCATAGGCTTCCCTTACCATTACTAATTCCTTCTTATAAGCTTCGAGTTCTGATTTTAGAAACTCATTTTCCTGTAAAAGGGAAGCCAGGGTGATTGGGCTTTATGTATCAGTCACAGTCTCAGTAGCTGGTTCTTGTGTGGCAACTACTGAATGAGTAGTTGGTTCTTGTGTAGCATCTACGTTATGTGCAGCATCCTGAGCATCCAGGTTTTGTATATCAACAACTAGTTCTTGTGTGGTAGCTACTAAATGGGTAGCTAGTTCTTGTGTAGTAGCTACGTGTTGTGCAACAACCTGGGCATCTGGATTTTGTGGATCAACAACTAGTTCTTGTGTGACAGTTGTTGAATGAGTAGTTGGTTCTTGTGTGATAGCTACTTGTTTTGAAAGAAATGATGTGGTAAAATCTTAGGCATCTGGTTCTTGTGTTTTAGTACCCGAGGGTGAGACAAATAAAGATTCAGGGACTTGGGACTGTGGTGGGGTATGGGGTTTTAGACGAATAGGTGGGGAGTTTAGGATGGTGGCAACAATTGTCGCTTCAGTTGACGCCCTCATTCGTCTTAGGGGTAAAAAGGTAGGGAGAGCAGTAATTTTCCTTTTATGAGTGGGTTTCTTCTGAGGGGGAAGGCTATCAGAAATGGTAGCTTCTTTGGTTGAGGCCCTCGTTCGCCATTTTGATAGGAAAACAGTCTTAATCTACCTTTTTTCTTTTTAGCATAGTGATGGGAATGTTATCTTCAGAATCATCACTAGGAATATGAACGATAGGATTATATGATTCTGCTAAATTGTGGGATGGAGTTGAAGTGGTGGGAGGGTCAATTATATTGAATAGTTCTGCTGGTGGGATTTCTAGGGGATTAGGAATGTTCTCTGGTTGCTGCTCGTGGGGATTTTCAAGAATTTCTTGAGGATTTTCAGCAACTTTCTGAGGGATTTCAGCAGCTTGCTCAGGGTCTAGGTGTGGATTATTGAGAGGGGGGATTTGTTGAGAAAAACCCCTCTGAATTAGTAGTTGGACAAGACGATGATGGGTGAGGGAAAGGAGTGGGAAATTTTACCTGTCTACAGTAATGTGACATATTCTTTAGACACCCAAGTAAATAATATGGAATATTTAACAGTCGACCATGTCTCAAATGATTTAACAAGACAAAATCATGCTGATAGACTACTTGGTAGTGACCTTCACAAGTGAGATAATGTTTGACGAATTCAACAACCATCAGCGATAGAGGCGGTAATGAGTGAAGTCAAACACCCCGACCTTTAGGCTCGACCTGTTCTCCTGGAAGGAGAAAATCCATTTGTGCATTTAGAATGATATGCTTGTGACTAAACCATCGAATGCCAGTGACCGGCAGGCCTGAAACCTGTGTTATGTCATGCTCTGGGACTGGAATTTGAACTACCTAGATAGTAGAATGGCTCTCCCATAGATTACATGCAAATTCAAGGACCTGTTGTGGATCGAATCCTTGAAGCCTCTGAAAATATCCTACCCAGCCTGCCCATTGAAAAATCTGATATACCTTTGGATGTAATTCAAGTAGAGCTATCGAGTCAGGCTCATGTCAAATAGCAGGTCCTCCCATAGTTAACCAGCTTTGGTAAAATTCACAGTCAAAAACTGAGTTACCACACTTCGGACAGAGTAAATTTTGCAAACGAGAACATGGAGTAACAGCACAGAGGCGAGGTGATAAGACGTGATCGTGGGTAAGAAAAATGATGGTAATTGGCTTGTTGTGAAATGATGGCATATACTCTTGGTATTCCCCCCCAACTAAGGCTGAAATAATAGTTTTAAATGTACGGGGATCGTGGTAATAATGACATAATCTTCTCAATTAACCATAGTTTAATAGTACTTACACATAATATTTACATACCTCATGTTTACCTTTAATCCATATTTCGAAAAATATAGTGCTCATTGACAATAGATCATCAATAGTCATGGAAGAAGCTTTTGAAACATGAGGGTGATTATATTAAAGGTCTGTATAGTCATAGGAGAATGCAGTGAAAGGAAAAAATTAGAAAAAAATGGAAGAAGTGATTTTCATGACGGAAAGTGCTGTGTGGTGATGTCTTTTGAAAAGAAATGGTGTTTCAGCAACGGGAAAATGGGTAAAGGATAGTGTTTCAGCAACAGGAAAATGGGTGAAGGGTGGTGTTTCAGCAACGGGAAAGATAGGGAAAATGTTGCTGAAGAATACTGTTCCAAGAATGGGAAAAATAGGGAAGATGTTGCTGAAGAGTACTATTTCATTGATGAGAAAAATAGGAAAAATGTTGCTGAAAAATGATGGGAAACATGGGAAAGAGAAAGGAGGGGAAATGATGGAAATGTTACTGGAAGATGGGGAAATGAACTATGGATGGATTGAAATGAGATGACAGTGCTTCACAAGACAAAGCTTGGATCTACTTGTAGTAGGATTGTCCTTTTCAATTAGCCTTTTCTAAATCTGGAATCTGTAGAATAATCAATTGCAACATGCCAACCCTTGACAGGGATTATTAGTTAAGAAATCTAATCTAATGCTAAAAATACAATGCAGAAATTAGATGCAATGAGGGGTAGCAGGCTCCCCCAAAAAGAGATAATGTGAATCTGCCATGCAAGTGGCCTTAAAATCCTCTTTGGAAATGGGTTGATGGTACAGACGGAGCCGATGACCATTTACTAATAATGGTGTTATAGAATCATCAATTGTTAGGAGCCGTACTGTTCCATTGGAAAAAGAAGTATCTATTTCGTAAGGTCCCAACCATCTTGTACGTAGTTTCCCTTCAAAATTTTCAAACCGAGAATCATACAATAAAGCCCAATTACCTTTTTGGAACTGCTTATGCTTGATGGTTTATCATGCCACCTTGTCCTTTTTTTTCGGATCATAGTTGTTTGATGAATGGCATCTAACCTCCTTTCATCCAATTCCTAAAGCTGCTGTAACCTAGATGTCTATGCATCAGTCAAATCACGGTTAACAACTAAAGGAGTTCTTAAGGTTGTAATTCCAAATTCCACAGGAAAAGCAACACTTTTACCATAAACTAATTCATAGGGAGAAAACCTTGTAGTATTCCTCCAGGTAGTTCTGTAAGCCCATAGTGCTTCAAGGAGCCTTTGAGACCAATCCTTCATGTTTTCCTTCATTGTTTTTGTTAGAATGGCTTCTATGACTTTGTTTGTACTCTCCACCTATCCATTGGCTTGGGGGTGGTATGGTGTAGTTATTCTATGATGAATATGATATTTTTGAAGGGTGGTTTTAAGACCATGAGAATTGAAAGGAGGTCCTCCATCTATAACTAGTTCTCTAGGCACTCCAAATCTAACAAAGATTTCTTCAAATAGAAAAGCTAAAACAGATTCTTCCATAGCTCTAATAAGTGCTTTAGCTTCCACCCAATTAGTCATATAATCTATACAAACCAATATGTAAACTCTTTGATTGGATGGAGGATTAATGGGCCCTACAAAGTCTAGAGCCCATCTTTCAAAGGGTTCAAGTATTACCTGGGGATTCAATGGAATTTCATCTATATGATTAGGTTGACCCATTCTCTGATAGCTATCACAGGCCCGAACATATTTCTTTGCATCCTTAAAGAGTGAGGGCCAATAATAACCCATCCTAAGAATTTTATGTGTCGTTCTCTTATCAACAAAATGCCCTCCGCAAGGGCCATCTTGATAAGCTTTCAGTATATCATAAACCTCATCTTCTCTAATGCATCTCCGAATTTCATGATCAAGTCCTGTGTAGAAAAGACACCTACTTATCCAGCTATACCGAGCACTTTGTTGAATGATCTTTCTTTTCTCTCGATGTGATAGGTCTGATGGTAACTTTCTTGCAACCAGATAATTAGCAATGTTTTCATACCAAGGTGAGTGAGAAGATACTACAAATAAATATTCACCAAGAAAGGAATCATCTACTGGAGTATTATCATTAGCTTTTAACCGAGAAAGGAAATCAGCAACTACATTTTCTTTACCTAGTCAATCTACAATTGTAATATCAAACTCTTGTAATAACAATAACCACCTGGTAACTTGGGCATTTGTGACAAATTTGTTCATTAAATACTTAATAGCCTAGTGGTTAGTATGGAAAAAAGTAGAGTAACCAGTAATGTAATGTCGAAACTTATTAATGGCATAAATGACTGCTAAAAATTCCTTTTCAGTAACTATGTAATTAAGCTCAGCAGGAGTCATATTTCTACTAATGAAGTAGATAGCATAAGGAAGATGGTTTTCCTCTTGTCCCAAGACAGCTCCAATTGCAGTATCTGAAGCATCAGAGGATATATGGAAGGGAAGTACCCAATCAGGGCTCCTTAAAATAGGATTTGTAGATAATTGACGCTTGAGTTAATCAAATGTTTTCTGGCAAAGATCAGTCCACTTGAATTCAGCATTTTTCATGAGTAACACAAACAGAGGGGAAGCTATTTTGGAAATAGTTTTGATAAATCTTCTGTAGTATCCTGCATGTCCTAAAAAACTTCTTACATTAGTTTGTTATCTAGGAATAAGAAGGTTCTGAATTACCTGTATTTTGGATGGATCTACCTAAATTCCTTGAAATGAAATAAAGTGTCCAAGTAGAATTCCTTCATTCATCATCATATGACATTTTTTAGTACTTAAGGAAAGGTGAGCTTGTACACAACGTTTCAGTACTTTCTCAAGGTTTTGCAGTGCATCCTCAAAAGCCACACCATAAGGGGTAAATTCATCCATAAATATCTCCATAGAGTCATTAAGCATATCAAAGAAGATTCCTATAACTGCTCTTTGAAAGGTTGTTGGTGCATTACATAGTCCAAATGGGAGAACTCTATAGGAAAAAGTTCCCCAGGGACTAGTAAAAGTGGTCTTATCTTGGTCTTGGGGTGTAATTTTGATTTGATTATACCCACTAAAACCATCTAAAAAGGAGAATAATTTCTTCCCTGACAAACTATCTAACACCTGATCAATGAATGGTAAGGGAAAGTGATCATTTTGAGTGGCTTTATTTAAGGCTCTATAATCTACACACACCCTCCATTTCCCATTTTTATTAGGTACTATTACCAACGGAGAAACCCATTCACTGTCAGATATGGGATATATAAACCCTACATTAAGAAATTTTTGAAGTTCCTCTTTGACAATTTCCCTCAAATTTGGATTCATTCGTCACTAGGGTTGACAGATTGGTCAACAACCCTCCTTGATATAGATGGGATGAGTACATAATTCAAGAGAGATTCCCTTCATATCTATATAATCCCATGCGAATGCTTCCTTATTTTCATGAAGTAACTTCATTAGTTGTTGTGTTTCAATGTCTATTAAGTTGGGGTTTATGTTCAATGTCTTGCGAGGTTCGATTTCTACTGTTATGATTTTAGAGGAGATGGTAGTTGATGTTTGAGGTAGATCTTCAGATTTAAGCTTTTCCTGGGTATCAGATTTCAAAATTGCAGTCAACTGATTATGTGTTCAGAAGTGACTAAGGAGGGTTCACAAATAAAATTATTAATTACTTCATCCTCAGTGGTATCTTTAAGGCTTAAAGCTTGTCCGATAGTCAAAATAGGTTGAGTAGAATCATCGCCATAGTCCAACCATACAAAATTATCATTATTAATCATGGGTGTGGCATGAGGATAGAGAGTAAGCTTCTTGGTTGCACATCCATTATAAATTGTCATTGAATTGAACCAGATCTACAGCTGATAAAGGCATCAGCTATGGCCAACCAGGGCCTTCCCAGAATTAGAGGATGTCCCCCCAACTTTGTTTTAGTCTGTAATACCACAAAGTCAAGTGGGTAATTCCAAGATTCAACTGACATGATTAGGTCTTCAATGACTCCTTTTGGTTTGATTGTAGAATGGTCAGCTAACTCTAGAATGGTTGGTGTCTCTCTGATCACATTCTTCAGCTGCAATAGTTATGAAGTTTCAAGAGTCATAATATTTATAGCAGCACCTAAATCTACCAGAACTCGTGAAATGATAGTTTTTCCAATTTGTACTGTAACAATAGGATGGCCGGGATCACCATATTTAATAGGAGGATCTTTATCGGACATTAAGGCAAATAGATCACCCATAACATGAACTGTAAGGGGATCTTTAGCTTTCCTACCGGGTTTCTTAATTCAAATATCTCTCATAGTTCTGGCATAAATTGGTACATCTCTTAGTGCTTGTAAAAGTGGAATTTTGACATAAAGATTCTGTAATTCCCCTAAAAGATTGAAAGCAAGTGGCTCAGGCGTTTTAGTCAAAGCTAAATGCTTAGGGAATGGTGGCTCTCCTCTTTCAGCACCCTTATTAGAAGGTGGTTGTACCTCCTTACGTGAATTATTTTTCTCTGTCTCTTCTTTATCATAATCAAAAGAGGTAATATCATCAATAATGGGTTTGACTATTTTCCCAGATCATAAACGAATATCATTACACTATGCAGGGAAAACAGGAAGTATAGGCTGGTTCTGAATATCAATAACTTGCACAGCTTTATTATTGGGGTTAGGGTTTGGTTGTATAGGTAGCCGAGGTCTCATCATTTGATTATTT
Organism: Pinus tabuliformis; assembly: GCA_031772625.1. NCBI lineage: Eukaryota > Viridiplantae > Streptophyta > Pinopsida > Pinales > Pinaceae > Pinus > Pinus tabuliformis. The sequence goes on from CM062819.1 coordinate 1,710,968,101, forward strand.
GGTGGAGCACCTGATGGTAGAGGAAGTGGTTGTTGAAACTAAGGAAATTGATTTGGAAATGGGAGTTGTTGACCCCTCCAGTTTGGATTCTATTGATTAAAGAAATATTGTTGTTGTGGAGGCTAAGGAGTCCACATTGTTGGGTCTAGAAAGGGAGGGTTTGGTTGTTGCATGGGTCGCTAATTCATTTGATTGAAGGGCGAGTATTGCATCTGATTAAAGGGAGGGTAGTTTTCTTGATTAAAAGAAGGATAATTGTTCCAACGATTAGAAGATGTAAATGGCATATTAGAGTTCATACCTTGTCCTCATGGTTGCCACCTCTGTGTCAGCAGATAGACTACTTCAGCTTCTTCTTCGGTTGATTGCAATGTTGCTTTTATTCCTAGTCAAGAAGGGCATTGTTGTGTTTCATGATCCCTCTCACAAAGGGTGCAGATTGGCACTTTGTCCAATGGGAATTCCCTTAGTGGGTGTTTATCTCGTCATTTGGAACAAAAGATAGCCAAAGCAGCTTCTGCTTCTGCTTGTTTCTTCTTAACTTGCAAGGTGTCAATCTATGAAGCAAAAGAACTTAACATTTTAGTTTTAAATTTCTCAAGTAAATTACCTATTTCAGCTCTTATTGCTCCTCCACTGGCTGATCTTTGAACTCTTGAATATGTATTATCCCTGCTGTTTGATCTATTCCTTGCAGCTCCTCTTGAACATCTTTTGCAGAGATTAACAATTTCATCATATGATTCTTTAGATATGTCCCCTTTACCAAGCATATTTAACATGTCTAGACAATCATCCCTCACCCCTTTCAATAATATTGTTTTAAGAATATCCTTACTTACATTGGGATGATTGGATCTCTGCAGATTATATTATAGCCTTTCCACAAAGTCCTCCAGATTTTCATCCTCCTTTTGTACCATCTTAAATAGTTCCTCCCTTTTTTATCTCGTCCAGAAGTAGTCTTGATATTTGAGCAGAAACTTCTGTTTCATCTGTTCCCATGTTGTGATCACATGGCCTCCCAGACTCATGAACCATGTTAGTGCATTTCCTTTTAGTGTTGCTAGAAACAGCTTCAGTTTTTGAGCATTAGTAACATAATCATAGCTTTTGAATAATATATCAAACTCAAAAAGAAACTCATCAAGATCTTCAGAAGATAAATGATGGAAGTTAGGTAAGGTCGAAAGTGGGATATTCTTCATGGGAGTTGCTCCTCTGGGAAGATCACCAATAGGAAATCCCAAGGTAGAGAGAGAATTCTCATCTCTTCCTTCAGGTTCTACCTATCCTCCATCAAAGAATACTTCATTGTTCTCTTCCATTAGTTGTTCTCCTGCTGCACTCGCTCTGTCTTCAATGTTTTTTGTTGGCTCCTCAACGTCTTCAATTGGTTCCTTAATGTCTTCGACTGGTTCCTCAATGTCTTCTACTAGTTCCTCAATGTCTTCTACTGTCTCCTCAACCTTTTCAGGGACCACAACTTCCTCTATTTCGTAATTTGTTTGAAGGGAGAGCTGAGGCTTTGGCTTTCGAGAGCTTAGCCTTTGAGAAGTTTCAACCTTTGATATGATATCGTCAATAAAGGTCTTTCTTCCTCCTTTCCCTGTGCCCTTGCCACCTGTATGGTTAGTCTTCTTGCGTCCTCTCATGCATTCTCCACATCTAAAAGAAAAACATTAATTCTTTTGAAATCTACAATTGCCTTCCCTAGCAACGGTGCCAAAATGTTGGTCACCTTAATTGCTTATTAATTTAAACAACCAAGTGCTACATGAATTGTCAACCTAGGGAAGTGTGTTTGTTTCAAAGGCAATCACACATTGTATATGCTCAATCCCAAAAGCAATGAAAAGTTGTAGTAACAATTACTCTAATCACACCTTGCTTTAAACAAATTGAAGTTCTACATTGAGTTACAACAAGAAAAATCTCTCTATTGCAGACAATTATCCAAAGAATCCTGGATTACATTAAAAAGAACAATCTAGGAAATGAAATCAACCGGCAAAGGAAAAGACTAGTTGTGCTCTAATAGAGAACAGGACCCTATTCCTCAAGCAAGAATCTTCAGCACCTATTTCTAATTACCATGCTTCACAAACTCACTCTAGAAAACAAATTAAAATAATCACTGATCACCTATGAATGAGTTTATGGAAACAATGCAATAATCAAATAGAAATAGAGTTTCAGCAATAAATATAGAGTTCCAATAACGGATAAGTAAATTCAGCAAACAGAGTTTAACAAGGTATGAATGAAAAATAATACTTAACATACTACAGGAATTAATGGGTGAATCTTGTGATGAAGGTGGGCCCTTTCCTTCTCACAAGATTCCCCAGAAAAAGGAACTAAAAAGGAATGCTCAGAACAATATTTTATTCATCCGTCAATGTATCATATTACAAAAGATTCAAGTTCCTTTGTTTTCATCTAGACCTTCCCGTAGTCTGTCTCTAGTCCCTCTAATGTTGATGTCTCCTCTTTTTAAAGAGGAGACATCTATTATACAATTGATTACATTATAAATCCTATCTTTAACTTGATATGCTAAAATAGGATAATTGGTTCTTCCATTAACAAAATGTTGTTACAATGGTTGTGGCAATGCCGACTTTGGAATGTAGTTGTTACGGCCAGTGTAACATCTCCTTCGATGATCTTCTCTTGTTGCTGTCGAATCTAAAATGCAAATCACGGGCTGTTTCAACAACGGGATTTTCAAAATAGTGAAAAATGTAACTTAACATATTGTTTTGATTACATGGATCATTCTTGTAGGTTGATTACAAGAATTGATTGATTGTGTTCGACTACATGCGGTTATGTGTATTTGTAGTTGGTTTGGAATTTCTTATCCATACTATGGGATACATGTGGAAATGTTTACAATGGAGTAATGGTTTTTGTCCTGCATGAGGTCATAGCATGCAATGTTGATATGGCCTTACATTGATGACTGGATCCTAGTTAAAGTAATGTTTATGAGTTGATACATTACTCATGTATGTCTATATGTTGTTATGATTATGTTATACATGTATCATGCTGATTTGGTAGTCTTGCAGACAAGTATCCTCCTCGAGCTATACTAAAGTATGTTGGTTTATTGTGATTTGGTTTATCTGACATATTATGCCTTGTAGGAAGAAATATCAAATGGCTAGCAAGATGGTTGACTATAGAGACTCTCCCTATGAATCTGAAGAGTAGTATGGTGTTGGGAACCCCTCTGGCTTGGAAATTACATTGAGAAGTTTAAAGGAGGAGATAAGGAGTTGTAAGGTAGATAATGACAGAATCATACAGTCACAGGAAAGTTAGTAGAGGTGAATGCAATAATGCTTCAAATCTTGTCGGATTTGTAGCGACAAGGACCACTACGAATCAATCATGATCTAGAGGATACAATTAATGGGGCATACAGTAGTAGATCACATGGTGGTCGTTGATCAGATAGAGATGATACAGTTAGAGATGGAATATTGTTAGACACTCCGTAGAGGAGAAGGGATAGACACAGGTATGATTCTAGTTCTGATTCAAACATTCACTATGATCGTCATCGGTATCACCCTTATAGGAGGAATGATAGGGGATACTTGTCAGAAGAGTTTAAGAAGGAAAAGACACCTACTTTTGATGGAGTGGTAAAGATATCACAAGATGCAGAAACATGGATGCTTCGTATGAAGAAATTCTTTAGGTTGTATGACTAATTAGAGAACATGAAAGAGAGTGGCTACTTTCAGTCTTAAAGGTAAAGCAGACATCTAGCGGGAAGATGTGAAGAATGTCAGAGATCTAGATGATGAAGATATGACTTGGAGTGAATTTGAGCGGCTATTAAAGAAGAAGTATTTGTTAGAGAGATACTTCGATGACAGGGAAAAATAATTCTATGAACTAAAAATGGGATCCATGACAAATGATGAGTACACCAGTAAGTTCTTGGAACTGTTGAGGTATGTGCCTTACCTCAAGGAGGAGAAGGCTAAGATTCAGAGATTCGTTAGTGGACTACCGATTGCATTCAAAGATAGGATTGAGTTCGATGAGCCTAGATCATTGGAGGAGGCCATTCGAAAGCTAAATCATTGCTATGAACAATCAAAGTGCAGAACTGAGACTAAGCCAGACTGGAGAGGTAATATAAAGAACAAAGGAAAATGGGATAAAAAGTGAGCAAGGCCACAGGGTATAAATAATAAGGAGAATGTTGAACCATCTAAGAGGTTCAATGCATCAGATAGAGGATAGGGACATCAAGCTAAAGATAAGAACAAGGATGGAGTCTAGAAGCCCATAAAGTGTTGGACTTGTGGCAAAGATCATCGCAGGAGAGATTTTCTGCAGAATTAGGGTGGTAGACCCTAGATATACAGTGCACAGGACACACAGACTATTGGAGATGTTGGCCAGAGTATTCCTCGTATCTATGCAGCCAAGGAAAACATGCAGGTCGAGCATCAGGAATCTATCATTGAGATGGACGATAAGCTTTGTGATCAAGTTATTTCTATTTTGATTGACCCTGGATCTAATTATAGATAGTTATTCCTGACTTGGTTGATAAGTGTGGTTTGAATAAGGAGTTGCATGTCTCTTGGTTAGTTCAGTTAGCTACACGTACAAAGAAGCGAGTTCATCATTGGGTAAGAGCTTGCACATTTGACTTAAATGGTATGCCTAGCACAGCACATTTGAATGTTTTATCATTGGGTTCATACAATATGTTATTGGGCATTGATTGGTTGTATCTACATAGAACCAAGGTTGACTGTTATGACAAAGCTATTGAGTGTGTTGATGACAATGGGGAACCAAGAGTCTTGCAAGGTAAGAAGAAAGGTACATCAGTTAGGAGGGTGATAGCTATACAATAAAAGCGTAGCCATAGGAAAGGGTGCAAGCTATTTGCAGAACATATTTCTAGTGATAGGGTAAGGAGGTTGAGGATGCAGATGTGTTGAACAAGTACCTGAGTTTACAAAAGTTCAGGGATGTATTTACTAAGGACATTATAGAGTTCCCACCTCATAGGGAGGTAGACTTTTCTATTGAGTTAGTGCCAGGGGTAGCTCTAGCATCAAAAGCACCTTATAAGATGAGCACACCTTGTTAGAAAATTATATATTATGGAGCAATGGAACACATAAAATATTGCAGAAATATAAACACAGAAAATGCACAGAACAAGAGAGACACAGATATACGTGGTTCACCCAGTTTGGGCTACGTCCACCCCGAACAACCAGTCCTTCCTTTCTATTATCCAGCAAAATGAAGAGACACAACCTACATCAAATCCGCTGTAATATCCTTTGGTTTTTTTCTCACAGTCTCACCTCTCTGTTTCTCGCTCACAGAATACACATCTATATCTCAGCGTCAAAATACAATACCCTCATACAAAGAGAGGGGTTGCCTTCTAGGGCAAAAAACCCTAAACTAAACATAAGTTCTACCGTCAGATCATCTGCCTAATGAACGGCCCAGATTGACTAGAAATTACTATACTTTTACAAGGCAATTTTACATTTGTTTTTAGCTTCGGGGGCGCTGCCCCCGAGCCCCCGCTGGCCCCCGGACCCCCCAGCCGAGGGGGATCAGCCCCCCTGGATACAAACTTCCTGGGGTATACATCCAGCTGAAACAAAGACCTTTGAACAATCACGCTCCACACACAACAATCTCCCACTTGGAGAATGATTGTAGAAACTCCACCGCTGCTTCATTTGCTGGACAATGACTCTTCTTTGGACCTGGCTGTTTCTCATCTTCATCGTCATCCTTGAAGACCAATTGAAACTGAGCATATTCTCAGTTTCTCCCTGGTTACAACTTTTGTTAGCATATCTGCAAGATTCTGGCTAGTGTGTATCTTTTCCAGCTTCAACTCTCCATCTTCCAACACTGATCGTATGAAATGGTACTTGAGCTGTATGTGTTTAGTCCTAGAATGAAATGCTGAGTTCTTTGCAAGATGAATGGCACTTTGGCTATCACTGTATAATGTGCCCATATCATGCTCCTTACCCAATTCACCCATAAACCTTTGTAACCAAATCATTTCTTTACTAGCCTCTGTAGCAGCAACATACTCTGCTTCTGTTGTTGAAAGTGCAACAACACTTTGGATTTTTGAAACCCAACTGACAGCTGTTCCTCCAACAGTAAATACATATCCTGTAGTGCTCCTCCTGTTATCTCTGTCACCTGCCATATCTACATCAACATATCCCTGTAGAGAAATTTTTGAACCACCAAAGCATAATGCTTGATTTGTGGTACCTTTCAAATATCTGAGAATCCATTTCACTGCCATCCAATGTTCCTTTCCTGGATTGTTCATGTACCTGCTTACAACTCCCGCTGCATGTGCAATATCAGTCCTTGTGCAGACCATTGCATACATTAAGCTTCCAACTGCTGATGCATATGGAACTTTAGACATATAATCCATGTCTTCTTGGGTCTTTGGGCACATTTCCTTGCTAAGTTTGAAATGGCTAGCAAAAAGGTGTACTAACTGGTTTTGCATTTTGCATATTAAATCTTTTCAACACCTTTTGTATGTACTCATTCTGAGACAATGTTAATTTGCTATTTTTCCTGTCTCTAGTTATTCTCATACCAAGGATTTGTTTCGCAGCTCCCAAATCCTTCATTGCAAATGAATTTGCCAATTTTCTTTTGAGTACATTTATTTCCTGCATGTTAGATCCTGCAACAAGCATGTCATCCACATACAATAACAATATAATATAGCTGCCATCATTTTGCTTTTTCAGATAAACACAATGATCAGAGTTACATCTAGTATAACCTTGTTCAGACATAAACTTGTCAAATTTTAGATAGCATTGCCTTGGAGCCTTTTTTAAGCCATACAAGCTCTTCTTCAACCTGCACACTAGTTTCTCCTTCCCTTTCACCTCATATCCTTGTGGCTGATGCATATATATCTCTTCCTCCAAATCCCCATGGAGAAAGGCTGTCTTTACATCTAACTGCTCAAGATGCAAATCTTCAGCTACTACAAGACTTAAAATAGTTCTTATTGAAGTCATTTTAACAACAGGAGAAAATATTTCATCAAAATCAATACCTTTCTTCTGTGCAAACCCCTTCACCACAAGTCTAGCTTTGTACCTCTGTTCTCCTCCATCTTCTTCCTTCAGCCTGTAAACCCATTTATTCTTCAATGTAGTTTTTCCTGCAGGCAACTTGACTAAATCCCAAGTCTGGTTATGCATTAAGGAGACCATCTCTTCTTCCATGGCTACCTCCCACTTCTTCCTGCTTTCAACCTGCATTGCTTCTTCATAACATTCGGGTTCACCAAAATCAGTCAACAATAAATAATATAATGAAGGAGAGTATCGTTCAGGGGGTCTACTTATCCTGGTAGATCTTCTAACACCACTTTCAGGTGTTTGGGGTGCCTGTTGCTGTTGTGGTGGTTGTTGTTGTTGATTATTATTATTTTCAGGCACCTTTACCTTTTCAGTGATGTCATCAAGAACTGCGTATTCCTTGTTTTCGTTTTCATTCTTTTTTTCCTGCAACTGATTCTTATACAAGACCTTTTCATTGAATATTACATCTCTGCTCCTAATGATTTTGTGATTTTCATAATCATATAAGCGATAACCAAAATCATTAACACCATATCCAATAAAGGTACATTTCTTTGACTTTGCCTCAAGCTTTGTTCTATTTTCTTTATCAATATGGACAAAGACCTCACAACCAAAAGGCTTTAAAAAAGAGTAGTTTACCTTTTTACCTGTCCATGCTTCCTCCGGAACACCACCATCCAAGGAACTTGAAGGCCCTCTGTTTATTAGATAAACAGCAGTATATACAGCATCTGCCGAAAACTGTAAAGGCAATCCTGCATGCAATCTCATGCACCTTGCACGCTCCATGATTGTTTTGTTCATCCTTTCTGACACACTATTTTCTTGTGGTGTTCTTGGAACTGTCTTCTCTCTGCGAATTCCATGTTCTGAACAATACCTATCAAACTCTTTGCTGCAATATTCACCTCCATTGTCTGATCTAAGACACTTCAATTTCTTTCCTGTCTCAATCTCAACCAAAGCTTTCCATTTCTTGAAAGTATCAAATACATCAGATTTATTCTTAATACAATAAATCCAAGTTTTTCTAGTTGCATCATCAATAAAGGTAACATAATAATGAGAGCCACCGAGAGATGATACCTGAGCAGGTCCCCATACGTCTGTATGCACAAGCTCTAATTTTTCATTCTTCTTTTCTTTCCCAACTCTGAGAAATCTGACTCTCTTCTGTTTTCCATAAATGTAGTTCTCACAGAAGTCCAAATCAACATTCTTCAAACCCGGCAACAAATTCCTTGAGTGAAGAATCTTCATCCCCTTTTCACTCATGTGTCCGATCCTATGATGCCATAATGTTGCATCTGCTCCTTTGGAAGTTAAAGCATTAACAGAGTTAGAAATACCATTGCATAAATACAATGTACCAACCTTTTCACCTTTTGCTATTACCAGGGCTCCTTTGGTGACCTTCCAAGCTTTATCTGTGAAAGTTGTCACACAACCTTCACCGCCTAACTGCCCTGTTGAAATCAGATTTTTCTTTAGATCTGGAACATGCCTTGCCTCCTTTAATAGCCATTGGTTTCCATTCTGCTGTTTTACAAGAACCTTACCCATTCCAACGATTTTATAGGGTTTATCATCACCCAGACGAACTTGTCCAAAATCTCCTTAAACATAGTCATGAAAGTATTTCTTATCAGGTGTGGCATGGAATGAAGCCCCTGAATCTACCACCCAGGAATTAGTAATATTTTAGAAAGAAAGAATCAAAGCATCTTGTAACACCTCACCTGTCACATTTGCTTCATGATTGTTTTCTTGCTGTGCATCTCCTTCTTTTCCCTTCCGAGATCTACAGTCTTTCTTTAGGTTTCCTTTCTTTCCACATTTCCAGCACACTATCCCCGATCTAGACTTGGATCTGCCTTTCCTTGATTTACTATGATATCCTGAGCTCTTTCCTCTTTCCATTTTTCTTCCTCTAGACTCTGCACTCAAAGCATTTCCCGATGTCTCACTGGAGCTTTTCCGTCGCATTTCCTCGCTAAGGATAGCACCGACAACATCATCAAACTTTAAAGTACTAGATCCAGAAACGGAGTTACTAATGGCCATTACCAAACCATTCCAAATTTCTAGTAATGAGCACAAGAATAACAGAGCTCTAACTTCATCATCAAAGTTTACCCCTACAGAACTTAACTAACTTGCAACTGTATTAAAATCATTTAAATGGTTTGCAACAGATCCACCTTCCAACATATTCATATTAAATAACCGTTTCATAAGAAATACCTTATTTGAGGCCGAGGGTTTTTCATATAGTTTCAACAACATCTGCATCAAACCCTCTATCATGGTTTCCTTCGAAATGTTGAAGGCGACTGACGTAGCAAGGCACAACCGTATTGTTCCAAGTGCCTTTCTATCGAGAAGGTTCCATTCTTCATCTTTCATACCCGTCGACATCTTTGTTTTTCCGCCCAATGGTAGGTATAGATATTTCTGATACAGATAATCTTCCATCTGCATCTTCCACAGCGAGAATTTTTGGCCATTAAATTTCTCGACCCTAAACTTACCATCTTCCGCCATTGCTCCCACTCGAACCAGGAACCCTTCTTTCCTACGAGTTTATCAGCCAAATAGACCTTCGGCTCTGATACCCGTTGTTAGAAAATTATATATTACGGAGCAATGGAACACATAAAATATTGCAGAAATATAAACACAGAAAACACACAGAACAAGAGAGACACAGATATACGTGGTTCACCCAGTTTGGGCTACGTCCACCCCGAACAGCCAGTCCTTCCTTTCTATTATCTAGCAAAATGAAGAGACACAACCTACATCAAATCCGCTATAATATCCTTTGTTTTTTTTCTCATAGTCTCACCTCTCTGTTTCTCGCTCACAGAATACACATCTATATCTCAGCCTCAAAATACAATACCCTCATACAAAGAGAGGGGTTGCCTTCTAGGGCAAAAAACCCTAAACTAAACATAAGTTCTACTGTCAGATCATCTGCCTAATGAACGGCCCAGATTGACTAGAAATTACTATACTTTTACAAGGCAATTTTACATTTGTTTTTAGCTTCGAGGGCGCTACCCCCGAGCCCCCGCCGGGGGACCGCTGGCCCCCGGACCCCCGCGGGGGGGACAAGTCCCCCCCGCACCCCCCCGCGTGGAGGGGTGTACAAACTTCCTAGGGTATACATCCGGCTGAAACAAAGACCCCTGAACATCATGCTCCACACACAACACACCTGAGTTGGTTGAGTTAAAATTGTAGCTGAAGGAGATTTTGGACAAGTGATACATTAGGCCAAGTGTATCACCTTGGGGTGCACCACTCTTATTTGTGAGGATGAAAGATGGTACCCTCACATTATGCATTTATTATAGATAGTTGAACAAAGTGACTATCAAGAACAAAGACCCTTTTTCGAGGATTGATGACTTGTTCAATCAGTTGAAGGGAGAAACAATGTTCTTGAAGATTGACTTGAGATCTGGATACCATCAGGTACGCATCAAAGAGGAGGATATATACAAGACTGCGTTCAAGACTAGGTATGGGCATTATGGGTTTTTTGTTGTTCCATTTGGCTTAACTGATTCTCTAGCTACATTCATGTGTTTGATGAATACTGTGTTGCATCCATATTTGGATAAGTTTTTCATTGTGTTCATTGATGATATACTAGTATATTTTAAAATGAGGAAGAGCATGTCGAAAACTTAACAACAATGTTGAGGTTGTTGAGAGAGCATCAATTTTATGCTCAAATTAGCAAATGTAGTTTCTTTCAAATGAAGGTACACTACTTGGGACATGTTGTCTCCAAGGAAGGTATTGCAGTAGATCTAGAGAAGATAAGGGCCATCATGGAGCGGTTAGCTCTTAAGAGTGTGGATGAAGTGAGATATTTCATGGGTCTGGCAGGCTATTATAGGAGGTTCATCAAGAACTTCTTGTATATTGCTTATCCCATTACATCATTGCAAAGAAAAGGTAATAATTTCGAATCAAATGAAGAGTGTGAGACTAGCTTTGAGCAGCTTAAGTAGTTGATGACACATGCACCTATACTACAGATTGTAGATCCGGACAAAAAGTTTGTGGTATGCACAGATTCTTGCAAGAGAGGGCTTGGTAGATTCCTTATGTAGGATGGACAGGTGGTATGTTATGAGTTTTGGAAACTAAATGAGCATGAGCAGAACTATCCCACACATGGTCTCGAGTTGGCAGGGATTATACATGCATTGAAGATGTGGAGACACTATCTTCTTGTCAGGCGGTTTGTGCTTATGAGTGATCACATCGGATTGAGGTATTTGTTTGACTAGCCAAATCTGAACGCCAAGCAGGCTAGATGGTTGGAAATGATAAGCAAGTTTGATTCGAGATCAAGTACATCAAAGGTGAGGAGAATAGGGTGGCAGATGCTGTCAGTAAATGAATACATATACATCACTTGGCAGCTATGAGCTCTTATGGGACATATTAGAAGGATGGGATCTTGCAGGCGGGACAACAGGATGTCAGATATATGGAGATTATGCACAAGTTGCAGCAGGATGATAGGACAGATCATGGTATAGGTACAAGTGCAAGTGCAGGTATAGGTACATGTAGTGGTATAGGTATAAGTGGAAGTACATGTATGGGTACAGGTACAGATGTAGGGGCACATGACTTGGATTATTGTCTTACGGCAGATGGATTGGTCAAGTTTCGAGATAGGATATATGTGTCGGATAGTAGTGAGCTCAAGAAGTTGATCTTAAGGGAGTTTCATATGAAACTGTATTCAATTCACCCAGTTTATCAGAAGACACTCTCGATGGTGAAGATATCTTACTATTGGCCGAATATGAAGAGGGATGTAGCTGACTTTGTGGCGAAATTTTTCGATTTTCAGTTAGTGAAGGTAGTGTGCAAACATCCAGGTGGATTGCTACAGCCGATCGCTATCTCAGAGTGGAAATGGGAGGTCATTTCCATGGATTTCATTACAGGGTTGTTGAAGACAGTGAAGCAACGTGACTCAATCATGGTCATTGTGGACATGTCAACAAAGGTTGTGCACTTCATTCGGTGAAGTCTACATTATCATCTAGTGATGTGGCGTAGGTATTCATCCGAGATGTGGTTAGACTACATGGTATTCCAAAGAATATTGTGCCAGACAAGAATGAAAAGTTCACTTCCATGTTTTGGGAGTTATTTGCAGGATTGGGCATTGAGTTGGCCTTTAGCATAACTTATCATCCGCAGGCATATGGACAAACATAGAGGGTCAGCAGGATATTGGAGGACATGGTGAGGATGTATGTGATGCATCAACAACGCAAATGGTAAGAGTATCTCCCTTTGTTTGATTTTGCATACAACAATGACTATCATGAGTCACTGAGGATGAGTCATTTTGAGGCAGTATATGGGCGAAGTTGTAACACTCCCATTAGTTGGAGTGATCCAGTTAGTAGAGTATTGATTGGACTAGATATGTTGGCAAACATGGAATAGGAGATGTAGGTGATCAAGAAGAATCTCAAGGTAGCACAGAATAGGTAGAAGAGTTATGCGAATAGGAATAGGTTGTTCAAGGAGTTCTAGGTTGGGGAACAGGTGTACTTGCGCATCAAATGGAAGAAGAGCTCCTTGCAGATTGGATCATGTGCCAAGTTGGCACCATGGTTTTGTGGACCTTTGAATATCATTGAAAGGATTGGACCAATAGCCTATCAACTTGCACTGCCTCCAATGGTGAAATTCCATGATATTTTCCATGTCTCATTGCTTAAAAAGTATGTTAAAGATGTTGATCATGTAATTTTCTTGTCTGTATTGCAAGTGGAACCAGATGGAGAATTCCAGCCAGAGCCTCAATGTATATTGCATAAAAAGGTGCTCATGCTCCGGAACTGAGCAATAAAGCAAGTTAAAGTGCAATGGAAGAACTTTAGGCCCGATGAGTCTACATGGGAGATGGTGGATTAGATGCAGGCTATGTATCCTTCCTTGTTTGCTGGTTGAGGCAAAGCAGCTTTAATATGGTGGTTGGTGATTGCTTATGGTTGTTGGTAGTTGCTTTATGGTGGTTTAGTAATTGCTTGTGATGGCCTAGTCTATGCTTCATGGTGGTTTAGTATTTGTTTTATGTTGGTATAGTATATGATTTATGGTGATCGATATATGGTTTATGATGGTTGATATATGCTATATGATGTTTTGATATATATGCTTATATATGATGTTAATATATGTTTGATATATGATTTGGCATATGTTCTAGTATATATATTTTGATGATGTTGTTATATGTACACTTGTGTATGGATGTAAATATCGTAACGAGTTGTGTTATAAACATCCACTATGCGGTATGGGTGTTATGTTATTATGCCATCATGTGGTTACATTATCATGATGTTATGATGTCATATGAGTTTGTCTTGAGCAAGACTTTCATTGTAAATACTGTAATGAGTTATGTTATAAAGCTCCATTATGTGGTACATTGTCATGATGTTATGGCCTGAGCAGATATTTCATTGTAAATACCACATCAAGTTGTGTTATAAAGTTCCATAAGCATTATGTCTTCTATCAATAGGTTGCTAAGGTATATGTGTGATTGAACACCAAGGACAGTGTCCCCCAAGGGGAGGGTTCTGTAACAACCTTGGTGAAAATTCCATGTAACAAATGTTAAAAACAATAACCACGGATGACGGGAACACTTATTCCAAGTTAAATGTTGGGCAAGACATCCTAGGGGGTGTTCATTTGGTTGTTTATGGCTAAGGAAATTGGCAAAGGCAAGGGCTAAGGCATTAAAATGAATTTTGACACAATTATTTATGAAAATAATGGAAATTAGGAGAAAAAGGAGGTGAAAGGTCACAAGTTGTATGTGAGGAGGAAAATGAAGGAAAATAATGGAAAATGAAGAAAATAGAGGCCTCTTTCATAAAAAGACTTTTGAGGATCAGTTGGTAACCTTTTGTAGTTTAGTTTTGGAGTTCTCTCATTATTCTCTCTCTCTCTCATACTCTTGGAGACTTAGAGTTTTCTTGGAGCACTTTTGGTGGGTGTGGCATACTTGCATTTTAGAGCAAGAAGGCAAAGGAAGAGCAGGAAAGCACAAGAAGGCATCGACATCAATTGCTACATCAGATTTTCTTGCAGGTACCGAGTTGTTGTATGATTTCTTCACTAGTTTTGGCATGCATGCCTTATAACATAGTTACCGATCAAACAATAACTATTACCTCGAAATGAGTACTCTAGCCCAAAAATCCCCCCAAAAAGTGAAAAAACTGGTTGAAAATGAAAAGTGTCAATGTTGGAATTACATTTTTTAATTTTTTTTTTTTTTTCGGGGCACATTTTTGACACTTTTTTAAAAATGGCAGTAAAAACCAAATTTTTGTGTGCAAAAAACAACCTGAAAAAATAAATAAATAAATAAAAATTAAAAATTAAAATAAAAAACATAAAAATATAAATATAAATAAATAAATAAAAAAAAAAAAAAAAAAAAAAATAATAATAATAATAATAATAATAAAATAAATAAATAAATAAAATGTTAATGCTGGAATAACGTCTTTTTTCTCAAGGTTAATTTTCAATAATTTTTAATAATGATGTTAAAAATAAAATATCATGACTCTGAAAAACTTTAAATTTCCAATGATTTTCAAGCATGAACTTCAGAAAAAATACTTATAATTGTTTTCAACCATAGCATTAAAGATAAAATATTCATGACTTAGAAAAACATTTAAATATTGACAATTTTTCAACCATGGAATCAAAACCAAACATTATGACTACAAAAAAAAATTAAGTTTTCAAAATATTTCAAACATGACATTATGGAAAACTTTATAACTAAAAAACCTTAAAAAAAAAGGTTATCAAATAATTCAAATATTCAAAAAAAACACACACAAACACTAATACATGAAAACAAATTTTTAAATATTGCAAAAAACAAAAAAAAAAAACACAAAATTTAAAAAATAATAATAACAAGTAATAAAACATAAAATAAAAAATAAAAAACATAACAATATAATATCAAATATAAAAAATATATTTAAAAAAAAAACTAAAAAATGTAAATAAAATAAAATAAAATTACTAATAAAATTTAAAATTTAAAAAAAAAAAAAAAAAAAAAAAAATTAAAAAATTGGAAAATATTTTAAAAAACAAAAACAAAAATTAAAAAATTGGAAAATAATTAAAAAATATAAGATATTTAAGAAAAAAAATAAAAAAAATTAACAAAAACAAATAAAAATTATTTTTTTGAAGTTAAAAAATTAAAATAAAATATAGAAACAAAATAATTAAAAAAATGAAAATGAAAATAAAAACAATACCAAAATTAAAATATATAAAAATTAAAAATTAAAAATTAAAAACATTAAAATAAAAATAAATAAAAATAAAATAAAATATTATAATATAAATCATTAAATAATAATAATAATAAAAATAAAAATAAAATATTAAAAAACATAAAACAAAACAAAAGGCCCTAGGGTGGTAGCGGCCGATTCCCGGAATCGGCCCCTACCACCCGAGGCCCTTTTTTCTCCTTTTTTCTTTATTTTTTTTTAAATGATTTATATTATAATGCTTCATTTTAAGATTTAATTTTTAAATTTTTTAAAAATATTTTTTATTTTAATGTTTAATTTTTTTAATATTAATTTTTTTTCATTTTAATTAATTAATTATTATTATTATTATTATTTTTAACTTAAAAAAATTTCTTTTTTATTTTTAATTTTTTTTGTTAATTTTTTTTCTTAAATTGTATTGTATTTTTTAAATATTTCCATTGTTTTTGTTTAAATTTTTAAATTTTACGAGTAATTTTTTTTTTTTTTTTTACATTTTATATTTTTTTTGTCTCTTTTATATTTGATCTTTTTTTGTCATGTTTTTTCATTTTATGTTTGATTACTTGTTATTATTATTTTAAAAATTTTGTGTTTTTATTTTTTTTCAATATTTAAAAATTTGTTTCCTTTTGTATTATTTTTGAATATTTGAATTTTCTGATATTTTTGTATTGTTTTTTTGTCTTTTTTACAAGTTAATTTTGATTTTATTTTACTTTTTTATTTATTTTTTCTTTTTTTCTTCTTTATATTTGAGTTTTTTTGTCATGTTTTTTTAATTTTATTTTTATGTTTTATTATCAACATGAAAATCATCAACAATATATATATATATATATATATATATATATATATATATATATATATATATATATATATATATATATATATATATATATATATATATATATATCTATATCTATATCTATATCTATATCTATATCTATATCTATATCTATATATGCTTAACACATTAGAAAATTTAAAGTGTAAAAAGTAAACCCTCTAAAAAATTTTGTGTTGATATTGCATTAACACTTTTCAAAATCAGCATGAAAATTACTAACATTTAAAAAAAAATGTTCACACCTGATAGATAAGAAAATTTAAAGTGCCAAAATTATGCTAAAAAAAATGTTTATTTTGAATCACCACTTTTCAAAATCGAGTGATTTTTTTCTACCTCAAAAAAACAGGTACTAGGTCATTTTATCGTTTGATCAGTAACTATGTTATATGCATGTGGTTTCTTGGTTGTGATCTGTCATTGGCATGGAGGATTACCTGGTTCGACAGTGGATCACCTATCCTTTCCATTTTCTGGATAGCAATGGTGATTGTGGTTTTACTTTCATTGCTTATTTTTGGTTGGTTCTCATGTTTTCTTAGCTTGGGTTGAGTTATTAGTCCTGGAATCCTTGGCTGAAAAAATGCTCTGGAAGCCCTAAAACCGCTTGGGTTGAGTTACTAGTCTTGGAGGCCTTGGTTGGAAAAACGCTCTGGAAGCCCTTGGTGGGTTGAGTTACTAGTCCTAGAATTCTTGGTTGGACAAACGCTCTGGTAGCCCTGTATAATTTGTGGATTGAGTTACTAGTTTTGGAAGCCTTGGTTGGACAAATGCTCTGGAATCCCTGGAAGGCTTGGACGGAGACCAATCTGATGATGATTTTAGTGATGTCTGACCGTGAGGTGGAATCATTGTTTAATGGGTTGAGGTGGATGGCATATGGAAGCCTTGGATGACTTTTTCTTGATGTGTTCTATGAGATCCCACATTCATGCTTGGAATATAGCATAGAGGTGAATGGTTGAAGAGAGATTTGGTTCAACCATTCTACGGTTGAGTGGAACGTGGTAGTCCCATCTCTGGTTGGTTCATTGCATTCATTAATGAGAAATCCATTCCATTGATTTTCATGTGTAAATGTACTGATGTATTTATGGATTTGATGGTTGTCATGTTTATTGTATTTATGTTCCTATTATGTTGGTTATATGCACATTTTATGACAATAGTTATGTATGGTTCTTCACATGTTTTTACTTGTATGTGAATGGATAATGTGTCTATGACCTAATAGATGATAATGCAGCAAATGGCATGAGGAAACAATGGTTCATAGCAATTCTTGGATAAGTACGAGATCCCTACGCTTAACTCTGTTATTTACACATGTAGATTACATGTCGACGATATGTTTAACGAAATGCCTGTCATGGCTAGTAGGGATCCAGTCAAGGTCTTGAACAAGTATTTTCTTTAGTACTTTCATTTCCATGTTACTTTACTTATTTGAAGAGATTGATCATTTATGGGCAATTTCCTGGGCTCTGAGCCTGAGAAGGTGGCTTAAATCTTGGGGTCACTAGCACAACACTAACAATTTTGGTCCATAGTCGCTGGGAGGCAAGTTTGTGAGAGCAACTTTAGGTTTCTAGTCGCTTCCTTGCCCATAGCATGAGAGAGAATATGGCCCAAGAGACCTAAAACAACAATGGGACCCGGGGATAAGTTGTCTCAGTGGCTGACTTGTCTTCTGAGGGTTCCGTTGATGATGTTGGATGTCTGTATGGTGTGTTTCCGTCGGTTCCACTTCCTTAATGTGACTTAGGAGTTCAAATCATATCATAGTGGCCTCTCGTCACATGTTTACATCGGTTGGCCTATTGTTTGGGTAGATGTGGGAGGAGGATGTTACAGCACATCTCACATTTGACGTAGGCACTAGAGAGATTGAAGAAGCACCAGTTGTTAGCAAATTACAAGAAGTGTGATTTTACACAACAATATTTGGTGTTTTTAGGCTATGTGATTGGTGGGAGGAGCTTCAAAAGATCCTATAAATATGAAGGCATCATGAAATTTCTAATTCTTGCAAATGTTTCATAGGTTAGGAGTTTTTTTGGGTTAGCACAGTACCTAAGAAAATTCATCGCTTCATTTTCAATAGTAGCCTCACCACTCCATGCCATAATAATGAACAAAAATAGTGTCTAGCGAGGGAAGGGTTAGAAGAAGGCCTTTGAAGAGCTTAAAAAGAAAGTAAGTCAGACACTAGATCTTGCATTACCAAACTTGCAATAACCCTTCGAAGTGGAGACAAATGCAAGCAGGTATGCCATGGGAGTGTTCATTATGTAGGGAGGAAGGCCTATATGCTACCATTCTAAAGTTTTGAATGGGGAAATTCTCAACTACCTATCTTCCTATGACAAACAATTATATGCCCTAGTACAAGTTGTCAAAAAGTGGAAATAGTTTGTAATGGGTAAAGATACCATCATCCACACAATATGTTAGGCACTATAACATCCACAAGCCAAGAGTAAGTTACAAAAAACTAGGCATTACAAGTGGATGAGGTTTTACATCAGCTTCATTTATTGATCAAGTACAAGAAGGGCTATAGGGTCAGATTCATGTGTATGATGGTGACAACACAATTTATTATCATCTTCATAATGGGTTACCCTACACTCTAGACAAGATATGTGTTATGTGAGCAATTGCAGTTGATTAGAGAAGCTCACACCTCCAAAGTTGTAGGGAATTTTGGTGTTTGGAAGATAGTTTCCAATTTGTAGGGGTATGTATACTAGACCAAGATGTAAGAAGATATAGCTAGGCTCATTAGAGGATTTAATTGTACCAAAAATCTTAGTAATAGGAACTTAGGTATAAAACATCCCTTACCTACACCCACTTGTCCTTAGGAAAGAATTTCCATGGACTTTTTGGTTGGTTTACTAACAACCAGGCCAGGAACGCACATGATTATATGTTCGTGGTAGTTGGAAAGTTTAATAAGATGTTTATTCTCATTCCCAATAAAAATACCATCATGGGGAAAGAATCAACAAATTTTTTCTCTTAATAGGTCTGGGTTCACTTTGGGATACGAAGGAGCTTTGTTTTAGATAGGGACATTACATTTATTAGTGCATTTTAGACAACATAGTATGAGAAGATGGACACCAAATTGAAGAGGTCTACAACATTCCAACCATGGACATATGGGAAAACAAAAGTGTTATGAAATTATATATTACGGAGCAATGGAACACATAAAATATTGCAAAAATATAAACACAGAAAAACACATAAAACAAGAGAGACACAGATATACGTGGTTCACCCAGTTTGGGCTACGTCCACCCCGAAAAACCAATCCTTCCTTTCTATTATCCAGAAAAATGAAGAGACACAACCTACAACAGATCTGATGTAATATCCTATGTTTTCTCTCACAGTCTCACCTCTCTGTTTCTCGCTCACAGAATACACATCTATTACATAGCCTCAAATACAATGCCCTCATATAAACTAAACATAAGTTCTACCGTTAGATCATCCACCTAATGAACGGCCCAGATTGACTAGAAATTACTATACTTTTACAAGGCAATTTTACATCTATTTTTAGCTTCGGGGGCGTTACCCCTGAGCCCCCGCCGGGGGACCGCTGGCCCCTGGACCCCCCAGCTAGGGGGATCGGCCCCCCCGGACCCCCGCAAGGGGGACAAGTCCCCCCCACACCCCCCCCCCACATGGAGGGGTGTACAAACTTCCTGGGGTATACATCTGGCTGAAACAAAGACCTCTGAACAATCATGCTCCACACACAACAATCTCCCACTTGGAGAATGATTGTAGCAACTCCACCGCTGCTTCATTTACTGGACAATGACTCCTCTTTGGACCTAGATGTTTCTCATCTTCATCGTCATCCTTGAAGAACAATTGAAACTGAGCATATTCTTAGTTTCTCCCTGGTTACAACTTTTGTTAGCATATTTGCAGGATTCTAGCTAGTGTGTATCTTTTCTAGCTTTAACTCTCCATCTTCCAACACTGATCGTATGAAATGGTACTTGAGCTATATGTGTTTAGTCACAGAATGAAATGCTGAGTTCTTTGCAAGATGAATGACACTTTGGCTATCACTGTATAACGTGCCCATATCATGCTCCTTACCCAATTCACCCATAAACCTTTGTAACCAAATCATTTCTTTACTAGCCTCTGTAGCAGCAACATACTCTGCTTCTATTGTTGAAAGTGCAACAACACTTTGGATTTTTGAAACCCAACTGACAGTTGTTCCACCAACAGTAAATACATATCCTGTAGTGCTCCTCTTGTTATCTCTGTTGTTATAAAACAAGCTCAAGAAAAGATAGAAAAGATAGATCAACGCCTTAGAATTCAGCCTCTTCGAGGGGGCAACCTCCTTTACATTACATAAATGAACAATTCTTCGATGATTCAAATGACAAAACCTCCTTTCTATATATAGGAGTCTAAGGAGTCACAATATAATCCAGCCGACCTAACAATAATAATATAAAGCCACAAAAATAACAATAGAGGGATTCTATGGGGCACAGTAATAACAATATGGGGGAAATAGGGGCACAACAATATTAATAATGGGTATAACTACAATAGTAGTGGGGTAATCACTAGTATTATAGGGACCCAACATGCCCCTCTCCTTCAAAAAAGTGTTGTCCTCAACGCTTGAGTAGTTCTGGATACTTCTGCATAAAATTCTCATCCTCCCATGTGGAATCTTCAGCGGATAAGTTCTTCCACTTGATAAGATACTATGAAATTGATCGATTTCGTAGCTGTCGAGTTCTTGTTTCTGTGACTGCTTCCGGTTCCAATATAATTTTTCCTTCCTCGTCAAGTTCTGGCAATATTGTTTGAACTGGGAGCTTGTCACCTATAACCTTCTTTAAACATGAAACATGGAAAACTGGGTGCAATCGAGAAGCTGCAGGAAGCTCCAATTTGTATGCCATCGTACCAATATTTTGCAACACCTTGTACGGACCATAATACTTTGGTGATAATTTATTATCCTTCTTAGCTTGCTTGAGGGACATTTGCTTATATGGTTGTAGCCGTAGGAATACCCAATCACCTACATCAAAACTTCTTTCACTGCGATGTTGATCTGCCTGTTGTTTCATTCTATTATGTGCCAACACGAGGTTATCCTTTAAGAGTTGGAGGACTTGTTGTTGATGTTCGATGTGATGTTCCACTGCCTGAACCTTAGAATTTTCTCTTAAATATGATGTGATGGATGGTGGTTGATACCCATAAAGTGCCATAAATGGGGTCATTTTTGTTGCTGTATGGAAGGAAGTGTTATACCACCATTCAGCCAGAGGCAACCATTTGACCCATTGTGTCTGTTTATCAGATACAAAGCAACGAAGATATCCTTCCAAACATTTGTTTACTATCTTAGTTTGCCCATCAGATTGAGGATGATAAGATGAGCTATGAGCTAACTGAGTACCAAGACAAGAAAATAATTCTGTCCAAAAATTTCCAGTGAAAATGGGATCTCTGTCACTTACAATAATCTTTGGGTTTCCATGTAGCTTTTGAATTGTTTCCATAAATGCAGTAGAAACTGTACTGGCTTTAAATGGATGTGATAATGCACAAAAGTGTGCATACTTGGTAAGTCTGTCAACTACCACCATGATGACACTCTTTCCCTCAGACTTGGGTAAACCTGTGATAAAATCCATTGAAACCTCCTCCCAATGTTGGCTTGGAATGGATAAAGGTTTTAATAGACCCGGTGTCTTAATTGTTTCAACTTTATTTTGTTGGCAAAACAAACATTCCGCCACAAACTTTTGAATATCTGATTTAAGGCCATCCCAAAAAAATTCCTTCTTAACCCTGTGGTAAGTTTTTAAAAATCCTGAGTGCCCTCCTAAGGGGAAGTGTGCAATTCCATAAGAATCTTTTGTTTTAGCTGGGAATTCTTACAGAGGTATAAGCGATCTTTGTACCATAACGAATCATTTTGCCAGCTAAATGTATCAGACGTACTGGAATCTTGTTGTAACTTTCGAATAAGTGCCCACACTTCTTCGTCATTCTTCCATTCCTCCCTTGCTTCGTTTATCCAATCTGGTTGGATAATAGAAATGGCGCACAACAATGCTTCCACATCCTCATCCTTTCTTGAGAGTGCATCTGCCACCACATTTTGCTTCCCTTTTTTGTAGATGATTTCAAAGTCATAACCCAACATCTTTGTGACCCACTTTTGTTGCTCTTCAGAGGATAATCTTTGTTCTAAAAAGTATTTAAGGCTATCATGATCCGTTTTTACCTTGAAGTGTCTTCCCATTAGGTAGGGTCGCCATTTCTTAAGTGCATGGAGTATTGCCAACATTTCCTTCTCATAAATAGCTTTGCTTAAAAACTTTCCCTTGATTGGACGACTTTCAAAAGCAATGGGTCTTTCATCTTGCATTAGAACAGCACCAATTCCATTTCCTGAAGCATCACATTCCACAATAAAGGTTTTTGTGAAGTCCGGTGTAGCTAAGACCGGTGCTTGGCACATTGCCTCTTTAAGATGTTCAAAGGCCTTTGTTGCTTCTGGAGTCCATGAAAATGCATCTTTCTTCAATAATGTTGTTAGAGGTGCTGCTATTCTCCCATAATTCTTAACAAACTTGCGATAATACCCTGTCAACCCAAGAAATCCTCGCAGATGCTTTATGGATGTGGGGATTTTCCATTCCTTAATGGCTTTAATTTTGCTAGGGTCTACCTTAACTCCTTCATGAGATACAATATGACCCAGATATTCCACCTCTTGGACTCCAAAGAAACATTTGGATCTTTTTGCATATAATTGTTTCTCCTCCAATAGTTGTAGCACCCTGTCAACATGTTCAACATGATCCTTCCAAGACTTGCTGTAGATTAGTATATCATCAAAAAATACTAACAAAATTTTCTAAGGAATGGTTTGAAAATTGAATTCATCAAACCTTGAAATGTTGAAGGTGCATTGGTAAGGCCAAAAGGCATGACCAAAAATTCATAATGACCCTCATGAGTTCTAAATGCTGTTTTCGGAATGTCTTCAGTCTTCATTCTGATTTGATGATATCCTGAACGAAGATCCAACTTGGTGAAGTAAATTGATCCATGCAATTCATCCAGTAATTCATCAATGACAGGAATGGGGAACTTATCTTTAATAGTGAGCTTGTTGAGCTCCCTATTCTGGACACATGCGCCATGATCCATCCTTCTTGTGCACCAATACTACTGGAGCAGAGAAAGAACTTTGACTCGGTTGAATTATACCAGCCTCTAGCATTTCTGCAACCATACGTTCAATTTCACTCTTTTGGACATAGGGATATCTGTACGGCCTGATGTTTGGAGGAACACTTCCTGGAATCAGATGAATAGCATGATCATGATCACGCATAGGTGGGAGACCTTTGGGAGTCTCAAATACCTTGGAATGATTGTCCAGGACTTTTTGGAGATCTGGAGAAATAGATGATTCTGATGTGGAAACATCTAGCGAACATAATTGTGCAATTACACCTCTTTGCTCCTTTTTTAGAAGCTTTGTCATACCATTAGAGTTGATTATCTTTCCTGGTTTCCCTGCAATACCCCTTAATTCAACTTCCTTTCCTTCCGTAGAAAATTTGATGAAAAGTTCTTGAAAATTAAAAGCTATTGTACCCAAGGATTGTAGCCATTGGACTCCTAGTACAACATCAGCACCTCCCATTGGAATGGAAAGCATTGGGCTAGTCAATACATATTCTCCCATGGATAGCTTGATATTATGGCACTTTCCAGAGCAATTTATTGTTCCTCCATTTGCAATCATCACTTGACACTCTGGTGCTGGATATAAGAAGCAATTCAATTCTTTTGCTACCTTACAATGAATAAAATTGTGGGTGCTTCCTGAATCAATCAACACTATTACCTTTTTCTTCTTGATTTGTCCTTCTATCTTGATGGTTTGAGGAGTGGTAATTCCTGCCAATGCATTACAAGATATGGTCGGATTTATTTGTTCTTCATCTAGGCTTTGTTCCTGGAGTATATCCTCTTCTTTTGACCTTTCTTGCTCCTTTTCTTCTTCCTCTTCACAATCTATGTAGAATAATTTCTTCTCAGCACACTTATGACCTTTAGTGTATTTGCTATCACAAATGTAACAAAGCCCTTTTGCTCTTTTTTCTTCCAATTGTTGTGGTGTCAACCTTATAGGTTGTGGAAGACTAGGGGCAACAACACTTCCGTCTTTATAGTTGTGAGTGGTATGCTTCCTGGTTGCCATAATTTTGCTTTCCATTTTTCTTGCTAACCTGAATGCCTTCTCTAATGAATCAGGTTCCCAAAGGCGAACATCATGTTGGATATTATCCTTTAAAGACCCTATGAACACATCAATCCTATGCTCCTCTGGAATATCTTTTACCCTTATGTTCAATTTTTGGAACTCCTCAATGTGCTCCATTATTGAACCCTTTTGTTTGAGACTTATCAATTGGCTAAAAAAAGTGTTGCTTTTTGTATCCTCATAATGTGCTATCAATTCTTCCGTAAAAATTGCCCAAGTGATAAATTTTTTACGAGAGAAAAGCCATTGATACCATACAAACTGATTTGGTTCCAAATATAAAGTTGTCATACGTACCTTTTGTGTGTTTTGCACATTATTGAGATCGAAGAATTGCTCCATCTGTAATATCCATGTGGCGGGATCCTTGCCATCAAACTTCCTCATATCGATTTTTGGAACATGGTGAGTCTTTGATCCAACATTAGACTCTATGGAATCATGATTAACATTTCTTTTGTTCTCATCATGAGTTTCCTTTAGTACCCTTTCACCCTTAGTGACCATTTCTTGTAGCAACTTATTCATATTTATCTTCAATTCTTCCATCTTATCATCCATGCCATCAATTTTAGCGTCCATGCCATTCACCTTAGCTTCCATGCCATCCATATTAGCTTCTACACCTTTCTTTAAACCATCCATCTTAGCTTCTACATCTTTCTTTAAACCATCCATTTTAGATTCTGTTGCTTTTTGTGCAAGTGACACTCGTTGCACTTGTTCTTGTAATTTTGATATATCATATAGCATTTCTTCTTCTTCTTCATGAGTCATGCTAGAGCTTTCAGGTTCCTTACTAGGTGTTTGCATTTTCTTTCCTCGGGGCATCAGTTACCGATAATAATTTTCTATTATGCCCTTTGAATTCCTTCAAAATATTTTTTCAAACCAAGCTTAAGCAAAATTTAAGAAAATCTACACACCTTTTTTCACTTTGTAGGAGCTCGATATTGCCTCTTATGTATCTCTGTACTTTTGAATCATCTAGTTTTGAATTTGTGACTTGCAGTAGCCCTCTGTGTCCTCTTTCCAATGCCACAAGTTTGACCCAAATTGGATTCTCGAAGGAAGAGTTATGTGAAATCTACCACAGTGACTTGATTATAGACTAGTTCAGTAGAGCGAACTTGTACGACATGCCACGAGTCACTGTTTCGACCTTTGGATCTGAAAAATGCATACAAGAAACTACAGTCTGTCCTCTTTTTGTACCTTCTTACGAAATTTCAATCCGATCCCCAGATAGAAAGTTATGATGATTTTCCCCAGGTCACCTGTTTTGAATGTAATTCAGGAGTCTACAAAAAGACCAACTTCCTCAGATCATATTTCCGCAAATATCGTGCGAAAAGCTCTGAAATTTGGACCCAGGGTTCAACGCGCTTTCTTATCAAATGGGTTTTTTTTGTGACTTCTGAAACGTCACAGAAAAAAATTTATAGCGAAAATGCCACGATGACCTGTTTGGTGCAGTGAAACCCTAGAATCCAAAGCTCTGATACCAAATGTTATGAAACCAGCTCAAGAAAAGATAGAAAAGATATATCAACGCCTTAGAATTCAGCCTCTTCGAGTGGGAAACCTCCTTTACATTACATAAATGAACAATTCTTCGATGATTCAAATGACAAAACCTCCTTTCTATATATAGGAGTGTTGTGGTCACCAACAACCCCCCTCTTTGTTTGATATTAGTAATAACATCAAGCGAAAGGGGACCCTTAACCAAAAAATCCAAAAAATATTTTTGTTTGAAAAAAATCTTTTGTATCAACCCCCTAAGAGCTATATCGCGTCGCAAAGGAAAAAGGAGCGCTTTCCCAAAGCACACAAACACACCAAGGAAGAGCGACGCAAGAACTCATCGCATCGCGTGCATCAAAGGCGCTCAAAAGAGGAGAACCTAAAGAAAGGCCGACGGCCGATATGCGACGTCGCACGTCGCAATGTCGCATGAGCAGCACGAAGTGACAAAGCGAAAACCTTGCGATCTTGCGATATTGCGATATGCGATCTGCGACCATGCAAAGCTGCGATCTGCGACCTATGGTTTGCGACGAATGAGACTGTCAATTGCTGCGACGCCACCTATTTACATCGCAATTTTCAAGACTGCGATGCAAATCGCAGAAATCATTCGTCGCAGGCATTCCTCAGCATGATCTGTGAGCCCAAAATTAGGCGCGCACCTTACGGGAAATTAATGGCCGCATGCTTGAGTATCCAGAAATGATTGCATCGCATTTATCGAAGAGTCAAGTCATGATGAATGTCAGAATTACGCATTCATTAGAATTTAATGCTTTCATGTCAATCTTTTCGTCATTTCCCTTCTTCTTTGCGTAAACTGCAAGACATGCTACTGATATAAATCTATATGCAGGAAACATCTAAGGGAAGAGCGCCAATAAGGAAACAGAGAGAAGATGCCTCCGCAATTGGATGCCGCATGCAGCAGAACCACGGATTCCAGAATATCGCCCAACAGGCACTGATGAAAATAGACTGTTCAAGACTCAGAGTCAAAGGCGCACAAAAGCAGCGTGTTTACAAAAGATCCTGAAGCTCAGACTTGGTAAAGCAGAGAAAGAAGCGCAAGAGAAGGAAGACACTCCAGAAAAGCCTGGAACGAAGAACGGAACAATTCTCGAAACAGGGGATTGTCCATACAGCGCGACTTCTAACTCATTGAGTCATTCGCACGACCGAAAACCGAAATAGCAACAACAAAATCAGTTCGAGAAGAAACTGGGTTGTACTAAGTGTGCGCACAGCGAATACACCCAACCAGAGAAAGGTTTTCGAAAATATCTTCTAGCCTGTCAGAAAGAGGTGCCAACTCTTGTTATTTCTAATTATCAAGCTCGAACAAAAGGAAAGGACAACCAGCCGACTCTTTCAGGGTGAACAACAGATTGCTTACAACACTAAAGAACAGATACAGAAACGGTTAGAAATTAGATTTGATTTTTAGAAATAAATTTGCTTTTAGTAAAAGGGCGGTCATTTGAAGCCGTTCCCTCAATTTGTGTAATTAAAATTAGCCGGTTAGTAGTATTTAAGCCTTCTCGTTGCATTGGAGAAGGGTCCGGAAATTTGTCAAAAAACTTGTCCTCAGAACATGCACTTTTGCACCCTCGGAGGGGGTTTTTGATGAATGGACGGATCAAGATTTATTTATGTTTGCATTTTAATACCTGCTACTGATGTTGCACTTCTGTACTCTTAGTAGGCATTAGAAGTAAGTAGAAATAGATCATTATTGCTTCAGGTCTGTGAGTATAAAGTCAATCATAAATGGTACTTTTATCTCTTGACGAGTTTCTGCTTGCATTCTTAGAGTAATATACAGCTGATGTTGTTTATATGTTAATGTATGAATGAGTGGACTACCATTTGGCACTTTTGTACGGCGGAGTCATTGATTTGTGCTTAATACATGAATAACTGATTATGCGATATGCTGTTCACAATCGTTCTGCTTAACTTTTTATGCAGGATGGTTCATCTTAATTGATTTATATTCTCATAATAGCTGAATAATCTTCATTACCAGTTATTGTGTGAAACCTTTCTAGATCACATAATGGAAAAAGTTCTATCCCGGGTTAGCGTAGATTAGATGTGTTATTCTTTATAGATTAAAGTAGTATAAAATTCACTCTCAGAGTTCAGAACTAGATTAGCTTAGAAATAATTCCATATTTTCATTATCATATTCTACACACACACACATCACTAAACTCTACACACACACACCCCCTTAGAACGGGAAGCTGGTCCCGTTATCCCCAGTCGGACCCGCTACACCAAACGGGCACGGAGCCGCCAACCAGGTTCCCGACCGGGTGGGTATCCCCCTCGTTGTTGACCCGATTTCAGGGCCCTCAACATATTTGGCGCTAGAAGGAGGGCACGAACTATGAATGGCACCTAAAGAAATATCTAAATACCATTCTGAGAGTAATACACCCTCATCAACTCCCTCGACTTCTCCAACACGGTTAAACCCGGAATTTGAAGTCGCTCGAGTATCTACCACTGCTACATATTCGAATATATCAGACCAATCTATCATTGAACCCCCTGAAATTCGGACTTTGATTCGTAAACTCCAGGGATTTTCTATTTTTAACCAGAAGTCTGATAAATCTAAAAGCAGCGTGACTTCGCAGTATAACCCTGCTCATCCCCTTACCAGATCAAAGAGTGAAAAATTTGGCATACAACCAAGTGAACTCCCTCTCCCTACCAGGAAAAGAGCAAGGAAAACACCACCAGAGTCTGACAGTTGGACTCCTTCATCCACTTCGTCCATATCAACTCCCTCACCACGAAGTCAACCACTCACTCTTTCATTCCAACTCACGCACCCATCTTCTACAAACCTTCCTCTTCAAACATCAAAGATCTTAATATCTTCATCTTCTCAGCATCAGAATTCATCTTCTACACTTCCATTAACTAGCAGCTCAACGATGGCCCAGTCTCCATGGAACAATCCTGGGGCGGTTTTAATGCCTCCACCCCTGAGCCCTATACCGGCCCATCCTGAGAAATGGCTGCCTAAATTCAATCCGGAAGTAGGCATGCTAGCCGAGGAAAATATAAATAATTTCATGCTTTCTGTTAATCTCAACGGAGTCACTAACGAAGACGCTGTTGTCCGGCTGTTCCCTTATACAATGCAAGGAACAGTCGGGTCATGGTACTTTTCGTTACCTTCCGGATCCATCATTAGCTGGGACATTTTTCAAAGTCAGTTCCTCACCAAGTTTGGTGATGACAGATCCACGGCGACATTGATCAGTGACCTATCTAATCTTAAAGCTGAGGCTAGAGAACCCATTAAAGATTTTAACTTACGGTTCAATAAGATCCTCAACAAAATCCCCGCTACCTCACAACCCAGCGAGGAAGTAAATGTGAATGGTACATCACGGCTTTACCTCCAAACTTGGCTATCTTCGTAGATAGGGTAAACAAGACCACCTTAGTCAACAACTTGACAGAAGCATTAGCAGTGGAAAAACGCGTGGTAGCCCTAGAAAAGAGATCTGCTATAGAAGAACGCAAATCTAAGAAGATCTCTTTCAAAGAAGACACCAAGAAGAAGCAAACGAAAGATCCTTTCGATTTGGAAGGATTACAAAAAGTGTTGAAAACCATGTCAAATGAGATGATTGATATTAAGAAACAAGTAGCAGAGACTTCTTCGAAAAAGCCCTTTAGGACTTTTAAAAGAAATCCTCCCATGGAGGTAAGACCACCTAGTGTTGTCTCAAACGTTGAATCTGAAGAAGACGAAGAAGAAGAGAATACCACTGAAGGGCAGACTGACGAGGAAGAGGTCGTAGAACTACAAGGAATGTGGGACTTCATCCTCCCACAAGAAGAGGATCAAGAAGCATTTCCTGTTAGCACGAGAAGCAAAAATCAACTTGATCCTCCCATAACTACCCCAAAACAAAAGGGCGCAAGCCCTGCAACAAAAGAAAAGGTCGCAACAAAAAATACAACTGCTAAAGCGACCCAGATTAGCCCAGTCCAATCTGATCAAACGCCTCCATCAAGAACACTAATAGTGTCGGATGAAATGGAGTATAACATCATTGATGACATGAAGAAGACTAGGGCTAATATCACTCTGTATGAATTGAGTAAATTGAAACACCAGCAGAAAATAATGATGAAAGAATTACATGTTGTGCCTACTACATCTTTACCTACAGCGGTAGCTTCCCACAATCTGGGAAGGCCTCCAACCAACACGATCAATAAAATTGATCCAAATGACATCACCTTGATTGGAGGAAGATCAAGATCTCATACTCCTCCTTTTCTTCTCACATATGAAATCTTCAACAAAAACGTGCACAATTGCTTAGCTGATTCTGGTGCTTCAACGAATATTTTACCCAGGTCAATATGTGCTAAATTGAATGTGCAACCTCAAAGATCCGCAGTACGCATAGTTCAACTTGATCGATCCCAAGTCGAAGTGATTGGTGAACTCAATCAGGTGACCATAAGATTGTCGTCTAACCCGAAAGTGTGTCAGGTTATCGACATTCTAGTAGCTGATATCCCTGAGTTCTATGGTTTGATTCTTAGCAGGGATTGGTCGGAAAAACTCCACGGATATTTTTCAACCGATTGGTCGCACATGTGGTTACCATACAATGGTAAACCAAATCAGATAAAGGTTGAACGAGAGTTGCACCAAAAATACATAGTGACAGAACTGGAAGGAGAAAATGAGGCCATAACGTACAATAGCAGCATTGTAGGCAATTACGCAATAGATTCTTTCCTAGGTAATTTCAATGCTCATATTTCACCATACTTAGAGAATTCAGTTTTATCCCAAGTTGAAAATTTCTCACAAACTGATGACTCAAAATGTTTTAGTTTTTTAGATAATTCTGTAAATACATCTTTATTTTGGAAATTATATTTTGACGGATCTAAATCAAATGAGGGAGCAGGAGCAGGATGCGTTCTGATTAACCCAGACGGGAACAAGATTATGCTCACATGCAGACTTGAGTTTGATTGCACGAACAACACAGCAGAGTACGAAGCCTTGGTTCAAGGCCTATACAAAGCAATCAGATTGAACGTTAAGTATCTTCAAGTCTTTGGAGATTCGGAGATCGTTGTAAAACAGGTACGTAACACCATACATTGCCTGTCAAGTCATTTAAAGCATTATTAGTCATTAGTTCAAGATCTCACTGCACATTTCGTAGCATTCAACATCTCGTCAATTCCAAGAATTCAAAACGCGAGCGCAGACCTGTTAGCTAACGTAGCCTCTAGACTTATCCCTTCTGAAGATTTTAGTCCTGATAGGTTTTCAATAGAATTGATCTTTAAACCATCCATCCCTGACAATATCACCAATTGGAGAGTGTTCAACGACGATCTTGACATCGTAAATTTCCTTACTTCTGAAGGATCCTACTCAAATCAGATAATCGACGAAGACCATCATGATCATCAAATACAACAAAATAGCTCTGACAATGCTATACCGAAATCGGTGGTCAAGCTAGAAGATTTATATGATTTGAAAAGTCGGTTTAAAAGGTCCGCCAATGCTAAACTTTGCAGTTCTACCCTGAACTATGAATTAGTAAACCTAGGGACCGATCAGAAGCCACAGAACGTTAACCTAGGCCAGAGCCTAGCCCCTGAAGAAAAATCAGCATATATCCGTCTTCTGAGACAATACAAAAACGTTTTTGCCTGGAATTACGATGATCTGAAGACTTACAACACTTCTATCATTCAACATGTTATCCCTATGATTGACAATGAAAAACCTGTCCAGCAGAAGCTCAGAAAAATACACCCTAACCTAGAAAATCAGATAAAAACTGAGCTTAATAAGTTGTTGAGAGCCAGAATAATCTTCCCCGTCAGGCATTCTAAATGGGTATCCAATATGGTGCCCGTTAGGAAGAAAAACGGAGACATTAGAATCTGTATTGATTTCCGAAATCTCAACAAAGCCTGTCAGAAAGATAACTTTCCCCTCCCACCTATGGAGCAAATTCTACAGGCAGTAGCAGGCTCAGAATTAATGTCATTCCTGGATGGATTCTCAGGATACAATCAAGTACTGGTGCATCCCGATGATCAGTTAAAGACTACATTCCGAACCAAAAGGGGCACTTATGCATATCGGAAGATGCCATTTGGTCTGATCAATGCCGGAGCTACCTTTCAGAGAGCCATGGACATCGCGTTTAAAGGGTTAGTCAATAAATCAATAGTGATTTACCTGGATGATATAACAGTGTACTCCAAAAATCGAAACAACCACCTCAAAGATTTGAAGCAAATCTTTCAAAGATGCTTGAGGTATGGGATTTCGCTCAACCCAAAGAAATCTTTCTTTGCGTTAAGCGAAGGGAAATTGCTCGGATTCATAGTGTCGAAATCCAGTATTCACATAGAACCCGACAGAATCAAGGAAATTTCCGAAATATCCATACCTCATAACAAGAAAGCCATGCAATCCTTCCTTGGACAGATCAATTTTGTCAAAAGATTTGTCTCGGATTTTTCACGTATTATTTCTCCCTTACAAAATATGATAAAAAAGAATTCAACTTTCAAATGGGGTCTAGATGAGCACGAAACATTTAACTTAATCAAACAAGCTATCATCAATGCTCCATCTTTGGCCACCCCAAATTTTTTAGAATCTTTCATCTTATACACTTTTGCCTCAGAGGAATCCTATGCCGCGATTTTGACCCAAGCAAATCAAGAGAAAGCGGAAGCTCCAATTGCATTCTTTAGCTCGAACTTACCAGGTGCTGAAATTAATTACTCAGACGTAGAGAAACAAGCATATGCTGTTTTCAAAGCAATCAAATATTTCAGACCTTTCTTGCTTAAAGCCCACACCAAAGTCGTAGTGCCGTTTCCAGCGGTAAGAAACCTTTTGGTGCAGAAAGACGTGGGCGAGAAGAGAGCTAATTGGATTACCGCTTTACAAGAATATGATCTTTAGATCAAACCAACAAACATCGTAAGAGGTCAAGGCTTCTGCAAGATGTTAGCCGGAGCATCGCAAATCCCAGAGAACTCATCTGAAGAGGTACAAGCATATGAGGTAAGCCTAAACGATGCAGAATCATTATATGCTGACACCATTTATTTTCTTAAGAACGGGTATGCTCCATCACATCTGGATCATACCAAGAAAAGAGCTCTGAGATTAAAAGCTAAACAATACCAGCTCATAAATGATGTCCTGTTTAAAAAGAATTACGATTCTGTACTCCTTAGGTGTCTTGAGAAAACTGAAGCCGAAAAGGTTTTGCAGGAACTTCACGACGGACCAGCAGGTGGACACTATGCCGGAGATGCGACTGCACACAAAATCTTGCGTGCAGGATATTATTGGCCCACGCTGTTCAAAGACTCATACAATCACGTAAGGAAATGCCAAGTCTGCCAGACTGCTGCAGGAAAACAAAGGAAACCATCCATGCCACTACAACCGGTCAACATCAACCAACCATTCAGTCAATGGGGCTTGGACATAATAGGTGAGATCGTTCCTCACTCTTCTAAGCAGCATAAGTATATCCTTACAGCAACTGATTATTTTACCAAATGGGTAGAAGCAGTTCCTCTCAAGACAGTTCATTCTGAAAACATTATTGAATTCATAGACCAATTTATCATAACTAGGTTTGGATTGCCAACGGCCTTAATGTTTGATAACGCTTCATATTTTTCTGGAAATGCTATGACTGAGTTTGCGCTTAAAAGAGGGTTCAAACTGAAATATTTTGCCAACTACTATCCGCAAGGTAATGGATTGGCTGAATCAACAAACAAGAACCTAATCAGAATTATCAAAAGAACAGTTGACCAAAACCAAAGGAATTGGCACAAAGCGCTGGTAAATGCTTTATGGGATGATAGAATCACAAAGAAAGCTTCAATCGGCACTTCTCCCTTTAATTTAGTTTATGGGAGGGAAGTGGTTCTTCCGACTCACTTAGTCATTCCCTCTTTGTCTTTAGTGCAATACATCCATGAAGTACCTACTTCCTCATTACAATTAAGACAAATGGAAATAATTAAACTAGAAGAACAAAGAGAACAAGCTAGGAAAACCCATGCTCATCACCAAGTGCTAATAAAATCTTCTTTTGACTCAAGCATCATAACCAGAAAAAACTTTCAGATGGGTGATTTAGTTTTGAAATGGGATAAGGCTCATGAAGAAAAGGGCAAACATACAAAATTTCAAAAGCTGTGGCTTGGCCCTTTTCAGATTGTGGAAGTCGTAGGCCCATCTACATTCGTATTGCAGGATCTGGCAGGAAGGAGAGATTCTTTACCTGTCAATGGACTGATTCTTAAATTATATTTTCCATAGAAGAGAAATCTTCTAATTTTTGTAGGATAGATTTAGTTTTTAGTTTTTATTTTTGTTTTGCTTTTCTCTTTTGAATAAAACCCATTGTAGATGATCATTTAAAAAGGATTCATGAAAGAGCACGCCAATTCTCTATCAGATTTTGATTTCGCTTGTACAAATAGCAAAATTTTTGAAAAATCTGAATTTTATTATTGACAAATAGAGTTAACTTCACTTTGATTACGATACTCATTTCAACCTCTAAAAAAATTTGACAAAAGCAACCTCTGGTAAAAGAATTGTTTTGTATTAGCACCATGAAGGGTATCATCAATAATAAAATAAGCATTCTCTGCAAAGCTGTTGTTTTCAAAAACTCTATTATTGTCGTCCAGAGCTTTCTTAAGGAAAAACAATGACTTCCTCCCTGCAAAAAGGAAACTACAGCATCCAGAGAAACAATCCAAGAAAAACACTATATCTCAAAGAATAAGAGGTCTCATCACGAGCCGGCTTATCATGATCACAGATATTATAACTTGCTGACTTTGCCAATACTGTCTATCAAAACAGGGCAACGACTTAAGATTGTTGCAATCCAAAGACAAGAGGTCTCATCACGAGCCGGCTTGTTCAGCAAAAGTGTAAATCGAGTGAATGACTGTGTCATAATTTGGCCACCAAACCAAGACATTGTTCTTTAGAGAATTAAAAAAGGAAAAGTGTGTTAAAAAGGATTTTTCTCTGGAATGTTGCGAGTAACCTCAAAGCAGGAAAAAGGATCATTGCTGGATAATATGGTAACCCTGTCGAGGCTATGGACGCTTGCGGGCAGCAGAGGCTCTACCTACGAAAAATGAGCATACTTTTAAGCCAGTACGCAGAGAAGACCTTATTTTATCTTTTATCAAGACCAAGTAATGTCTGATGCAAGTGCAAGAAGAAACCTGAGGAAGCAAGAAATTGAGATGTAAAAAAGGTTGAGACAAAATATCGTCGACAAGGTGAGGGGTAATCTACTCTATCTGTCCATAACAAAATTTAGACATATAAAAATTTTTGCTGTTTCGGAAGTAAACGGTCAATAGAAATGCAGAGATAACTGGTTCTTCACAGTGAATCGCCATTGTTGTGGTCACCAACAACCCCCCTCTTTGTTTGATATTAGTAATAACATCAAGCAAAAGGGGACCCTTAACCAAAAAATCCAAAAAATATTTTTGTTTGAAAAAAATCTTTTGTATCAACCCCCTAAGAGCTATATCGCGTCGCAAAGGAAAAAAGAGCGCTTTCCCAAAGCACACAAACACACCAAGGAAGAGCGACGCAAGAACTCATCGCATCGCGTGCATCAAAGGCGCTCAAAAGAGGAGAACCTAAAGAAAGGCCGACGACCGATATGCGACGTCGCACGTCGCAATGTCGCATGAGCAGCACGAAGTGACAAAGAGAAAACCTTGCGATCTTGCGATATTGCGATATGCGATCTGCGATCTGCGACCTATGGTTTGCGACGAATGAGACTGTCAATTGCTGCGACACCACCTATTTACATCGCAATTTTCAAGACTGCGATGCAAATCGCAGAAATCATTCATCGCAGGCATTCCTCAGCATGATCTGTGAGCCCAAAATTAGGCGCGCACCTTACGGGAAATTAATGGTCGCATGCTTGAGTATCCAGAAATGATTGCATCGCATTTATCGAAGAGTCAAGTCATGATGAATGTCAGAATTACGCATTCATTAGAATTTAATGCTTTCATGTCAATCTTTTCGTCATTTCCCTTCTTCTTTGCGTAAACTGCAAGACATGCTACTGATATAAATCTATATGCAGGAAACATCTAAGGGAAGAGCGCCAATAAGGCAACAGAGAGAAGATGCCTCCGCAATTGGATGCCGCATGCAGCAGAACCACGGATTCCAGAATATCGCCCAACAGGCACTGATGAAAATAGACTGTCCAAGACTCAGAGTCAAAGGCGCACAAAAGTAGCGTGTTTACAAAAGATCCTGAAGCTCAGACTTGGTAAAGCAGAGAAAGAAGCGCAAGAGAAGGAAGACGCTCCAGAAAAGCCTGGAACGAAGAACAGAAACAATTCTCAAAACAGGGGATTGTCCATACAGTGCGACTTCTAACTCATTGAGTCATTCGCACGACCGGAAACCGAAATAGCAACAGCAAAATCAGTTCGAGAAGAAACTGGGTTGTACTAAGTGTGCACACAGCGAATACACCCAGCCAGAGAAAGGTTTTCGAAAATATCTTCTAGCCTGTCAGAAAGAGGTGCCAGCTCTTGTTATTTCTAATTATCAAGCTCGAACAAAAGGAAAGGACAACCAGCCGACTCTTTCAGGGTGAACAACGGATTGCTTACAACACTAAAGAACAGATACAGAAACGGTTAGAAATTAGATTTGATTTTTAGAAATAAATTTGCTTTTAGTAAAAGGGCGGTCATTTGAAGCCGTTCCCTCAATTTGTGTAATTAAAATTAGCCGGTTAGTAGTATTTAACCCTTCTCGTTGCATTGGAGAAGGGTCCGGAAATTTGTCAAAAAACTTGTCCTCAGAACATGCACTTTTGCACCCTCGGAGGGGGTTTTTGATGAATGGACGGATCAAGATTTATTTATGTTTGCATTTTAATACCTGCTACTGATGTTGCACTTCTGTACTCTTAGTAGGCATTAGAAGTAAGTAGAAATAGATCATTATTGCTTCAGGTCTGTGAGTATAAAGTCAGTCATAAATGGTACTTTTATCTCTTGACGAGTTTCTGCTTGCATTCTTAGAGTAATATACAGCTGATGTTGTTTATATGTTAATGTATGAATGAGTGGACTACCATTTGGCACTTTTGTACGGCGGAGTCATTGATTTGTGCTTAATACATGAATAACTGATTATGCGATATGCTGTTCACAATCGTTCTGCTTAACTTTTTATGCAGGATGGTTCATCTTAATTGATTTATATTCTCATAATAGCTGAATAATCTTCATTACCAGTTATTGTGTGAAACCTTTCTAGATCACATAATGGAAAAAGTTCTATCCCGGGTTAGCCTAGATTAGATGTGTTATTCTTTATAGATTAAAGTAGTATAAAATTCACTCTCAGAGTTCAGAACTAGATTAGCTTAGAAATAATTCCATATTTTCATTATCATATTCTACACACACACACATCACTAAACTCTACACACACACACCCCCTTAGAACGGGAAGCTGGTCCCGTTATCCCCAGTCGGACCCGCTACACCAAACGGGCACGGAGCCGCCAACCAGGTTCCCGACCGGGTGGGTATCCCCCTTGTTGTTGACCCGATTTCAGGGCCCTCAACAAGGAGTCTAAGGAGTCACAATATAATCCAGCCGACCTAACAATAATAATATAAAGCCTCAAAAATAACAATAGAGGGATTCTATGGGGCACAGTAATAACAATATGGGGGCAATAGGGGCACAACAATATTAATAAGCGATATAACTACAATAGTAATGGGGTAATCACTAGTATTATAGGGACCCGACATCTGTCACTTGCCGTATCTGCATCAACATATCCCTGTAGAGAAATGTTTGCACCACCAAAGCATAATTCTTGATTTGTGGTACCTTTCAAATATCTGAGAATCCATTTCACTGCCATCCAATGTTCCTTTCCTGGATTGTTCATGTACCTACTTACAACTCCCACTGCATGTGCAATATCAGGCCTTGTGCAGACCATTGCATACATTAAGCTTCCAACTGCTGATGCATATGGAACTTTAGACATATAATCCATGTCTTCTTGGGTCTTTGGGCACATTTCCTTACTAAGTTTGAAATGGCTAGTAAAAGGTGTACTAACTGGTTTTGCATTGTGCATATTAAATCTTTTCAACACCTTTTGTATGTACTCATTCTGAGACAATGTTAATTTGCAATTTTTCCTGTCTCTAGTGATTCTCATACCAAGGATTTGTTTTGCAGCTCCCAAATCCTTCATTGCAAATGAATTTGCCAATTTTCTTTTGAGCACATTTATTGCCTGCATGTTAGACCCTGCAACAAGCATGTCATCTACATACAATAACAATATAATATAGCTGCGATCATTTTTCTTTTTCAGATAAACACAATGATCAGAGTGGCATCTAGTATAACCTTGTTCAGACATAAACTTGTCAAATTTTGGATACCACTGCCTTGGAGCCTGTTTTAAGCCATACAAGCTCTTCTTCAACCTGCACACTAGTTTCTTCTTCCCCTTTACCTCATATCCTTGTGGCTGCTGCATATATATCTCTTCCTCCAAATCCCCATGGAGAAAGGTTGTCTTTACATCTAACTGCTCAAGATGCAAATCTTCAGCTGCTACTAGACTTCAAATAGTTTTGATTGAAGTCATTTTAACAACAGGAGAAAATATTTCATCAAAATCAATACCTTTCTTCTATGCAAACCCCTTCACCACAAGTCTAGCTTTGTACCTCTTTTTTCCTCCATCTTCTCCCTTCAGCCTGTAAACCCATTTATTCTTTAATGTAGTTTTTCCTGCAGGCAACCTGACTAAGTCCCAAGTCTAGTTATGCATTAAGGATTCCATCTCTTCTTCCATGGCTACCTCCCACTTCTTCCTGCTTTCAACCTGCATTGCTTCTTCATAACATTCGGGTTCACCAGAAGTAGTCAACAATAAATAATATAAAGAAGGAGAGTATCGTTCAGGGGGTCTACTTATCTTGGTAGATCTTCTAACACCACTTTCAGGTGTTTGGGGTGCCTGTTGCTGTTGTGGTGGTTTCTATTGTTGATTATTATTATTTTCAGGCACCTTTACTTTTTCAGTGATTTCATCAAGAACTACGTATTCCTTGTTTTCTTTTCTTTGTTTCTTTTCTTGCAACTGATTTTATACAAGACCTTTTCATTGAATATTACAAATCTGCTCTAATAATTTTGTGATTTTCATAATCATATAAGCGATAACCAAAATCATTAACACCATATCCAATAAAGGTACATTTCTTTGACTTTGCCTCAAGTTTTGTTCTATTTTCTTTATCAATATGGACAAAGGCCTCACAACCAAAAGGCTTTAAAAAAGAGTAGTTTACCTTTTTTCCTGTCCATGCTTCCTCTGGAACACCACCATCCAAGGAACTTGAAGGCCTATGTTTATTAGATAAACAACAGTATCTACAGCATCTGCCCAAAACTGTAAAGGCAATCCTACATGCAATCTCATGCACCTTGCACGCTCCATGATTGTTCTGTTCATCCTTTCTGACACACCATTTTCTTGTGGTGTTCTTGGAACTGTCTTCTCTCTGCGAATTCCATGCTCTGAATAGTACCTATCAAACTCTTTGCTGCAATATTCACCTCCATTGTCTGATCTAAGACACTTCAATTTCTTTCCTGTCTCAATCTCAACCAAAGCTTTCCATTTCTTGAAAGTATCAAATACATCAGATTTATTCTTAATACAATAAATCCAAGTTTTTGTAGTTGCATCATCAATAAAAGTAACATAATAACAAGAGCCACCGAGAGATGATACCTGAGCAGGTCCCCATACATCTGTATGCACAAGCTCTAATTTTTCGCTCTTCTTTTCTTTCCCAACTCTGAGAAATCTAACTCTCTTCTGTTTTCCATAAATGCAATTCTCATAGAAGTCCAAATCAACATTCTTCAAACCCGGCAACAAATTCCTTGAGTGAAGAATCTTCATCCCCTTTTCACTCGTGTGTCCGAGCCTATGATGCCATAATTCTACATCTGCTCCTTTGGAAGTTAAAGCATTAACAGATTTAGAAATACCATTGCATAAATACAATGTACCAACCTTTTCACCTTTTGCTATTACCAGGGCTCCTTTGGTGACCTTCCAAGCTTTATCTGTGAAGGTTTTCAGACAACTCCCACTGCCTAACTGCCCTGTTGAAATCATATTTTTCTTTAGATCTGGAACATGCCTTACCTCCTTTAGTAGCCATTGGTTTCCGTTCTGCTATTTTACAAGAACCTTACCCATTCCAACAATTTTATAGGGTTTATCATCACCAAAACGAACTTGTCCAAAATCTCCTTGAACATAGTCATGAATGTATTTCTTATCAGGTGTGGCATGGAATGAGGCCCCTGAATCTACCACCCAGGAATCAGTGATTTTTTCAAAAGAAAGAATCAAAGCATCTTGTAACACCTCACCTGTCACATTTGCTTCATGATTGTTTTCTTGATGTGCATCTCCTTCTTTTCCCTTCCGAGATCTACTATCTTTCTTTAGGTGTCCTTTTTTTTCAGCATTTCTAGCACACTGTCCCCGATCTGGACTTGGATCTGCCTTTCCTTGATTTACTGCGATATCATGAGCTCTTTCCTCTTTCCATTTTTCTTCCTCTAGACTCTACACTCAAAGAATTACCCAATGTCTCACCGGAGCTTTTCCGTCGCATTTCCTCGCTAAGGATAACACTGATAACATCATCAAACTTTAAAGTACTAGATCCAGAGACAGAGTTACTAATGGCCATTAATAAACCATTCCAACTTTCTGGTAATGAGCACAAGAATAACAGAGCTCTAACTTCATCTTCAAAGTTTACCCCTACATAACTTAATTGACTTGTAACTGTATTAAAATCATTTAAATGATCTGCAACAGATCCACCTTCCGACATCTTCATATTAAATAATCGTTTCATAAGAAATACCTTGTTTGAGGCTGAGGGTTTTTCATATAGTTTCGACAATGCCTGAATCAAACCCTCTGTCATTGTTTCCTTCGAAATGTTGAAGGTGACTGATGCAGCGAGGCACAACTGTATTGTTCCAAGTGCCTTTCTATCGAGAAGGTTCCATTCTTCATCTGTCATAGCCGTCGGCTTCTTTGTTTTTCCACTCAATGGTAGGTACAGATCTTTCTGATACAAATAATCTTCCATCTGCATCTTCCATAGCGAGAAGTTTTGGCCATTAAATTTCTCGACCATAAACTTACCATCTTCCGCCATTTCTCCCACTCGAACGAGGAACCCTTATTTCCTGCAAGTTTATTAGCCAAATAGACCTTCGGCTCTGATACCAGTTGTTATAAAATTATATATTACGGAGCAATGGAACACATAAAATATTGCAGAAATATAAACACAGAAAAATGCATAAAACAAGAGAGACACAGATATACGTGGTTCACCCAGTTTGGGCTATGTCTACCCCGAATAGCCAATCCTTCCTTTCTATTATCCAGCAAAATGAAGAGACACAACCTACAGCAGATCCGTTGTAATATCGTATGTTTTCTCTCACAGTCTCACCTCTCTGTTTCTCGCTCACAGAATACACATCTATTACACAGCCTCAAATACAATGCCCTCATACAAAGAGAGGGGTTGCCTTCTAGTGGAAAAAACCCTAAGCTAAACATAAGTTCTACTGTCATATCATCCACCTAATGAACAACCCAGATTGACTAGAAATTACTATACTTTTACAAGGCAATTTTACATCTATTTTTAGCTTCGAAGGCGCTGCCCCCGAGCCCCCGTCGAGGGACCAATAGTCCCCGAACCCCCCAGCCGGGAGGGATCGTCCCCCCCGGACCCTCGCGGGGGGACAAGTCCCCTTGCACCCCCCCCCCCCCATATGGAGGGGTGTACAAACTTCCTGGGGTATACATCTGGCTAAAACAAAGACCTCTGAACAATCATGCTCCACACACAACCAAAAGTAGTTAGTAGGACTTTGGTATAGCTTTTGACGGGTTATAATTAGAAGCATCTGAAGACCTAGGATGAAAATTCTGTTTATACAACCCTCCTACAACAAAGAAATCCACACTTCAACTGGTAAGTCACCATATGAGACTTGTTTTGGATATTTTCAAAAATCACCTTTGGATGTTGTATATGGACAACAACAAAGAGTGAGATAAGATCTCACAGGGAAAGCATTAAGGGGAAAAAATTGTTGAGAAAATTAGGTAGATACATTAGCAAGTACAAGATATAGTGAAGAAATTGTAGGAAAAGCGAAAGGCCATGCATGATCAACATAGAACTAAGAATTCATTTAGAGTAGGAGACATAGTATGGATACAATTGGACAAGGATAGGCTATTATAGGGTCTTGGTAAGAAATCAAGTCTTTGAGATAAGTTCCTTTTGAGATAGTGGAAAAGGTGGGAGATAATTCCTACAAACTTCATATACCCTCATCTATGTGCCTTTCCTCAATGGTGAATGTGGAAAATATCAAACTCTATGAGCCTATTGACGGTGTTGGACCCACAAACATGTCAGGGGATCTCCTCGGTAAGAAGTCCCAACTAGACCTCAGACCGTTTGGTGTAGGAGTCCCAGCAGTGGGTAGTATGGTATCACCTTGACTGCGGTTGTACGCAGAGGTAAGTAAGATGTCCCTATTGAAAGCAAGGGTGTGACCTTGCAGCAAGTCAAGGAAGGTGCA
This sequence comes from Pinus tabuliformis, assembly GCA_031772625.1. NCBI lineage: Eukaryota > Viridiplantae > Streptophyta > Pinopsida > Pinales > Pinaceae > Pinus > Pinus tabuliformis. The sequence goes on from CM062819.1 coordinate 1,711,011,215, forward strand.
TGAAAGGCTCTAACACACGGAAAGGGGGAAGAGTGTGCACCTTAGAAACCTATGATAGCACGCAGCTTGAAAGGGAATACACGAGAAAACATACATCATGAGATGGAAAGAAGGATAGCCGACGATCCAAATTGATGGATTATATCAGCAACATGCTTCAATAAGATTCTTACAAACACATACAGAATAGTCCATACACACATGCGTAAATTACAGCTACATACATCACTAGAGTAACCAGGATAGCCAAACTACAATAACAATATATGCATGAAATGTGTTGGCTATGTTATATTAAAAGAGTAAAAGATTCAATCATACATACATCCATGACTTCCACTAGCCCCGAGCGGAACATTAAAGTCGCTATTGCCTACTCCTCCAAAGAGATTACTAGCTCTGCACTGTGGAGAAGTCAAGGCTCATTACAATACACTCCAATCTTTCTCTAAGTTATCCCTATAGGAAGCTTGGATCCCAAAAGCCAGTATAGTGAGTTATGAGGTTCTATAAATAGAAAAGGGTGGGGTGACCCTTGACATTCCCCTTTATGAATCTTCACCTACCCTCATGACTCTTCAACTTACACATGACTGTCACATTCTACTGTTGACACAGTCCTTCACTTTTACAACATGTTTACATTACAATCTACACATGTACCATGTGAGACAAAAGTAGGCTTCAGTAAGCCATGCAAGACATCACTAATACTTGGACAGTTGTGAGAAGACTAACTCTTCAACATCATCTTGATGATCGACGGTGGCGTACTGATGCCAAGCTCGGTAGTTTGTTATGGTATCTGGGCGCTCTATGGTGACATCCTTTTGAAAGTGACCTCTTGCCTCTGTTGCATCCGGGTACACTGATTTGGCACCTTTTTCCAACTTGTTGGATAGCATGCACATCATGGTCTTGAGTGCAGTCAGACCAACGACATACTAGTGCATAGTGTTTGTGCTCATTTGCAAGTCTGCGTTGGTGGCAATGCGTATCAACTGATTAAAGTATATGTCTAGTTCTAGTCGAGCTTGGTTCTTTGTCTTCACCTTGGTGAGTGTGCCAATGGATGGGATCGCATGCATGTGCACAATGACATCCATGCTCTGGAACACTCATGCATGTGAAGCCAATAAGTTGGTGTTGAGTTTCAGGAGTTCCTCGTAGTTTCGAATTTGACACCAGATGCGTTCCTTCAACTCCACTACACTTGGTTTCATCATCTTTGGCAAGTGAAATGGGGCTCCCTTGTACCTCATTGTCCATATTTGCATGTGATGAATAGCAGTGTGTAGATCTAACAAGATGTATGCTCTCCTAGCACAACGTTTTTGCCAACCTTTGAGATGGAAAACTGACTTATGCACAGTGACGAACCTGAAGTACAGCTTCTGCATGACTGTCTCGAGAGACGATACTTCATCCAGTATTGCTTTCTCCAACTCTGCTCTGGCGGATGTTGTGACTTGCTCTGCTTCCTGCTTGGACGCTTGTATCTCCTTAGCCATGTGCTCGTTCTTAGTTATTAAGAATCTAACACTTGAGCTGGTGGCTTCAGCGTAAGCTCTTGTAGCATCGGCCAATGTAGCTGGATGTCTGCGCACGTCAGACACGATCACTCACTCTTCAAACTATGTAGGAGATGCATGGACAACTGGTGTGGGCACTCTGCGTGACTGCACAACTCTATGTTGTGACTCGTCAATAGATATGTTGTGCATCTCCGCTTCTAGATTGTCTTCAATGATTTTGTGTCTCCTTGATCACTTGGGACTTTCTCTACTTATAGATTTGGTAAAGCCGATGGGTTAACCACATGGTTCTGAGGCATGAGGTCAATGTCCGTATCTAACTCGGGCTAAACCAAATCTGTGTCCATCTTCTCTAGCATCTATTTAATCTCTTGAGAAAAGTCTTTCTCCTACGACTGCTCACCCTGTTTGCTATGTGCTAGTAGTTTGGATGAATCAATAACCTGTATGGGTGTCGTTTCATCAACATGTGCATGTTTTTCCCCTTGTTGTTCATGTTCCTTCTATGCTTCCTTCTCTCTTCTGCGCATCTCTTTCTCTTCCCTGAGTTGTTGCTTCAACTCCTACAACTCATTTTCTGCTTCCTCCAGCTTCTGCTTCTTCCTTTACCTTTGTGTGATCCTCCTGTTGCGCTGTCACCTCTTCGCCTAAATTTCCAAAGCTTCTTTCAACACAAGTGGATATTCTTTGAACTTGCATCTTTTCTTTGCCTCTGCGTTGTCTGCAACCTTCCTACCGCAGGTATGCTACCCTCTGTTGTTGTTGATGTTGTTGCTCTCTGAGATGTTGTTACCTTCTGCACTGCTAGCCATTATACAACTATTCTAACTGGTTCATTGAGCCTGGGGAAGTTGTAGAAATATCTCCATGGGTATTCCTCAGGCCAATGACATGCCCTGTGGATCCAAGGATGATACACTCTCACACAATGTTCCTTCACTAAGCAATGTGGGTCATACGGATGGAAACTGTTGGTGCCGAAGGTGAACCTCTTGAATTCCTCTGTCTTGGCCTCAACATGCTTGAGATTCTGGATATCATACAACACGATCCGTAAAGGAAGAGCAGGCTAAGGTGCCTTCTTATTCCTGTACAGTCTCATTGAAAACCCTATCAGGATGTGATATGACACTTCCTGCATGACCATCTTATCCATGGAAAACTCTGGTAAAACATGTGGAGCCTTCTTCGTGTTGTACATCTGGATGAAGGTGCTAAGGGGTGAAGCATACCAATCTGCTATGACAACCAATGCCTCCATCACTGCCTGCAACATCAAGGGTGGATCCTGCTAAAAGATCATCCTATATACCAGGGTGACGAAGTGGTCTGATAGATGTATGATAACTCCAAGGAAGCTACATTCGGACAACAACTTCCAATAACTGTGGATAGAGGTCTCTAAAGGTGTCCATCCCCAACCCAAGCCTCAGAACTATTGATGGGCATAGATTGCATCAAGTATTTAAGCAGACATGAAAATCTTTGCCTCTTGACCCTTGGGTGGATGCTAACCTTTTGTTACTTGTTCCTTCAACCTGAGAGCCAACATGTCGGACTAGTTCAAAGGTCTTCCTTCGTTCACCAGCTGATCCAACGCACTGCTAGCCATTCTACAACTATTCTAACCGATTCATTGAGCTTGGAGAAGTTGTAGCAATATCTCCATGGGTCTTCCTCAGGCAAATGACATGCCCCGTGGATCCAAGGATGATACACTCTCGCACAGTGTTCCTTCACTAAGTAATGCGGGTCATATGGATTGAAACTTCTGGTGTCGAAGGTGAACCTCTTGAATTCCTCTATCTCAGCCTCAGCATGGTTGAGATTCTGGATCTCATATAACCTGATTAGCAAAGGAAGAGCGAGCCAAGGTTCCTTCTTCTTCCTATGTAGTCTTGCTGACAACCCTATCGAGATGTGATATCACACTTCTTGCATGACCAACTTATCCATGGAAAACTTCAGTTAAACATGCGAAGCCTTCTCCACGTTGTACATCTAGATGAAGATGCCAAAGGGTGAGGCATACCAATATGCTATGTCAACCAATGCCTCCATCTCTTCCTGCGACATGCAAGGTGGTTCCTGCTCAAAGATCATCCTGTATACCAAGGTGATGAAGTGGTCTGATAATTGTATGATAACTCCATGGAAGCTGCATTCAGAGAACAACCTGTAATAAGTGTGCATAGAGGTCTCTGAAGGTGTCCATGTTGGGCGTAGGATCCCCCCAAGGCAACTTTTGGGGCTTAAAGCCCAAGTTTTGACTAAGTTTGATGTAAAGACTCCACGATTTGTGGGCGCAAAGCGCAAAGTTGTAATTAAGTCATAGGGTTGTCCGCCCTTACTTTTGTAATGTAATTTCGGCTTCAGAGTTCTACCCATGGTCTGTGGACCATGCGATTGTATAAATAGAGTGAGGCTCTAAGTGTAAAGAGACATCGAAGGAATTAGAGATAGAAGATATAATGAGGGAGCATTGAGTCTAAAGTGTAAAGTCGTGTCTTTGGGTTGTAGAGTAAGAGAAGGCTCTGTAGCTGAGTGCGCAAAGGCCTAGTAGTCCACAGCTGAGTGCGTGGTCCCCTGCAGCTGAGCGCACAGGGCAAGTTGAGTCTGTAACCAATTGAAGCATTAATAAAGAGAATTTTTACATTATTTCTGTGTATCTTTTCCTATTTTGTGCATTGAAGTATATTGGGTATAAAGTGCAAGTTTACTGTTTATTTGTTACGCCAAACTTATATGAATGTGTTGAGTAAGTGAATATAAGATAAAGTATCTATTTACGTGAAGCTAACTAACTGTTATAAGAATATAAGTAAGATCTGCAGTGTGACTCGGGGAAATAGCACAGATCATTGCTTTAGCAACGCGATAGCTCCTCAACCCCTGGTTAGGGCTACGCGAAGGCGGGTATAACAAAGCATGAAGGCCTCGCAGGTCAGGATAAGTGTGTGAAGTGACCTGTGCGAGGGTATTCATAGTTGGACTAAATTGACCCCTCAGACATCTCAAGGGTGCGGAAACTTGGTTCTAGCATCCCCCCATACTACTTTGGGTGAGACCTCAGTCCGCACTCCGTGGACTGTTGCCGAAAGAGCCAATAGTACAGGGATTTTTTTGGCTAAATAACTCCAAACCTGGGTTAGGCCCCCTCAAGTCAACAAATGGTTACGTTGTTGGGACCGGAATCTGCATAAAGATGTCTAATGTCGTATCATTGGAATCCAACTAAGAAAGAAATTGAAGGTTGGTTGGACAAGAGAATTCACGAGTTCGCAGCATAGGAGAACAGGAATCTGTGACTATCAAAGGAAGAGTGGTTAGATTGCTACCTGTACACAGAGATCCACAAAATTTTCTTCGCATCTTTTCCCTACTAAGCTGTACAAGTGAATCACGAAGCTAGCAGATAACCAAGGATGGTGGAAGCTTGACAATCATATTGTGTGGACCCCAGAGTTGGTGCGCATATTAGAAGCATCAGAGGATAAGGTCTCGCGTGTTGTTGATCACTAGCTCGATCGGATTATAGGAGGCTTCATTACTGAGTTCGCAGTAGATACTTCAGTCAACTATAGCAAGGTAGAGTGATGCTTTCTCAAAGGACCGCGAGGTAAGTACGTAAAGTCTCTGAATACCTGGATTAAAATGTTATGGTGTGAAAAGAGGGTTATGCAATTACCTTGATGTCTAGAGCTATGCGAAGTGGAAAAACCTAAGGAAACGAAGGAAGCAAGGGAAAAGAGAATAGCCCTTTGATTTCACCTCTGTGAGGGGATGAGGAAGAGCTCGCGATGGTCTCACCGTGAAGTGCGATTAATTTGATAAGGCAGAGGATTCCACACATACCACCTCCACCCACACCACCACCAGCTTCATTGCCTTCACCTCCATCTTTGTCGTACCACCTCCGCCACCACCGCAAGTCAATATGGCAAGTGCAATAAAGTTGCTTGTGTTTCAAGGGAGTAGGAAATGAAGATCCGGACCAGTTTTGGTTCGTGATAAGAGCCGTATGGGAAACGTAGGGAGTTACAAATGATAATATAAAGAAAGCAACATTGGTCAGTGCTCTATAGGTTTGCACGCTAACCTAGTATATTAAGCATTCTAATGAAAATCCGAATGCAGGGATCGCGGATATCAAAATTGCGCTGAATATAGAATTTAGCAGGCCAAAGTCAGAGGTGAAGTCGGTCATTGGATTCAAAGAGATCAAAATGCTACCAGGTGAGACTCCTTGGGAGTGGGATCAAAGATTGAAGTGCACAATTTGTGAAGCTAATATGACTTTGACAGATGGACAGCACCGCGAATGGTTTGTAGCATCACTAACGCCACATTTTAGGAACGCATTGTCACAACAGAGGTTAACAACCTAGGCAGAGGCCTTGGAGATCATGAGGAGGCTACATGAGACCTCGATATAGGATCCTAACCTGGGAGTTCATCAGATCCATGCATATTTGAAAAACTTATGCCTTGAGATGCAGAGTCTAAAACAGGATAGGACAGCCCGACCAAAAGTGCATGAAGAAGTATGGTGCATTAAATGTAAGGGTTAGGGTCATGACAAGGACCACTGCCCGGTGTTTGTGAATTACCTCACGGGAGGAGGACCGATGCAGGAACTAGAGGAACGGGAGGAGGACCACTGACCAGTGTTTGTGACTAGAGGCACAAGCAGGAACTAGAGCGACACCTGCTTTGTAGTACGCAATTTGTCAAATAGGAGGAAGGCATGCCATGGACAACTGCCATTTGTTACACAAGTACACACAGAATTCGCAACAATTGTTCTCTATTTTTTGTAGATCGGTTGGACACGATGAGTGCACCTGTAGAAGCTATGAGCTGATGATGGATAGAACTCCCACCTACAGAGTTCAGGGTGAATCACGGCCCCTTGATCACAACGCAGGAGTGGCGTGAACCAAATTTCAGGGGCGCAGATGAGGCCGAGGTGGAGGAGGACCTGGAAGAGATTTTGGACAGCTGATATGTTACAATTGTAGAGGGCCAAGACATTATGCATGTGATTGTATGAATCAAACGCGTCCATCATGTCTGTATTTTACCTTGTTTGATCATGAGACAGAGGATTGTCCTACGCTGATAGCTAGGTTGCGCTACAAGGGAGCACTCGAACCTCCCCCAACTCAGATTCTGTAGATGATGAGATCTGAGCCACACAAGGAAGCCCAAATGTGAACATTGTGCTCCGAAGTGGAATTACAACAGGAGATGATAAAGGTAAATAGCCTGAAGATAGTACTTGGGTTCACAAGGCTCCGACGAAAGAAGCAGAGTTTGATTTGGAGCGCGCTAAGGAAACCTTCATGGAAGCTAGGAAGAGCTTCGTTGATGCCTCCACTTCAGGAAGCAAAGATAGATCGAAACTGACCCATCTATGCTTATGACATTCCTAGAGACATGCATGAAGCTACTGCGTGACAGTAAGGTTGTAAAGGGATTATAGGAACTCATTAACAAATGCTCTAGGACCACTCCAGGAGAACTGCGCATAGTCCGAAAGATTGGAAACCATGCGACAAGGACGGGAAGGGAAATAAGGCTGATTGCGCAGATTGGAGAATATGAGATGGACCAAGTAATTCTGGACCTACGACCGAGTGCGAGCGTTCTCCCGAAGCAAACATGGGAGTGCATGTGAAGGCCTACGCTGCAATGGTCTCCTATCTAGTTATGAATGGCGAACGCGCAAAAGATAATCCCTATGGGAAGATTGCAGGGAATCACCGTGGATATTGAAGGAGCAAGCGCACTAGTAGAATTTGAAGTGATAGAGATTGTTGATGACATCAATCCCTACCCCGTGCTCTCAAGAATTGAATGTCCACTAACATGAACGGGGTGATTAATCTGAAGAAGTGCAAGATGATTTTTGAGAAAAAGTCTCTATACGTAGTTGTACCTTTGGACCCTGTGGAAGGATCGCGCTACACAGAGCTGGTGTGTGACTATGAAAGTGATGACGATTTGGATTGCATCTACAAGATAATCGCGTGAGAGCAAGACTGGGTAAATCCCATCGCAGATGGATGAATCTCATGGGAGCGTGAAAGCTCATGTATGTCGAATTCAAATGAAGACATAGAGCGATGGAAGAACCGGTTACACAAGGTAACCACACTGAACTGTAACATGATGACAAGATCATTGCACTGTGTATCAACAGAAGTGAGAGATTTTCCTACTTATGATGGATTAGGTGAGGTAGATGCTTTCTTGGACAGATTTGAAAGGGAGGTGCCAGAAAAACAACGGTTTGAAGCTTTGAAGTGGGTACTGCATGCTACGCCCATGAGATGGTGGGGTACGCACCAAGGAAGCTTTGAGGACTGACGCGAATGCAGGAGAATGATGCACATGCATTTTGGGAAGCATAATATGTGACTAATAGATAAATACAATGTACGGGATTTTTCGCGTGCGCATTTGTCCAGGTGGGTACAGGCATATGGTAAACAACCTATGCGGATGCACATGGACTTCACGTTGGGGAACACGGTCAATAAGCCTGTGTTTGGGGGGTGCATATTCAAGTGGATTTTATTGTTCTAAGAATATGATTTTGAGGTCATTGTGAAGCCTAGGCGACTGAATGCAGGACCGGATCACCTATCACGCATTGAGATAGGAAAGGAATCTACTAGTTTGGAGGAAGGATTACCTCACGCACAGCTCTTTTCTATGTGCGTAGCGGATGGAAATTTTGAAGATATAATCTACTTTCTCACGACTGGAACTGCGTCGAAAGAGTACTCAGTCCAGCAAAGAAGGAACTAGTGGTGCGCGCGACAGATTTTTCTGTCATTGCGAGCCACCTATATAATATGGGCAATGCTAAGATACTGTGAAGGTATGTACCTGAATTTGAACGAATCCATATCCTCATCGACACACATGGGGGCACTGCGGGAGGACACTATGTAGGGAGAGAACCCACACAAAATATTCTCTGTGCAGGGTTGTGGTGACCGACCCTTCATCAGGATTCAAAATCACATTGCAAGGCCTATGATGTATGTCAAAGAACAAGCAATCCATCGCGGAGGTATGAGATGCGTTTGAATTCACAAATGACACCGCAGCCCTTTGAAAAATGGGCGATCGACTTCGTAGGACCTATCAAACCTCGAGGAAAAACGGGCGCAAGATACATTATCACTATGACAAAGTACCTAACTTGTTGGGAAGAAGTGAAACCGGTAAAAGATTGCATGGCCGCCACAGCCACGAAGTTTTTGTTTGAACACGTATTGACATGATTTGGATGTCTGAAGATATGATGAGCGATCGCAGTACAAATTTCCTGAATGAAACAATCAACGCGTTGACAGAAGAGTTTCAGGTGTATCATCAGAAAAGCACACTGTATCACCCACAAGCCAATGAGACGGTAGAAGCATTTAACAAAATAATGGAGACTACACTGACCAAAGTATGCGACACGCAGCGAAGTGATTGGGACCTACACATACCTGCAGTATTATGGGCTTATAGGATGACATGCAAGAAACTAATGGCACAAACACCTTTCCGGCTGGTCTATGGAGTGGAAGTCGTAATGCCAATGGAGTATATCGTGCCTAGTCTACGCATAGCAACACTAATAGGTATGATGGACCGTGGAGCCTTGGAGGAACTCGAAGAGGAATGGATTTTGGCTGGATTCCATAAACAGGTACAAAAGCAGTGCGAAAAGGCCTGGCACGATCGACATATTAAGTTGTGCACCTTCAAGGTGAACGATTTGGTGTTACTATATGATAATAAGTTTGATAAATTCCCAGGAAAGTTCAGAATGCATTGGCTGGGACTGTATGCTATTAACGAGGTCATAGAAAGAGGCGCAATGCAGTTGGTAAAGCTAAATGGAGAACCTTTCCTAGGCAAAGTGAATGGCAGTCGGTTAAAGCCATACACGGGTGGCCCAACTATCTGACTAGCTAACAGAAGCATAGTCTTAGCGCTCCAAGTATCTGAAAGGAGGCACTGGACTATAAACAGATGCAAGGGACACAGGAGCAGATATAGGGAAGTAGTTCAAATATTGCGGTCTCCGAACAGCATGTCCAAGAGATACAGTAGGCAACCGCTCAGTGCGTTGTCGACTTTGCAGCAGTCCGAGCAAAGTTGGAAGATCTCCGCACGAAGATCTCCACACTGATAGAGTGACTCGAGGGTGAGTCATGATGTTTTTGTTGGGGGCCTGTTGGGCGTGGGATCCTCCCAAGGCAAGTTTTGGGGCTTAAAGCCCAAGTTTTGACTAAGTCCGATGTAAATACTCTGCGATTTGTGGGCGCAGAGCACGAAGTTGTAATTAAGTCATAGGGTTGTCCGCCCTTACTTTTCTAAGGTAATGTCAGCTTGAGAGTTCTACCCATGGTCCGCGGACCATGGGATTGTATAAATAGAGCAACTCTCGAAGTGTAAAGAGACATCGAAGGAATCAGAGATAGAAGATCTAATGAGGGAGCATTGATTCTAAAGTATAAAGTCATGTCTTTGGGTCATAGAGTAGAAGAAGGCTCTACAGTTGAGTGTGGAGAGGCCTAGTAGTCCGTAGCTGAGTGTGCAGACCCCTACAGTTGAGTGCGCAGGGCAGGTTGAGTTTGTAACAAATTGAAGCATTAATAAAGAGAAGTTTTACATTATTTCTGTGTATCTTTTCCTGTTTTATGCATTGAAATATATTGGGTATAAATTGCAAGTTTATTTTTTATTTGTTGCGCGAACTTATATGAATGTGTTGAGTAAGTGAATATAAGATAAAGTATCTATTTACGTGAAGATAACTAACTGTTATAAGAAGATAAGTGTAACTTGGTGAAATAGCGCAGATTGCTGCTTTAGTAGCACGAAAGCTCCTCAACCCTTGGTTAGGGCTATGCGAAGGCGGGTATAACAGAGCGTGAAGGCATCGCAAGTCAGGATAAGTGCGCGAAGTGACCTGTGTGAGGGTATTCACAGTTGGACTAAATTGACCCCTCAGACATCTCAAGGGTGTGGAAACTTGGTTCTAGCATCCCCCCACACTGCTTCGGGTGAGACCTCAGTGCACGCTCCGCGGGGTGTTTCCGAAAGGGCCAGTAGTATAGGGATTTGTTTGGGTAAATAACTCTGAACCTAGGTCAAGCCCCCTCAAGCCAACATTCCATGCCCAACCCAAGCTTGGGAACTATTGACAGACACATATTGCATCAAGCATGTAAGAAAACATGAAAATATATGCCTGCTGACCCTTGGGAGGATGTCGGGCTTTTTTTACTTATTCCTTCAACCTGAGAGCCAACATGTCAGACCAGTTTAAAGGTCTTCCTTCATTCTCCAACTGGTCCAACACAATCACCCAACTGTTGGGCCTTAGTTTTGGTCTTATTTTTGCTCTAAGAAACTTACTAATCCATCTATTTGTCATCCATTTTCCCTTTATTCATCCCATTTTGACATATATTTGATATCCATTCAGGTATTTAATTTTAATTTTTCAATTTCTAAAGTTTTTATGAAAGTTTGGTTTTAAGTGCAAAATTGGCAGATTCGGAAATTCCCGTAATAGCTCTATGGTTGATATGGTTGCAAGACACTTGGGCATGAATTGAATGCATGGATGGACAGCTTGGGAACTAGGACTAAGCCAGCTATGCTTAGCTCGAACAGAACAAGCTTTATTAGGCCCATTTAATGCTAGTCAATCATGACTAGTCATTCAGAAATCCCATAGAAATAGGGCAGTTTTGAGATTCTATGGGATTGATCATATCTCTTGGGATGGGAGTGATGAATTCGACTTAGATAGATGGATAAGAGTAGATGGGTTTGTTTGAGTGAATATAGATCAGTTTGTTTCATGAGACTTCTATTTAAGAGCCAAAACTTTGATGGCTTATGTATTGAATTATTATACTTTTATGCTGAGACACTTTTGGATTGGAGAGTTAATTTGAAGACTTGTGATATTATTATTTTGTTGTTCAATGCTATGGATGTGTGACTGAATTTTAGCTTCTGATATCACTTCTCAAGTGTGTAAAGCAAGGGTGGAGGGCCCCCATTCCAAGCTAAGTACACTTCCTTGTTAACTAGTTTTATTTCTTGTAATCTAGTTATTGTAGAACTGGTTCTTCATGCTTTATTTCAGATTTCTTTATGGTTAATGTATGGTGATTGATTTCATTAGATATTAGCTTATTCATCATTTGATTAAGTTGGAAAAACAAAGTGTTCAATTTGAGCACCCCTTCTACTAATATGATGAATTGTAACTAGTTTCCTTTGATTGCATGCAAGTAGTTTCTTTATGTGATTTTGGTATTGAGATGAATGAATTATGATGAAACACATTATGTGTCTCTTAAGTTAGGAGCCTTATTTCATTAATAATTTATCCATCTTAAGTTCTTGGTTTTAATCTCTGATTCATTAAGTAGTAATTGAGGCAGAAGTGGACTTCTTGAGTCAAGAATCATTTCAATATTTTTCCTCTTTTCAAACTAATTGAATTAGAGTTGTAGGATGTATTGCTTTAAGTTTTTGAATAACTTATTTTTCAAGGTTTGATTACATCTGATCTTCACATATAGTGAACTTGCCTCAAAACATAAACAACCCGAATTGATAAGAAATATTTGTGTTAATTTCGGTAAACAAATTAGCTCAACACCAACTCTCTCGGAAGGTCTCTGTGCTCTCCTGCCTGTATAAGCAACATGCGAAGATGGACAAGAGCTGATATGCCTTTCGTAATATCCTTGTCTTGTACACTTGGTAAGGTTTCATCCTGAACTTAAACGATTCTCTCACCCATCTCTTCAAGATGTCTCTTGAGTTTGTACTGTTGTTGGGTTTGGTGAAGGGTGTATCCATTGTGATCACCGGCTGCAGCAAGTGATACATCTCCTGAAAGTCCTTTTCCCTTAAAGTAGCAAGTTATGTTCCACTGACACTGCTCAACACCATTGTCTTTAGATCAGTATGCGAGACAATCTAGTGGATCATGTCCGTGCATGGAAACACAAGATACCTGCATGCAATTTGGTATAAGCTATACTTGTGTATGTTGACATAGACCCTACAGTCTTCCAAATACTCCTCAAATGAGCCTGAAAATATATCATTGATGTCCTTCCATTTCATCTCGATATCCTTGTCTATGAACAAATTAGTGTCTTCATAGATGGGAAAGATCATAGACACTTGCTCGACTGCATCTCCAATTGCACTCTCAATAGTGTCCTTTGACCCTACTCTCTTGGAAGTCATTGTACCTGTACTGCTAAGAGACAGACAAACATCTGTGATACCTGGAGACATAGCATTACTCATGGCAAGAAATATGTCAGTTGAAAACCAAAAGCAACTTGAGGACTAACATGCAATACACCTGGGTGAATGACTAGAAGGTTTACACAATTATCACTAAGAGGATGGGAGACTGACTACTAGAACTACGCAGAACATAATTCGGACTATCAGTGGGCTAACTGATTGGTGGAAATATGCAAATCATAGTCCAAATTAGCCTACTGGGGATTGAAATTGCAGAATGCACAGTTTCATTCAGCTTGACTGCAACTCGGTCAAACTGCATTTAGGCAATTTCAGGGGCCAATGGGGCACTGCCCCTCAGAATTACGTAGAGAAATCCTGGAGGTCAGTGTTGGGCAAGTTCTCTGCAATTCCTAGGAGGAAGGAAGATCCTTCACTCTCTGAAATGTGTAGTGTAAGCCAGGCAAGGCAAGGTATGGGCCAAGGCAGCGCAGACCTACCAACAGGCGACTGAAAACATGAAAAGGTTGAATGCATGTGCGAAGCTGAGTGCGGACAAGAGTGAATGATCATACATGCAAACAGTGAGTGCAGGATTCCATTAGGGGATTTTTGAGGTCTAAAATGGGTCTCCTAAGAAAATGTACAACCAAAATAAACTTTATAAGAACCAATAGGATTAAAGATGATGATGTCAACCATGGGGGATGATTCACCATTTTTGGAGTAAAAAATTACAAAGATTAAAAAATAAAAAAATAATAAAACTACTTTTTCAACTCATATTTTCAATTTATCTCCCTAAGTTTTTACTCAAATTTCGAGCGGGAGTACTCATTGGATGCCAAATTTAATTCCTCATCCAAGGAGTACCCATGTTGCATGCAATCACATTTTTTCATGTAATTCTCATTTTTTGTGTAGCAGGGTCCATCGAAAGTATGCAACATGGGTACTCCTTGGATGAGGAATCAAATTCTGCATCCAAGGAGTATTTCCGCTCGAAATTTGAGTAAACCCATACAGAGATAATTTGAAAACATGAATTGAAAAAATAGTTTGTCTTTTTTCCCTCTAAATTTGATGATGTAATATAATCTTATTTTATTATTTCCACTATTATTTTATAATTTCCTTAGGAGGCCCATTTTAGACCTCAAAAATCCCCTAATGCAGTAAACGGGAAAACAAGTAAGTGTGTGAAGTGAGTCACTGCAATGACGATTGTTAGTGAAAAAATAGTGTCATGCATGCAACAACATTGAGATGCAATGGAAAAATTGAAACAATGATTCTTCAAGATAACATGCATTAAAACGACAACAAAAATTCAACAAAACCAAGAAAATGACACTCACACAAACTGAAATACAAAAAGTGACAAAAAAACAACAAAAGACATGAAAAGAGGACTTACCGGAAAAAGCTGAGTTGAGTGTACCAAATTCTCCTAGTGATGGGGAATGCAAGAGCTCTAAGATTGAAGTGAAGAATGAGCTATGAAGAATTGAATAAATAGTTTTGATAAGATCGAGGTTTATGATGCACATGCCACAAATCTAGGAAAAAATGACACTTTGCGGTAGGATTCTAAAACGAATTTTGCATGTAACCTCCAGCTACTAAAAATGGATCCCTAAACTCTAAGGATTCTTTTTTCTTTTTGCTTTTTTTCTTTTTCGGGAAAAGCAACCCATGCATGCAAAGCAAGATTGGTTAGTCCTAGAGGGAACCAGTCAACTTGGGAGCACATGCAACAGACTGCGAGCCATGGACTGAATTCTATGTAGTTTCTTGGCTGAGTGGGTCTGGCTACCCCTTAGGCTCTGCGCAATTTCTGGAATGAAGCCCTGGATGTCATCCAGAACTACGCAAATTTTGAGAGCAAGCCCAGTGATGGGCTGCTCTTCGCAATTTTCATAGGGAAGGTTGCATACTTGCTCAACGTATTTCTAGAGAGCAGCAGGCTGCCTAGATGGTATGTGTAATTATGGAGAGGAAGGTTGGTTCCCCTCCAGTTCTGTGCAATTTTCCATGTGAGCACAACAACGAGAAAGTGACCAATTTCTGGGATGTCAGCTTGCGGGTGGAAGGAAAACAATCTAGCAAACACAAGTTGATAAGCCACTGAAACTCAACTGAAGCATATATACCTGGACAATGCAAAACATGCTGCTAAGGATGGTTGGTAGAGAGGCTCAAAAATGAAGCTAAGGAAAAATTTTGGAGGATGGTTGTAGCCGCTACAACACTTGGCGACACACTGGTAGAACTCCATCTCTTTGAATGGACCTTGTTTTGTGAAAAGAAATTCCAACTCCTCTGGAAGTATTGTTTGGTTCTTAGATCATGATGGTTTCTACACTAGCTTGATTGAAATATGTAGCACCTGCCATGCTCTTGATTGGTCAGCACACGTTCCAAGCCAAGTCAACTTAGTTGTTTCGATTGGGGATGAGGGGTACAATGGTACACAAGAAATATGGTTGTTAGAGTTTAATTTTCATCTCTGGTGATGCTCCGCTGCGAGAAGGCCTGGACAGTACCCCGGCGGAGTCACGTAGGAACATAAGAATTGCTTCGCTACTAGCAAGCCTGGTCAGTACCCGATGAAGTTACTTGCATCACCTCTCTACACAGGAAGCCTTTCTCTTCTTTCACCTTATTCATTTTTCCAAAAATTTTCACATTTTCATTTTTTTCATTTTTCATTTTTCAAGAACTATGCATAGACACTTATTTATTTTAGAGGTGAAAGAGGGATCCCGACTTATTGAGAGTAGAAGAGGTTGTTCCTTCATAGAAGTATTTTATATATACCTCCAACATACTTGTTAAGGTTTTCTCCTTCACCTTACTATACTTGACTAAGCTGACAAGGATTAACCCAAAACAAGTGACTAGAGTTGGTGGTACTAGTTAGAGCGCAAGCGTTGTGTTTTCACCAAGATTCACTTCGAACAGAACGTATTTTCCATTGGTGTGTCATTGACTGAACACAACAAGTTCTACGTAAAGAGAGGGGACAACAGATAACCAAATGTTGGTAGATATACAAGTCATATTGTACTTTACCTTGCTTATTTCAAGAGTTGTACACAGTTTCATGTGAAACTAACGTACGAATGTAAACAAGCAAACAAAACAAAAGAGAAAGAGAAAAAGTAAATGTCTAAGAAAAGCAAGTAAGAAAGGAAATCAAGCAAGCAAACAAACAAAGAAACAAACAAAGAAAACATGCATGTAAGCAAACAAAACATAAAGAAAACACTACTCCTACTCCTAAGCTAACAATGCATGGGTTTGATCATGTGAAGTGATATTTCCAACGTAGCCACTGATGCATTCGTTGAACCATGTTGGGGAAGGCATGGTTTGCGAATAGTACAGTCGAGTGAACCAACAAACATGAAATATATAACAATGAAGATAAACACACTCTAAGTTTAAATGCATCCACAAAAAATAAAAAATCGAAAGCGCACGACATGCACTTTGTGGACTTACCATGGTGTTGTGACACACCGCATGCAGATGTTAAGCATACACACTCTCTTGACTGTGACAGTAAAGCAAACATGAGAAACATAGACAACTTATGTCGTGCAAGTGTGCTTGTTGTGTATGATTCCTTCAATGCATAAAAGATGGTATCATGTGATTCAAGCGGAGGAAGCGAAATCTGTGTGTTGGATTGATCTTCAATGCATACAGATGAGTGATGAGGAGCCTTGGGTATTTCAAAAATTTCTTGAATAGAAGTGAAACTAACCTCAGGACAATGAGGGCCTGACATAACCATCAGCTCAAGATGAAGTGCCTCGATAGCTTTCGGGGTTTCTACTTATCGTCAGATAGATCATCATAAATAGGTGGCTTTGAAAGATCAACAACAATATAATCAACATCATGATAGAATACAGGAGTAAATAGATCATGACAGCTACGATCAGAAAAATCAATGATTTCATCGGCATCCTCATGATCTGATGAATCAAACAGAGGGGTAGATGAGAAGCAAGAATTCTCACCCTCTGTGTTTCCGGAAAAGGTAGATGAAAAATCAAGTGGATTTTAAATGAATAATTTGTCCACTTCGTTGTCAAATGATGGACTGAAATTGGGTGTGTTCTGCGAATGATCGGAAGTAGATGCATTCGTGGATGAATTTACACAAGGAGAATCAAATATAGTAGAATCACCAAAGATGTCAGGAAAAAGTGGAGGAGCCACAGATAGAAGGAGGTCATCCTTCACCGCGGGTTGATGTTCATATTCCCAATCATACTCATCGTAAATGATAGCTTAGGTTGGTTGTGCAACATCAAATCCATCGATGGCTCAATCCTCATTCACAACAGGTGTAAAGTATGGAACGACAGAACACAAGACAATGCAATCTGGAGGATCAACAGAATGCGGAGACGGAGGTTGAGGTAATAAGTGTGTATGACAACCCATGTGCTTACCTACCAAATTTTCACAGAAATTGAGAGTAGTGAGGGTGGGAGGATGTGAAAGTTGAACAGACGTTTGTGCATGATCTCCCACATTGCTCTGCAGGGGTGGAGTTGTTTGATGAGGGGAAGTCAGACAGTCACTTGTGACAACAACTATGTCCACTTGTGATTGCACAGCTCCATCATCGAAGTATGCTGAGCAGGGTTTGAAGTTCATATTCACTTTTGGACGAAGTGATTTGTGAAGGCAATATTCAAATCTGTCCATGAGATATTGGAATTTCATCTGACTTCTCAGAGCTTCAAACATGATTAGATGGAAGGGCTTCCAAAAATCCATAGGCAGTTCATGTGAGGCCTTCTGTTGTTTTAACATTTTCTTGTCAAGAGCTTCAGGATCAAAATGATGGAAAGAAAATTCGATTAGATCACTGAAGTGCTTAAATGAGTGCATGAAATTGGTAGGCAGGTTGCAGCACCATTGTTCCAGGGATTCGCGAAGTATGTTTGCAAGAAGCATGTTGACCTCTACTTCATCGAACTCTTCCACATCCTCCAAGAATGCAAGTCATGTAAGTGCTCATGCCAGGCTACTTTGCCTTCACAATCATACATGAGTTCCGACAAGTGATCAAAGAACTCCTTCATGACTTCGAAGGAATGTGCATTAGACAAACATCGCATAGCGTTCACTACAACAATACCCATAATAGATGTGCGAATATTCAAAACATGATGTGAGGACTCATCTTGTCATTTGGCCCTCCTTCTAGTGCCAGAAATGTTGACGGTGTTGGACCCACCAACATGTCATGGGATTTCCTTGGTAAGATGTCCCAACTAGACCTCAGGCTATTTTGTGTAGGAGTCCCAGCAGTGAGTAGTACGGTATTTCCTTGACTGTGGTTGCGCATAGAGGTAAGTAATATGTCCTTGTTGGAAGCAAGGGTGTGACCTTGCAGCAAGTCAAGGAAGGTGCATGAAAGGATCTAACACATGGAAAGGGGGAAGAGTGCACACCTTAGAAACCTATGATAGCATGCAGCTTGAAAGGGAACACACGAGTAGAAAGACATCATGAGATGGAATGTAGGATAGCTGATGATCCAAAGTGATGGATTATATCAACAACACACTTTGATAAGATTCATACAAACACATACGAAATAGTCCATACACACATGCAAAAATTACAGCTACGTACATCATTAGAGTAACCAGGATAGCCAAACTACAATAACAATATATGCATGAAATGTGTTGGCTTTGTTATATTAAAAGAGTGAAAGATCCAATCATACATACAACCATGAATTCCACTAGCCCTGATAGAGAAACATTACAGTCATTGTCACCTGCTCCTCCAAAGAGATGTACTAGCTTTGCACTATGGAGAAGCCAAGTCTCATTACAATACACTCCAAGCTTTCTCTAAGTTATCCCTATAGAAAGCTTGGCTCCCAAAAGCCAGTATAGCGAGTTATGAAGTTCTATAAATAGAAAAGGGTGGGATGACCCTTTACATTCCCCTTTGCGACTCTTCACCTACCCTCATGACTATTCAACTTACACATCACTGTTACATTCTACTATTGATACTTGATCTTTCACTTTGTTGATAGTGATGGACCCGACAACATTCAAGGGATCTCCCTGGTATGAAGTCCCAACTAGACCTCACACTGTTTGGTGTAGGAGTCCCATCCGATATGATGGACCAGTTGCCATTATCTTAAAGGTTTTCCTTAGCTCTTGCTTTTCAACACATGAGAGTGGTCTTCTTTGTCTTCAAACATCAAGGTTCACATGCCTGGTGAGTGCTTAGTGTTACTTGTGTCAAGTTTCTTTCACCGTAGATGGAGAGTGTGGAAGTGAGTCTCAAGTTGAAAGGGAATAGCCCCAACTCTGTTAGAGACACACAACACAGCAGGACATGCGCAACTTCTGGTGGAGTTGTACACATAGATGCGGAAATCAAAAACACATAGTGAACAAATAGCACGTACAACACTCAGTGTAATAGTCCACATGAGTGTAATGGTCATTATAACAAGTTTATGAGAAAGGTTATGTCGATTTTCCGATAGGAGAGCCCACACGGGTGAGATAGCGTTAACAACTTATACAACACATTTTCATAAGCATATGTATTAGAACAACCGAAATAGTTCAACTGTCTTAACACAGGTTAAAAAAACATCCATTACAAGTGTCCAAAGAATAGTCTTACAAAAAAATATAATACATGTGTGAAAACATGTTGGCCTCTTATAAAGCTTTTGAATTAAGCGAAAGTTACAAGATATATTGGCACACCATTACATAACTAACTTGGATAGCGGGGTGTTGGAGCCACTAATCACTCCTCAAAGAAAAGACTATAGACTCTCAAGGCTATGTGGGAGGAGATAATGTGAAAATTCCTTTCCATGTACAAATTAGGGGTATTTATAGCCAAGGGTGAAATTGGCCCTTGTGACTGTTCGACTTCCCTCATGACTATTTGACTTACATGACTCTTCAATTTTACATGACTCTTCAGATTTACATGTGGGTCTCTTGGACTTCCACATTACATTACATTGATTACAACAATATGGCCCACAATAGTGATGTGGCCGAGATAACTCATGACATGACTCGACACATAAAGCTAGTATTTTCATGTTGCTTCTGGTGTTCATGTCGAGCTGCAGTGTTGCTGACTGACAGATGTGATTTTGGTGTATCATATCTTCACCTCTGCATGGAAAGGTGTGCAAAGTATTCAATGGTCTTAGTGTTCGCTTGATGTTGCACACGCGTGTTTCTCCTTCGCTTGTACTTGTCATTCTCCATGTGTTCACCCATTCGATAAAAAGTCTCCTTGCATGCACTCCATGTTCATCATGTTTGTTGTCACACCATGTCTCATCCATGTACCTATATCTGCAATTGCTCATGACGAGACGACATCAAATCCAGAAATCTCTTATTCTACAATGATGCATTTTTTTTCGCTTTCAGATGTAGGTGAACAGGAGAGAGGACAAGGCTCTGAAACTGTGCAAAGCACATTTTAGGTCGGGATGCAGGCTTCAAGCACTGTTCATGAAAATTACGTAGAGGTCACTGGGAGGATGAGATGGGAAATCCGGATTGATAGTGACTATCTGCAGGATCTGGCTCGACTAGAGGGCAAATCTGCGTAATTTTTCTAGGGAGAGTACAGGCATCAGAGGGAGACTGGCAGTGAAAACTATGCAATTTCTCCAGGGAGGATGGTAGCAGGCTACGAGGGGATGTTGGAAAAAACTATGCAGAGATGGGAGGCTAGCCTACTAGACATCCCTATGCAATTTCTGGGCTGAGCGAGATGCTCGGTAACTAGGAGACAACCCATGAAAACTGCGCAGTTTTCAGTAGGAGCAGCAGGCCGAATAACAGGGTGACTGGCTAAAAAAATGTGCAATTCTTGAGGGTAATGCAGTGACAGGCAGTGTGTGTCTACCTAGCATGTCTGAACAATTTCTTCAGTCAATGGAAGCGGGCATGCTTGGCAGCTTCTGTGCAATTTTTTGGAGGAGTGAGGCATGGGGTCATTGCCCGGTCAAACTCTCTGATTGACTAGATGGAGGCTTTATGGTTTTGCTTGCATGCAGTGTAGATTGAGATGGATTGCTGAGAAACTTTTGCTTTGTTGTGGGTGACATTCAGGTGAGTCGACTCCAAGATTGCGTAGTGTAGACTGCCTAGAAGGAAGCCTCAAGCTCTACACAATTTTAGGCAACAATACAAGTTCACTGAGGGCCGAGACTGCACAGTGCAGCTCAACGAAGGTCTGACGATTGGAGGGTGTTCTAGTCGACATAGCTTCAGCAAAATGACTAAGTGTGTGAACGAGTGACTTCGTACATGCATGACCTAGCGAAAACACACTCAACATGACTTGATGACAAGACACCTCAAACCATTAAGACAACATGCACTCAGTGTGCCTGACCAATGGTGCAAGCGACAAGCACGATGCTTGTAATAGATCATTGAACGACCATGATGACACTTGTGTGACAGTGTATACAACTTCAAGTGTGAGTGCGACAGATGCTTACATAATGAATACAACTTGTACACATGAAGGGGGGCTTTATGCATAGCCATAACATGGCTGCAAGCATGACATTGTGACCAACATGCTAAAAGATTTCTGGTGAATGGTCAAGTGAGGAGGGTGTAGAGACTCAACACGATCTCACGGAACGAACCCAAGTGTTTGAAAACTTCAAGGAAAAACCCAAGGAAGGCTCTGAAATTGGATGCAGGCCAAAATTTTGGAGGGTGTTGCAGTTGCTACAACACACTTTTACAACATGTTTACATTACAATCTTCACATGTATCCATGTGAGACAAAATAGGATTGAGTAAGCCATGCAAGACATCACTAAGACTCAGACAGTTGTGGGAAGACTAACTCTTCGACATACTCTTGATGATCGACAGTGGCAAATTGATGCCAAGCTTGGTAATCTATTATGGTGTCCACGTGCTCTGTGGTGACATCCTTCTAAAAGTGAACTCTTGCCTATGTTGGATCTAGGTACACTGATTTGGCACCCCTATCCAACTTGTTAGATAGCATGCGTATCATGTTCTTAAGTGCAGTCGAACCAATGACATACTGGTGCATAATGTTTGCACTAGTGGCTATGCACATCAAATGATCAAAGTACATGTCCAGCACTAGTCGAACTTGGTTCTTTTCCTTTGACTTAGTGAGTGTGCTAATTGATGGGATCACATGCATGTGCACAATGACATCCATGCTCCTGAATTCTTGTGCATGTGAAGTCTGTAAGTTGGTGATGAGCTGCAGGAGTTCCTCATAGTTTTGGATCTGACTCAAGATGCGTACCTTCAACTCCACTACCTTTGGCTTCATCATCTTTGGCAAGTGAAATGGGGCTCCCTTGTACCTCATTATCCATATTTTCATGTGATGGACATCAGTGCGTAGATATGACAAGATGTGTGATCTCCTAGCACAACGTTGCTGCCAACCATTGAGATGGAAAACTAACTTATGCATGGTGACGAACCTGAAGAACAACTTCTGCATGACTATCTCGAGAGATGATACTTCATCCAGTACTTTTTTATTCAACTCTACTATGGTGGATGTCATGACTTCCTATTCTCCCTGCTTGGTCACTTGTAGTTCCTTATCCATGCACTCGTTCCCAGCTATCAAGAATCTAACATTTGAACTAGTGGCTTCGGCATAAGCTCTTGTAGCATCGTCCAATGCAGCTGGATGTCTGTGCACATTGAACACGATCACTTGCTCTGCAAATTGTGCAGGAGATGCATGGACATCTAGAGTGGGCACTCTGCGCGACTACACAAATCTATGTTGTGACTCATCAAAATATATGTTGTGCATCTCCGCTTTCAGATTGTCTTCAAGGATTTTTGTGTCTCCTTGATTGCTTGGAACTTGCTCTGCTTCCAGATCTGGTGAAGTCAGTGAGGTAACCTCATGGTTCTGAGGCATGAGGTCAATGTCCTGATCTAACTCAGGCTGAACCATATTCGTGTCCATCTACAATAGCATATGTTCAATCTCTTGAGCAAATTCCTTCTCTTGCAACTACTCACCCTATTTGTTATGTTCCAGCTGATCGGATGAATCAATAACCTGTATGGGAGTTCCTTCATCAACATTTGCATGTTGTGCCCCCTGTTGTTCATGTTCATGTTGTTCTTCCTTCTCTCTTCTACGCAACTCTTGTTCTTCCTTGAGTTGTTGCTTCAACTCCTGCAACTCCTTTTCTGCCTCCTCCAACTTCTACTTCTCCCTTTTCCTTTGTGTGATCCTCCTGTCGTGTTGTTGCCTCTTCACCTCAATTTCCAAAGCTTCTTTCAACACAATTGGTTCTTCTTTGAAATTTCATCTTTGGTTCGCCTCTGTTCTTTGTGCAACCTTCCTCTTACCTTTATCAAGTGCAGGTCTGCTCCCCTCTGTTGCTGTTGATGATGCTGCTCTCTGAGATGTTATTGCCTTCTGCACTACTAACCATTCTACAACTATTCTGACCGGTTCATTGAGCATGGGGAATTTGTCACAATATCTCCATGGGTCTTCCTCAGGCCAATGATGCGACCTGTGGATCCAAGGATGATACACTCTCGCACAGTGTTCCTTCACTAAGCAATGTGGGTCATACGGATTGAAACATCTGGTGTCGAAGGTGAACCTCTTGAATTCCTCCATCTCAGCCTCAACATGCTTGAGATTTTGGATCTCATACAACCTAATCCGCAAAGGAAGAGCAGGGCAAGGTGCCTTCTTATCCCTATGCAGTCTCGCTGATAACCTTGTCAAGATGTGATATGACACTTCTTGCATGACCATCTTATCCATGGAAAACTTTAGTAAAACATGTGGTGTTATAAAATTATATATTACAAAGCAATGGAACACTTAAATATTGCAGAAATATAAACACGAAAAACACATAAAACAAGAGAGACACAGATATACATGGTTCACCTAATTTGGGCTACGTCCACGAGGAATAGCCAGTCCTTCCTTTTATATTATCTAGCAAACTGAAGAGATACAACCTACAGCAGATCCGTTCTAATTCCCTCTTCGTTCTCAAACAATCTCCTCTCTCTTTCTTGCTTAGAATACAGATCTACATAGATGTAATACAATTCGCTCATATATAGCGAGGAGTTTCCTTCTAGGGTAGAAAACCCTAAATTAAACATAACTTCTACCGTCAAATCTCCACCTAATGAATGATGCAGACTAACTACGAAATTACAACATTTTACAAGGAAATTTTACATCTAATTTTTAGCTTCAGGGGCGCTGCCACCCCCCCCCCCCATAGATCCCCCTTGCAGTGCAAATATTATGGGCAGAGTTTCCACCACATTACGAACTGGGGTCTAATGCGGTGATACCTATGAATAAAGAAGATAATCAGGCTCCACACCCAACAATCTCCCACTTGGAGATTGATTATAGCAACTCCACCGCTGCTTCATTTGCTGGAAAATGACTCCACTTTGGACCTAGTTGTTTCTCATCTTCTTCATCATACTTGAAGACCAATTGAAACTGAGCAGAATCTTAAATTCTCCCTGGTTACAACTTTTGTTAACATATCTATAGGATTCTTGGTAGTGTGTATCTTTTCCAGCTTCAACTATCCATCTTCCAACACTGACCGTATGAAATGGTACTTGAGTTGTATATGTTTAGTCTTGGCATGAAATGCAGAGTTCATTGCAAGATGTATGGCACTCTGGTTGTCACTGTATAACTTTCCCAACTCTTGCTTCTTACCCAATTCATCCAGAAACCTTTGTAACCAAAGAATTCCTTTACTAGACTCTGTAGCAGCAACATACTCTGCTTCGTTGTTGAAAGTGTAACAACACTTTGTAGTTTTGAAACACAACTGACAGTTGTTCCACCTACAGTAAACACATAATTTGTTGTGCTCCTCCTGTTATCTCTATCACCCGCCATATCTACATCAACATATCCCTGTAGAGCAATGTTTGAACCACTAAAGTATAACACGTGATTCTTGGTACCTCTCAAATACTTGAGAATCCACTTCACCGCCATCCAATGTTCTTTTCCTAGATTGTTCATGTACCTGCTTACAACTCCCACTGCATTTGCAAAATCAGGCCTTGTGCAGACCATTGCATACATTAAGCTTCCAACTGCTAATGCATATGGAACTTTATACATATAAGCCATTTCTTCCTAAGTCTTGGGACACACCTCCTCACTTAGTTTGAAATGGCTACCCAAAGGTATACTAATTGGTTTTTCATTTTGCATATTAAATCTTTTCAACACCTTTTCTATGTACTCACTCTGAGACAATGTTAATTTTCGATTCTTCCTGTCTTTAGTTATTCTCATACCAAGGATTTGTTTTGCAGCACCCAAATCCTTCATTGCAAATGATTTCACCAATTTTCTTTTGAGCACATTTATTTCCTGCATGTTAGAACCTGCAACAAGCATGTCATCTACATACAATAACAATATAATATAGCTTCCATCATTTTGTCTTTTTAGATAAACACAATGATCAGTGTGACATCTAGTATAACCTTGTTCAAACATAAACCTATCAAATTTTAGATACCATTGCCTTGGAGCATATTTTAATCCATACAAGTTCTTCTTCAACCTGCACACCAGTTTCTCCTTCCCTTTTACCTCATATCCTTGTGGTTGTGGCATATATATCTCTTCCTGCAAATCCCCATGGAGAAAGGTTGTCTTTACATCTAGCTGCTCAAGATGCAAATCTTTAGCTGCTACTAGACTTAAAATAGTTCTGATTGAAGTCATTTTAACAACAGGGGAAAATATCTCATCAAAGTCTATACCCTTTTTCTGTGCAAACCCCTTCACCACAAGTCTGGCATTATACCTTTTTCTACCTCCATCTTCTTCCTTCAACCTGTAAACCCATTTATTCTGCAATGTTGTTTTACCTGCAGCCAACCTGACTAAGTCCCAAGTCTGGTTATGTGCTAAGGAGTCCATCTCTTCTTTCATGGGTTGCTCCCACTTCTTCCTAGTTTCTACCTACACTGCTTCTTCATAACATTCTGGTTTACCAGAATCAGTCAACAATACATAATATAATGAAGGAGAGTATCGTTCAGGGGATCTACTTATCCTGGTAGATCTTCTAACACCACTTTCAGGTGTTTGAGGTGCTTGTTGCTGTTGTGGTTGTTGTATTTATTCTTGTTGTTGATCATTATGATTTTTAGGCACCTTCACTTTTTCTGTGATCTCATCAAGCACTCTGTATTCTCTGTTTTCTTTTTCCTGTTTCTTTTCCTACAGTTGATCCTTATACAAAACCTTTTCATTGAAAATGACATCCCTGCTTCTAATGATTTTGCATTTTTCATAGTCATAAAAGTGATAACCAAAACCATTAACACCATATCCAATAAAGGTACATTTCTTTGATTTTACCTCAAGCTTTGTTCTATTTTCTTTATTAATGTGGATAACGGCTTCACAACCAAAAGTCTTTAAAATTGAGTAGTTTACCTTTTTACCTGTCCATGCCTCCTCTGGAATACCACCATCCAAGGAACTTGAAGGCCCTATGTTTATTAGATAAACAACAGTATCTATAGCATCTACCCAAAATTGTAAAGGCAATCTTGCATGCAATCCCATGCACCTTGCATGCTCCATGATTGTCCTGTTCATCCTTTCTAACACACCATTTTCTTGTGGTGTTCCTCGAACTGTCTTCTCTTTGCGAATTACATTCTCTAAACAGTACCTATCAAACTCTTTGCTACAATATTCACCTCCATTGTCTAATCTGAGACACTTCACCCTTTTTCCTGTTTCATTTTCAACCAAAGCTTTCCATTTCTTGAAAGTATGAAATACATGAGATTTATTTTGAATACAATAAATCCATGTTTTTCTAGTTGCATCATCAATAAAAGTAACATAATAACGAAAGCCACCAAAAGATGATACCTGAGCAGGTCACCATACATTTGTATGCACAAGCTCTAATTTTTCGCTCTTATTTTCTTTCCCAACTCTTAGGAATATGGCTATATTCTGTTTTCCATAAACAAAATTCTCACATAATTTTAAATCAACATGCTTCAAACCTGGCAACAAATTTCTTGAGTGAAGAATCTGCATCCCCTTCTCACTCAAGTGCCCGAGCCTATGATGCCACAATGTTGCATCTGCTCCTGTATAGGTTAAAGCATTAACAAAATTAGAAATACCATTGCATAAATACAATGGACCAACCTTTTCTCCTTTTGATATTAACAGGCTCCTTTAGTGACCTTCCAGGTTTTATCTGTAAAATTAGTTACATAACCTTCACCTCCCAACTGCCTAGTTGAAATCAGATTTTTCTTCAAATCTGGAAGATGCCTTACCTCCTTTAATAGCCATTGATTTTCATTCTTCTGTTTTATGAAAACTGTACCCATTCCAATGATTTTACAGGGTTTATCATCACCAAATAGAACCTGTCCAAAGTCTCCTTGAGCATAACCATGAAAATGTTTCCTATCAGGTGTGGCATGGAATGAGGCCCCTGAATCTACCACCCAAGCATCAATAATATTTTCTAATGAATCAAAGAATCTTGAAACACATCACCTGTCACATTTGATTCATGATTGTTTTCTTGCTGCATGTCTCCTTCTTTTCCCTTCTGAGACTTGTAGTTTTTCTTCAGGTGTCCTTTCTTCCCACATTTCTAGCACACTATCCCCGATATGGACTTGGATCTACCTTTCTTTGACTTACTGCGATATCCTAGGCTCTTCCCTCTTTCCATTTTTCTTCCCTTAGTCTCTACAATCAAAGCATTACCTAATGTCTCACCAGAGATTTTCCATCGCATTTCCTCGCTAAGGATTGCACCGATAACATCATCAAACTTTAAAGTACTAGATCCAGAGACAAAGTTACTAATGGCCATAACTAAGCCATTCCAACTTTCTGGCAATGAGCACAGAAATAACAGAGCCCTAACTTCATCATCAAAAGTTACCCCTATATAACTTAACTGACTCATAATCGTATTAAATTCATTTAAATGATCAACAATAGATCTACCTTCCGACATCTCCATATTAAATAAACGCTTCATAAGAAATACCTTATTTGAGGCCAAGGGTTTTTCATATAGTTTGGTCAATGCCGAAATTAAACCCTCTGTTGTCATTTCCTTTGAAATATTAAATGCTACCAATGCCACTAGGCATAGCCGTATTGTTCCAAGTGCCTTTCTATCAAGAATATCCCATTCTTTGTTTGTCATACTTGTAGGCTTCTTTTCATTTCTGTTGAATGGTTGGTACAGATCTTTCTTCTACATATAATCTTCCATCTGCATCTTCCATACCTAGTAGTTTTGGCCGTTAAATTTTTCAACCCTAAACCTACCATCATCCACCATTGCTCCCACTCGAACCAGGAACCCTTCTCTCCTACGATTTTATCAGCCGAATAGACCTTCGGCTCTAATACCAGTTGTTAGAAAATTATATATTACAGAGAAATGGAACACTTAAAATATTACAGAAAATTAAACACATAAAACAAGAGAGACAAAAATATACGTGGTTCATCGAATTTGGGCCACGTCCATGGGAAACAACCAGTCTTTCCTTTTATATTATCCACCAAATGAAGCGATACTACCTACAATAGATCCGTTGTGATTCCCTCTTCGTTCTCACACAATCTCCTCTCTCTTTCTC
The DNA here is from genome assembly GCA_031772625.1 of Pinus tabuliformis. Taxonomy (NCBI): domain Eukaryota; kingdom Viridiplantae; phylum Streptophyta; class Pinopsida; order Pinales; family Pinaceae; genus Pinus; species Pinus tabuliformis. Next base: position 1,711,039,804 of record CM062819.1, read on the forward strand.
GCTCAGAATACAGATCTACATAGACGCAATACAATTCCCTCATATATAGTGAGGGGTTGCCTTCTAGGGCAAAAAACCCTAAATTAAACATAACTTATACCGTCAAATCTATGCCTAATAAACGGCCCAAATTGACTACGAAATTACAACAATTTACAAGGAAATTTTACATCTATTTTTTAGCTTCAGGGGCGCTGCCCCCATGTTGGGTGTGGAGCCTGATTATCTTCTGTACTCAAAGGTATTGCTGCATTGGACCCTAGTTTGTAATGGGGCAACAATGCTGCCGGTAAAATATTCGCTGCATGGGGGGGTCCAAGGCGGGGCGGCTACGACCTTTGGGAGCCCCCCCTGGCGGGGGGATCGGGGGCAGCGCACCCGAAGCTAAGAATAGATGTAAAATTTCCTTGTAAAATGTTGTAATGTTGTAGTCAATCTGGGTTGTTCATTAGGCGGAGATTTGATGGTAGAAGTTATGTTTAATTTATGGTTTTTTGCCCTAGAAGACAACCCCTCGCTATATATGAGGGAATTGTATTGCGTTTATGTATATTTGTATTCTGAGTGAGGAAGAGAGAGGAGATTGAGAGAAAAGAGGGAATTACAACAAATCTATTGTAGGTTGTATCTCTTTAGTTTGCTGGATAATATAAAAACAAGGACTGGCTGTTTCTTCGTGGACGTAGCCAAAACTGGGTGAACCATATATATCTATGTCTCTCTTGTTTTTGCATTTTCTGTTTTTATATTTCTGCAATATTTTATGTGTTCCATTTCTCTGTAATATATAATTCACTAACAAATGGTATCAGAGCCGAAGGTCTTTTTTTGGCTGATAAACTCGCAAGAGAGAAGGGTTCCTAGTTCGAGTGGAAGCAATGGCAGAAGATGGTAGGTTTAGGGTCGAAAAATTTAACGGCCAAAAATACCAGCTGTGGAAGATGTAGATGGAAGATTATTTGTACTAGAGAGATTTGTACCAACCATTGAGCAAAAAGACAAAGAAGCCGACGAGTATGACAGACACAGAATGGGATATTCTCGACAGAAAAGCACTTGGAACGATACGATTGTGCCTAGCGGCATTGATAGCATTTAATATTTCAAAGGAAACGAAAACAGAGGGTTTAATGTCGCCATTGGCCAAACTATATGAAAAACCCTCGGCCTCAAATAAGGTTTTTCTTATGAAGCATTTATTTAATATGAAGATGTTAGAAGGTGGATCTGTTGTTGATCATTTAAATGAGTTTAATACAGTTACTAGTCAGTTAAGTTTTGTAGGGGTAACTTTTGATGGTGAAGTTATGGCTCTGTTATTTCTGTGCTCATTGCCAGAAAGTTGGAATGGTTTAGTTATGGCCATTAGTAACTCTGTCTCTGGATCTAGTACTTTAAAGTTTGATGATGTTGTCGGTGGAATCCTTAGCGAGGAAATGCGACGGAAAATCTCCAGTGAGACATCAGGTAATGCTTTGACTGCAGAGACTAGGGGAAGAAAAATAGAAAGAGGAAAGAGCCCTGGATATCACAGTAAATCAAGAAAAGGCAGATCCAAGTCCAGATTAGGGATAGTGTGTTGGAAATGCGGGAAGAAAGGACACCTAAAGAAAGACTGCAAGTTTCGAAAGGGAAAAGAAGGAGATGTGCAGCAAGAAAATAATCATGAAGTGAATGTAACAGGTGATGTGTTGCAAGATGCTTTGATTATTTCATTAGAAAATAGTATTGATGCCTGGGTGGTAGATTCAAGGGCCTCCTTGCCACACCTGATAGGAAACATTTTTATGATTATGTTCAAGGAGGTTTTGGACAAGTTCAATTGGGTGATGATAAACCCTGTAAAATCATTGGAATGGGTACAGTTTTCATAAAACAGCAAAATGGAAATCAGTGGCTATTGAAGGAGGTAAGGCATGTTCCAGATCTGAAGAAAAATTGATTTCAACAGGGAAGTTGGGAGGTGAAGGTTGCATAACTACTTTAACAAATAAAACCTGGAATGTCACTAAAGGATCCCTGGTAATAACGAAAGGAGGAAAGGTTGGTACATTGTATTTATGCAATGGTATTTCTAATTCTGTTGATGCTTTAACCTCTACAGGAGGAGATACGGCATTGTGGCATCATAGGCTCGAGCATATGAGTGAGAAGGGGATGCATATTCTTCACTCAAGAAATTTGTTGCCAGGTTTGAAGCATGTTGATTTAAAATTTTGTGAGAATTGTGTTTATGGAAAATAAAAGAGAGTCAAATTCCTTAGAGTTGGGAAAGAAAAGAAGAGCAAAAAATTAGAGCTTGTGCATACAGATGTATGGGGACCTACTCAGGTATCATCTCTTGGTGGCTCTCGTTATTATGTTACTTTTATTAATGATGCAACCAGAAAAACCTAGATTTATTGTATTCGAAATAAATCTGATGTATTTGATACTTTCAAGAAATGGAAATCTTTGGTTGAAAATGAGACAGGAAAAAGGTTGAAGTGTCTCAGATCAGACAATGGAGGTGAATATTGCAGCAAAGAGTTTGATAGGTACTGTTCGGAGAATGGAATTCGTAGAGAGAAGACAATTCCAGGAACACCACAAGAAAATGGTGTGTCAAAAAGGATGAATAGGAAAATCATCGAGTGTGCAAGGTGCATGAGATTGCATGCAAGATTGCCTTTAGAATTTTGGGCAGATGCTATAGATACTATTGTTTATCTAATAAATAGTGGGCCTTCAAGTTCCTTGGATGGTGGTATTCCAGAGGGGGCATGGACAGGTAAAAAGGTAAACTACTCTTTTTTAAAGACTTTCGGTTGTGAAACCTTTGTCCACATTAATAAAGAAAATAGAACAAAGCATAAGTAAAATCAAAAAAATGTACCTTTATTGGATATGGTGTTAATGATTTTGGTTATCACTTTTATGATTATGAAAAACACAAAATCATTAGGAGTAGAGATGTCATATTCAATGAAAAGGTTTTGTATAAGGATCAGCTACAGGAAAAGGAAAACAGAGAATATATAGTGCTTGACGAGATCACAGCAAAAGTGATGGTGCCTAAAAATCATAATGATCAACAGCCAGAACAACGACCACAACAGAAACAAGCAACCTCAAACACCTAAAAGTGGTGTTAGAAGATCTACTAGGATAAGTAGACCCCATGAACGATACTCTCCTTCATTATATTATGTATTTTTGACTGATTCTGGTGAACTAGAATGTTATGAAGAAGCAGTGCAGGTAGAAACTAGGAAGAAGTGGGAGCAAGCCATGAAAGAAGAGATGGACTCCTTAGCACATAACCAGACTTGGGACTTAGTCAGGTTGCTTGCAGGTAAAACAACATTGCAGAATAAATGGGTTTACAAGTTGAAGGAAGAAGATGGAGGTAGAAAAAGGTATAAACCTAGACTTGTGGTGAAAGGGTTTGCATAGAAAAAGGGTATAGACTTTGATGAGATATTTTTTCCTGTTGTTAAAATGACTTCAATTAGAACTATTTTAAGTCTAGTAGCAGATAAAGAATTGCATCTTGAGCAGTTAGATGTAAATATAGTCTTTCTCCATGGGGATTTGGAGGAAGAGATATATATGCAGCAACCACAAGGATATGAGGTAAAAGGGAAGGAGAAACTAGTGTGAAGGTTGAAGAAGAGCTTGTATGGCTTAAAATAGGCTCCAAGGCAATGGTATCTCAAATTTGACAGGTTTATGTCTGAACAAGGTTATACTAGATGTCACTCTGATCATTGTGTTTATCTCAAAAGGAAAAATGATGGCAGCTATATTATATTGTTATTTTATGTAGATGACATGCTTGTTGCTGGTTCTAACATGAATGAAATAAATGCGCTCAAAATAAAATTCGCAAACTCATTTGCAATGAAGGATTTGGGTGCTGTAAAACAAATCCTTGGTATGAGAATAAAAAGAGACAGGAAGAATCGCAAATTAACATTATCTCAAAGTGAGTACATAGAAAAGTTGTTGAAAAGTTTTAATATGCATAATGCAAAACCAATTAGTATACATTTGGCTAGCCATTTCAAATTAAGTAAAGAGGAGTGTCCCAAGGCTCAGGAAGAAATGGCTCATATGTCTAAAGTTCCATATGCATCAACAATTGGAAGCTTAATGTATGCAGTGGTCTGCACAAGGCCTGATATTGCACATGCAGTGGGAGTTGTAAGTAGGTACATGAACAATCCAGGAAAAGAACATTGGATGGTGGTGAAGTGGATTCTCAGGTATTTGAGAGGTACCACAAATCAAGCATTATGCTTTGGTGGTTCAAACATTGCTCTACAGGGATATGTTGATGCAGATATGGCGGGTGATAGAGATAACAGGAGAAGCACAACAGGGTATGTGTTTACTGTAGGTGGAGCAACTATCAGTTAGGTGTCAAAACTACAAAGTGTTATTTCACTTTCAACAACAGAAGCAGAGTATGTTGCTGCTACAGAGGCTAGTAAAGAAATGATTTGGTTACAAAGGTTTCTGGATGAATTGGGTAAGAAGCAGGAGTTGGGCAAGTTATACAGTGATATCCAAAGTGCCATACATCTTGCAAAGAACTCTACATTTCATTCCAAGACTAAACATATACAGCTCAAGTACCATTTCATATGGTCAGCGTTGGAAGATGGACAGTTGAAGCTGGAAAAGATACACACTAGCCAGAATCCTGCAGATATGTTAACAAAAGTTGTAACTAGGGAGAAACTGAGAATTTGCTCAGTTTCAATTGGTCTTCAAGTATGATGAAGAAGATGAGAAACAGCCAGGTCCAAAGTGGAGTCATTGTCCAGCAAATGAAGCAGTTGTGGAGTTGCTATAATCAATCTCCAAGTGGGAGATTGTTGGGTGTGGAGCCTGATTATCTTATGTATTCAAAGATATTTCCGCATTGGACCCCAGTTCGTAATGGGGCGGCAACGCTGCCCATAAAATATTCGCTGTAGGGGGGGTCCAGGGGGGGCGACTGCAACCTTTGGGAGCCCCCCCTTGGTGGGGGGATTAGGGGTAGCGCCCCCGAAGCTAAGAATAGATGTAAAATAGTCTTGTAAAATGTTGTAATTTCGTAGTCAATCTAGGCCATTCATTAGGCAGAGATCTAACAGTAGAAGTATTTAGGGTTTTTTTCCCTAGAAGGTAACCCCTTGCTATATATCAGGGAATTGTATTGTGTCTATGTATATTTTTATTCTGAGTGAGGAAGAGAGCGAAGAGGGAATTACAACATATCTGCTGTAGGTTGCATCTCTTTAGTTTGTTGGATAATATAAAAAGAAGGACTGGTTGTTTCTCCGTGGACATAGCCCAAATTGGGTGAACCGCATATATCTGTGTCTCTCTTGTTTTATGTGTTTTATGTGTTTATATTTCTGCAATATTTTATGTGTTCGATTGCTTTGTAATATATAATTCTCTAACACCCCAATCCCCTGCAAGGGGGGCTCCCAAATATCGCAGCCGCCCCCTTGGACCCCCCTTACAGCGCAAATACTATGGACGACAGTGCCGACACATTATGAATTGGGTTCAATGCGGTGATACCTTTGAATAAAGAATATAATGAGGCTCCACACCAAACATGTGGATCCTTCTCCATGTTGTACATATGGATGAAGGTGCTAAGGGGTGAAGCATACGAATTTGTTATGTCAACCATTACCTCCATCACTGCTTGCAACATGAAAGGTGGATCATACTCAAAGATCATCCTATATACTGGGGTGATGAAGTGGTCTGATAGATGTATGATAACTCCAAGGAAGGTACATTCGGAGAAAAACCTGCAATAAGTGTGGACAAAGGTCTCTAAAGGTGTCCATCCCCAACCCACACCTTGGAATTGTTGATGGGCACAGATTGCATCAAGTATGTAATTAGACATGAAAATATTTTCCTGCTAACCCTTGGGCGGATGTCGGGCTCCTATTACTTGTTTCTTCAACCTGAGAGCCAACATGTCAGACTAGTTGAAAGGTCTTCCTTCGTTCACTTCCTGATCCAACACAATCACCCAACTCTGTGGGAAGGTCTCCATTCTCTTCTGTCCGTATAAGCAGCATGCGAAGATGACCAAGAGTTAATATTCCTTCAGCAGTATCCTTGTCTTGTACACATGGTTAGTATTGTCCTGAAATTAGATGGCTCTCTCACCCAGCTCTTCAAGATGTTTCATGAGTTTTCACTGTTGTTGGGTCTGGTGAAGGGTCTATCCATCGTGATCACCGACTACAACAAGTAATACATCTCCTTAAATTCCTTTGCCCTGAAGGCAGCAAGTTTTCTTCCATTAGCACTGCTCAATAGCATTTTCTTCGAATCAATATGCGAGACAATCTAGTGGATCATGTCTATGCATGGAAATTCAGGATACCTAGATGCAATCCAGTACAAGGTAGACATTTGTATGTTGACATAGACCTTGCAATCTTCTAGATTCCCCCCAAATGTGCCTTAAAATATACCATTGATGTCCTACCATTTCATCTTGATCTCCTTGTATATGAACAACTTAGTGTCTTCATAGATGGGCAAGCTCATAGACACTTGCTCGACTGCATCTCTAGTTGCTCTCTCAACGTTGTCATTTTACCCTGCTCTCTTGGAAGCCATTGTACCTGTACTAATGAGAGACATATGAACACCTGTGATACCGAAAGACAAAGAAACACTCATGGCAAGCAATATTTCAGTTGAAAACCAAAAGAAACTTGAGGATTGACATGCAACACACCTGGGTGACTGACTAGAAGGTTTGCGCAATTTTCACTAGTAGGCTGGGAGACCGACTTCTTGAACTGTCCTTAACACACTCTATATTTTCAGTGGGCTGACTGACTGCTAGAATTACACAATGCACAATTTCAATCGGCTTGACTGCAATCCAGTCAAACTGCATCTATGCAATTCCGGGGGCCAACGGGGCACTGCCTCTCAGAATAGTGCAGATCAAGCCTAGAGATCAGTGTTAGGCAATCTTTGCGCAATTCCTGGGAGGAAGGCAGAGCCTTCACTCTCAAAAATGTGCATTGTAAGTTGGGCAAGGCAAGGTCCAGGCCAAGGAAGCCCAAACCGGCTAATAGGCAATTGAAAACATGTAAAGGTTGAATGCATGTGCGAAGCTGAGTGCGAACAAGAATGAATGATCATACATGAAAATAGTGAGTGCATGATTCAATAAATGGGGAAACAAGTAAGTGTATGAAGTGAGTTGTCACAACAATGACAATTAGTGCAGAAACACTGTCATGCATTCAACAACATTGAGATGCAATGGAAAACTTGAAAAAATGCTTCCACAAGATAACATGCATTAAAACAATAGCAAGCGTTCAACAAAACCAAGAAAACAACACTCACACAAACCGAAATACAAAAAGTGACAGAAAAGAAATGAAAGACATGAAAAGCAGACTTACCAAGAAAAATTTGAGTAGAGTGTGCCAAATTCTCCTAGATACAATGGGGAATGACATAGCTCCAAGATCGAAGTGAAGAATGAGCTCTGAAGCGTCAAATAAATAGTTTTGATAACATTGAGGTTTTTGACATGCATGCCACAAATCTAGGAAAACACGACACTTCGCGGGAGGTTTCTAAAACCACTTTTGCATGTAACCCTCACTTGCTAAAAATGGATCCCTAAACTCTAGGGATGCCTTTTGCTTTTTTCTTCTTTTTTTTCTTTTTAAGGAAAATAAGCCCATGCATGCAAAGCAAGATTGGTCAGTCCTGGAGGGAATCGGTCAACTTGGGAGCACATGCAATGGACTGCAAGCCCTGGAGTGACTTTTGTGCAGTTTCTGGGTTGAGTGGGTCTGGCCTCCCCTCAAGCTTTATGAAATTTTTGGACTAATACCCTGGCTGTCAGCTAGAACTGTGCAAATTTTGAAAGCAAGCCCAGTGATGGGCTGCTCTACGTAATTTTCAGAGGGAATTTTTCCTTCTTTCTCTATGCATTTCTAGAGAGCAATAAGCATCCTAGATGGTTTACGAAACTCTGGAGAGGAAGGTTGGTTCCCCTCTAGTTCTATGCAATTTTCCAAGTGAGCACAACATCCAGAAAATGACCAAGTTTTGGGTTGTCATCTTGCGGGTGGAAGGAAAACAAGTTAGCAAACACAAGTTGATAAACCACTAAAACTCAATTGAAGCATATTGTTGTGCTCTTGACCTGTGAGAACATACTAGGATACCGAATATACGAAGAAAGACAGCCTAGAACACAGAACAAAATGAGAAATAACAGCATGTATTTTATTATTCAGAGATGAAAGCAATGTTCACTTGCCTCTTCGAGGGGGAACCTCCAATAGAGCAGGCTCGATTAAAAAATAAGACATGAAGCTCCTCAATGGGAGTCTCTATCATTTATATAGGATTCAAACATGCAATACCATGCATCAATACCATGGTTCTCTTAATACCATCTATCTAGTACCATGGCCCATTTGCATCTAATTGTGGTCCCTTTATTTAAATGTTGGTCAACCACTTACAATTATTAATATGGGCTATATTGACTCTTTAACTAACTATAACTATGACTCGACCCTATTACATAAATAAGGGGGTTAGGGTTGGACCCTAACGTGCCCCCCCCCATAAAAACAGCCTTGTCCTCAAGGTTGAAGCTGCGGAAACTGTTGAAGAATAGTGGTTGGTTCCCAGGTCGTATCTTCTAGAGAGGTGTATTTCCACTTGATGAGGACTTCCTTGATCATGCGGTTGTGCAGAATTCGTTCTCACTTGTTAAGGACCTATTCCGGTTGGAGCCAGGTTGAACCTTATTCATCCAATTCAGGTAGACTGGTTTGAATTCTACAATTGTTCCCCACCACTTTCTTGAAGCATGATACATGGAAGATGGGATGGATTTTTGCAGTGGGTGGCAAGGCTAGCTTGTAGGCTACCTTGCCAATGTGCTGAAGTATTTGATAATTTCCGTAGAATTTTGAAGATAATTTCGGATAACCCTTGTCTTTGAGTGACGTTTTCTTGTATGGTTGCAGCCTCAAGAATACCTTATCCCATTCTTGAAATGTGTGCTCCGAACGATGTTGATCTACCTATTGCTTCATGTGATTTTGAGCTTGATGGAGATTATCTTTGAGACGAGCTAGAATGGTTGAATGGTTCTATAGGAGTTGATCCACTACTTGCACCTTAGAGCATCCAAGGATATAAGAAGTAGGTGAAGGGGGGATTTGACCATAAACTCCTTCATATGGAGTCATCTTGGTGGCGACATGATAGTTATTATTATACCACCATTCAACTAAAGGTAACCAATGTACCCATGGATGTTGCTTTTCTGAAGTAAAGCACCTAAGGTAGGTCTCCAAACATTTTTTTTACGACTTCAGTTTGACAATCTATTTGGGGATGATAGGAAGTACTTAGTTGTAGTTGGGTGCCTTGTAGCTTGAAAAGTTCCTGCCAAAAGTTACTAGTGAAGATCGGGTCACGATTAGACACAATGGAAGTGGGTATGCCATGTAATTTGAAGATCTGGTCCATGAAAGATTGAGCCACCAAATTGGCTGTAAAAGGGTGGGGTAGGAGGAAAAAAAAGCATACTTACAAATTTTGTCCACAACCACCATGATGATTGACTTGTTTCCTGACTTCAAAAGACCAGTAATGAAATCCATAGAAACATCCATCTAGATTGAGGCAAGGATGGGCAATGGTTGTAAAGTTCCTGGGGACTTGACTGTTTCTCCTTTGTGGCGCTGACACGCATCACATTTAGCTACAAAAGTAAGAATGTATGTTTTCATTCTTGTCCAAAAGAAGGAAAGACGAGTGTGAGCATAAGTCTTCTGAAAGCCTGCATGGCCTACAGTGGGAGATGAGTGCAACTTTTCCAAAATGTGCATTTTGAGGGTGGAAGCCAGTGATATCACTACTCGGTCCTTGTAGCGAAGAAACTCATCCTTCCAAGAGTATCCCGCTGTGGATTTAGGATTTGCGTGCAAGTTATTAATGATTTGGGAGAGTGAAGGATGTGAAAACCATTCCTTGCGAGCTTCTTCAATCCAATCTAGAATGGGAAGAGAGATTGCTAGCAGGGTGTTGTCCTCCTCAAATTGGCGTGATAAAGCATCCACTACGACATTTTTGCACTCTTTCTTGTAAATTATCTCATAATCATATCCCAAAATTTTAGCTAGCCATTTATGTTGTTGTGGTGAGGATATCCGTTGCCCCAAAAAATATTTAAGGCTTTGATGGTCTGTGCAGATTTGCAAACATCGCCCCAATAAGTATGGTCGCCATGTATCCATTGCATGTAAGATGGCCATCATCTCCTTCTCATAGGTAGATTTTCCCTAATGTTTCCCACTTAGTTGTTGGCTAGTGAATGCCAAGGGTCGACCTTCCTGCATTAAGACAACCCCAATACCCTTACCTGAAGCATCACATTCAATAACAAAAGATTTGGTGAAGTCGGTAGTACCAATATGGGAGTTGAACACATGGCCTGTTTGAGAGCTATAAATGCCTATTGTGCTTCACCAGTCTAGAGGAATGAATTTTTATTGAGAAGGTGAGTGATGGGTCTAACAATGCGACCATAATTTCTGACAAATTTGTGATAGTAGCCAGTGAGACCCAAGAATCCTCTCAAACTCTTCAAGGTCTTTGGTTGGGGCCAATATTGCATTGCCTGGATCTTTTTGGGATCCACTCTAACACCTTCATGCCCCACAATGTGGCCCAAATACTCGACTTCTTTCATGCCAAAAGAGCACTTGGACAGTTTGACAAATAATTTATGCTTCCGGAGCAGTTGCAAGAGCAGGTCTACATGTTGAAGATGTTTTTCCTGTTGAAAATAACACTGAGAGGGGGGGTGAATCAGTATTATTAAGTCAAATTCTTTTTCAATTTATACAAAGATTTGTATACGCTACTCCAGTTAATGAAAATAGCGTGTATACGCAACTTTGACTAATGAAACTCGCGTACAACTTCCAGACTTCTAATTTAATTTATTCTTCATATGTTGATCATTAATCTGTGTGTCAAAACCATATAACAATAAGCAGGAATAGAAAAGTAGAGCAGATAGTCACACAAAAGAACACAAGATATAAGGTGGAAAACCAATGTGGGTGAAAACCACCTGCTGCAATATGTCTCTATCTTCTTTCAATTAGAAACTTCCTTCTACAATGATTCTGTACTGGTGCAGTCTTATACCAACATGCAGGCTTCTACTTGCAGAAGGCTATAACCTTCTCCCATTCTCCAGCTTTTCCTAGAAGGGAGCTACAACCCCCTTAGCTCTTGTACTAGCTGAGGTACTAGTACGTAGGTGCTAACCTACAGAAGGCTTCAACCTTCTCTTTTCTCCCAGGGACCACGACATCATAATCTGAAGGCCACTTTTCATCTAATTTTCAGACTGGATCCATGAATATCAATCAAACATCAAGTAGATATGCAACAACCAATCTCCTTTATACAAATACTGAATCAACCAATAACTTCTCAGAATTTTGTAACCAGAAAGTAGTACCAATAACCAGACACCAATTCTGAACCCAGAACACTGCAACAATAAATAGAAGTAGCTAAAACATATTTGAAGAGACGTACGCTACTTCACCAATATAAACCTGCATACATACGCAGATATGCCAAAGCCAACCAGCGTATATGCAGTCTTCACTTGCTTAACCTACGTGTATACGTGCCTCTGTCGTGCCGAACCTACGTACAGATCTATAAAAGATATTTTACTTAATCAGACATCAGTTATACCCAGATTATCAGATTTATAGATCTAATCATGCGCCAAATATAATAGATCAAAATCACACAATGATACTACTATTCAAGCCTTGAGATTTTGACCCATCAATAGATCTTAACCATCGTGTAATGCTCAGGTTCCTCCTTGATTCAGATCCAGCTATGACTCACCAACCAATTATCAGTATTCTAGATCATGCCCCTCACAAGATATTCAACACATAAGTCCATACCCTTGCCAAATGATCTCCTTCCCTTTTTATAGTCTTAGGCCTTACTCAAACCATGGTCCAAAACCATTGATAACTAATACTAGGGACCCAATACTTGGGTTCAACACTTTAAATGCAATACCAAGGACCAAAACCATAGGTTCAAATATGTCGGACTAAATACCATGGACCAACCATAACTTTTCCCACATGTACGCAATTTTCTTTGCATGAAAGTGTGTGCATATGTATACGCGCCTTCTGATTGGTACACCCACGTGTATACATGACTTTGTTACGAGGAACCTACGTATACCTCATTTTCTTTCATTCTGAGAGCCTGACCTGTGATCTGCCATTTGAGTGAGTTGCCATCAAGGACAACACTTATGTCATACAGCCAAACCTGTTCCAAACCTGTGTCATAATGCCAACAATCTCCCCCTTTGGACTTGATGGCAACCCAAAGTCACTCAAAGTCATTCTCCCCCTTTGAAATCAAGGGAAAAGGGTTATGCTCCCCCTGAGTCCATGCTGAAATCTCTGCTCTGCTGAGCTATCCAAGCTCCCCCTGACTTGTAGGAAAGGTCTGCAAGAAGATGTTCTATAAAAGAAACATGACTTTATACATCATAAATTACCTTCCTATCACTAAAGACTCATACATACATCCATCTCCCATCCAAATGGGAATATACCAGTATTGACTCATCCACCTAACCAAGAGGGGATACATGATAAAATAAGAACATTACATCATTCATCCCAAGCATAGTGGGGAAACCAAAGTAGGCCATTACATAACCTGATAAAAGAAACATAGGACATAGAGACAAAATATCTACAACAAGACTATGACAGTTATCAATCAACAAACATCAGCAGCATTTGTCAATCATTATTCAGACGAGCACCCATGTTCTCCTTCTGCACCTATTCCACCTGAAATTAAACCAACTATGAATTTGAACCAAGATCTTCGAAGATAATGCCAACAATGCATTATTAGAAGAATATATGCTCCCCCTGAACCTGTGCCAGATGGTCTCTGTCAAACCCATATCAGACTCTTTTCATCCTGAGCCTGGCCCCACTGCTTTTCTTCAAACCAACATATACGCGACTGTACCTTGATAAAATGGCGTATGTACGCGGATCCTCCTTATTCAACTCGCGTACCACCACTTTTCTCTGAAGCAAACAAGATTCAACATCAAGATGATGCATCAACTACCCCCGACTTCTGTCTGAGGTATTCAAATGTCTCCCTAGGCAATGGTTTGGTGAGGATATCAGTAACTTTTTCCTTAGAGGGAACATACTCCAATTTGACCTTTTGTTCATGCACTTGTTCCTGGAGAAAATGATACTTGATCGGTATGTGCTTAGTCTTTGAATGCATGACAGGATTCTTTGAAATACTGATTCCACTTGTATTATCACAAAAAATGGAGATAGGTGGAGTACAAGTGATTTGAAGGTCTTGCAATGTTTGCATCATCCAAAGGAGTTGTGTGCAGCAATATGCAGCAGCTACATATTCTGCTTCAGTTGTAGATAATGCAATAGAACTTTGTTTCTTGCTAAACCAAGATACTAATTTAGGACCCATGAAGAATGCACCACCACTAGTGCTTTTTTTGTCATCCATGCTTCCTGCCCAATCCGCATCTGTATATGCATGAAGTGTGAGATCTGCACCTCTAGGATACCATAAGCCATAGTTTTGAGTTCCTTGAAGATACTTGAAAATTCTCTTAACTGCCTGAAGATGAGTTTCCTTTGGATTTGCCTGAAACCTTCCAACTATTCCCACTGCATGCATAATGTCTGGTCGGGTACCTATTAGATAGAGAAGACTACCAATCATGGATCTATAGGTTGTTTGATGTATTGTTGCCGATTCATCATTTGCGCTGAGGCTGCATCCTATCACCACAGGGGTACATACTGGTTTCGAATCCTCGATCCCATATTTCTTCAAGATTTTCTTGAGATACTTGGTTTGTGATAGAAAAATGCCATCTTTGTTTTGTTGGACTTGCAAACCAAGAAAATATGTGAGCTCACCAAGCATGGACATTTCAAACTCTTTCTGCATCACCAAGGCAAAATTTTGACTCATGTCTTCTTCAATGCTACCAAAGATGATATCATCAACATACACAACAAGTATTAGCAACTTATCATTGCCAATTTTTATATATAGATTGCTATCAGTTGATCCTTTTATAAAACCTTGTTGATGGATGTACTTATCCAACCGATAATACCAAGCCCTTGGAGCCTGTTTAAGGCCATAGAGAGCCTTTTTGAGTCTGCATACAATTTTTTGATCATTTCCAAGAATAAACCCATCTGGTTGTTCAATATATACTTCTTCATCCAAGTCTCCATTCAGGAAGGCAGAGTTCACATCCATTTGAAATACTTTGAACTTCTGAAAGCTAGAAAGAGAAATGAACATTCTTATGGCCTCAAGTCTAGCAACTGGTGCAAAAATTTCTTCAAATTCTATCCCTTCTTGTTGAGCATACCCTTTGCAAACAAGTCTGGCCTTGTTTCTAATCACATCTCCATTTTCATTCAGCTTATTTTTGAATATCCATTTTGTGCCTATGACATTCTTATCATTTGGTCTAGGAACCAACTCCCAAGTGTTATTCTTTTCAATCTGCTCAAGTTCTTCATCCATGGCCTTGACCCAGCATTCATCTTTGCATGCCTCTCTTACATTTTGTGGTTCACTGGAGGAGAGCAATGCTAGATAGCTTGAAGCTTCTGAAATAGTTCTTCTTGTCTGTACACCTGCCTCTTTCTGTCCCAAAATTTGAGATTCTAGATGATTCTTCTGAACATACCTGGATGGAGTCTTTTCTTCTATCCTTATCTATTCTTTTGGTGCCTCATGGGTTTCTTCTTCATCATGAATCTGATTTGATGTTGATGGATAGTCCTCATCATCTTCAAAATCTTCAGATTTTACCTGCCTAGGAGTGTTTCCTTCTTCATCAACCACTACATCAATACTTTCAACAATTTTCCAAGTCTTTTATTGTAACACTTGTATGCTTTGCTGTGGGGAGAGTAACCAAGGAGAATGCCTTCATCTGCTCTAGGTTCAAACTTGCCAACATTTTCATAAGTCTTCTTGATGTAGCATTTGCTTCCAAAAATTTTGAAGTATTTTACCGTGGGAGTCTTACCATACCAAATTTCATGAGGAGTCTGAGTGTTGTTTACCCAGATATTTGTTTTGTTGAGAATAGTAACTGCAGAAAATGCAGCTTCACCCCAGAAGGTTGTGGGAGTTCCAGACTCATCAAGAATAGCATGAGCCATTTGTTGACCCATTCTTTTCATCCTTTCCACTACTCCATTTTTCCGAGGAGTTCTAGCAGTGGAGAATTCCTTTCTTATTCCATGTTCTTCACAAAAATCGAAAAACTCATTCGAGGTAAATTCCCCTCCTCGATCAAACCTGAGGCATTTGATTCTGCGATCTGATTCGTTTTCCACCAAGGCTTTGAATGACTTTAACTTTTTGAAAGCTTCATCTTTATGCTTCATAAGTCCTATCCAACACATCCTAGAAAAGTCGTCAATGAACAATATAAAGTATTCTTCTCCTCGAGGTGACCTCTTCCTAGATGGACCACATACATTAGTATGGACAAGTTCAAGTGGCCTGCTAGCTGATCCTTCCTTTTTAGGGAAATTAGTTCTGGTTTGCTTACCAAATTGATATGATTTGCATATTGTATTGTTGGAATTCTGATGTCAGGTAGATCATGAACCGCCTGATATTTGCATGCTTTCCTTATCTATGAGAAGCTTAGATGCCCTAATTTTCTGTGCCATAGCCAGTGTTCATCATTCTTGCTTAGATAGCATTGTTGTTGTCCTCCCTTGAGTATATATAAATTATTTTGGAGTTCTTATGCCTTTGATCATTGTTTCTCCTATATTAAGCTCATGAACAATGCATCCATTGATCGAAATATTACTTCATTTTCTTGATCACACATTTGACTGACACTTAATAAATTATGCTTTAAGCCATCAACATACATAACATTTCCAGCGTTGACCTTTTCTTTCAAGAGAACAGAACCTTTACCTTTTATGAGTGCAGGGGTGTCATTTCCAAATGAGACCTTCTTTTCCTTTTCTAAGGCACTATATGACTGAAGTTTATCTTTATCACATGTCATATGTTTTGAGCATCCACTATCGATGTACCACTGATTCTCCTATCCTTCCGCATATAAGGCTATCCCACATCTTTCTGGTAGTGGTTCTTTCTTTCTCCATGTTTTGGGACTTAATGAAGCTTGCTCCTTCTGAGTTATTTGTCGAAACCTACTCCTGCATTCATAATCTTCATGACCGAAGTTGTTACAAATAGAACATTCTATTTCATTTTCAAGAGCAGAAAAGTTATTGTAGGTCATTTTCATGATCCCAGACATACTCCTTTGTTTTTGAGCTTCTCTAGTCATGATTGTCTTGTAGGCAACACATTGAGCTACCTTGTGACAAAAGTTATGGCAAGAGAAACATTGGCCATTGAAGAAACTCCTACGATTATCAAATCTACCAACCAAATGATTGTAGTTTCTATTGACATCCATTCTTGAGGAAAATTGAGAATGATTTACCTGTGGTTGGTTGTAGCTTCTGTTCATCCTTGAAAGAGATTGCCCCCGATTTACCTGGTAGTCTTTGTTCATTCTTGAGGTAAATTGTCACTGATTTACCTGATGATCTCCATTGGGCCTTTGTTGTCGATTGTCAACCTGCTCACTTTTCCTTGCAGCTTCAAGATAACTTTTGGAGGTAGATGGATTCTGTGCTTGAGATGTTTCTTTGGTATACCCAAGACCTATCTTGATTAGAGGAGAACGTTGAACTTTGATAATCTAATCTAAAGTTTCAGATCCTTCAGCAAATCTAAGATTAAGAACTTTCATTTTCTCAATGTCTTTTCTAAGTCCCACAATTTCACATTCTAACTTTTCATTGTGCTTCTCCATTTCAGAAAGTTGGGATGTTAGAGTATCTATAATCATATTTTTCTCCTCTAAGAAAATTTTGAGTTTAGAAATTTATTCATAAAGACTTTCTTCATCTATAGCATCCAAGAAATCATCATCTTCAAAAGCCATCAAAAGTCTATAATCATTACCTTATTCATCTTCATCGCTATTTGAAATTCCATCGTTGTCTTTATGTGTGTAATAGCTCTTCTTACTTACATTCTGTTTCCTGTTCCATCTAACTGGTTCCTTACCTTTGTCAAGCTTATCTTTATGAGGACATTTGGCAGCATAATGACCAACTCTCCCACAAGCAAAGCATTTGAAAGGTAGCTTACCCCTGAATCTTCCAGTTCCCGTTGAAGGTTCTTGACAAAATTAGATTCTTCCTCTTCTTTTGACTCATTGTAATCTCCTTTTCCTGAGGCTTTGAATGCAACATCTCTCTTGTCTGATGGTCCACCTTTTCTCATTTCGTAAGCAGTTATGATTCCATGCAGCTGTGACATGGTAAGGCTCTGTAGATTCTGCTTTTCTTCTATGGTAGAAACATTTGAATAAAACTTAGGAGACAAAGATCTTAGAACCTTTTCAACCAAAACAACTTCTTTTATTTCTTCACCCAATTTTTTCATACAATTAACAATCTCATCTATATGAAGGAAATAGTTAGCCACGCTTTCATCATTGTACATTATGAGATTTTCATACTGAATTCTGAGAGTTTGAAGTTTTTCTCGTTTTACCTAATCATCTCCTTCATATCTCAGAACGATCTTGTCCCATATTTATTTTGCGGTTTTGAGCTGCATAACCTTGACAAATTTTGATTGAGACAGACTCCCTAATAGGGTATTGACAGCCTTTGCATTTGTTTCATACTACTTCTTACCAGTCGTATCTGTAGGAGTTGCTGAAGGAAATGTGTATCCTGTTTCCACAATATCCCAAACATCTGTACCAAGAGATTGAAGATAGGCAGTGATTCTTACCTTCCAATAGACGAAGTTGCTCCCATCAAAAATTGGTGGCCTGATTGATGCTTCCTTTTCATAGTTGCTCATGATGATAGATTTTCCTTCAAGCGATCAAGCTTCTCCTAAAGGACCTACTCTGATACCAATTGTTGAAAATAATACTGAGAGGGGGGGTGAATCAATATTATTAACTCAAATTCTTTTTCAATTTATACAAAGATTTGTATACGCTACTTTAGTTAATGAAAACAACGTGTATACTCAACTCTGATTAAAGAAACTCGCGTATAACTTCCAGACTTCTAATTTAATTTATTCTTCAGATTTTGATCATTAATCTGTGTGTCAAAACCATATAATAATAAGCAGGAATAGAAAAGTAGAGCAGACAGTCACACAAAAGAACACAAGATATAAGGTGGAAACCCAATGTGGGTGAAAACCACCTGCTGCAATATGTCTCTATCTTCTTTCAATTAGAAACTTCTTTTTACAATGATTCTGTACTGGTGAAATCTTATACCAGCACGTAGGCTTCTACCTGCAGAAGGTTATAACCTTCTCTCGTTCTCCAGCTTCTCCTAGAAGGGAGCTACAACCCCCTTAGCTCTTGTACTAGCTAAGGTACTAGTACGTAGGTGCTGACCTACAAAAGGCTTCAACCTTCTCTTTTCTTCCAAGGACCACGACATCATAATCTGAAGGCCACTTTTCATCTAATTTTCATACTGAATCCATGAATATCAATCAAACATCAAGTAGATCTGCAACAACCAATCTCCTTTGTACAAATACTGAATCAACCAATAACTTCTCAGAATGTTGTAACCAGAAAGTAGTACCAGTAACCAGACACCCGTTTTGAACCCAGAACACTGCAACAATAAACAGAAGCAACTAAAACATATTTCAAGAGATGTACGCTACTTCACCAATATAAACCTACGTACATACGTAGATATGCCAAAGCCAACCAGCATATATGCAGTCTTCACTTGCTTAACCTGCGTGTATACGCGCCTCTGCCGTGTCGAACCTACGTACAGATCTATAAAAGATAATTTATCCTTTTACTTAATCAGACGTTAGTTATACCCATATTATCAGATTTATATATCTAATCATGAGCCAAATATAATAGATAAAAATCACACAATGATACTACTATTCAAGCCTTGAGATCTCGACCCATCAATAGATCTTAACCATCATGTAATGCTCAGGTTCCTCCTTGATTCAGATCCAGTTGTGACTCACCAACCAATCATCAATATTCTAGATCTTGCCCCTCACAAGATATTCAACACATAAGTCCATACCCTTTCCAAATGATCTCCTTCCCTTTTTATAGTCTTAAGCCTTACTCAAACCATGGTCCAAAACCATTGAGAACTAATACTAGGGACCCAATACTTGGGTTCAACACTTTAAATGCAATACCAAGGACCAAAACCATAGATTCAAATATGTCGGACTAAATACCATGGACCAACCATAAGTTTTCCCACATGTACGCGCTTTTCTTTGCATGAAAGTGCATGCATACGTATACGCGCCTTCTGATCGGTACACCCGCGTGTATACGCGACTTTGTTACAAGGAACCTGCATATACCTCATTTTCTTTCACTCTGATAGCTTGAACTGTGATCTGCCATTTGAGTGAGTTTCCATCAAGGACAACACTTATGTCATAGAGGAAAACCTATTCCAAACCTATGTCATAATGCCAACATTTCCCAAGTGAGGATGTAGATGAGAATGTCATCAAAGAAAACAAGGAAGAATTTTTTGAGATATGGTTTGAGCAGGTGATTCATGAGGCTCTGAAAAGTGGATGGGGAATTACAGAGACCAAATGGCATGACCAAGAATTCATAATGGCCTTTATCAGTTCAGAAAGCAGTCTTCGAAATGTCTACTTCTTTAATGCATATTTGGTGGTAGCCCGAGCAAAGATCTAGCTTAGTAAAGAATTGAGCCCCATTTAGTTCATCCAACAAATCATCAACAACCGGGATGAGGAATTTATCTTTGACCATCAGCTTGTTGAGGGCCCTGAAGTCTAGATACATGTGCCATTCCCCATCTTTCTTGAGCACCATGACCACAGGCAATGAATAAGGACTGATGCTAGGACGAATGACACCGGCTTCCAGGAGTTCCTTGATGATTTTTTCAATTTCATTCTTTTGGGCGAAAGGGTATCTATATGGGCACACATTCAGTGGTTGTGCCCCTAGGACCAAAGTAATTCTATGATCATGTTCCCCTCTAGAGGGTGGAAGCTCATGAGGTTTGTCAAAGACCTGCAGATGGCTGTTTAAGACCTATTGCATCTCAGGATGAATATGAAGAGTAGTGGGCTCGAAGGCCTGGATGGCATTAAATTGGGCGATAACTCCATGGTGGCCCTTTTTTAACAAATTTTCCATCTGATGCGAGCTAATGATAGAAGGAGTACCTGCCTTGAGTCCGCGGAGGGTATGCGTGTGGTCATTCTGATTAAAGCTCATTTATCACTCTTGGAAATCCATTGTGATTGGGCCGAGTGTGCGGATCCATTCAGCACCCAAGACAATGTCACACCCACCCATGTTGATGGAAAACATGTGGGTCTTTAGGTGGTAATCTCCCATCTAAAGTTTGATATTTTCACAGTGGTCTTCACATTTCATTGTCCCCCCATCAGCAATCTGGACCTAGAAATTAGAGACTGCTTTGACAAAACAATGCAAAACTTCTGCAACTCTCTTATGGATAAAGTTATGTGTGCTGCCACTATCAATCAATACTACTACAGGGCAATGTTTAATAAAACCTCTGATTTTGAGAGTTTGGGGAGAAGAAATGCCTGCCAAAGCATGGAGCGAGATAATTGGTTCTTCTGGTGTAGCTTGGAGCTCATTGTCTTGCTAGTTGTCCTCATCTTCCTTTTCTGGTCCCTCAAAGGGTGGGGCTTCCTCAGATGAACTGTGATCAATAGCATCAATTTGAAAGAACTTGGGTTCCTTGCATTTATGTCCCAAGGAGTATTTGTCATCACAGTAGTAACACAGTCCTTGCTTTCTTCTTTCAGTCATTTCTGCGAGTGACACCTTTTGAACCTTAAATGTTTGGGTAGTGCCCTGAGCCTGGGTGGGGTGTCCCTTGGCTAGAAATTTGGACGAGGCAATTGGGACGCTAAAGCACGTTCCAGTTCGATAGCCTTGGTGCTAGATTTTGTCCATGTGGGTGGGTGGTGCATTCAGACATGGGCTTGGATGGCGTCTTTGAGACCACTTATAAAACATTCCAAGTAGAATTCATCTACCAGACCTGATGTGTAGAAGGCTAATGCCTAAAAGGCTATAATATAGTCGTTTACTGTGCTCATCTGTCTGAGCTTAGTAATATGACCCAAAAAATTCAATTCATGTTCAAAGCGGTCACAATTGGATTTTGCGAACGTCTTCCAAGTAATTGTCCTTGGATAGCATTTTTGATGCCACTACCACCATTGCCATCTTTCTTGGTCCAAGTAAAGGCCTCCCACACATAGCTTAGTCTCATCATCTCTAATGTGATTCAGAGTGAAATATTGGTCCATTTGTGATAGCCATATTGCCGGAACAGAGCCATCAAATTTGTACATGTCCAACTTGGGTGGTCGAGGGTGGGAATGTTGGTGATTTCCATGGAAGTGAAGATGATGGCTAGATTCTCCTTCATGGTCTTCATTAAAACCATATGTCTCCGATTGTAACTCCGACTTTCCCTTTGTGAATGTGTCGTGTAATGTTTGGATCTGCCTCGTTAATTCCTCCAACCATTTTTCAAGGGACTCCATCTTCTCATTGGCCATAGCTTGAGCTCCGGTTTCTACCATACATAGATCTAGGTCACTTGTCATCACTTGAAAAAAATTGGGATCACCCAAAAAATGAAGCTGACAAGTGAATGGTACCACCTCGCTCAGCTTGTCATCGTGATTCTTATGGGCTAAGTCTCTTATAAGCGTCCCGAGAGGGCCTCAAAATTTTTCTTTTTTTTTACTCCGAAAGGAGTTTTACTTCCCACTTATCAATACTGCAATAGCCAATTTCCAGAAAAGTTAATCTTGCCCAATGTCCTACGAGAATTGCCCCACGGTATAGGTGCCACAAGCCTCCCTACACAAATGGTCAGATCTATCTGCAAAACCCTAAACTACAGAATGTGAGTAGGACTATGGCAAGGACAAAGCCCCAGCTACTAGATCTGAATGGTATTGTGGCGGGAGACCCTGAACTGGTGGGTCTAATTGTTGCGACGGCAACAGAACCCAACCTGCTAGATCTGATCTGGCAAAGAAGATGATGGACAATCGTCAGAGAGACAAGGGAACTATGGTCTCAAGGAGTGTCAAGTGATACAGATCGTAATTTACATAAGGGTCCAACAATAGTACTTGGCCCAATCTTTTAGGGCACTAACTAAGGAGGATCAACCGTAACCTTATCCGTACTACCCGACTACCCTATCATACGAGCGAGTAATCTCCCCGAGTGTTGTTCTCAGTGTACTGTAGCAGTAAGATGGCCGACAGTTTATCTACGACGAGGTCTCAGGTGCCTAGGGGGTTTCTGATATATCCAGAGGGTACGTGGAAGACAGTCTGTGCGTGGTTTTGTCTAATGCACTACTACTGGAAGGGGTACCAATAGGGGTTACAAGGGAGTCCAACAAGCGTGACAACCTCTTGTATTTCCTGCATGCATGCCTCCCCAAATTCGCAGGTTTATGCGCTCAATGACAGATCCCGTGGTTTAAAGACGTTGGAACACGTTTCTAGTCGAAAACAAATCTGCTAAAAATGGAGATACCACTGGCCTTGGAAAGTGCTCTGATACCACTTGTTGTGCTCTTGACCTGCGAGAAGATGTCAAGATACCGAATATATGAAGAAAGTCAACCCAGAACATAGAACAAAATGACAAAATAACAGTATTTATTTTATTATTCAGATATGAAAGCAATGTTCACTTGCCTCTTTGAGGGGGCAACCTCCAATAGAGCAGGGCTCGATTACAAAATAAGACACGACACTCCTCAATGGGGAGTCTCTATCCTTTATATAGGATTCATACATGCAATACCATGGGTCAGTACCATGGTTCTCTTAATACCATCTATCTAATACCATGGCCCATTTGCAACTAACTGTGGTCCCTTTCTTTAAATGCGGGTCAACCAATTACAATTATTAATATGGGCTTTATTGACTCTTTAACTAACTATAACTATGACTCGACCTTATTACATAAATAAGGGGGTTAGGGTTGGACTTTAACACATATGTACCTGGACATTGCAAGACATGATTCTAAGGATGGTTGGTAGGGAGGCTCCAAAACAAGGCTAAGGTAAAATTTTGGAGGGTGATTGTAGCTGCTACAATAAAGTCTTCCATGTAAAATCAAGAAGAGGATGATGTCCTACCTTCCATATAGGATTTAGAACCACATGCTTAGGAAGAATTGACTGAGGATGTAATTTTGTAGAAGAGGTTTAGACCTACAAGACAAGGGCAACATGAGCTTTGGAATATTGGGTTCAAAGGATAGCTTCCAAGGAAGGCTAAATGGTACTCCACAGAGAAGGTAGAGGAAAAATTTCCTCACCTTGTTCGATAAAGATTTTAATGATTAAAACCCTCCAAAATTGGAAGGTATGATCCATATTAGATCATTATATAATTTGTCATCCATCTATGTGATTTTGAAGTGGAAAAAATGAAGGAATCAACTTAAAAGAACAATTTTATTTGGAGGACCCATTTTGGGGAATTGGGGTTTCAATCCTTTTAAGGTTAGTTTGAGGCCTTAAATGACATTTTTTAGGGAAAAACTTTCCTTATTAAGCACAAGACCTTGTAACACTATTACAAACTTGAAGATATTTCTAATGATGTAAGAATTGTATCAATCAAAATTTGGATGCAGAAGTTACGCCTCGAAAAATTTGACATATTGTGATTGACCACCATAATTTAAGAGGATGTCACATCAACCCTTGTTACTCATGGAAAACGGGATAGCCAACATGGATACTATGAAGAAGAATCTATAAGGGTCAACTTGTCACTAAAATTGAGTGTTCAATGGGTCAAATTTAACCCCTAGTTGGCTATCAGGTTGTGTTATTATAAGTAGGTCACTAGGAGGAAGAGGGATTTTATTCTATTTGATTGTGTTTTGTTCCATAGTAGAGTAGAGTAGCAGAGTGTGGTTAAAGAGAGTGCATAACATAGGGGGGTTTATTTTTTGTAGCATCTTATGGGCCACGAGTCTCAAGAAACTCCATAAAGAGTTCCTTCTCCTTTTTATTTGCATCATTTCCGTTCCAAACAAAAGAGAGAAGAGAAGACCCACCTTCCAAATAGGTTTTCTCTCAAAAGGGTTGTGCATATCATATCTTGGTGTTTCTGTGATTAGTGTGTTTATGTATTTCACTATTATCTGTCAGACCAGGCAGTAACTCCTCAACCAAAATTGATTCATGTGTCTTATTCCATCAGGTAGGTCTTCATTATATACATGAGGGAGAGACTATTCACTTCATCTCCTAATGATTGTTCATATTACTGATTTATCTATTTACATTATATTCATCCAATCCTGAGGATTAGGTGTCAACATTTCCCCTTTTAATTTGAAGGGATGTTGGTGAGTCCAAGCATCATTCTGAATCGTTCAAGCTTTTCTCTTCCAAGCGCTTTGGTGAAGATGTCTACGATTGGCTCATTAGTGGAACAATGACGGAGATGGATTGTTTTAGCCTCAACATGATGTCGAATCAGATGATATTTAGTATTGATTTGCTTCGTTTGATCGTGGAAATTTGGGTTCTTGGCCAACTTTATTGCAGAGGTATTGTCAATCATGAGTGGAGTTGATTGTACTTGTTTTACCTGCAAATCTTCAAGAATTTTCCTGAGCCACACAATTTCTTTTGTTGCTTCAGCTGCTGCCACGTATTATACTTCTGTTGTGGAATCTATTGGAACTGATTGTTTGCGTTATCTTTGAGAGACAGCTCCTGATCCAAGACTCATAGCATATCTTGAAGTAGATACCCCAGTTTCTTTGTCTCCATCAAAGTCTGCATCAGAGTATCCAATCAAGCTAAAGTCGTCTGCCTGTGTATACTTGATTCCAAAGTCTTTAGTTCCCTTCAAGTACCTTAGAACTCTTTTTGCAGCAGACCAATGTCCCTCACAAGGCTTTTGCATAAACCTAGAGAGGATTCCAACAACAAACGAAATGTTTGGTCTGGTAGTAGTTAGGTAGTTGAGACTTCCTACAATTTGTCTATACTTTGTTGCATCCTCAAATTCTTTTCCTTCAATATATGTGAGCTTTAAGTTTTGTTCCATTGGAGTGGTAAGAGGATTGCATTCTGTTATGCCAAACCTATTCAACAAATCTCCAATGTATTAAAAAAATATGGACTTCGAATGTTGGGTTACTTCAATGCCAAGATAGTAATGAACATAGCCCAAATCAGTCATTTCAAAAATTTTCCCCAATTCCTTATTTATGGATGTAATGTAGCTTTCATTGTTCCCTGTCATCAAAAGATCATCTACATATACGACAAGATATACAACTATTTTTCCAACTTTCTTGACAAATAAAGTTGCAACATCAAGATCATAATGTTTGAAATTAAGTTTCAGAAGATGCTCAGTTAGTTTTTCATACCAAGGTTGAGGCCATACAAGGACTTCACAAGT
Organism: Pinus tabuliformis; assembly: GCA_031772625.1. Lineage (NCBI taxonomy): Eukaryota > Viridiplantae > Streptophyta > Pinopsida > Pinales > Pinaceae > Pinus > Pinus tabuliformis. The sequence continues at coordinate 1,711,065,565 of CM062819.1, forward strand.
TTTCATACTTTATGTTCATGTCCTTTCACAGCAAATCCTTCAGGCTGAGACATAAAAACATTCTCTTTTAGAACTCCATTTAAGAAAGCAGTTTTTACATCCATTTGATGGACTTTCCAACTGTTCTGAGCTGCTAGGGAAAAGAGTGTTCGGATGGTAGCCCATTTTGTTGTGGGGGAAAAAGTATCTTCATAATTGACCCCTTCCTTCTATGCAAAACCTTTTGCCACAAGCCTAGCTTTGTGCTTGTCAAGTGAGCCATTAGCTTTGTACTTGTCCTTGTAGACCCACTTGCAGCCAATTGGTTTGGTTCCTAATGGAGGATCAACCACCTTCCAAGTGTCATTCTTTATGAGGGCATCATACTCCTTTTGCATCGCTTTTTTCCATTCATCATGAGAAGCAGCTTCTTGAAGGAAGTTGGTTCAAAATCTATAGACAAGTTCAATTCACAATCATAAGAAACATCCATATCAACAAGTGAATTAGAGTCATCCACATCACCTCCATTCTGCCGTTTTGAATTTCTAGTTCCTGTCTTTCCAACCTCATCAGGATGAACACTTTCAAGTGTCTTTGTCAGCCACTTTGGGAGACCTTTTTCAGATGGTCCAAGTTGCTCCGTTGATTGAGTTGGGACTGAATCAAGATTGAGCCTCCCAATTCTATCAATCACATCACTTAAAGCATCATCTTTTTTTGGAGTTTCATGCGGGGGAGAGTGTTCCTCAGAAGAAGATTCCACATGTTGATCTAGTATAGGAATCCCCCCTTCAAGATGTGGAATTTGATTATCAAATTCTTGAAATGCTTTTGCTTTTGTGAATCTATCCAAGCGATCAAGTTGCCGCTCAACAACATTGTCAGTTTTGGATGATTCAAGAAAAATTACATCTCTAGATACAACGAACTTTTTATTTACTTCATCATAGAGATGGTATGCCTTGGAGGTGTTTGAATACCCCAGGAAGATACACTTACGACTTCTAGCACCAAGTTTGTTTCTATGTACCTTTGGTCTCAAAGCATAACAAGTGGAACCAAAGACCCTGAGATGCTTTACCGAAGGAACATGTCCATACCACATTTCATATGGAGTCTTGTTTCTAATAGCATTAGATGGATATCTATTCTTTATATATGCAGCACATAGAACAGCATCAACCCAAAACATTATCTTTACATTTTTGAAGAAGAGCATGTATCGTACCATATTTAAGATTGTCCTATTCATTCTTTCAGCTACACCATTCTGTTAGGGATTATAAGGTACAGTTGTTTGATGTTTGATCCCATGTTGGTGAAGATAGTTTTCAAATTCATTTGATGTGTATTCTTTTCCATTATGAGTGCGAATAGACCCAATATGAGATTATGCATCATTTTCAATCCATTTATGAAAAATCTTGAATGTTTGGAAAGCATCAGATTTTTTCTTCAATAAATAAACCCAACACATTCTGGTGTAGTCATCAATAAATGTCATCATATATTTATTTCCATTTACAGAAGGAACAGGCATTGGACCACATAAATCTGAATGAATGAGTTCAAGTTTTCTATGTGCTCTTGAATGTGAATCATGAAAAGACCGTTTGCTATGCTTTCCTAGAATGCAAGCATCACATTGCTTATGTTTCCTAGGAATTGTAGGCAAACCAGCAACACCATTTTTCTTCAACAAGTGGAGGTTGTCATAGTTCAAATGTCCAAATCTAGCATGCCATAATAAACTTGATGGAAGAGTACCTTCTTCATGATGAGAATTGTATGAGAAATTTTTTGCAGGAGCAAAGGTTCCTTGCAGCTTGAGAAGCCTTTCTGCTTCTATTCCCCTCACGACAAGTGAGTGGTCAGATGTTTTTCTCACCTCAAGCTTGCCATCAAACATATGAATGGAGTGACCTTGCTGGCAGATGTGAACCAAGGACATCAAGTTTCTCTTCAGCTGTGGGAGATATAGAACATGGTGCAGAAGAAAGTCTGGAAGACCAGGCAATTTAAGCCTGATTGTGCCAAGCCCTAATCACTTGATTTTTTATTGGTCTGCAAAGTATATTGCTCCATCAACATTGTCAATAAATTCTTCAAAAAAATATTTTCTATGAGTCATGTGGCAAGTTGATCCTAAATCAAGCAACCAATTATTTTTCAAGAAGCAAGTGAAGCATTAAATAAATCTTCATTTACTCCAATGTTACATTGTGCAACAACATAGTGAGCAGATTCAGGTGCTTTACCTTTGTTTGTATCATCAGTTTTACCTTTCTGTTGGTTTCTTTGCTGCTCAATCTTGTCCCATGGTAGCTTGCATGTAGAGGCATCATCTGATCCATTTCTTTTGCAGCAAATGCAGTGAAAATTTGCCTTTTCTCCTTGAGAATGTCTGCCCCCCTGCCTCTGAAATATCTTCCTCTTCCTCTTCGACCACCTCTTCCTCTTGAAGAATCTTGGGTAGGATGCTTTTCTTTATGAGCAAGGCACACAACCTCTTCAAAAGATTCAGGGGCTGTCTTCTTTCCAAAATCTTTCTCTCTTTCAGAAAACTTTTTCACAAGAGAGTCAAAGGTGATATCTTTGAGATTTCCATTTGCTTGCAATGACTCAAGATAATTGGAGTAAGTAGGATAAAGTGCCTTGAGAAAAGTGGTAAGAGGAATATCCAATTCAACCTTAGTGGATTTGATATCATGCATTATAGACTTTACTTCAGATGTAAGAGCAAGAGGATCATTATTTTGCAATTCAAGAGTGAAGAGTTTAATCATGAGTTGAACAACTTCAAGTGCAGAATGTGAGTCATAGAGTTCTTTCAACTTTTGTAAGGCTTCAAAGGCAGTTGAAAATGATGAAATATGGCGACTCACCTCTTCATTTACAGATGCTGTGATTAATGCATAAGCTTTTCTGTTCTTGTTTTCCCAAATGAAGAGCTCTTTGTCTAAGGTAGGCTATTCTGGTTCATTGTCTCTGTCTCCAACACACACTCCTTTCCACAACTCATTGAAATGAGGGTGTGTTTTATCATCTGGGACCACTCAGGATAGTTCTCCTTGCCAGTGAGAACTATTCCCACAATAGATATGATTGAATTCATACTATAAAAAAATACTTCTACTGATAGAAAAATACTTCTGCCAATATACAGTAAAATTGTACTTCTAGTGGTAATTAAAAATTACAATTCAAAGAAATATATTTTTGATATGACTTGACAGAAGATTCAACTGTCAATACGTGAGACTAATCCTTAACTCATTGCATCAAGGTTCAAGATCTCTTCAAAAAATATATTCGTATGTATCGTAGAACAACTATAACTACTACGTAAGGTATGTCCATGCTACAAGCACTGTTTATAAATCATACTACGTTGCAGATTCATGCAAATGTATATATATTTACATTCCACGATAATCCTCCTCTTGCTATAGCAATCCACATGTTCACGGATTCCAAAAACCATAAGGGCCTTACACTTCCACGCAAATTACTATATAGACACAAGGCCCACCACCAGATTTGTCACATGCAATATTCAGATAAGTGAAACATTTATTGAAATCTAAAAAGTCTTAGCTTCATTAAAATTGTCGAAGCACTGAAAAAACTTAATGTGCATCACTTCACCATAGGAAGACTCGTACCCTGCATCTCCACCATTACAAAGCTTTACCAACAGACCAGAGGTTCACCATTAACAACGCAGCAGAGGTTCACCATTACAACGCAGCAGAGGTTCACCATTACAAATCTTTACCAACGGACTAGCGTTCACGTTGGGTTCACCATTACAAAGCTTTACCAACAGACACCATTACAAAGCTTTACCAACAAACCAATGTTCACGTCGGGTTCACCATTACAAAATAGTTCAATGGACCAGTGTATGGTTCAAAAAAAATTTGACAGCAACGTACAGCGTACAACAAAGAACTGTATGCATTCAGCGGATAGAAGACAGAGTAGGAATAACTCTGAGTGAGAGAAGGAGTTCATTAGGATAGTTCAACGCATGTCAGGCCAGCGTACAACACACATCAGCGACTGAGGGGACAGAGAGCAGTAGGCAATGGGAGTTACAACTATTTTGGAACCTGGCTCTAATACCATGTCAGACCAGGTAGTAACTCCTCAACCAAAATTGATTTTTGTGTCTTATTCCATCAAGTAGGTCTTCATTATATACATGAGGGAAAGATTGTCCACTTCATCTCCTGATGACTGTTCATATTACTTATTTATCTATTTACATTATATTCACCCAATCTTGAGGATTAGGTGTCAACATTATCTATTTTTCACATATTATTTATTGCATGCATAAAGAACAAAATAGTAATACAAATCTACAATCTAAAACGAATCAACCCTTCATAGAAAAGATTTCGGGTTATTTTCACATAGTGGTTGTGACGAACTATGTAGTGAAATATTGGCAGTGGTTTATAGATATTAAGTTTTAATTTAAAAAAATAAACTCTCAAAAGATAAGTATTTCTCCCTGGAACACTTATTATGAGATTTACTTGGCTTTTCTAAACTTAAATGATTATTCATCCTTGGACCTTCGATAACAAGGTCCATTGTAGAGACAAAATCCATTCTATATCTAATGTGGGCCAAAACATCCACTGCAAAACCAACCTCACTACTACTAGGGTCCCTCTGTCCTCTCTTCACTAGAAACAAAATAAGGCACATAATTATTGTCATCATAAAACAAGCAAATCCAATACGGAAAATGAAAATTCCCTCATGCATGACCATCCATCCATCAATAGAGTATCAATACCTATTAAAATTTTAATATAGATATGCACCTATTTCATTGGATCCTTCCTGTAACCTCTCGTCCCATTATATGATGAAATCAAGCCACATTGGGATGAGATTGCTTGATAATTCCATTATTTTATCAAAGAGGATAAAATGAAAAAGATATCTTGGAATCCTTACCATCATAGCTTGATCATCTGGGATCATATTACTGTGGCCATATGAATTCTGCAAAACTCCATTTTATAAACCAATTCATCTCATTCTTTAATATGATATTAACAACAAAATACCTTACCTAGATTGTGATTTTTATGGTTGCAAAATTAGAAAATTGCACAAAGATGATTGCAAAGTAATATGATCCCAATGGGGAACATGTTCATGGTGCTCAATATCTACCTTGTTTGTACTACCTCCACATTTCCAATTTGTTAGCAGTGTAGTTTTTTGAGATCTATCTCAGGCTTTTCTATGAGGGGTTTTGTTGAGGGCCCCGAAATCGGGTCAACAACAAGGGGGATACCCACCCGGTCGGGAACCTGGTTGGCGGCTCCTTGCCCATTTGGTGTAGCGGGTCCGACTGGGGATGATGGGACCAACTTCCCAATCTAAAAGATGTGTGTGTGTGTGTAGATTTTGAAGACACTAATCTAAAGGTAATTTTAAACTAATTTAATTCTAGACTCTAAACTGACTCTATGCTACTGTAATCTAACAAAAACATCACGTCTAATCTATACTAACCCGGGGTAAAATTCTTTCATTATGCGATCTAAAAAGATTTCATACAACAACTGGTAATAAAGATCATTCAGCTATCATAAGAATATAAATCAATTTAAGATGAACCGTTCTGCATAAGGAGTTAGGCAAAACAGTTGTGAACAACATATCGCATAATCAGTTATTCATATGTTAAGCACAAACAAATGATTCCACCGTACAAAAGTGCCAAATGGTAATCTAGACATTCATACATTAACATATAAACAAATCAGCTGTATATCACTCTAAGAATATGAGCATAAATTAATCAAGAGATAAAAGTACCATTTATGACTGATTTCACCCACAAACTTCAAGCAATAACGATTTATCTCTACTTACTTCTAACATCTACTAAGAGTACAAAAGTGCAACATCAGTAGCAGACATTAAAATGCAAACATAAATAAATCTCGATCCATCCATTCATCAAAAACCCCCTTCGAGGGTGCAAAAGTGCATGTTCTGAGGACAAGTTTTTTGACAAATTTCTGGACCCTTCTCCAAATGCCATGAGAAGGGTTAAATACTACTAACTAACTAATTTTAATTACAAAAATTTAGGGAACGGCTTCAAATGACCGCCCTTTTACTAAAGCAAATTTATTTCTAAAAATTGAATCTAATTTCTAACCGTTTTTGTATCTGCTCCTTAGTGTTGTAAGCAATGTGAGGTTCGCCTGGAAAGAGTCGGCTGGTTATCTTTTCCTTTTGCTCGGGTGATGAAAGTAGGAATAACAAAAGCTGGCACCTATTTCTGACAACTCAGAAGATATTTTTGAAAATCTCCCTCTGACTGGGTGTTTTTTGCTGTGTGTATACTTAGTATAACCCAGATTTCTTTCAAACTGATTGTGCTGTTGCTATTTTGGTTTCCGGCGGTGTGAATGACTCAATGAGTTAGGTATTTTATTGCCTGAACAATCTTACGTATTGAAAATTTCTTCCATTCTTTGTTGCAGGCTTTTCTGAAGCATCATCCCTTTTCAACGTTTTTCTTTTTGCTTTACCCAATCTGAGCTTCAGGATCTTTTGCAAACATGCTGCTTTTGTGTGCCTTTGATTCTGAGTCTTGGATAGTTTATTTTCATCAGTGTCTGTGGAGTGATACTCTAGACTCCGTGGCTCTGATGCATGCGGCATTCATTTGCGAAGGCATCTCCTCTCTGTTCTTCAAGTATAGGCGCTTTCCCCTTTTCCTTGGATGTTTCCTGCATATAGATTTATATTAGTTGCTGCCTTGCAGTTTACGCAAAGTAAAAGAGATATGAAAAGATTGACATGAAAGCTTTAAACTCTAATGAATGCATAATCATGACACTCATAAGGACTTGACTCTTCGAAAAACACAACATGATCATCTTTGGATACTCATGCGTGCCATCATTAATTTCGCTTAAGGTGAGCGCTCGATTTTGGGTTTACAAATCATGCCGAAGAAACTTTGCGATGAGTGGTTTCTACGATTTGTATTGCAGCAATTAATAGTTTCATTCGTCGCAGATCGCAAATCGCAAAATCGCATTTTGTAGGATCGCAGATCGCAAATCACAATATTGCAATTTTCATTTGCTCGTTGTGTGCTGCTTTTGCGACGTTTGCGATATGCGACGTCGCACATCGGCCATCAGCGATTCCTTCTCATTTTCTTTTAAGGGTGCTTTCAGAATATGCGATGCGATGAATTTCGCATCGCTTCTTTGTAGCTTATTTATGCGCATAGGAAAACTCTTCACTCTCTCTTTGCGATGCAATATAGCTTTTAGGGAGTTAAAATACAAAAATTTGGATAAAAATATTTTTGGGATTTTTGTTAAGGGTCCCCCTTTGCTTGATATTATTGCTAATACTAAACAAAGAGGGGGGTTGTTGTTGACCACAACAATGGCGATTCACTGTGGAGAACCAGTTATCTCTGCTTTTCTATTGACATTTCCACTTCCGAAACAGAAAAGTTTTCATATGTCTAAATTTTGTTATGGACAGATAGAGTAGATTACCCCTCATCCTGTGAATGATACTTTGTTTCAACCCTTCTTTTATTCCAATTGTCTGCTTCCCTAGGCTTAGTTCTTGCATTCATACCAGACATTATTCGGTCCTTTTTAAAAGATAAAATAAGGTCTTCTCTGCGTGCTGGCTTTAAAATATGCTCATTTGTCGTAGGTAGAGCCTCTGCTGCCCGCAAGCGTCCATAGCCTCGACAGGGTTACCATGTTATCCAGCAATGATCCTTTTTCCTGCTTAAGGTTATTTACAACATTTCAGAGAAAAATCCTTTTTTGGCACTTTTTCCTTTTTTTACTCTCTAAAGAACAATATCTTGGTTTGGTGGCCAAATTATGACACAGTCATTCACTTGAATTACACTTTTGCTGAACAAGCTAGCTCGTGATGAGATTCCTTGTCTTTTGATTGCAACAATCTTGAGTCGTTGCCCTGTTTTGATAGATAGTATTGGCAAAGTCAGCAAGTTATAATATCTGTGATCATGATAAGTCGGCTCGTGATGAGACCTCTTATTCCTTGAGATATAGTGCTTTCTTGGATTGTTTCTCTGAATGCTGCGGTTTCCTTTGGCAGGGAGGAAGTCATTGTTTTTCCTTAAGAAAGCTCTGGATGACAATAATAGAGCTTTGAAAATCACAGCTTTGCAGAGAATATTTATTTTATTATTGATGATACCTTTCATTGTGCTGGGATAAAGCAATTTTTAACCAAAGGTTGATTTCATCAAATTCTTTCGAAAGGTTGAAACTAATATCATTATTCAGGCTAAAGTTAACTCTATTTGTCAATAATAAAAATCAGATTTTTCGAAAAGTTTTGCTATTTGTACAAGTGAAATCAAAATCTGATAGAGAGTTAGTGTGCTCTTTCATGAATCTTATTCAATGATCATTTACAACCGGTTTTATTTATAAGAAAGAGAAAACAAAAATAAAAGAAACTAAAACTATCCTACAAAAAATAGAAGAGTGATCTTCTATGGAAAATACATTTTAAGAATCTGTCCATTCACAGGCAAAGAATCTCTTCTACCTGCCAAATCCTGCAACACAAACGTTGATGGGCCTATGAGTCCTACAATCTGAAAAGGACCAAGCCACAGCTTCTGAAATTTCGTATGATTGCCCTTTTATTCATGAGCCTTATCCCATTTCAAAACTAAATCTCCCATCTGAAAGTTCTTTCTGGTTATGATGGTTGAGTCAAAAGAGGATTTTATTAGCGCTTGGTGGTGAGCATGGGTTTTCTTAGCTTGTTCTCGGCGTTCTTCTAGTTTGATTATTTCCATTTGTCTTAATTGCAAAGAGGAAGTAGATACTTCATCGATGTGTTGTACTAGAGACAAAGAGGGAATGACTAAGTGAGTTGGAAGAACCACTTCTTTCCCATAAACTAAATTAAAGGGAGAAGTGCCGATTGAAGCTTTCTTCATGATTCTATCTGCCCATAAAGCATTTACCAGCGCTTTGTGCCAATTCTTTTGGTTTTGGTCGACTGTTCTTTTGATAATCCTGATTAGGTTGTTGTTTGTTGATTCAGCCAACCCATTACCTTGCGAATAGTAATTAGCAGAATATTTCAATTTGAACCCTCTTTTTAATGCAAACTCAGTCATTGCATTTCCAGAAAAGTATGATGCATTATCAAACATTAAGGCCGTTGGCAATCCAAACCTAGTGATGATAAATTGATCTATGAATTCAATAATGTTTTCAGAATTAACTGTCTTGAGAGGAACTGCTTCTACCCATTTAGTAAAATAATCTGTTGCCGTGAGGATATACCTATGCTGCTTAGAAGAGTGGGGAACGATCTCACCTATTATGTCCAAGCCCCATTGGTTGAATGGTTGCTCGATGTTGACCGGCTGTAGTGGCATGGACGATTTCCTTTGTTTCCCCGCGGCAGTCTGGCAGATTTGGCATTTCCTTACGTAATTGTATGAGTCTTTGAACAGCGTGGGGCAATAATATCCTGCACGTAAGATCTTATGCGCAGTAGTCTCTCCAGCATAGTGTCCACTTGCTGGTCCATCGTGGAGTTCCTGCAAAACCTTTTCGGCTTCAGTTTTCTCAAGACACCTAAGAAGTACAGAATCATAATTCCTTTTAAATAGAACATCATTTACGAGCTAGTATTGTTTAGCTTTCAACCTCAGAGCTCTTTTCTTGGTGTGATCCAGGTGTGACGGAGCATACCCGTTCTTAAGATAATAAATGGTGTCCGCATATAATGATTCTGCGTCGTTTAGGCTTACCTCATACGTGTCTACCTCTTCAGATGAGTTCTCTGGAATTTGCGATGCTCCAGCTAACATCTTGCAGAAGCCTTGACCTCTTACGATGTTTGCTGGTTTGATCTCAAGATCATATTCTTGTAGCGCGGTAATCCAATTTTCTCTCTTTTCACCCACATCCTTTTGTACCAAAAGGTTTCTTACCGTTGGAAATGGTACTACGACTTTGGTATGGGCTTTAAGTAAGAAAGGTCTGAAATATTTGATCGCTTTGAAAATAGCATAAGCCTGTTTCTCCACGTCTGAGTAATTGAGTTCAGCACCTTGTAAGTTTGAGCTAAAGAATGAGATTGGAGCTTCCGCCTTTTCTTGGTTTACTTGAGTCAAAATCGCGGCATAAGATTTTTCTGAGGCAAAAGTGTATAAGATGAAGGATTCTGAAAAATTTGGGGTAGCTAAAGATGGAGCGTTGATGATAGCTTGTTTGATCAAGTTGAATGCTTCGTGCTCATCTATGCCCCACTTAAAACATGAATTCTTTTTTATCATATTTTGTAAAGGAGAAATAATACGTGAAAAATTGGGGACAAATCTTTTTACAAAATTGATTTGTCCGAGAAAAGATTGCATGGCCTTTTTGTTATAGGGTATGGATATTTCGGAAATTTCTTTGATTTTGTCAGGTTCAATGTGAATACCAGATTTCGACACTATGAATCTGAGCAATTTCCCTTCACTTAATGTGAAAAAAGATTTGTTTGGGTTAAGTGAAATTCCATACCTTAAGCATCTTTGAAAGATCTGTTTCAAATCTTTGAGATGGTCGCTTCGCTTCTTGGAGTACACTATTATATCATCCAGGTAAATCACTACCTATTTATTGACCAAACCTTTAAATGCGATGTCCATGGCTCTCTAAAATGTAGCACCGGCATTGATCAGACCAAATGGCATCTTCCGATATGCGTATGTGCCCCACTTGGTTCGGAATGTGGTTTTCAACTGATCATCGGGATGGACCAGCACTTGATTGTATCCTGAAAATCCATCCAGGAAAGACATTAATTCTGAGCCTGCTACTGCTTGTAGTATTTGCTCCATAGGTGGGAGGGGAAAATTGTCTTTCTGACAGGCTTTATTGAGATTCCGGAAATCAATGCAGATTCTAATATCTCCGTTTTTCTTCCTAACAGGCACCATATTGGATACCCATTTGGAGTGTCTGACGGGGAAAATTATTCTAGTTCTCAACAATTTATTTAGCTCAGTCTTTATCTAATTTTCTACGTTGGGGTGGATTTTTCTGAGCTTCTGCTGGACAGGTTTTTCATTGTCAATCATAGGGATAGTGTGTTGAATGATAGAAGTGTTGTATGATTTCAGCTCATCGTAATTCCACGCGAAAAAGTTTTTGAATTGTCTTAGAAGACGGATATATGCTGATTTTTCTTCAGTAGCTAGGCCGTGGCCCAGATTAACGTTTTGCGGCTTCTGATCGGTTCCTAGGTTCACTAATTCATAGTTCAGAGTTGAACTGTAGAGTTTAGAATTTGCAGACCTTTTAAACCGACTTTTTAAATCATATAAATCTTCTAACTTAACCACCGATTTAGGTATAGCGTTATCAGTGCTATTTTGCTGAATTTGGTGATCATGACGGTCTTCGTCAATTATTTGATTTGAGTAGGATCCTTCAGAAGTGAGGAAATTTACGATGTCTGGATCGTCATTGAATACTCTCCAGTTGGTGATGTTGTCAGGGATGGATGGTTTAAAGATTAACTCTATTGAAAACCTATCGGGACTAAAATCTTCGGAGGGAATCAGTCTAGAGGCTACGTTAGCCAACAGGTCTGCGCTCGCATTTTGGAGTCTTGGGATTGACGAAATATTGAATGCTATGAAATGTGAAGTCAGATCTTGTACTAAAGATTGATAGTGCTTTAAATGACTTGACAGGCAATGTATGGTGTTACGTACCTATTTGACGACAACTTCGGAATCTCCAAAGACTTGAAGATACTTAACATTCAAGCCGATTGCTTTGTATAGGCCTTGCACCAAGGCTTCGTATTCCGCTGTATTGTTTGTGCAATCAAACTCAAGTCTACATGTAAGCATGGTCTTGTTCCCATCTGGGTTAACCAGAACGCATCCTGCTCCTACTCCCTCGTTAGATTTAGAGCCATCAAAATATAATTTCCAAAATAAAGATGTATTTACAGAACTATCTAAAAAATTAAAACACTTTGAATCATCAGTTTGGGAAAAATGTTCAATTTGGGACACAACTGAATTTTCTAAGTAAGGTGAAGTGTGAGCATTGAAATTGCCGAGGAAAGAATCTACCGAGTAATTGCCTATGATACTGCTGTTGTATGCTATTGCTTCGTTTTCTCCTTCCAATTCTGTCACTATGTACTTTTGGTGCAATTCTCATTCAACCTTTATTTGATTGGGTTTGCCATTGTAGGGTAACCGCATGTGCGACTAGTCGGTTGAGAAATATCCGTGGAGTTTCTCGAACCAATCCCTGCTAAGAATTAAACCATAGAATTTAGGGATATCAGCTACTAGAATGTCGATAACCTGACAGACTTTCGGGTTAGACGACAATCTTATGGTCACCTGGTTAAGTTCACCAATCACTTCGACTTGAGATCGATCAAGTTGAACTATGCGCACTGCAGATTTCTGAGGTTGAACATTCAATTTAGCACATATTGATCTGGGTAGAATATTCATTGAAGCACCAGAATCAATCAGGCAATTGTGCACGTTTTTATTGAAAATTTCATAAGTGAGGAGAAAAGGAGGAGTATGGGATCTTGACCTTCCTCCAATCAAGGCAATGTCATTTGGATCAATCCTATTGATCACGTTGGTTGGAGGTCTTCCCATGTTGTGGGAAGCTACAGTTGTAGGTAAAGATGTAGTAGGCACGGCATGTAGTTCTTTCATCATTATTTTCTGTTGATGTTTCAGTTTGCTCAATTCGTAAAGAGTGATATTAGCCCTAGTCTTTTTCATGTCATCGATAATGTTATACTCCATTTCATCCGACACTATCAGTGTTCTTGATGGAGGTGCTTGATCTGATTGGACTGGGCTAAGTTGGGTGGCTCTAGTGGTTGTTTTCTTTGTTGCGACCTTATCTATTGTTGCAGGGCTTGCGCCCTTCTGTTTAGGGGTAATTTGGGGAGGATCAAGTTGATTTTTGCTTCGTGTGCTAACCGGAAATGCTTCTTGATCCTCTTCTTGTGGGAGGATGAAATCCCACATTCCTTGTAGTTCCACAACTTCTTCATCATCGGTCTGCCCTTCAGTGGTATTCTCTTCTTCTTCTTCTTCTTCTTCAGATTCGACGTTTGAGACAGCATTGGGTGGTTTCACCTCCATGGGAAGGTTTCTTTTAAAAGATCTATAGGGCTTCTTTGAAGAAGTTTCTGCTACTTGCTTTCTTATGTCAATCATCTCGTTGGACATGGTCTTTAACACCTTTTGTAATCCTTCCATATCGAAAGGATCTTTCGTTTGCTTCTTTTTAGTGTCTTCTTTGAAAGAGATCTTCTTAGATTTGTGTTCTTCTATTGTAGATCTCTTTTCTAGGGCAACTACGCGTTTTTCTACTGCTAGCGCCTCAGTTAAGTTTTCAACTAAGGTCGTCTTGCTTGCCCTATCTATGAAGATAGCCAAGTTAGATGGTAAGGCCGTGATGTACCATTCACATCTTACTTCCTCGCTAGGTTGAGAAGCAGCGGGAATCTTGTTGAGGATCTTATTGAACCATAAGTTGAAATCTTTAATGGGTTCTCTTGCCTCAGCTTTAAGATTAGATAGGTCATTGATCAATGTCGCTGTTGATCTGTCATCACCGAACTTGGTGAGGAATTGACTTTGAAAAATGTCCCAACTTGTGATGGACCCGGATGGTAATGAAAAGTACCATGACCCGGCTGTTTCTTGCATTGTGTAAGGAAAAATTCGGACGACAGCATCTTCGTTGGTAACTCCGTTGAGATTAACAGAAAGCATGAAATTATTGATATGCTCTTTAGCTAGCATGCCTGTTTCTGGATTGAATTTAGGTAGCCACTTCTCAGGATGGGCCGGTATTGGGCTCAGGGGTGGAGGCATTAAAACCGCCCCAGGATTGTTCCATGGACACTGGGCCATCGTTGAGCCACTAGTTAATGAGAGTGCAGAAGACGGTCCCTGATGCTGAGAAGATGAAGGTATTATGATCGTTGATGATTGAAGAGGAAGTGTGGAAGATGGATGAATGATTTGGGATGAGGATGTGGGTGGTTGACTTCGCGGTGAGGGTGTTGAAATGGATGAAGTGGATGAAAGAGTCTCACGGTCAGACTCTGGTGGTGCTTTTCCTTGCTCTTTTCCTAGTAGGGAGAGGGAGTTCACTTGGTTGAATACCAAATTTTTCACTCTTCAATCTGGTCAGAGGGTGAGCAGATTGTATTGCGAAGTCACGCTGATGTTAGATTTATCAGACCTATGAGAAAAAATAGAGAATCCCTGGAGTTTACGATCAAAGTTTGAATTTCAGGGGGTTCAATAATGAGTTGGTCTGATATATTGGAGTAGGTAGCAGCGGTGGATACTCGAGCGACTTGTAACTCCGGGTTTAACCGTAGTGGAGAAGTCGGGGGAGTTGGTGAGGGTGATTTACTCTCAGAATGGCATTTAGATTTTGACTTAGTTGCCATTCATAGTTTGTGCCCTCCTTCTAGCGCCAAATATGTTGAGGGCCCCGAAATCGGGTCAACAACAAGGGGAATACCCACCCGGTCGGGAACCTGGTTGGCGGCTCCTTGCCCGTTTGGTGTAGCGGGTCCGACTGGGGGTGATGGGACCAGCTTCCCAATCTAAAAGATGTGTGTGTGTGTGTAGATTTTGAAGACACTAATCTAAAGGTAATTTTAAACTAATTTAATTCTAGACTCTAAACTGACTCTATGCCACTGTAATCTAACAAAAGTAGCACATCTAATCTATACTAACCCGGGGTAAAATTCTTTCATTATGCGATCTAAAAAGATTTCATACAACAACTGGTAATAAAGATCATTCAGCTATCATAAGAATATAAATCAATTTAAGATGAACCGTTCTGCATAAGGAGTTAGGCAAAACAGTTGTGAACAGCATATCGCATAATCAGTTATTCATATGTTAAGCACAAACAAATGATTCCACCGTACAAAAGTGCCAAATGGTAATCCAGACATTCATACATTAACATATAAACAAATCAGCTGTATATCACTCTAAGAATATGAGCAGAAATTAATCAAGAGATAAAAGTACCATTTATGACTGATTTCACCCACAAACTTCAAGCAATAACGATTTATCTCTACTTACTTCTAACATCTACTAAGAGTACAGAAGTGCAACATCAGTAGCAGACATTAAAATGCAAACATAAATAAATCTTGATCCATCCATTCATCAAAAACCCCCTCCGAGGGTGCAAAAGTGCATGTTCTGAGGACAAGTTTTTTGACAAATTTCCGGACCCTTCTCCAAATGCCATGAGAAGGGTTAAATACTACTAACTAACTAATTTTAATTACACAAATTTAGGGAACGGCTTCAAATGACCGCCCTTTTACTAAAGCAAATTTATTTCTAAAAATTGAATCTAATTTCTAACCGTTTCTGTATCTGCTCCTTAGTGCTGTAAGAAATGTGAGGTTCGCCTGGAAAGAGTCGGCTAGTTGTCTTTTCCTTTTGCTCGGGCGATGAAAGTAGAAATAACAAAAGCTGGCACCTCTTTCTGACAACTCAGAAGATATTTTTGAAAATCTCCCTCTGACTGGGTGTTTTTTGCTGTGTATACTTCGTATAACCCAGATTTCTTTCAAACTGATTGTGTTGTTGCTATTTCGGTTTCCGACCGTGTGAATGACTCAATGAGTTAGGTATTTTATTGCATGAACAATCTTACGTATTGAAAATTGCTTCCATTCTTTGTTCCAGGCTTTTCTGAAGCATCATCCCTTTTCAGCGTTTTTCTTTTTGCTTTACCCAATCTGAGCTTCAGGATCTTTTGCAAACATGCTGCTTTTGTGCGCCTTTGATTCTGAATCTTGGATAGTCTATTTTCATTAGTGTCTGTGGAGTGATACTCTAGACTCCGCGGCTCTGCTGCATGCGGCATTCATTTGCGAAGGCATCTCCTCTCTGTTCTTCAAGTATAGGCGCTTTCCCCTTTTCCTTGGATGTTTCCTGCATATAGATTTATATTAGTTGCTGCCTTGCAGTTTACGCAAAGTAAAAGAGATATGAAAAGATTGACATGAAAGCTTTAAACTCTAATGAATGCATAATCATGACACTCATAAGGACTTGACTCTTCGAAAAACGCAACATGATCATCTTTGGATACTCAGGCGTGCCATCATTAATTTCGCTTAAGGTGAGCGCTCGATTTTGGGTTTACAAATCATGCCGAAGAAACTTTGCGATGAGTGGTTTCTGTGATTTGTATTGCAGCAATTAATAGTTTCATTCGGCGTAGATCGCAAATCGCAAAATCGCAGTTTGTAGGATCGCAAATCGCAATATCGCAATTTTCATTTGCTCGTTGTGTGCTGCTTTTGCGACGTTTGCGATATGCGACGTCGCACATCGGCCGTCGGCGATTCCTTCTCATTTTCTTTTAAGGGTGCTTTCAGAATATGCGATGCGATGAATTTCGCATCGCTTCTTTGTAGCTTATTTATGCGCATAGGAAAACTCTTCACTCTCTCTCTGCGATGCGATATAGCTTTTAGGGAGTTAAAATACAAAAATTTGGATAAAAATATTTTTGGGATTTTTGTTAAGGGTCCCCCTTTGCTTGATATTATTGCTAATACTAAACAAAGAGGGGGGTTGTTTTTGACCACAACAAGTTCCAATTTGTTTTCCAAATGAGGGTCCTGACACAATGATGGAGCAAGGATATAAGGAGCGGATTGAGATACTTGTTAGCATATCAGTATGTGGTCACACATTTCATGGAAAATATTAAGCACCATCCACTAATCCAATGATTGGCTTACTTCATTTTCATCCTATCCATCTCCCACTTGTTGTTTTCTTTCCACAGGGGGCCACAAGAGAGCTTAGTCATTTATCCAGCCCTGCAATTCCCATTTTTTCTCTACACCAAGAGAACTTCTCAAAGCTCACAGATTTTGTCAATGCATCTACAGTTTTCTTCAAAGTGTCCACCTTTACTAGCAACATCTTTTGTCTTCGATCATATCTCTCACAAAGTGATACTGAACATCAATGTGCTTTGTCTTTGAATGATATGTAGGGTTCTTTGCCAAGAAAATTTCACTTTGGCTGTCACAGTCTATCCTTATAGCTCCCTGTACTAATCCCATACTTGAACACAATCTCTGCAACAAAACCACTTCCTTGCTTGCATGAGTGGCTACCATATATTCTGCCTCTATAGTTGATAGTGCCACTACAGATTGTTTCTTACTCATCCAACTGACTGCACCACCAAATAGGTTAAACACATACCCACTTGCAGATCTTCTCTGATCCAGATCTCTAGCTAGTCTACATCAACAAAGCCATGAATATCCAACACTCTGTCCAATCCTAGTCTTCCTTGGTAGCACAAACCATAATCACTAGTGCCATGCAAATACTTGAAAACCCGCTTCACTATTATCCAATGCTCCTTCCCTGGTTTTGACATAAACCTACTCAATACTCCCACTGCATGTGCAATGTTTGGTCTAGTACAGACCATCGCATACATTAGGTTACCGACTGCACTTGCATATGGAACACGAGACATGTACTCTTCCTCTTCTTGTGTCTTGGGACACTATTTAGCAAATAACTTTACACCTACAGGAATAGGAAACTTCACCGATTTACTATCCTGCATATTAAACCTCTACAATATTGTCTCGACATCCTTCCTTTGGTTTAACCAGAGCTTCCTCTTTGTCCAATCTCTTTTAATTTCCATGCCCAAAATATAGTTCGCAGCACCATGATCTTTCATGTCAAATTTGGAGGACAAATGGGCCTTCAAATCCTGGATAATTTCTTTGTCATTTCCAACCAGCAACATATCATCCACATACAAGACCAGATAAATAACATAGTCACCAATTAATTTAAAATACACAGAGTGATCTGCTTTGCTTCTGGTGAAGCCAAGTCCCCATATAAATGTATCAAATTTCTGATACCACATCCTTGGTGACTGGTTTAACCCATATAGAGACTTATTTAACTTGCATACTAGTTCTTTCTTACCCTTCACCGCAAAGCCTTCAGGTTGCTTCATGTAGATCTCCTCTTCTAGATCCCCGTGAAGAAATGTTATCTTCACATCCATCTGTTCTACCTCAAAATCAAAAGCAACAACAATAGATAAAACTAATCTAATAGAAGTTACCTTGGCAAAAGGAGAAAAAATATCACCAAAATAAATTTCTGGCACCTGGGAATAACCTTTTTCTACCAACCGAGCTTTGTATTTCTCCACCTTTCCTTCTGAATTTGTCTTCTTCTTGAACACCCATTTGCTACCAATGGGTTTCCTTGCAGCCGGCAACTCCACAAGATCCCAAGCCTCATTTTTGTGCAAAGATGCCATTTCATCAACCATGGCCTCTTTCTAGAGTTTTCCATTCTCTGAATCTATTACTTCCTTCACAGTTCTGGGATCATCATCAGTAATAGATAAAGCAAAATTTGAACAGAAAGCAGATGGACTATACCTTTCTGGCTGCCTTCTTTCTCGAACTGATCTTCTCAGACCTGGAGTTTGTGGCTCTTCATCTTCTGATTCCTCCTCTGCTGTAGAGTATGATTCTTCCTCCTTTAGCTCAAACTCTATCTTCTCAAGTTCCTTTGGTTGGACTTCATGTTTAATAACATCTTTCAACTCTCTAAACAACACATCTCAGTTGTACACAACCTTCCTTGTTGTTGGGTTCCAAAGCTTATAACCCTGTAAACCATCCTTATACCCAATAAAGATGCACTTTTCATATTTACTATCTAACTTGGTTCATTTCTCCTTTGCAACATGTACATATGCATCACATCCAAATACCCTTAGATGTGAAAGAGAGGGTTTCTTACTAGTCCATACCTCTTGTGGAGTCTTATCCTCCAACGTTGATGAAGGTGATCTGTTGACCAGGTAACATGTTGTCTCCACCACCTCTGCCCAGAATTCTTGTCCTAACCCGGTACCACTGAGCATGCTTCTTGCCCTTTCCATCAACGTCTTGTTCAATCTTTTTGCAACTCCATTTTGCTGAGGTGTATATGGATTAGTCTTTTGCCATGCTATACCACACTTCTTATAGATATCTTCAAATTCCTTACTACAAAACTCTCCACCATTATCTGTCCTCAACACCTTTATCTTCTTCTCTGTCTGGTTTTCCACCAGAGCCTTAAATTCTTTAAACCTGTCAAAGACTTCAGATTTCTTCTTAAGGAAATATATCCATGTATTCCTTGAGAAGTCATCTATAAATGATACATAGTACACAGAATTACCCAGTGATGGAACATTCACAGGTCCAAACACATCACTGCGCACAAGCTCTAATATATGTTTTGCCCTTTTACCACCAGAGGGGAAACTCACCTGATTCTGCTTCCCATATATACAATTTTCACAGAAATAAAAATCCAAAGAGCTATTACTCATACCTTCTACCATAACTTTACCATGAAGTATTCGAAGGCACTTCTCTCCAATATGTCTAAGCCTTTGATGCCACAACATGGTCTTCTCTCCAGAGACCACTAGATTTTCTGCTCCACTTTGAGGAACCACAGAACTGTGGCACCCATCAACAACAGTGCTACCTTGAAACTTGTACAGAGTTCCAATTCGAACTCCCCACATCAATACTAGTGCCCCTTGAACCATCTTACAGGTATCCTTCTCGAACACTGTTTTTACACCTGCATCATCCAGCTTGCTTATCGAAATCAGATTTCTGGCTAATGCAGGAATATGCAGAACACCCAGAAGTGTTCTAACCCTTCCACCTTGCAACTTCAACTTTATTTTTCCACGACCAACGATTTTAGCCTTCCTATCATCCCCTAAGAAGACATCACCACCATCATATTTCTCATACTCGCAGAACCACTCTCTATGGGGAGTGAAGTGAAAGGATGCACCTGAGTCAATCAACCATGCCTCATGATCTACATGTGTACTTGAAGAAGCTAAGTACATATCCCCACCTTCATCTGAGGTGGTTTTAACCTATGTAGAAGGAGCATCATCAGATCCCTTTCCTTTATCAGTATCTTTAGATTTACACTCCCTTTTGTAGTGCCCTTCCTTTCCGCATTTCCAGCACACCACCTTTACAAGTTTTCCTGGAGTTTTAGATCTCCCTCTAGATTTAGAACTCCCACTCGATGACTTATTTTTGTTTCTATTCTAGGACTGTCCTCATACAGACAAGGCATCACCATTCTGGCTCTCCATATTTTTCCGTCTCATCTCCTCCGTCAACAAGGATGAGACTATTTCATCAAACTGCAAGGTAGTTGCATTGCTACCTATCGCAATAACCAGACTATCCCACGAATGTGGTAGAGAACACAACAAACTGATGCACTTATCTTGATCTAAAATTTTAATATCAACATATAATAACTGACTTACCACAGTATTAAACGCATTCAGATGTTCTGTCACCGAGTCTCCATCTTTCATCCTCAGGTTATACAACTTTTCCCGTAGGAATAGTTTATTCACCAGAGACTTAGATTGGTACAAAGTCCCTAACTTGTCCCATAAAGCCTTCACCGTGGCTTCCCCTAATGCATTCAGAAATACTGAACCTGAGACACATAATCATATTTTTCTCTTTGCCTTCTGATCCAACTTCATCCATTCTTCATCGGACACTCCCGTTGGTTTAGTACTTGGATCTACCACAATCCACTAATCTTTATCCACCAACAGATCCTCCATCTTGAGTTTCCACAACTCAAAACTCTGACCATTAAATTTCTCAATCTCTATCTTTCCACTGCTCGCCATCTTCTTTCACCACTAGAATCGATCTCACAAATCTCCCACTGAACAGGGTCTGCCACAGGCCCGAGAGAAACCCCTCAGTAAAAAAGGCATCCCCTTGAAGCCAAAACAGCTCTGATACCAAATGTAGGTTTTAACCCCGTATAGAAATTACCTGTGTACGAATTATAAAACGCAGAGAATAAACAATGTGATAGCAGAACACATAAAACACATATACACAGAGATTTTCCCCTAGATCCCAAAACCGGGACTACAAGCTTGATTTTTCATTATGTTCCTTTCAATGTTACAATGCATATTTATACATGTTGAAGCATCCAATACCATGTATCGAAAAGCATCGCATCCAAAACCATGGACCGAAAACCATCACGTCCAAAACCATGTGTGAAAATTAGGCACAAAACCATAGGTAGGTCCGCCCAACCTAATATAGGGTACAAAAACAAAATTTTCTGGGACGCTGCCCTAGACCCCATAAAGTGGGGTTACCTACACCCCTCAAACCCCCTGTGACCCCCCCTCCGCTACGCAATCGTCGCAATGAAGGGGGGGCTCTGCCCCCCTTCTAACCCCCCAGTTAACTACGTGAGCTAGTCGTGGAAAGAATATAACACATCCCAACAATCCATTGAATATCACTTTATTCTCATCTAACAGACAATATGTGAAGGAAATGAACCAATTATTGGCTTACCGCTGGTGTAGAAATTGATATAAATTTGCTACTACTAATGAAATCGAACTGAAATCCAGAGATTACAAACTTCCTCTACTATTCTAGGAAATGGAAATCACAATTTAGAAACAAATGCAATGACATGCAACCTTTAAAACCACAAGAACACAATGATTTTACAAGGGAACCTAACTCGGAAAAACCCATCCACTGCTTTTCATTAATCAGATGATAATGAGAAACTTTACAATGTCTTGCTTCAATCCAAAAGCACGCCCTACATTGTAAACTCGTTCTCCCGCTGATTGTCCTACTCTGGCCAACACTTAGCCAATTCAAGGCCCCAACTTGATCCAATTTTCTTGCACAATTCAAGAGAAATTAGGCTCCTAAATAATAGGGTAATTCCCTATTTCCTTTCACAAATCCCAAGGAATTGATTCACCTGCTTAACTACAAATCTTATACACTCAACTAGTATAAAATTGATAATTACAATGTGCATTTTCCTCCACTCTAGCTAGGGAATTCTAATTCCATGCATGTTTGGGCTATTTTTAGCTGATTGACTAGTTTTACTAAGAGATCACTATGTTAACAACAATTCTACTACTCAACTGGCCTTCAACTGACTCAAATACATACTTGACAGTTAACTGAGTTCAACTGGAAATAACTGAACTAGATTGCTAAATTTTAGCAATCACTACATGCATAACTCTACTTCTAGCCTATAACTCGAATTTATTGAGTTAACTAATAGACAAGACCATGTCACTCTTGCTAACCGCAATCCAAGTCATCCTACTGATGTGGAAAATCGAATTACTCAATTTGACTAAGGCAAAAGTCAAATTGAGCCTTTCTTGCTACAGTTTTTATCACTTCCTCTTAGCAAGAAAGGGATTTTGCCACCCCTATCCTACATATGTGGAATCTGAATTTGCCTCTTGACAATGTCTTTGTCAAGAAATATACGTCCCGCTCCTCAGTTGGAATGTACTGTAGCCTCATAATTCTCCTTTGCACACAATCCCGCAAGTGATGGTACATGATATCAATGTGCTTGGATTTTTCATGGAATACTAGATTCTTAGAGAGTTTGATACAAATTTGATTATCACAATAAATCACGGTCGGATCCATCTCCTGACTTAAAAGGCCCACAATTATTTTCCTTGTCCATATGGCCTCACATGTTGCTTGACTTGCAGCCATGTATTTAGCCTCTACCGAGCTGAGTGCCATAGAACTCTATTTTTTGCTATACTAGAAAATAGTTGCAGACCCAACACTGAAGATAGAACTTGAAGTAATTTTCCCATTTGATGGACTCCCTACCCAATCTGCATCAATGAAGCCTTGGAGCTTCACTCCCTCTATCCTATTATACCATAACCCATACTTGGTTGTGCCTCTGAGGTATGTCAACACATGTTTTGTTACCTTCTAATAGAGCTTCGTAGGCTTCACCATAGCTTGACACAGCTGATTAACTACATAGCCTATGCCACGCCTTGTGTGTACTAGATACATAAAGGATCTGAAAAGTTGTCTATATATGGTGGCATCTACTACTTCTCCTAAACAAGAACTCTCCTTCCTCCAATTTGTAGCTATAGGTGTGTCCACAGGCTTGTAGTTCTCCATGTGAAATTTCTTAATTTTCTTAGAGGCATACCTCCCTTGACTCAAAAATAACTCACCATCACCCTACTATACTTCTAGCCCAAGGAACTAATGCATCAAGCCCATGTCCTTCATCTCAAATTCTCTTTCAAGGTCCTCTTTTTAAGATTATCAAATTCTCATCCCCTGTAAGTAGCAAGTTATCAACATAAAATACCAAGATAAAAAACTTTCCATCGACCACAATGTGATAGAGATTGGTATCTGCTTCGCTTTTGGTGAATCCCAATCCATTGAGATATGTTTTGATCCATGTGTACCATGCTCGAGGTGCTTGCTTGAGGCCATACAAGACTCTCCTAAGTCTGCACACATGTGTCTCCCTATCATATGTTGCAAATCCCTCTAGCTACTCTACGTAAATGTATTCCTCAACAACACCATTGGGAAAGGCATTCTCACATCCATCTCATGGATCTTCCACTCCATTTGCGTAGATAATTCTATAATGGTTTTGATCGAGGAATATATTTCCACTGGGGCAAATGTTTCCTCATAGTCCACTCCCTCTACCTTTGAGAAGCCTTTGGGCACAAATCTAGCCTTGTACTTCTCGACGCTCCCATTAGATGCATGCTTCACTTTGTATATCCATTTGGAACCAACCACTAACTTGTTCTCTGGCCTTGGCACCACCTCCCATACATTTTTCTTCATGATGGATTCATACTCCTCCACCATGGCATCATCCCACACTAGTTGAGAAACTACTTCCTCAAATGAAGAAGGATTTATCTCAATTAGTTCTATCATGAGAACCATATATCCAGTGTACTTGTCTCATGACCTCCTTTCCCTGGGCTGCGATGTATGAGTTTCCACATGCTCCCATGCATCATGTACCAATCTGTCAACTTCTCTGGTTCTCTTCCTCCCCTCTCTATAATTTTTT
This sequence comes from Pinus tabuliformis, assembly GCA_031772625.1. NCBI lineage: Eukaryota > Viridiplantae > Streptophyta > Pinopsida > Pinales > Pinaceae > Pinus > Pinus tabuliformis. The sequence continues at coordinate 1,711,089,686 of CM062819.1, forward strand.
GGTTGAGTGGGTGCCTGCACTCGACCTCATGTCTGCTCTTCTAATTGTGGATGCTTCACAACATCCTGAAGCTCTACATGAGGCTCCTCCTTTGGAGCTAGAAGCTGCTCCTCTGGTGGGATACTCAACTCTCACTATAGAGAATCTCATAGCCTTCTCCTCATCAAATTTGACATCTCGCCTCACCAATATCACCCTAAGTGAGGGAAAATACACCCTGTTAGGTTCCTATACCAATAGGAGTCATAATTTTGAATGACTAAGGTTAAGCCTTGTAATATTGTACATACCTTTTCTTTCTGCAAATGTTTTCCATATTATAAAAATTAAAAATGTAAAGAGGGTATGTCTTAAAAGATAAATCAAAGGACAAAAATAATAAGAGAAGGTCAAAAAATGAAGATATATGGACCCCAAAAACAAAAAGACTATGAAAGAGTGCAAGTCAAAATTCCACTACTATTTACTTTTATGCATAATAATGATTGTGTGCAACTTGTTATTCATGCCACAATCCATGGTAATCAAATAGTTTAATCTTGGTTATTCCATGATTTGAATTTTATGTTTATAGATTAGAGAATAAAATATGACCAAACAGTTTAATCTTGGCAGATCATAATTAGGTAGAGAAAATAAAAGGAGCTCATAAGCTTAATCTGAGCCCTCGGATGATATAAGGTTAGAATTAGATAGTTTACTTTCCAAAGAAAAATAGATGAATAAGGGTTTGCTAGCCTAAATGCACCCTAAGAAATGAAGAAAATATGTTAGAAGTAAGAAATGGGTAAGTAGAAGAAAGGTTACTTAACTACAAAGTTACTTGGATCAATGAACATGCATCATGCTTATACACATCTTTCAACATGTATGGTCGACTATGAAGGCAAAGACAAGGTTTACAAGTTCATATGATTAACTCAACCTCATCCACTTTCCCCTTTACTTACTAATTTCCTATCTACAAATATGTTCTAAAGTACTTTTAACCCTACAAGTCAAAAAGGCTTAGAGCATTTCTCTGACTTTTGGAGGGACTGGACCCTCGACTTAATGAATTATGGATGCAAGTACTAGAATCCCCTTCATAAACACATTCCCCCTTCATACAAGCCATTTCCCCTCATTACCCTAAGAAAACCCCTTTTCCTAAGGTTAAACACCTTTTACCTAGGAAAAACAATACCCCCCCCCATGTAAATCCCTTTCACACAAAAAACCCACTAAAAGCTTTGTATCCTAAGTATAAATCTAAATGCGCAATCCTTACACTTTACCCTTTTAACTTAGGAAAAAACCTCACTCCTCTCTTTTCATATTAATTAACTAATTTTACTATATAACTCCCATGTAACCCTTTTCTCGTAAATAAATTAAAACCCTATATGAAATACCCAAACCCTTAGTTTTAAAATAAAAACTATATGAATACCCATATCCTGATATAACATTGCTTAGTTTACCTAATCCCGGTAAACTTAAGTTAATCCTGCATTGGCCTCACACAACTCCCTAATCCCTCATCAAGCCTGGCATGATCACTTTAAACTTGTGATTAAAGCCTAAACTAATCCCAAAACCCCTGGGCCCCCCTTCAATCCCCATTCATTTCCTCCGCGCAGTTTCTCCGCCTGACCGCCGCCAGATCGCAATCCCATAGATCCAACGGCCCAAAACCATATCGACCATGCCCAATGGACTGCCTTTACCTGCCCAATAAGGTGGTTTTCTCCCAACCCCCGATGGCTATGTGTCATGCCCTAAAGCCACCGGGTGACCCCTCCTCAAAACCGCCAATGCCTAAAAGCGGTGCGACAACCTCCTAAAAATGCCTCCCCACTATTTTGATAAACTACCTATTCCCCGTAAATATGCATTTCGTACCATATTTGGAAATTTTCCCTTTAAAGTTTTAAAACCCCGAGAGCCCATGTTTTCTCGCTTTTCGCTAGTTTTACAGTGTAAACCCATAAAACCCTCATCACCACCTTGAACATCTACGATGCGATTTCACCTCCATTTACGTTCAAAATGTTTCCATGACCCCTTTCCCAATCATTCCCGTGCCAGAGAGCCATCAAGCACCCTTCATGCAGACCGGGTTTTCTTAAATATTATTGATTTTTTTAGGTTATCAGACTAAGATCAGAGCTTGGATAAACAATTCTGATACTAGTCACAGAACCTATTTACTCCAAGACTCGGACCAGAAACCTGTTAAAAAATGATATTCAAATAAAGAAGACCAATTATATGAGGAACTGAAGATGAAGACCCTTACACATAGAGCCGAGAAGAGGACAACTATACAGAGTAGTGACATTCAAAACAGAGCAACCAGACTAGAGATGCAGTGAGAAGACAAACAAACAAAACACACTGAGACTTGATAGATATCCACTTCTGATTGCTGATACACATAAAAACATAAGAATTTACTATTGAAACACATAGTAAAAGGTAAATTGTAATAGTGAAAGGAAGAAACATAGAAAGGATAAAGACAGGTCATCAGAGTGAAAGAGTATCAGTGACAGAGAGTGTCAGAGGAAGATAGAAGTAAATAAAACCTCCAGCGTGATGAATTCAACAACAAAGAGTATAAAGAGCTAAAAGCAAACCATAATAGCCAGCAACACCACAATAAAAGGGACAACATGAAATTGATTCATTAGCTGCCTCTATCTTCCTGCGAGAAGATATTTTCTATTTCCTAGATTAAATCTCAAGTTAGTTTGAGATATTTGTAATAACACCTTAGTATAAATACTTCACAATTCGAAGTATGTAGTGTGGATTCTTAGACATTTCTATAGACTGCTTGATCGAAAGATTGTAAAAGCTATTGGAGCATTGAATAAGCCAGCAAGCTATATTGATGAATAAAGACAAGATATTTCAAAGGATTCATGTGTAGAGCAAAGTGTAGACAAGTATTTCCTCACATTGTTGTTATCTCTTAAAGTTTTCATACTGTTGATCTAAATCTGAATGCCATAATTGGAATATTATATCTGAATTTGTTTAATTACACTCTGTTATAACAATTAGGCAAATAAATGTTTTCTATAATCTAAGTTAAGGAATTCTTAATTGCTCCTTAGTTTAGGTTGTTTCTTTTAATCTATAGCAAAGGATTCTTAATTGCCCTTTGTTTCCAATTATCCCCCTGTTCTTCGTTTCAATCCCGGTATGAGAATTCTTAATTGCTCTCTCACCTTGGTTAAAAACTTTTCCATCCCTCTGGCCTAAAGACCTGCACTCTACTCTGTTATCTTTCCCTTTGAACATTCCCTTTAATGAGTTGATCCAGTTCTGTTGCCCTTCTTTTGACTCCATATGCCCAATGGTCTAGAGACATCATTCTATCCATCTATTTAAAGAACCCCACCACCCAATCTTCAATACAAATCAAAAACCCCCTGAACCTTAAGAACTAGCCTAATATCCCAGCAAACAAAGCTAAATCATATAGAGAGAGCCCTCTCTGGACTTAGGTTGGCTAGAGCCTAAGCCTAAAAGTTGGTTTGTGGTTACCTCGGTCATTTTCTTTCTTCTAATAACTTCTAGAGAAAATTCTGAGTGATAACATAGTGGCGACTCTGCTGGGGAACCAACAATTCCTCAGTCCTAATAAAGCTTTAAGAAATTTTAATTATGTATTTTGAGCCTCTTAAAGTTGTTTGTTAGAAGTTATATTGAAAAATCTTACAAAAACAATTAAAAATTTGAAATTTTGGCTTCTAGGAAGGCTCATTTTACTAGGGCTAATCCAAATCCCAATCCTCCCCTAGTAGTTGATAATCCCAACCTGATTTCAAGAAAATCTTAAAAGGAAGAAAGTTCAGCTAGCCACACACCTTTAGTTAGAGCTAATTCATGTCCTGATGAGTGGTTATTTTTAGAAGATCTTCCCTTTGATGAGAAATTTGGTCTATCATTATTTAAAGCAAAGTCTGAAAGTGAAATATATGAAACTGTTCTAGATCATGATTTCACTGCAGAACTTGAAGTCCAACAGGCCAACAGATCTATTGATGAGTGTATTCTGAAATCTCCACAATCATCCATTAATACCACTACTACCCCTGAGTTTTCTAAATAGATCTCCACTACTTTGAGTTCACCATTATTCCCTTCGACTTCAGTACCTCCTGAATC